>CM077453.1:22410014-23102972 GCA_039654765.1 Mylopharyngodon piceus | reverse complement strand
TCCGCTGCGGAAAGTGAGTCGTTCGCTGTGTGAGGAAAGTGAGTCGTCCGCTGCGGAAAGTGAGTCGCCGGCTGCGTGAGGAATGTGAGTCGTCCGCTGTGTGAGGAAAGTGAGTCGCCAGCTGAGGAGAGTCAGTGGTTAGCTGCGTGAGGAAAGTGAGTCGTTCGCTGCGTGAGGAGAGTGTGTATACAGATGCACCGCCGGCCTATCAGTGGTAAACTCAGTGGCTACTGGCAATTGTATAGTGAATTCCCGCGACAAGTCGGTAGCCATATTTTTGGACCTTCCGGCCCGCCATAGCGCGGCAGCGCGAAGCAGGAGCAGAAGCAGCAGTGCCGCAATCGTTTCGGCGCTGGGTCTATTTTTGCTGCGCTGCTAATGCTCAATTAAAGTGAAAGAACACCTTTGATGGACAAAAATATGATTTCACACAAAAAGTGCTCAAAATGCACAGAATAAGCATATCTAGTGTGTTTTAACAAGAATCGGAGTATGTCAAGGAAAGACAATTAATATTAAAAAATATTTATAGAAGATTTACTCATTTAAACTTGTTTTTAATTCACTCTAAAAAATGCTTGGTTAAAAACAACCCAATTTGGGTTGAAAATGGACAAACCCAGCTGTTGGGTTAAATGTTTGCCCAACTTGCTGGGCAGTTTTATTTAACCCAACCATTGTCAAGTCAAGTCAAGTCACCTTTATTTATATAGCGCTTTTTACAATGTAGATTGTGTCAAAGCAGCTTTACATTGATAACTGGTACATTATTTGGCTGCACAGCAGCTCTTAAAGAATAGTGTCAATGCAGGTAGATCAAAGCACTGTTGAATATCAAATGTCAAGTCAAATGTCAAGTGTCCCCAACTAAGCAAGCCAAAAGGCGACAGCGGCAAGGAACCCAAACTCCATCAGGTGACATCAGGTGGCAGACAAGTGGCAAATAGGTGTTTAAATGGAGAAAAAAACCTTGGGAGAAACCAGGCTTAGTCGGGGGGCCAGTTCTCCTCTGGCCAACAGTGCTTTGTTACGATTCAGGTTGCCATCGTAAGTCCAATAGGATCGCAGCATTCAAAGTATTTATTCCAGTTCCATCCAATTGAGGATCGTATTCATCACGCCGGTATGGACGGTTGTTGAGGAACTGTGTCGTGGCTGTCGTGTCGATGAGTCCCTCACAGTGGATGATCTAGTTGACTCAATCTCTGCTGATACTTCAGGGCTGCGTTGTGGTCGTGTCAAGGCGCAGGTCCTCGGTCTCACCTGGATACGGCCCGGATCCGGTTGACTACGGTGAACCTCGGGATAACCAGAAAGACTAATGTTAGCGTAGATGCCATTCTTCTTCTGATGTAACGAGTACATCATGTGTTATAGGAAGTGTTCCCGGTTCCGGCTGACCTAATTTATGCAGCCTAATAATCCTTTAACGGATTTGAAAATATAAATTGGTAATGTGTTATGTGTATGCCAGGTTAAAGAAATGCGTTTTTAGTCTAGATTTAAACTGACAGAGTGTGTCTGCTTCCCGAACAATGCTAGGAAGATTGTTCCAGAGTTTAGGTGCCAAATAGGAGAAGGATCTACCGCCTGCGGTTGATTTTGATATTCTAGGTATTATCAGCTGGCCTGAATTCTGAGATCGCAATAGACGTGAAGGACTATAATGAATTAAGAGCTCGCTCAGGTACTGGGGAGCTAAACCATTTAGTGCTTTGAAAGTAATTAGCAAGATTTTAAAATCTATACGATGTTTAACAGGAAGCCAATGCAGTGTTGACAGAACCGGGCTAATATGATCATACTTCCTAGTTCTAGTAAGAACTCTAGCTGCTGCATTTTGTACGAGCTGTAGTTTATTTATCAGGCGAGCAGAACAACCACCCAGTAAAGCGTTACAGTAATCTAGCCTTGAGGTCATGAACGCATGAACTAACTGTTCTGCATTTTTCATTGAGAGCATATGTCGTAGTTTAGATATATTTTTAAGATGGAAGAATGCGGTTTTACAGATGCTAGTAACATGGCCTTCAAATGAAAGATTGGTATCAAAGAGCACACCCAGGTTCCTAACTGACGACGAAGACTTAACAGAGCAGCCATCAAGTGTTAGACAGTATTCTAGGTTATTACATGAAGTTTTTGGCCCAAAAATTAGAATCTCTGTTTTTTCTGAATTTAGTAGTAGGAAATTACTGGTCATCCAATTTTTTATATCAGCTATGCATTCCGTTAATTTTGTGAATTGGTAAGTTTCGTCAGGGCGCGAAGAAATATAGAGCTGAGTATCATCAGCGTAACAGTGAAAACTAACGCCATGCTTCCTAATGATATCTCCCAAAGGTAGCATGTACAGAGTGAAAAGCAACGGTCCTAGTACTGAGCCTTGCGGTACTCCATATTGAACTTGTGATCGATATGACATCTCTTCGTTTACTACTACAAACTGATAACGGTCAGATAAGTATGATTTGAACCATGACAATGCAATTCCACTAATGCCAACATAATTTTCGAGTCTATTTAAAAGAATATTTAGAACAATAGTGTCAAATGCAGCACTAAGATCCAGTAACACTAATAGAGAGATACAACCACGATCTGATGATAAGAGCAAATCATTAGTAACTCTAATGAGGGCAGTCTCAGTACTATGGTACGGTCTAAATCCTGACTGGAAATCCTCACAGATACTATTTCTTATTTTTAAGGAAGATAGTTGTGATGATACTGCCTTTTCTAGTATTTTTGACAGAAAAGTGAGATTTGAGATCGGCCTGTAATTGACTAATTCTCTAGGATCAAGTTGTGGTTTTTTAATAAGAGGTTTAATAATAGCCAGCTTAAAAGTTTTTGGTACGTGTCCTAGTGATAAAGATGAATTGACGATATTAAGAAGAGGATCTATAACCTCTGGAAGCATTTCTTTCAATAGCTTAGTCGGTATAGGGTCTAACATACATGTTGTTGATTTTGATGATTTAACAAGTTTAGACAATTCTTCCTCTCCTAAAGCAGTAAATGAATTGAATTTTTCCTCAGGGACACTACAATGCAATATCTGACGCGATACTGTAGTAGACGGTTGCATGGTTATAATTTTTTCTCTAATATTATCAATCTTGCAAGTAAAGAAGTTCATAAAGTCATTACTGCTGTGCTCTTTGGAAACATCAGAAGTTGAAGCTTTATTTCTTGTTAATTTAGCCACTGTATCAAATAAATACCTAGGGTTGTGTTTATTTTCTTCTAAAAGTTTTGAAAAATAGGCAGATCTAGCAGATTTTAGGGCCTTTCTGTACTCAATCATTCTCTCTCTCCACGAAATGCGAAATACTTTGTTTTCTTCCAGCTGCGCTCCATTTTCCTGGCTGCTAACTTTAGGGCCCGAGTGTGCTCATTATACCATGGCATTGGATTAATTTCCTTAATCTTTTTTAAGCGCAAAGGAGCAACTGAGTCTAATGTGCTGGAAAAGACAGAGGCAATAGTTTCTGTTGCAACATCGAGGTCTTCTAAGCTTTCTGGTATGCTAAGGCGATGAAACTGATCAGGAAGATTATTTATAAAGCGATCTTTAGTGGTAGAAGTGATGGTTCTACCATATTTATGGCATGGAGGCAGTTTAGCCGCCTTGACTAAATGTAGTATGCACGAGACTAGATAATGATCAGAGATGTCATCGCTCTGCTGCAGAATTTCAACAGCATCAATATCAATTCCATGTGACAATATTAGATCTAAAGTATGATTACGACAATGAGTGGGTCCTGACACGTGTTGTCTAACACCAATAGAGTTTAGAATATCTGCAAATGCCAATCCTAATGTGTCTTTTTTATTATCTACATGGATATTAAAATCACCAACAACAAGGACTTTATCTGCAGCTAGTACTAACTCCGATAGAAAGTCAGCAAATTCTTTGATAAAGTCTGTATGGTGTCCTGGTGGCCTGTATACAGTAGCCAGCACAAATGTCAACTTACATAATGTTACGTAAAGTACCATCACTTCGAAGGAATTATATTTGAAAGACTTCTGACTAATACTGTAAGTATTACTATAGATTACAGCAACACCACCCCCTTTGCCTTTCTCACGGGCATTGTGTCGATAATCATAACCTTGAGGACTAGACTCATTTAAAGTAATGTAATCATCCGGTTTTAGCCAAGTTTCTGTCAAACACAGCACATCTAGATTATTATCTTTGATAATATCATTAACAATAAGTGATTTTGAAGAAAGGGATCTAATATTTAACAACCCGAGTTTTATCATTTGTTTAGCATTATTATCTCTATTTTTTATTTGTTGAACATAGTAATTTGTTTAAAAATTACTATATGGCTGGCTTAAAATGAATCCATAATAGGTTGGAAATTAAAAATCATACACCGAAATACTAAAGGCAACAATAATAATCAAAAAGTGAACATTTATTAGTAAGCAATTTAATGTTTATTGTTTAATTATTATTAATTAAACATGTTAATACTTATATATTTATTAAACATATTAATAAATGTTAATTTCCAACATATTTTAGGTTCATTTTTCATTTTAATAATTTTCATTTTAATAAATTTTTTAGGTTCAAGCAAGCAATACAGTAATTTTTAAACAATAGTTGAGTTAAATAAAACTCCTAGCAAGTTGGGCAAACATTTAACCCAACCGCTAGAGTGTTAGACCGTTAGAGTGTTACTCAGTTTGGGTTAAAGTATGGTGTATTATAAAAAAAACTAAAGTAAACTGGCCAGAAAATATGATACATAAACATTATTTTAGTTATTACACAGACAGCTATAGGCTCTAGCATACCCAAATCAAACCCGAGTTTGCTGGCTTTTTTCACCGAGTTTGCTGTGTTGTAAATGTGCACGCGGCAGATGATGTAAAACACAAAGCTTACCTCATTCGTGTCCAGCAATGGATAACACAAGGCTTTTATTTATTTATTTTTATTTATTTTACGTTTATATGCGAGTGTTGTACACCTCCCCATGTTAACAAACTTTCAAGACTATCAAGTTTATAAATGACCAACTTGTAAAAACTAATTTATAGCTGTCTTTCTTCTTCTTCTTCTTCTTGTGACGTTTATTGGCGGTGGGCAAGCCAACTTTTGGTGCATTACCGCCACCAACTGAACTGGAGTGTGAAGTGACAATGGGAAGGATTATATATCTATATCTACATCCATATATATCTATATCTACATCCATATATATATATATATATATATATATATATATAAATATATATATATATATATATATATATATATATATATACACATACATACATACACACATCTATAAAAAAAAAAAAAATAAAAAATAAAAAAAAATATTATATAAACATTATATAAAGACTTATATTCTCCTGAAGTTTCCTGTATCTATTATATATTTTATTATCATTCTTCTGAATTTTCTATTGCCTAATATCAGTTCTAATGACATATTATTTGCACCTTCTGTTTGTATCTTTGTTTCTAGCATTTGTCTCTCTTTACTATATGCTCTACACTGTAATAAAATATGCTCCACTGTTTCAATTTCACCACAAAATCGACAAAACCCTGAAGGGTGCTTCCTGATTTTATGCAGGTTTCCATTTAAAGATGAATGTCCTAATCTTAATCGTGTTATTATTACTTCTTCTCTTCTTTTAAAGTCACTTCCAGTCTCATTAATTTGTAATCCTACTTTCTTTTGGATTTTATATAGATGTCTACCTGTCTTCTCCATATCCCATTTTTGTTGCCAAGATTTAATAACAGCTTGCTTTATAATTATCTTTGCTTCTGCTTTACTGATTTTTACATCAATTTCTACATTATTTTTATTCAATGATCTTTTAGCATGTTTATCTGCCATTTCGTTTCCATCTATTCCAACATGTGCTGGGACCCATAAAAATGACACAACCCTGTCATGATCATGTAATCTATACAGCAGTTGCATTATTTCTATAATAATATCTTGTCTGCAATTTGATTGACCCGATTGAATACTTCTTAACGCCGCCATTGAATCTGAACATACCACTGCTTTCTTAATCTGAGTCTCTTCCAACCATTGTAAAGCTATGACAATAGGAATCAATTCTGTAGTAAATACAGATAAGTAGTCTGGTGTTCTTTTTGTAATAATTACTTCTTGTTGTGGTATGACTATTGCTACTCCTGTCTTATTGGATTCTGGATCTTTTGAACCATCTGTATAAATATGCACATTATCATAGTACATCCGTTCCATATACTGATTTACTTCATTTATTACACCACTATTAGATTTTTCTACTTTTAGTAAATACAGATCTATTGCAGGCATTTTAAATAACCACGGAGGGAGTACAGCTATAGGCACTGCATCACTGTATTTCCTATTTACTAAATCCATTGCTTGTGCCATTTCTTCTGCTATCCACCCAATGCTTTTTATATTTGTTCTCTCATGCTCCCAACATTCTTCAAATATCGCCTTTGTTGGATGCTTACTGCTGTGGCCTTTTAAAGATACCCAATAAGTCATTTTTAATTGCATGCGTCTTTCTTCTAAGGGCATTTCACCCATTTCTACCTGCAGAGCAGCTCTGGGTGATGTTCTAAATGCTCCGCAGCATATTCTCAAAGCTTGTGTCTGCACCTTGTCAATTTTTTCCAGTACATGCTGGCTTGCTGATCCATATGCAATACATCCATAATCAATACCAGACCTAATAACTGCTAGATATATGTTTCTGAGAGAACTACGGCTAGCCCCCATTCACTACCCGCTAAACATCTCATAACATTCAGTGCTTTCTTACATTTAGTCAATAACTTTTCTACATGTATATTAAAGTTCAGTTTCTCATCTAACCAAACACCAAGAAACCTTACTACTGATACCTGCTCCAATTGCTTTCCATAAAGAAACAACTTAATTTGAACATTTTTCTTCTTTGTAAAACATATTACCTGTGTTTTCTCTACTGATATTCGAAAGCCCCACTTCTGCGCCCACTCTTCAACTTTATTTACTGCTTGCTGAACTTTCTTAACTGTGTAAGTTATATTTCTGCCTCTTCTCCAAAGTGCACCATCGTCTGCATATATTGACCTCCCCATCCCTTTTTCCACCTCATTAAATATATCATTGATCATTATATTAAATAGAAGGGGGCTACATACACTCCCTTGAGGGGTTCCATTTTCAACTGTATAAACCCTAGAGTATGATGTTCCCACTCTAACCTGAATTGTCCTGTCAAATAAAAAGTCCAATACCCAGTTGTACATTCTTCCTAAAATACTCATGTTTTTCATTTTTATTAGTAGTCCTTCTTTCCAAAGCATATCATATGCTTTTTCTACATCTATAAAAACTCCTATAACAGCCTCTTTATTAGTCTGAGCTTTTCTTATCTCTGATTCTAAACACAGTATTGAGTCCATTGTTGTTCTACCCTTTCTAAATCCACTCTGGTACGGTGTAAAAGGCCTTTACTCTCTATCTCATACGTAAGTCTATTTACAATCAATCTTTCCATTATCTTACACATGTTTGAGGTCAGTGCTATTGGTCTGTAGCTTGTTGCCTCAGATCTGTCTTTCCCTGGTTTTACTATAGGAACAATTATGGAATGTTTCCATGATTTAGGCAGTTTACCTTCTTCCCATATTTTATTATACAATTTTAATATACTTGCAAGTGCTATATCTGATAATTTTCCTATCATGCTATAGCAAATTTCATCCTTTCCAGGAGAGGTTTCTTTTACACTCATTATTGCTCTTTTGAGCTCATACAGAGAGAAATCTTTATTTAAATAATTATTAGTAACTTCACATTTTTTAGTTATTTCAGGATTATCTCCTTTAACTTTTCCCCTAATATTTCTTGCTTCTTCTGACAAATTATTACTGCTATGTATATTATAAAACACTTTAGCTAACATTTCTGCTTTTTCTTCATTTGAGATCGCAACTTCTTCTCCACTTCTTAATGCCGGCATACTTAAATTTTTACGCTGCCCACCCATTTTCCTAATCATGCCCCAAATATCTGAAATTTGTACATCCCATCCAATATTATTACAATAATCCCTCCAATATTTCCTTTTTGTAGCTTTAATTATTTTCCTTACCAGCGCCTGTGCTCTTTTATATTTCACAAGATCTTCATATAAAAATGATGATTTTACCTTCCTAAAAGCTCTATTTCTTTCTCGAATAACTACTCCACACTCTTCATTCCACCACGGAACTGCTTTCCTTGTCCTTATTGTTGTTTTCTTACCTATAATTTCTGTTGCAGTTGCATGAATAATATTACAGACTTTTGTATTATATTCTTCCACATCTTCTAGATTACCCATATTAATTAATCTCTGACTACAGATATAACTGAATCTTCCCCAATCTGCATTTTTTAACTTCCATCTATCTATACTCCCCTGCTCCGTTTTTGAAACTATAATTCCTATTCTACATCTTACTGGGTAATGATCACTCCCTATCGTTGATTCCTTTAATACCTTCCATAAACTTACATTAGCTATATTTTCTGATACAAATGTGAGATCTAACATTGACTCATGCCCATTTGCAATATTTATTCTTGTACCAGATCCATCATTTATACACACCAACCTATTTTCATCCAATAGCTCTTCAATTATTTTACCATTATAATCTGTGATTTCACTACCCCACAGTGTACTGTGGCTATTGAAGTCTCCACACCACACTACTGAATTACCACTTAACTCTATTATCTCTTCTAATTTAACTTTTTGTAATTTCTTACATGGGTTATAAACATTTATCACTCCAATACCTCTTCCCTCTGTCCAGGTTTCTATAATAACTGCTTCAATTTCATTAACATTTATAACTCTATAGCTTATACCTTGTTCAATAAATGTTGCTACTCCTCCTCCTGTTCCTTCGTCTCTGTCCTTACGAATTACTTCATAACCTTGAATTTTAAAATCAAGATGTGGTTTTAACCATGTCTCTTGTGTACAAATTATATTTGGCTTTTGTTTTAACTCATCTATATATTTTTTGAATTCTTGTCCATTTGCTAGAAGACTTCTTGCATTCCATTGTAGAATTTCAAGTCTCATTACATTATTTATCCATTACTTTTCTGTGTTCCTTGGAAATCTCCTACAAGAGTATCTTGTATTTTCTCTACTGTTACTTCTCTTACATCTAAGTATTTCTCTGCTGCCCTGATTATGATTTTAATCCTTTCCGTTCGACTTGATGTCTGAGCTGAACAGTTAACCACCTCTGCCATAAATGTTACAAACTTGACTTTATCTATTATCAATGACTCTTTGCTGACATTGCATTGATTGTTTACTTTTTGGCTAGCCATACTATCTGGTTTTTCATTTAGATCAGAAGTTTCACTATTTTTCACTCTTTTAATGGCTTCAGCATATGTTATCCCCTCAGTTATCTTGATATTCTGTGCCTTCACTGCTCTTTTCCTTATTTTACAGCCACCATACGCTGCACTATGTTCTTCCCCACAATTGCAACACTTCAATTTCGCATTTTCTCCACACTCTCCATACTGGTGTTCTCCTCCACATTTGCCACATCTTTGTTTACTTTTGCATACAGCAGCCACGTGCCCAAATCTTTGGCATTTATAGCACCTCAACGGAGGTGGAACATATTCCCTTACATTTGTAGCTCATATATCCCACCATCACCCTTACTGGCAGTGCTTCTTCTTCAAACTGTATCATTACAGATAAACTGTCTCTTTTCAGTCCATCCCTTGTGAATTGCAGCCGCTTCACCTTGCTAACCTTAGCATTAGCTACATTTCTTTTAATTTCTTCTTCAGTCACTTCCGTAGGAATACCATATATTACCCCTCTAACTGCTCTTCTTTCTTTCCAGCTCAAACATTTTACCGTGTATCCTGCCAGTGATTTTATTTGCAATGCCTTTACTTTCTGTGCTTCATCTTTGCATATAACCATTATGTTTCCATCTTGCAATGTTTTGGCATACACAATGTTCCCTAGTTTGCTCTTTAAAGCTTCGCTTATCTTTAATGGGTTCCTTGATCCTGGTGATTCAAACGTAACGATGACCTTGTGTCCCTCATTCCTTTTTATATCTATCCGTGTGCCTACCTCTTTATCACTATCCGAGTTTTGTTGATGCGTTTTTTTCCTTTTCCTATTTACTAGACTCCATTTCATTCTACCACCCTCACCTCCTTCTTCAATCCAGTCCACTTCCTGCTCACTTCCTGATTCGTCATCACTTCCTACCATCGTCACTCCAGTCACAGTTCAGTGTTGCCCACCAACCAGCGACCGCCTGTAGACCTATAGCTGTCTTTGTAAAGAAATGCTTACTTTATATGCAGCTTGGAGCTGCTGCTGTGACGCTGTACAAACGCTTCCAGTGTGAATACTCGCGCGTCTTTGCAGCTGCAGTTCACGCTCACGGGCTGCTAACTCGCCGCTCACGCACCGCTGATGCTTGCGGTGTGAAACCGGCCTTATAAAGGGAGCGCTCTTTGCGCGCATTCTGCCAAACCAAACTATGCACGCAGCAGCTTGCTTGTCCGTTAAAACTGTGGTATGTGAATGTTTATGCTTCACACAATCAAACTTCGTTGATCCCCGAGAACTCCCCGATCTCACTGGATTGGACTGGAAGGAGGCCATTTATCAGTGTTTGGAGAGCTTCATCCCGTCATCTGCATTCCTGCCAGTCCAAGCGTTTCATCCTGAAATGGCCACCAGTCAGAGGTCCCGTCCTAAGATGGCCGCCAGTCTAGTATCCCGTCCTAAGATGGCCGCCAGTCCAGTATCCCATCCTAAAATGGCCGCCAGTCCAGTATCCCATCCCAAGATGGCCGCCGCCACACCTTAAGCCCTCGGTTAAGATGGCCGCCGCCACAGCTATGAATCCATATCTCTTCCTCGTCCCAAGTCCAGAGGCGACTTCCTTCCTCATCCCGAGTCCAGAGGTGACCCCCTTCCTCGTCCCGAGTCCGGAGGCGACTCCGTTCCTCGTCTCAAGTCCAGAGGCGACTCCCTGCCTCGTCGAGAGCCCTGAGATGGCTCCAGCCCATAAGCCCGCTCTAGCCCACGAGCCCGCTCCAGTCCCTGAATTCGCTCCTTGCCCAGAGGACATTACCGTGTCTATAATGGCACTAGCAAGTGTGTGTGTTTGGGCCACCCACACAATGACTCCAGCCCGACTATCGTCCAGTGCCGGCTCCAGCCCCTGACTATCGTCCAGTGCCGGCTCCAGCCCCTGACTATCGTCCAGTGCCGGCTCCAACCCCTGACTATCGTCCAGTGCAGGCTCCAGCCCCTGACTATCATCCAGTGCAGGCTCCAGCCCCTAACTATCATACAGTGCTCCTTTCGGCCCCAGAGCTCAGCCCAGTGCCTGTTCCGGAATCCTCTCCAGCCAAAAGACCCAGAGATTCTCCTAAGAATTCTGCTACTTGCTACTTACCTGATCCATCTGTCTTCTGCCATCCGTCATCCGTCAGCCTTCAGTCTTCTACCCGATCCTGCAAAGAGACATTGTGTTACTTTCAGCTAAGTCATACTTCAACGTGCTTTCTACTATATACTCACCATTCATCTTCTCTGTCCAGATCCGTGCCTCTGATTCAAATAAAGTGTTTGTGTTACTCACCTGTCTGTTCCCTTCTGTGACGTGACAGTTAGTTTTTAGATGGTCTTTTTGTGGAAGGTCTTTTTGTGGAAGATGCAGTGGCGGAGCCAGGATTTTCATAGGGGTGGCCAGGCAGGGGCCAGCAACCAGTCTGGGGTGGCACAGAAATCTTCATTATTTCAACATAAAAATGAGTCTGACTATAATGTACTGGACTGTGCCTACAACACAACTGAATACAGTTAATTTGTAGCCTACTTAATTGTAATTGAGATGAGTTAGTGAATTAGATCATGGAATGCTGAGTGAATTCCTCATTCCTCACTTGCAGGCATATTAATAAAGGGGCTCACACTATAGCTAAATTTCAACTTGTTCAGTCAGTTCTGGTTCTCAAAACTCCCAATAGCTTATTCTCCATTGTTGCATCTCCATGGATGAGACATGCAGATAACTACATACTGTAGTTCAAAGATTATTCAACCTTCATTGAATTTTATGTATAATCAATGAACAATTCTGAGTTTGTCTGTTTCAAAAACTAACCAAAAAAGTAAACACTAAATGTCTAACTTTCTATATTGTCAAAATAAATAATTGCAACAGTTCTATCATACCTAAATTAAACTCAGTACAAAGAAAAAAAAGTATTCTCTTTTGAATTTCCATTTGCTGATGCGGAAGCGGAAGTCAACAGCACATAAATGCCAGAATGTAAAATTAATTATTTTATGCATTTAAATGTGATACATTTTTGTTTGTACTTTATAAATTAAAGCAAAATAAGCATCTTCTAGTACAAATGCACAGTTCCCACATTTATTTATGCATAAAAAAATTACATATCAGTTTGTGTCTTATATTGTGATCTCACATAGCAGAATATTTTAGTCCAGAGACATGTGACGCATATATATATATATATATATCAGGGGCAAGGGAGGCAGTGCCTCCCCCCAAAAAATAGGATGAGAAAATAATCCATATTACATATAAAACAACACAAATATTACAAATTATGACATTAAAAAGAGCGCAAGTCACTCGTATTTCTTAAGGAACACTGCCCAACAGCGACACCCGCAGGTAAAGTTACAGCAGTAGTCAGGCCTCCCTTTGCTCTCATAGAAAACCATTAGACCCCCGGCGTGCGGTGGGTTTTGTTGGGGGTAATTGAGAATGAATGCGGGAAAGTCACGTGAGAGGAGGCAACGTCTCCATCGCGCTATGATTGGATGTAAATGGTTATGATTGGATATGATTGGTTTGTGCGATAAATCCCGCCTCTTGTTTACGTGCACGTTCCGCGCGTCAGTTTGAATGAACAAATGATGGCGTCAATGGGAAGACTAATTGAAAAGTAAACAGATCGCCCAGTTAGATATCACCGGTTTATGTCACGTCAAAATCAAACTTGAAATGGACTGAAAACACGATGACTGCGGGGGTTTTTAGTGCAGTCAGCTTGTTGAAATTAAAAATACAATTCGTGTCTGTGACAGACGGTGTTTACGGAGCATGACTGATGATCCAAAATAGCCTAAGTTGACTATTAAAAAAGAAAAACATCAATACACAAATAAAATATATTGTTTAAATTGTTACAGCCTTTAGTTATTATTTTGGAATGAGTGTAGAAATGCTTAAAACACTAACTTGATGAGATTGACTTGGTTTTGATAAATAGAACATTTATTACAATACACTGTTAATGTAAAATTACAAAATAGAATTGTATTTGGTTTCTTTTTTTTTTCTTTTTTGATGTAATGTAAAGTAATGTTCATTTAACAAGGAAGATGTGTCAACGTTGAGAGTAATGCACATGAATTTACATTGATTCATAAATAAATAAAAAATTTGCCTCCTCATTTCATAACACCACTGCACGCCTCTGATATATATATATATCAAATAGGCCTACATACATGCATGCACAGTTTTAACGCAGCTTTAATCGCCTTTTTGCTTATTTCATGACTTAATAGACGACAGAACTACGACGTTGCATGCTCGTTTCTTTTGCGCTTTATTTATAGTGAGTAATATACAGCGCGCCGTATTTGCGCGTGATTGCAAAATGCGCGGTCTTGCAATCCACCAGTTGAGAAAACATTTACGTAAGCTATATATAATGTTCACCGTTCACTGTTGTTCTGCTGAAGCTCATTCGGCACCTGTATCATTTCCGCGCGCGTTTGACTTGCGCCTGGCGCTGAGGCGAAGTTGGAGTGCGCGTCTGAAAAGTCTCCCGTTTTTTGTGGTCTTAAAGAGACGGTTCTGCGTTTAAATAAACGCAATTCTTGTCAACAAAAAAAAGTAGACAGAAACAGCAGTTGTGAGCGGGGTGGCCAAGCTTAGGTGAAAAAAAGCTTCTGAAAATATAGCAACAGAAATCATAGTCAAGTAGTAAAAGAATACATCCTTACTTTGTTTTTTATCAAAATAACAAACGAACAAGTACAAACATTCTGCAGCTCCCATTCTCCTTTATGTGAAGTGCATCATAAAATACAAATGCCAGTATATATATTTAGAGTAAATTGTTTTTAATGGATTACTACCATTACCTACTGTAATAATATTTAGAATTCATTTATACTTCATTTTTAAATAAATGTTTAATTTGTATATATTTTTTTTTTTTCTGCATGAAATATTTAAATCCACCCAGAAAGAAACTAGTAAGATAGGATACATTGATAATCTCAGCTTTTTTCAAAAGAATAAACTGAATTGCAAATGTAATATGTTTTTAAGAAGGTTTTTTTTTAAGAAATAAGGCTTAACATGCATGTTTGGTGTTACATAGAAAGCAAAGTTGGGTAATGCTTCTTGAAGTATTAAAGAGACAATAAAATGCTAGGACAGATTTAATCCAGATTTATGCCTCTATGTATTTATATCTTTAACATCAAGAATGTCACCTGTTGTTTAAAATGACATAAAAGTGAAATATAGCATTGTTTTCAGATTACTCAGTTGATTACACCATTAATAGATCGGAAACACTTTACAATAAGGTCTCATTTGTAAACATGCAGTAAATGCTATGACTAACATTAAATAACAATAAAAATATTCTTACAGCATTTATTAACTTGTCTTAATGTTCATGTTCACGTTAGCTCACAGTCAATTAAATAATGTTAACAGATACAACTTTTGATCTTAAATGGTATTAGTAAATGCTGAGATTGACATTAACTAAGATTAATAAATGCTGTAGAAGTATTGTTCATTGTTAGTCCATGTTAACTAATGTAGTTAAAGTGTTAGTTCACCCAAAAATGAAAATAATATCATTTATTACTCACCCTCATGTCATTCTACACCCGTAAGACCTTCGTTCATCTTCGGAACACAAATTAAGATATTTTTGATGAAATCCGATGGCTCAGTGAGGCCTGCGTAGACAGCAATGCCACCAAACTTCTCAAGATCCAAATCAGTGATTCGGAGCGCCAAAGTCACGTGATTACAGCGGTTTGGCAGTTTGACACGCGCTCCGAATTACTGAATCGAAACAAAAGATTCAAAGCAGCGTTTTGAAATCGGCCATCACTAGATATTGTTGAAAAGTTGTTATTTTGGGTTTTTTTGGCACACAAAAAGTACTCTCGTCGCTTTATGATATTAAGGTTGAACCACTTTACTCACATGAACTGTTTTGAATATGTTTTGAGTACCTTTCTGGATCTTGAGAAGTTTGGTGGCATTGCTGTCTATGCAGGCCTCACTGAGCCATCGGATTTCATCAAAAATATCTTAATTGGTGTTCCGAAAATTAACGAAGGTCTTACGGGTGTAGAACGACATGAGGGTGAGTAATAAATTACATTATTTTCATTTTTGGGTGAACTAACCCTTTAATGTCTCAAGTTACGTATGTAACCTCTGTTCCCTGAGAACAGGGAATAACACACTGCATCGATGACACTATTGGGGAACACCTCTGTGTGAACTGGTGTCTGAAATGCTTATCAAATCACGGCAATCGTATTGGCTGGCGACAGCCTATGACATCATACTGGTACAACCCGAAAGTATATAAGGGGCGCCTAGAGAACATGTCATCTACTTATTGTCGGTAGGGACAGTTCAGCAGGCAGCCCCAAGGCATGGCAGGGAGATGCAGTGTCTTGTTCCCTGTTCTAAGGGAAAAAAGGTTACATACATAACCTGAGACGTTCCCTTTCTGGAGGATGTCAATGGGAAGGGAACTAATGTTAACTAATGAAACCTTATTGTAAACTTTTACCATTGGAACTTTTCAAAGTGTGCTTCCATGGTTCCATAGTCAGTTGCAGTTGTTTCCTTTAATGAGGAACAACGTTCCAGCAGCGACTCCCAACAGTCCAAGAGTCAGACCCATTCCACAGAACACAGCTGGACCAACACTTGGGAGGGCAACTTGAACTTCTGGACAACACATGCATAGGATATTGGAGAGTGCATGAATATGATAAAAGCTTTTTGTTATTATTATTATTATTATTATTATTATTATTATGTTGGACTGTACTGAAATATAATGTCCATTGATTCTATTTGAAAATCACACTCACCCCATATTTTGGTCTGAGGTTGACCCTGGAGGGCTCTGTGGTTCACCATGCAGCTGTAAATGTCTCCTTCAGCAGGTGTAAACTTAAGAGTGGAGAATATGTTAAATGTACCATCTGTCCTTGGACGGTACTGACTTAAACTCATACCCTCTGTCACATTAACATTATTCTTCATCCATAATACTCTGACAGATGGAGGGTAGAAGCCAGTCACATGACAGACAAGGGTGTTCAGAATACCCAGCTGTACATTATCCTTTGGATAGATGGAAGTCTGAGGTGCATCTAGAAACAGATAGAACTTTATTCCTTCACAAAAATCTAGAAACTTTATTCATTCATTCCTCAGTTAATTCAAATAAAAGTAGATATCCTTACACACATTAAGCTGTATTGTTAAGGTGTTATAAAGGAATTCATTCATTAGCCCCTTTCACACATATAGTCTTTTTATCCTTAAGAGATCATGTGTGAATAGGACCTTTTCAAAAATACCAGTAAATTGTAAATTACTTGTATGAAAAAAAATGAGCATGTACAAGTCAGAATGTGTTGATGTAAAAATCTGCTTTGGGCCAGTCATAAAGTTCTTATGGAGATGATGTTAATACTGAGCACTGTTTACAGTAAGCGCCACTGCTTTTTAATGGTTTTTCTTTAAAAAATTGCGTTAGATTTTAATGGACCATTACACTTTAACGGCAATTCTGATTTTTCTATCATTGCCATCACCTTCAAATGAACGAATAAGCAGAGTATTTAACGAATTTTAAACCAATTAATTATGATCTTCATTATTTATCTGACCAAAAATCATAAGATGATGAAAAAAAGGGGTGTGGTCTGCTAAAGGAGACGTGTAGAGGTGAGGAAGTAGAGACGAGTGTTTGCATGGAATATTTGTGTTTGTCTTTGGAGTTTAACTGTTATCGCTTGAGTTTCAAACATAGGGGGATACACCAGGAAGATCGCGTTGGAATCTTTGGATGTATCATACTCTGCACAAGGAAGAGTTAAGGCTATTGAAACGGAATATACCTAAGTTCAACGGCACGTTGAATAGGTTTGGGGATTTTATTTCTACTCCCTTTTAACTCGAATGCTGGCATAACTATTCTTGAAGAAAATCCCTCTTTGAATCTCAAAGAAATGAGAGATCAAACGGCACTATTTCTACGTCTTTAAAACCTCATAATATGGTGGACCAAATTACTCAAAATGAAATAATTAAATAATGAATTCAATAAAACAACAATTAAATGTATCAGTTTATTCTGAAATAGGCATAATTCAATCATTATTAAATAGTTAATTTAATTAATTATTTGTTAAATAATTAGGCTAAATAAATCAATAAATAAATGTATTTATTTATTTTGTAAAATTCCATGAAATCACAACATTTATTGTTTAATATATTTCACGATATTGTCTTTCACACTATTATTGTTTAAATATTTATTTTTTCATAATTAAATGTTCCTTTTCAAAAAGCTGTTTTTCATAATAATATGCTGTATTTACGAATGCGTCATTCGTAAACGCAGCATATTATTATGAAAAACAGCTTTTTGAAAAAGAACATTTAATTATGAAAAAATAAATATTTTTGAGAATCATGTATTTCCAAAGCACGATTTTCCTAAAGATTCTTTTCATAATAACAGAGGACATTACATAAATGCCAATCAACAGGAAGTGGGCGGTGCTTGGCACTAATTGGCTAATCCTTTCTGATGAATTACTTGGGTCTGGCAAGGTGAACTGAAAGATAGGAAACAAATATGGCTGTAAGACTATAGACTGGGGACTTAAGTTAAAAACGCACTGCTTTCATTTGCAGATGAAGTAGAAGGGAATGTTTTGTTTAGTGATGCTCTGTTATCTGGATTAGACGACAAAAAGGATCTGCTAATAAGTGCGTCAGGGGATCTAGAAAGGATGTTCTATTTTGGCTCGTTCACAGCCTTCACACAGACGAACGCGCGCGAATCTATTGCTTAATGCCGTTGCGGAGGGTCTATTCTTTCCAGTAAAATCACAAAACAAAATGCACACAAACGTGTCACTGCTCTTGAAAAACAATCATTGATGAACATCTTTGATTTTAATGAGGAGAAAAAAACTATAGGCTATGAGGGTGGAGCGTTCCGTGACTAATGTCACCAACCACACGAAGATCGATTTGTCATGTCATGTCTGTCTGCTCTTCAATTTTCAACCAATCACCGCCAAGCACCGCCCACTGCCTGTTGACTGGCATTTGTGAAATGTCCTCTATTATTATGAAAAGAATCTTTGGGAAAATCGTGCTTTGGAAAAACATGATTCGTCAAATAGGCGGCATTCATAAACGCAGCATATTATTATGAAAAACAGCTTTTTTAAAAAAGGACATTTAATTATGAAAAAATAGATATTTAAAGACAATAATAGAGTGTGAAAAAGGATATTGTGAAATATATTAAACAATAAATGTTGTTTTCTCATGGAATTTACAATATAAATAGATACATTTATTTGTTGATTTATTTAATGAATAATTAATTAAATTAATTATTTCAGAATAAACTGATAGATTTAATTGTTGATTTATTGAATTCATTATTTATTTAATTATTTCATATTTAATTTGGTCCTCCATATTATTCCATCTCTTATCCCTTTACAAAGATTATAGGCCCTAGCCTTATACAAAAGAAACCAACCTTATAAAAACTTAAACTGAATACTTTTTTTTTTTTTTTTTTTTGCTCTGAAAGAGTTCTTTTGTTATCTGTATGCATGAACGAACTGAAATAATAACTCTTATTTTTGGAACTTTTTGAGAGTCCTTTATTATGTTTAAACGCTCTGTGATTGGAGTCCTTTTTTTTTTTTTTTTTTCCCCGACAGTTATTTAAACTGTCTGGTGCCCAAACTAAAACTTTAAATTATCTGTGTGGCCACGCTACGATGGACATCTTTGACCTTTGCGCCACATCACACAGCTTTTTCAGCAACAGAAATTTTAAGTGCTGAGTAAAAAAAATTAAAAAAAAAAACTACTGCTCTTGCACATGGTTGGCATATTGCTTACGGGAACTCTTTATAAACCCCTAATAAAGGGAACATTAAAGTGTTACCCATGTCTAATACACAAGCAGTATTGATGTTCATTAAAAAATGGTAGAAGTTAATAACACATTCTAATGTCTTACCCAGTTGTGGTGGTGGGCTCTTGAAAATTATTTTGTAAATTTGTAAGTTACTTTTGCATATTGCCATTTCACTAACACTGAGTTCATAAAATCCAGGAAATGTCATATGTCCTGCAATGTCAGGGAATGTCACTACTCCTTTCTTCTGATCAAAGTCGGTGTGCCACATCTCCTCTTCATCATATCCAATGAAAAACTCTTCTTCTGTATCAGAGCATGCTTCAAATAGGTAAGCTTCATGTTCAACTGAAATAGATTGAGCATCATAAAACATAAATAAAAAAACAAACTTAATTTTTGAGGTTAACAATTTAGTAACATTGAATAGCTGAGAAAATTTCATGTAAATATAATTTTGCAATATTGCGATATGAAATACATCTGCACAGCTTTCAATGGGTAGGACTTCTTAAAGTTATTGAAACGTTTTTGTGATAAAGAAACATGGTTAAAGGAGAAAATGTATCCGTTATACTTACATTGGTTAGCCTAGTATTATTTTTTAGTCTGGTATTGAGAATTTCACTGGTAGGCCTATCTAAAATGTTGATTTCCTAACAGCACTATGTTTCCAGCTACACTGTGACATATATCATGAAGTAAAATTACTAATATTGTGATTTAAGATTTTGCTCATATCGCCCACCCATATATATCATGTAAAAATTAGAGAAATTAGAGAAAAATTAGAGACATTTTTAAGCTATGGTACCTTTTGTACTTAGCCATAAACCAATTACAGTCCCTAGCCCTATTCTGGTACACTAGTTTTCTAAACAATGCTTGAGTTACTCTAATGTAGCTCAAATGTAATTATGTACTTCTTCAGTGAGTGTAAAAAGTAGTTAAGGACACAAAAATAAAATACTTTTTAAATGTTATTTTGTCCTAAAAAATATATTTGACACAAGTAGTAATTTTGATCATTTATATTAATTTTTGTAATAATATTAAACACTTTGCACATGCATGAAAGTACTGTCCACCCTGTCATTATGGGTATGTACTGTCATAAACCAGGTGATGTACTCAGTGGCATCCTCACCCCCATTTTGTCTTTCTACGGTGGAGGTTTAAACATCTGCTGCAAGTACAGTAATATCTACAAATAAATATCTACAAGTAAATATCTTTTTTGATGAAGCTCTCCTACATGTGAGCTGCATCTGGATCAAATTTTGTGGTGATAGCATAAAGTAACCAAAAGTTACAGCATTTGGAACCAAGGTAGCCTTTTTGTTTAGCCCTTGGCGCCCTCTAATGGCCATTTTTAAAATCGTTCCTCCATGCGGAATATCTTGTGATCAATGCAAGGGATTATGTTGATTTTGGACTGGGACTTCCGGCAAGATGGCGCTCTGAGCAGCAACACCTTCCAGAGCTCTTCAATTGATCTGTCAAAAATCATTTCCAAAAGCAAGTTAAGTCTCATTTGTTTACTTTAAAATAAATGTAGGAGTTTCAAAAAGTAGACAGACATTTATATCCGTTTGATGAACAACTTAAATCATAATTATACAAGCGACAGACCGATCGACAACAAACGCAGTGCCCCACCAGCTATGCCAGACATAGCATGAAAAAAAAAAACAGAGCAGTGGAAGAGAAAGAGCCTCTGGAGAATATCGCTACTGGGTCAATATCACTGTAGGGTGCCTTTTGGTGTCCTGTACATAAATAACTCATTTGCCATGATAACTTAACATAAAAATGACTATAAAAGGGTGTGTTATATTAGGCTAAGTTTTTATATTCATATCAAAAGCATTACTTGGCTCTTTAGATACATTTTCTAGATTTTTTTTAGTTGTGTATAAGATGATGCGTGCTATTTTGCTATGTCCCTTGCATTGCTCATTAAATTTGAATGAGAGTAAAAAAAAGTCAAATCATAAAATGTAAAAATTTTGTTTTCCTATTAATATTTTGTTCAATAAGAGATTACTCAATTTGAGCGTATTGATCATTTGGTAATAAAAGCAATATTTTTATTTAATAAAAAAGAAGAGTTTTTTTAATGTCCCTTGAATGGTTGTCCACCCTGTCGTATTGGGGAATTGTCCCTTTAAGAAAAGGCCATCCCCTTTAGTGACATCAGGACAACAGATTTTTTGTCTCTTCAGTGGCGGGAATTTCAACGGCTGAGGTGAGTAAGTTGGTGACTTTCCAACTGACAAATTTTCTTCGTATGAGTTTGCTTACTTGTTTTGCCAAAGCTTAACATGTCCACCCTGTCGGCATAAAATATGCTGGAAGTGATTAGAATACAGTATTTTCAAAATATGTAAGTTTAAATATACCAAATTCTCTTCACAGCCAGACTAGCTATTTAGCTAATCACAGTTTGTTGTAAGCTAATACCCTGTCATATATATGTCCACCCTATCAAGTCCAAGTGTCAGACAGGATGGACATTTTGGAACAAGGACAGGGTGGACATTTTGGAACAAGGACAGGGTGGACATTTTGAGCTTCAATTAGCATATTAGCTTACAACAAACTGTGATTAGCTAAATAGCTAGTCTGGTTGTGAAGAGAATTTGGTATATTTAAACTTACATATTTTGAAAATATTGTATTCTAATCACTTCCAGCATATTTTATGCCGACAGGGTGGACATGTGGACAGGACACCAAAAGGCACCCTACAGTGATATTGACCCTACTAATACAAAAATACTGGAAGTTGTTAACAAGTTGGCGGACAGATTTGACATCCAAGAGAGAAGGATGGAAATCTCTCCCAGGAAAATGGAGGAAAATTCCAGCCTGATTGCCATGATGAGAGAAGAGGTAACCCGATTACAAAAACAAAACAGTGGAGTTAGAACGGCAATTTGGCAAACTGCATGACAAAATGAAGTAAACAAAAAAGTGTAAAGAGCAGGAAAGATACAAAAGGAGATGGAACTTAGGTATCAAAGGCCTAAAAGAAAAGGAAAGCGAGGATGTCAGGGCAACAGTGATTTCTCTCCTTTCAAAAATCACGCCGGGAGTGCTGTGGAATGTAGATGACATGGTGGATACTGATACATTTCCGGTGCGCTGCTCAGTGGCGCACTGCGTCTCGTTTATTCGTTGTTTGTTAAGTGTTTGGTTCGTGGTCTTATAAAAGTGGAGAGATGAAGGCTGGGAGAACTGTACTATTGATTTGGATTCTGGGGATGATAGGCCTCTATGGATTATGTTTGGCGATGCAATCTCCAACTGCACGTGGAACTTTGACATCCTGCGGCGTCACAGTGCCGTCTGCATGCCCGTACAGCCGGGGAACGTTGCTGGAGCTAAACTTTACGATGACTCAAGAGATGAGAACAGGCCAATTCAGAGATTTGTTTGAAAACATTCCTCAGAAGCTGGTGAGAACAAAACGAAAGAAAAGAGGAAGAAGAGGTGGCATTCAGAGTCGACTGCGAAGGCGATTTAATCGGCCACCTCTGCCGTCTATTATCTTCAGTAATCTGCGTTCTCTAAATAACAAAGTGGATATAAGATCACATACAAGGTACTGTAATGAATTTCGTGAGGCATCTCTGCTCTGCTTTACGGAAAGTTGGCTGCAGTCTATAATGCCTGATTCGCTCATTGTGGTCCCTGGATTTACATTAGTACGAGCTGATAGAGACAAAGTTTCGGGTAAAAGTAAGTGAGGCGGCATCTGTGTATATATATAAATGATAAATGGTGCAGAGCGTATTCAGTAAAATATAGGATGTGATCCCAATGTGGAAATTTTCGGCATGACTTTAAGACCATTTTATCTGCCTAGAGAAGTTGGTTGCATTTTGCTGTTCGTGGTTTATGTTCCGCCCAGTGGTAAACCATCTCAGGCAGCCAGCCTGATAGCGGACTATGTTCACGAACTACAGCTCAGCTACTCACATGCACCCGTGATCGTGCTGGGCGATTTAAACCAGTGCAAACTGGAGACTTTGTTGCCAGGATTTGAACAGTGTGTAAAGATTCAAACAAGAAATAACAATATTCTTGATAAGTGCTACGTGAATGTCAAGGACGCTAATGTGTCAAAGAGCATGCCACCAATTCTAAACTCTGACCATAATGTAGTACATATGATTCCTGTGTACAGGACTAAACTTAAAAAAAGCAAACCAGAAAAGAAATTGATTAGATTGTGGTCGAACGAAAGTATACAACAACTGAAAGCTTGTTTCTACTGGACAAATTGGGACATTTTTAAGGAAGGCTCACTTGATGAAAGAACTACAGTGTTAAATGACTATAATCTGTGTAGAGTTGGTCATACCTATACAAAAGAGAATAAAATTTATCCTAATAACAAACCATATGTGACTAAAGATATTAAATAAGTTATAAATTTGAGGAAAGTAGCATTTAGGAATAAGGATATTAGGGTACTTAAACAAACATAAAGAGAGTTAAACAATAAATTAAAGGAAACAAAAGAAGTTCATAAGAGGTGTCTGGAGGAAGCCTTTAAGACTAATAATACTAAAAAGGTTTGGGACATCATGAAAACAATGACTGGATTGTCATCTTCAAATAAATCTACTGTAATTGATAATGAATTTTGTTTTGGGAATGAATTAAACACTTTTTTTTTTTTTTTTTTTACCAGATTTGAATCAATAGGTAAACATGTCAAATGCAATGAAATAATAGATACTGTGGCTCCATTATCATCAGACAGAATTGTTGTAGAGGTTGAGGATGTTAGGAAAACATTTCAGTGTATAAATATGAAAAAAATCTGCTGGTCCAGATGGGTGTAGTGCAGGTCTTTTAAAGAATTTTGCACATGAATTGGCTCCAGTGTGACAATTAGTATATCAAGCTTCAGTTGACACACATACTGTCCCTGTGTTATGGAAGACCGCATATACAGGTGCATCTCAATAAATTAGAATGTCGTGGAAAAGTTCATTTATTTCAGTAATTCAACTCAAATTGTGGAACTTGTGTATTAAATTCAATGCACACAGACTGAAGTACTTTAAGTCTTTGGTTTTTTTAACCTGTTAACTGTCACCCCCACTTTTTTTTTCTAGACATGAAAATGCACTATCCAAACTTAAATGGTTGTAATTCATATAATAATTTTGCAGATTATTGTAGAAGTGAAAATGTAAGAGAAACAGAAAAAAAAAAAAGATATAGAAGTTTAAGTTTATGAAAATGTAAAAATATAATATTTTATAATAGTTGTGTTCCAAATTTTAGGTTGATATCTCAAAAAATGAGCTTTCAGTAAGATTTTGTTTGGGCGCAGTACCAAACTTTTTCACTAGATGTCAACCAAGCTCCATTATTGACTATATAAGGGCGCCTCCATTTCCATATATGGTTTGAGTGATCTGAACCATATATTTCCATAATTTTCATACAATTTATGAAGTAGACATCCTATATAGAAGTAGTATGGGAAGCTTGGCAGAATTTGATATGAATTCAACCTCTAATAAACATAAATACAACATGTATCTGGGCTATAGCTCACTGTCACAATCATAAATTAATTTTTTTTTTTTTCTATTAAAAACATTTTCAGGCCTTTTTTTCTCAAAAAATTGAATGGATGTTATCTTTTGAACTCTTGGCATGAAAACAAACATGTTTCAACCAATCTTTCATGATTTTTCATGTTCATCGCTATTTCAAAATAAAGGTCTGGACATGCCTTATGAGTATGAAAATATGCTTGTTGCAAATTGATAAATTACTGCTCCTCTAATTTATTTTGAAAATCAAGATCATATTGATGCTCTCTGTAAAAGAACAAAGCAGAGAATCTATTTTCTTTGTCGTCTTAGGTCATTTGGAGTAAGAAAACAGATTCTTCTGCTGTTCTTTATGTCTGTGATATTGAGTGTACTTCAATATTGCAACTCCATTTGGTATAAGAGTTTGTCTGTTATGCTAAAAATAAAGTTGTTTAATCAATTAAAAATTTGCTCAAGGATTGTACACTACCAGTCAAAAGTTTGGAAACATTACTATTTTTAATGTTTTTGAACGAAGTCTCTTATGCTCATTAAGGCTGCATTTATTTCATAATAAATACAGAAAAAAAACAATAATATTGTGAAATATTATTACAATTTAAAATTATGGTTTTCTATTTTAATATACTTTAAAATATAATTTATTTCTGTGATGCAAAGCTGAATTTTCAGCATCATTACTCCAGTCTTCATTGTCACATGATCCTTCAGCAATCATTCTAATATGATGATTTGATACTCAGTTATTATCAATGTTGAAAACAGCTGTGTTGCTTAATATTTTTTTTTGGAAACTGTGATACTTTTTTCAGGATTTATTGATGAATAAAAGGTTAAAAAGAACAGCATTTATTCAAAATATAAATCTTTTCTAACAATATAAATCTTTACTATTACTTTTTATCAATGTAACACATCCGTGCTGAATAAAAGTATTAATTTCTTTCAAAAAAAAAAAAAAGAAAGAAAAAAAAATTACTGACCCCAAACTTTTGAATGGTAGTGTATATTGTTACAAAAGATTTCTATTTTAAATAAATGCTGATATTTTTTAACTTTTTATTCATCAAAGAATCCTGAAAAAGTATCACAGGTTATAAAATAATATTAAGCAGCACAACTGTTTCCAACATTGATAATAAATCAGCATATTACAATGATTTCTGAAGGATCATGTGACACTGAAGACTGGAGTAATGATGCTGACAATTCAGCTTTGCATCACAGAAATAAATTATATTTTAAAGTATATTAAAATAGAAAACCATAATTTTAAATTGTAATAATATTTCACAATATTATTGTTTTTTCTGTATTTATTATGAAATGAATGCAGCCTTAATGAGCATAAGAGACTTCGTTCAAAAACTTTGGGCTGGTAGTGTAGGTCAGCCTCATGAGAAGCTATATGATTCAGCTTACTATAATAATTTGTTAAAGGAACACTCCACTTTTTTTGAAAATAGGCTCATTTTCCAGCTCCCCTAGAGTTAAACAGTTGAGTTTTACCGTTTTCGAATCCATTCAGCCGATCTCCGGGTCTGGCGGTACCACTTTTAGCATAGCTTAGCATAGTTCATTGAATCTGATTAGACCGTTAGCATCTCGCTCAAAAATGACCAAAGAGTTTTGATATTTTTCCTATTTAAAACTTGACTCTTCTGTAGTTACATCGTGTACTAAGACCGACGGAAAATGAAAAGTTGCGATTTTCTAGGCCGATATGGCTAGGAACTATACTCTCATTCCGGTGTAATAATCAAGGAACTTTGCTGCCGTACCATGGGAGCAGCAGGCGCAATGATATTACGCAGTGCCTGTGACCCCCTGCTTGCACAGGGAGCGTGCCTTGCAACCATGGAGACATCAACGGAGGCAGTGGCGGGTTCGTGGGCAAGGAGCTCGGGTGGCGCCGGCAGGGCAGGGAGCTCTGGTGCGCCGGCAGGGCAAGGAGCTCGGGTGGCGCCGGCAGGGCAGGGAGCTCCGGTGGCGCCGGCAGGGCAGGGAGCTCCGGTGGCGCCGGCAGGGCAGGGAGCTCCGGTGGCGCCGGCAGGGCAAGGAGCTCGGGTGGCGCCGGCAGGGCAGGGAGCTCGGGTGGTGCCGGCAGGGCAGGGAGCTCCGGTGGCGCCGGCAGAGCACCCATCTGGTCCGAAGATGCTGGCGAAGAGGCCATCTTGTCCGTAGACACTGGCGATGCCGCCATCTTGTCCGTGGACACTGACGAAGCGGCCATCTCGTGCATAGCAACCGGCGAACTTGAGTGCATTGCAACCGGCGAACTAGAGTGCGTAGCAACCGGCGAGTTTGAGAGCGTAGCAACCGGCGGGCCTGCGTGCGCAGCGGCCGGCGGGGGTTTCGGAATGCCAGCTGCTCGTACTGAAGTTAACAGTGGATCTTCTACACTGGACAGCAACCCTCTCCGCTCTCGGACAGGTTCAGAGACGTGACGTGACTCTAGAAGGTTAGCGGAGATGTGACGTTGCTCTGGAAGATCAGCGGAGACTTGACTTGGCTCTGGAAGATCAACGGAGATGTGATGTTGCTCTGGAAGATCAGCGGAGACTTGACTTGGTGTTGTTGTAATGGTGGCTGCCATCTTGTGAGTGTCCTTTGGTGCGGCAGCCATTACGTGATTCAGCGAGGTGTCGGATTTCTCCGTGACACCCACAGTAAATAGAGAGCCAACAGACAACAAAGCATAATCCATAAAGCTACTAAGTGATGAACACGGTCCCTCTTGTCTTAGTTTGTTCTGGAGAGGTTGGTTAACGCCATCACAGAAAAAGTCTATCAGTGCACAAGTCAGGCCAGTCTGAATAATATGCAATGTCCAAATATTCCGCAACATATTCCTCCAGCGATCGTGAGCCCTGCTTGAGCCCTAATAACAATAATGCAATGTTCCTACCAGACCAGTGTTCACCAGAAAAGCTGCTGGATCGTTATTGTGGCGAAGTCTTCTGTAACGAAGCTGGACTCAGGCAGGGATCCATATGCAAAGCTTTATTTAAAGTGTGCGTGGTCGTACAGGCAGGGTCAAACGGGAACAAACAGGAACAGCAAGGGACAGACAGAATCGTAGTCAGGATACAGGCAATGGTCAGGACAGGCAGATATCACTCATAGAACAGAATACCAGGCAAGGATCAAAGGCAGGCAGCAACGGGTCGATAACGGGTAACGGGCAGGAACGGGAACAGACAGGCAGGCAGGCAGGCAGGCAGGCAGGCAGACAGGATAATAAACGCTCAGTAATGTACACAATGTGAAACAAGACTTTGCCATGAGGTGGTGTGTGAGTGAGTCTTAAGTAGTCCAGGTAATAGGCTACAGGTGTATGTGGCAAATGATGATTGGTGTGGAGTGTGCATGTGACAGGCAGGGAGGATTATGGGAAGTGTAGTCCAGGAATCGTGACAGTATCGGTAGGAAGGAGCAGAGTTGTACGAGACAAGTCATCGTCCAGTTTGTTAAATGGGAGTGCAGAAATGAGATCTGGAAACTTTACAAAGAGTGTGATGTATGCAAACATGAATTTGATTTGCAGAGGATCTAACCAAGAAAGACAAGATGGCGGGGGAGCTGTTGTGGCCAAAGATTAAAGAGGCAAGAGATCAGAAGAAGAGAGCATTTTTTCACAGGCCTTTTGGGTTCATTGAAAATGTACAGATTTTCCCATAAGAAGGCAAAATGTGTTGGAAATATTTGTTGAGATTTATTAATGTGAACAAATGAGACACATAAGATTATGGGACCAATATAACGTTACTTTTCACAGATTTATTGTGGTGTTATTGTTAGCTTGTTCTAGCTAATTGTAGTACTACTGAATACTATGTTTACATTTTGTTCTAAGTTTTCTTTTATTTCGGTAAATACCAGGGGGATTAAAGACAGTATTAAGAGAAAGGCTATATTTTTATTTTGCAAAAGGCAATAGGCACAGTGCATTTTCCAAGACTCATTCCAGTATAGAAAACTCAACTTTTTGGAGAAACCAATGGGGGGATACCATTTTGTTTAGCCATGGAACTAATAGATCTGCTGGCATAGCCATATGTTTGAACAACAGCCCAGTAGCGGTTTTTGGCACGGGCGAACCGGGCAGCCGCCCGGGGTGGCATTTTTTCATGATACATGGGGGGCGGCACGAGCAGTTAAAAAAAAAAAAAAAAAAAAAAATCCTCTGCGCTGCCGCCACGAAGCGGTTTTCTATTATCTATCATTCACACTGTGTGCTTGCTGAGAAGGTGCCGTGCACAGAAGCTGTGTGAGAAAGGGAAAGGGGAGCGGGGGAGCGGGGGGGAAGGGGGGGAGACGGGGGATCCACTGTATAGAGCAATACTCTAATGGAATTAGTGGGCTAAAGTCAGTCACACCTTGACTTTCTTCCAAATAACGCACATTTCATTCATAATATTATAAATACAGGCCTATAGTTCCTGCACATTTTTGTTTTTCGAATTGTGTGAAATGGCTAATAAAAATAGGTAATACAAAACGATTATCATTTATCAAAACCAATAATGGTTTAGTCTTGACTTCTGGTCGTGAGTGACAGTGTTGGGGGGATGGGAAATCTGTTGATTGTCGAGTGCCAAATAAACACAGAGATGGACAGGAAAAGGTCAAAGCCATCAGGTGCCCAATTTAGAAAAAAAAAAAAAAAAAGAAAAGAAGAAGAGGAGAAATGAGCAAAAGATAAAGGTATGCAACTATGTTCTCTCTGTATGATTATTAAGGTATCCATGTCATGAATGAAGGGCTAATGTTAATTGGTGGGTATAACTCTTAAGTTTGTTAGCCTTTTTGCTATGATGCTTGCTATGCTTATACAACAATAATTCGGTTTTAACTCAACAAACACGAGATCTAGGGTCTTGCCCAGGGTGTAATTCAATGTAGAACCGCCACTGCAACTGCCCCCGTAAAGTTGTTGAAGTTAAAGGAGATAAAGATGGACACTGGATTGCTGTGGTTTTGAGCTTTGAGATTTTAGAGCTCCGACTAGCACTTGGCATTAGTCCAAGTGTACTTAGACTGTGAAGGCTAATAAAGGGAATTTCCGTTTAGGGCAACAGAATGTTGACTGACCAACCTAAATAGGGTGAGCCTTACCTCTGTTTAATGTAATGTTACTCTAGCTAAGTGTACATGGGAAACCATGGCATGACCATATCAAAACTACTATTAGAGAAAGTATTGGTTGGCTTATATCTGGAGTAGTGGTTGTGACCTCTAACTAGAGATAATGTTGCTTTAATTCAAGTGTACACAGATCTATGGGGACTAAACAAAATACTTTTAGAGTGAGTGAGCATGGGAGCAACCCTCTAAATAGTATAGTCAATTACCTCTGTCTATGACCAAGACTGCCGGGTTTGTGATCGTGGGCCCGCATAATTAATGAATGGCCGTTGCGAGGACCCTGTGCGTCTCTGGCACCCAAATGAACGAGAACAATAAGAGTAAAGAGTAAAACAGAATAATCAAATGTCTAGATAAATTATAAATATAAATGGTCTATAATCAATTGGCATTACAACCTAAATTCGAGGTCATAATAAAATGGAGTCAGATAAGAGTTTAATTGGAATTAAACTACCTTGCCACACTGAAAAGACCGAACGTGCAAGAAACCTTCTCCGTCCTATGGGAAAACCGCCATTGGGCCGATTGGGTGGGGTTTACATAACCTATAAACATAAAATATATATTCACCTTATCAGCAAAACTGCATAAATTTGATTCGGCCAGTGGAAATGAATGAATCAACTCTATTCTAAAACCTTTATCTGAAGTATTTTATACAATTTTGTTTTTATGGATATTTTGATATATTTATTCTAAAACATAAAGAGGATATTGGATGATTTATATCAATGTAATGTGTATTGCACAAATGGCATTTATAGTCCATATCTAATATTTTCCAATGTCTTGTACCTTTGACAGTTAACCATGGTGTCACGTGGATGAGAATATGCATGGAAATGATATGCAGATGAGGTTATGCATAGTAAAACTAGGCACTGTAAGCTCCATATGTGATGTGATCTGCGAAAACCCATCACATGGTGAAATTTTACGCATCACAGGTTTCAATACCATCTGAAAGCTGAATTCCCTTTCCAAATCTGTTTTTACTTTTTTCATAGCTTGTCTGTAACAAAAGTTATGGTTATCTGAAGTCGGCTGATCGCTCTGATTTTCAGGAACGGAATTTTGAGAAAAACAGGTTTAAAAAACTGTCACCCCCTTTTTCGCATAGACATAAAAATGCACTGTCCGAACATAAATGGTTGTAATTCAAGAATGCTTTGGAATATAGACCTAAGGTTGGTCTTGTTTTAAGGTCAGATTATTGTGGTCAGATTATTGTAGAAGTGAAATACATTATGAAAGTGAAATTAAAAAAAAGTTATGGAAGTTTAAGTTTATGAAAATGAAAAAATATAATTGTTTATATTTTATAATAATACATTACAAAACATGTTTTACTCTTAAACTGCAAGAAAATAAAAGCCAAAAATGTAAACATTCCAAATTTTAGGTTGAAATATTTCAAAAATGAGCTTTCAGTAAGATTTTGTTGGGGGCAGTACCAAACTTTTTCACTAGATGACACCCAAGCTCCATTACTGACCATTTAAGTGCGCCTCCATTTATTTGAGTGATCTGAAACATACAGGTGCTGGTCATATAATTAGAATATCATCAAAAAGTTGATTTATTTCACTAATTCCATTCAAAAAGTGAAACTTGTATATTATATTCATTCATTACACACAGACTGATATATTTCAAATGTTTATTTCTTTTCATTTTGATGATTATAACTGACAACTAAGGAAAATCCCAAATTCAGTATCTCAGAAAATTAGAATATTGTGAAAAGGTTCAATATTGAAGACACCTGGTGCCACACTCTAATCAGCTAATTAACTCAAAACACCTGCAAAGGCCTTTAAATGGTCTCTCAGTCTAGTTCTGTGGGCTACACAATCATGGGGAAGACTGCTGACTTGACAGTTGTCCGAAAGACGACCATTGACACCTTGCACAAGGAGGGCAAGACACAAAAGGTCATTGCAAAAGAGGCTGGCTGTTCACAGAGCTCTGTGTCCAAGCACATTAATAGAGAGGCGAAGGGAAGGAAAAGATGTGGTAGAAAAAAAGTGTACAAGCAATAGGGATAACCGCACCCTGGAGAGGATTGTGAAACAAAACCCATTTAAAAATGTGGGGGAGATTCACAAAGAGTGGACTGCAGCTGGAGTCAGTGCTTCAAGAACCACTACGCACAGACGTATGCAAGACATGGGTTTCAGCAGTCGCATTCCTTGTGTCAAGCCACTCTTGAACAACAGACAGCGTCAGAAGCGTCTCGCCTGGGCTAAAGACATAAAGGACTGGACTGCTGCTGTGTGGTCCAAAGTTATGTTCTCTGATGAAAGTAAATTTTGCATTTCCTTTGGAAATCAAGGTCCCAGAGTCTGGAGGAAGAGAGGAGAGGCACACAATCCACGTTGCTTGAGGTCCAGTGTAAAGTTTCCACAGTCAGTGATGGTTTGGGGTGCCATGTCATCTGCTGGTGTTGGTCCACTGTGTTTTCTGAGGTCCAAGGTCAACGCAGCTGTATACCAGGAAGTTTTAGTCTTTATGGAGATGCAGATTTCATTTTCCAACAGGACTTGGCACCTGCACACAGTGCCAAAGCTACCAGTACCTGGTTTAAGGACCATGGTATCCCTGTTCTTAATTGGCCAGCAAACTCGCCTGACCTTAACCCCATAGAAAATCTATGGGGTATTGTGAAGAGGAAGATGCAATATGCCAGACCCAACAATGCAGAAGAGCTGAAGGCCACTATCAGAGCAACCTGGGCTCTTATAACACCTGAGCAGTGCCACAGACTGATCGACTCCATGCCACGCTGCATTGCTGCAGTAATTCAGGCAAAAGGAGCCCCAACTAAGTATTGAATGCTGTACATGCTCATACTTTTTATGTTCATACTTTTGAGTTGGCCAAGATTTCTAAAAATCCTTTCTTTGTATTGGTCTTAAGTAATATTCTAATTTTCTGAGATACTGAATTTGGGATTTTCCTTAGTTGTCAGTTATAATCATCAAAATGAAAAGAAATAAACATTTGAAATATATCAGTCTGTGTGTAATGAATGAATATAATATACAAGTTTCACTTTTTGAATGGAATTAGTGAAATAAATCAACTTTTTGATGATATTCTAATTATATGACCAGCACCTGTATATTTCCATATTTTCATACATTTTATGAAGCAGACATCCTATTCAGAAGTAGTATGGGCAGTTTGGCAGTATTTGATTTGAATTCAACCTCTAATAAACACATAATTAGAACATGTGTGTTCATTATAGCTCCGTTGTTCTCTTGTGCTCCGCCTTCTCACGATAACGTATTAGAAAAAAAAAAATCTTTGTGTGGCGGGACTGGCGGGAAATTTGCATTAATACACCTTCATTCTACATGTTATGTGGTTTATTTTGATCGGTGAACTGTCTTTGTAGTGTTAAGAGAGGGAAAGCTATTTTTTTTTTCACCTTCTGTGTTCTTAAACCACCTATTCTTAACCATAGGGTGTGGGCCGCGAGCGCCACCTGGAGGGCCGCAAAAAACTTTACGTTTTTCACGTGTGGGCCGCGAGGGCCGCGGGACCAAACAAGTTATCAATTGAAGATACCAGAATGACCACTGTTATCCATGAGACAGTTACAATACACCATCCCACCACTAGTGGCAGTAATGCCTCAGTTAGTTGTTTAACAAGCGCTACTAAGCAGAAGAAGACACTCAGTCAACCGTAGCCTGTAGCAAAAGTTATGGAGAAATTTTTAAAGCAGAAAAGGGCCAAAGTTGCGCCAACCCGCCCCAAAAGTCAAGATTTTGCCGCAAATACAATCCTGACTTCATTAAGTACGGATTTGTGAATGGAGGTGACGAGGCAGAGCCGAGAGCCCAGTGTGTGGAGTGTGGGCTAATGCTATCCAACGAAGCACTGAAGCCTTCAAAACTAAAGCGGCATCTAGAAACCAAACATCCATCGCTTGTGGGAAAGTCAGTGGAATTTTTCAAGAGAAAAGAAAATGGGCTTCAGATGCAGAAAAGGTCTGTTGTGTCACTGACTGGAAATTCTAAATGCGCTTTGAAAGCCAGCTACCTCGTAGCCAGACGAGTGGCACAGACTAAGAAAGCATTCACGATAGCAGAGGAGTTGGTTTTACCTGCCGCTGTAGATATGTGCCGTGAGATGGTCAGAGAGGCTGCTGCAAAAAAGCTGCTAACCATCCCACTCTCAAACGGCACTGTTAGTCACCATATCGCGGACATGGCCACAGACATACAGCATCAGTTGCTAGAAAGAATAAAAAGCAGCCCATTTTTCTCTTTGCAACTAGACGAGTCTACTGACGTCACAAATGCTGCACTGCTACTGGTTTTTGTTCGCTATCGCTGGGACAGTAGTTTGCACGAAGACATACTGTTTTGTGGAGAGCTACCCACACGGACTACGGCTTTTGCACATTATTATGCCAATGCACAGTTCACAGCTAAACTTGCCTACCTCTGTGACATTTTTTCACTGCTGAACCAGCTGAATATCTCACTTCAAGGGAGAAATAGCAACATATTTTTTGTTGCAGATAAAGTTCAAGCTTTTAAGAGGAAACTTGCTTTGTGGATTAAGAGGGCTCAGGAAAAAAGGATGGACATGTTTCCCCATTTGTCTGACATTTTGGAAAACTTCCCCCAGGTGAAGATTAGTGACTTAGTCTCACAGCACCTCTCACAACTGGCAGTGAAATTTGATGACTACTTTCCTGAGGATCCCAGAGAGGGACACATGTGGATTGCGGACCCATTTTCTGTGGATCCCACTAAAAATGATGTTGCTTTGCCCTCACATCTGGAATCCCAGCTTCTGGAAGTAGCCACTGACAGTACTTTAAAGCTGCAGTGGGGCAAACTGGATCTGGGCTCCTTCTGGATTGCTGTCTCAAAAGAGTACCCATGTCTAGCACTGAGGGCTGTGAAACTACTCCTCGCATTCACAACTACATACCTGTGTGAATCAGGATTCTCCATTGTGGCCACAACTAAGACCAAGGCCCGAAACAGACTCAAAGCAACACTGGAGGCTACTCTGAGAGTGAGCCTTTCCCCCATTCCACCCAGGCTGGATCTGATAATGTCTGTGAAGCAGGCCCAAGTGTCTCATTAAGAGGTGAACATAAATAGGGAGTTGTAGCTTGTTCAAATTGGACTGTTGTGACTGTTATTGTTCATTTATAACAGATATGAAGAGCAACTTCAGGTTCTGCCATGCAAAAATGTAGACTGCTGAAACAATTATCAAATTATTTTGCAGATTATAAAGCTATATTTTTTCATTTGCACTTTATTTCAATTTTCATTTACAACTTATTTAATTTGAAAAATATTATTTTGAATTTATTTATTTTAGCAACACATTTTGTTTTTATTTTATTTATTTTTATTTATATACATTTTCTATTTTTTGTAAGTAAAATTTGTCAAATCTAACTGATTTTTGTGTTAATATGCCTGACTTGAGCCTTTAAATTTGTTCTTGATGCAGATTGATTTGTTCCATGAATTGTTGTGTGTTTGTAAACCTGCACATACAACAAGATGCCATACACATGAATAATAAACTGTTAAACTGCAAGTGGATTTCATTTAGTTATTGAATACAAATCAAACCAAGGGTGAGATCAATAAACCAATACAGTGCTAATATTTGAATGGGCCCTGGGCCACTTTGTACTGTAAAATTTGAGCCCCGACATCAAAAAGGTTAAGAACCCCTGTCTAGAGTCTAGAGAGAGTCTTTTCGGCTTGCTACTATAAATCGCTATTTTTCTGCACTTAACAGGCAAGATTTGCCAAGAGATGATAGACAAGATGTTATAGAATAATAATTTAATGAAAACCCAATTTTGACCAAAAAAAAAAAAATCGACCTATTTTTTGACTTTACTGAAAACGTTTCAGCGCGACATCCGACGGGTTTCCCCCAGATCGCATCACGTATATGGTTATTTCGGGGAGGAGACAGGGTGGAGATGCACGTGAGCACAATCTTCTGCTGACTGGGATTTATAAAGGGATTTTTGCCCAGGTTCTTGCGTACGCATGGTTTTATAAATCTGAAAACTTTTGTGAGTAAGCAGAATCTAGCTTTTGCGTGTACGTACACTTTTAGGATGAAATCTACGCAAAGTTTTATAAATGAGGTCCCAGCTGCGTACGCACAAAAAAAGGCACTGAAATGTGTGTAGCCTACTCAATTTTCCACACACATATTGGGATTTATACAAAATAAACAGCGTAAATATGTGCGCACCGAGCTCTAGACCGTGCGTACGCACTGTTTTACTGGAGTGAGCGTAGTAATGAAGTAAACAGAATGATTTTAAACTCTGTTTTCCATTTAAACATTTCAATTTCCACATAGATCAAATATGTCACCCTCCTTAATGGAGTTAAGCACCGAAATTACATGAAATCATTATTCAGAAGTTACAATATTTTTTATATTAATTTAAATAGAAATATTTGTAGTGGATGCGCTGCTTTTGAACACTTTTCCTGTGGCATGCTGTGTTTTAATGTTTTAACTACAGCAAGGATTGCTTGGCGCATGATAATTTCGCTTTAAATTGTGTTCTAAATAGCAGAACTCATGTTCTGAGAAAATATTGTCGCGCGAATAATGATCAATGATGCGCACTTCGTCTAAGCGGACAGCTTATGGCCAAAGCCACTGGAAGGCAAGCCTGCAACCTTTAGCCAAAAAGCGTAAAGCGTAACGGCTAATGCTAACTGGCAGTACGCAGGGAAAGAGCTTTGAACGGCGGGCACTAACGTCTCTGCCATTACACGATAGGCTGAGAGCGGCCGCATGTGATTAAGTTAGCCGTTACGCTTTCTCCAATGGTAAGAGATACAGACCCTATCATCTCCCTATAATGTACAATCTCTGTTATGGCATAATGTCAGACATCGACGGAATCGCTCGGTGATCGTCCGACGAGTAGCTGTACACAGGAATGTACAACCTCTGCCGAACGCAGGAGTCAGGAGTGCTGCTGGTGTCGTGCACAGACAGTAGCCTAAAGATAACCCATTTCATGGTCTTCCCAACATTATGAAAAATGCCATTGTATTTGAAGGATAGATTTTGAAGGAAACGGTAAGATATGTACATTTTATTTTTAAAATGTTTTGTCGTACAGTAATTTACAATGCAAAACAACGCTGCCTATCTGTTTCAATTAAAAATATATAAACATTCTAAAATATAGGCTATGTTATAAATTTGATTTGTTTAAATTAAAAAAAAACAATTTGGCCAGTGGAAAAGAATGAGAATAACTCTTCACTCAAAAAAAACATACTGAACAGTATTTTATACAAATTTGATTATTTTCTAAAACAAGGATAGTGAATATTTTTTTTAGCAATGTTATGTGATGGCATTTATAATCATATTTTCCTAATGTCTTGTACAGTTAAACATGGTGTCACGTGGAGGGAAATGTGCGTGGAAATGATATGCAGATGACGTAATGCATAGTAAAACTAGGCGATGTAAGCTCAATATATGGTTATTTCGGGGAGGAGACAGGGTGGAGATTCATGTATGCACAATCTTCCGCTGACTGGGATTTATAAAAGAAATTTTGCACAGGTTCTGGCGTATGCATGGTTTTATAAATCTGAAAACTTTTGTGCATACAGAAAATCTGGCTTTTATGCGTACGCACACTTTTAGGATGAAATCTACGGAAAGTTTTATACATGAGGCCCCACCTGTTTGTTTGTTTTGTTTGATTCCACTAGGTAGCAGAATACTTCAGAAAAAACCATTTTGATTCTGTCATATTTTAAATATAAAATATTCAAATATAACTGCAAGGAAGTAAAACTTTTTTTAGCGTCTACGAGTGTCCTTTGCTAAAACAGATTTTTCAAACTGTTTTACCCCCCAAAATCCTATTTTTGCTATAGTATAGCACTTCTCTTGATTATTAATTGATTTTCTTAATTTTTATCTTTGTCTCTGACATTCAGAACAAGTAATATGCAAAATGGCATAAAATTACAGAGCCCCTAAAGGGACATGGTGGTGGAAATAATTTGGGATGGGAGGAAAAAAATATTTTAAAAGCTTTTGCGTTCCCTTGCAAAATTGTTACATTCTCTTGCAAAACCTGTTGTGACATCTGACAAACACTTCCTGTTTAATTCCCTGCTGGCAGTCATTCAGACAACACACGTCCACAATGGAGCGGTTTGGACTCAAATATAAAGAAATGCTTTTTTTAAAATAGAGATCACTTTTCTCCCACAATTCTGAAAACAAAGTATTAGACAACAACACAAAAGAACATGTAATTTACTTTTTCAAAATGTTCTATTTAATGTTATAAAGGTGTCTTTTTATAAATATCTAAAACGTTATAAATGAGTCTATATTTTAAAAAGAATATTCATTAAAATGAATTCGAGTTGTTAAAGAAATTAATTGTTGAAATTAATGAATCAAATAAATTTGAACAGTCTCTGGTCTCTACCTACTGATGTAATAATGTAATAGGCCTAGATATCTTTGTTTGACCTGTGCATTACAGGTCTTTTGCTCAACAATTCTGTGAGGTTGAAAACACTGGTTTTGAAGCTGTTTCAGACATGGTCTGCTACACTCTCTAGAAAGTTTAAATATCCCGGTTTGATCATAATTTTAGGTTAGACAAAGTGTAATCACTGTCATTTAGGAATAAAATCGCATATGAGTTTGAATTGAGATTGCAATCATTAATCAATGATTAATCGTGCATACATATGGGTCTAGCTATATTTTTGTATGTTATGTTTGTACCAGACCATAAAAGTAACCCGATGAACCTGATGATATGCACAAGACTACTAGTAACTATAGCAACCAAGGAAACAGAAAGGAAACACAGGAAATAGCACAGGAAATAAACAGGACATGACAGAGCCAGGGCCCTCCAGGTTAGAACATGTTTTATTAGCAAGTTTAGTTTGATTTGAAGGACGATTATCAACTGTTTATTTCCCCATAAAATTACATTTTGATAACTAACTCCCTAAAATTTTATTAAAAACCCTAACAAATATTTTGATTCAGGCAACAGCATCAAGGAGAAAGGATTGAAAGGAGTTCGAAGTCATTCTGTATATTGCTTCAGAGTTTCTTGTTGATTGTGTTCTCTTCCAGATGCTGCAGGTTAGATCCTTAACTCAACCTGCTTGCAATCACATCGTTATCTATAGGGCACAGCTGATTGGTTCCTTAAACTGAAGGAACATCATTCCCTATTGCATTTTACTGATTAAGTCTAATGTTCTCATTACATATTTATACTGAGAGTTTTGAAAAGTACCACTTACTTGTGGATAATACCAAAGTGATTAAAAAAAATATACAAACCAAATATTTTGATTACATTAGCCTACATAATAATCTGTTTTTAAACAATGACTGCCTGAAGGAAACATTCAAATCCACAATAGCATTTTATGAATGAATGACTAGTAACTGATCATTTGTAACAACAGAAGTTTGCTATTTTACCACTTACTTTAATACAATAATACAAATTAATAATACAAGCAATTAATTTTAAAAACTTACATGCAGCACCATTTGAGAGAACAATGGTAAGGATGAGAATGGTTCTGTGCAGCTCCATCTTGATAGATGAGAGATGAACAAACATCAGAGAAATATTTGACTGAGGTGAAAAAAGTATATATTATTTCCTCTCGGCGTTTATCCACTCAGAGATTGACTAGACACTGATGCTGCTGTATCTGAGAAGAATAAAAGTTTTTCCTCTTTCAGCTGTCAAGCTGCTGGCTAATCTTATCTTATGTTATGATTCTTTAAATCTGCAAGTGTAAGTACAAAACTGCAAAAATGCAAAAAAGACTGATGTGCTTTGAATTGACTCTTATTGTCATTTTAATTGTTGAAGAGTAACTAACTAAAATAAAATTTAGAACACTACTAAATTAACGACATTGTGACAGTCCTTTTAAATAGACCCCCCTGATGGTTGATATAGGAGACCACCGACGTGTTGTCCGTGTGGACAAACACGTGATGGCCCCTCAGGTCTGGGAGGAAGTGTTTGAGAGCTCGAAACACTGCCATCATTTCCAGCCAATTTATGTGTCAGAAAAGTAGATGGTCCCGCCACAGACCCTGAGACTGGCCTCTGGTATTGGATGAGCGGTCAGACCAGTGCCCTGAAACGGCAAACCGGCAGGGAACATCTGAACTGACCGCTCTACGACCCTCCTTGGAGAATCGCTGGAAACCGCTGCGCCCTGAAGCACATGAGGTGGCAGGGTTGGCAGACCGGCCTCCTTTTTTTTTTTTTAATTTAAATTCCTCGGAATTTAATGTAGCCAGATATCAAACAGACAAGTAAAACGGTCTGGATGAAAGGCTGAATATAATGTATTAATACAGAATCTAAATTCTGAAAAGTATTTACTATTTAATTCCTCAAAAATTAAATGCAGCCCTATCAACCAGACAAGTAAAAACGGTCAGGATGAGAGGCTGGATACAGTATTTTTATACAGACATACACTTTTCAAAGTAGATAATATTCCATTTAATTTTTAAATTAAATGCCAGAAAACAAACAGACAAGAAGAGCTGAATGACAGGATGAATATATTAGAATGCAAAAAGAATTATAGCTCGTAATAGTTTGCAAGCGATAGGGACAAGAGAGAAAGGGAAATCCCGTCTACACAGTTCCCTCCGAAAATATATAAGTATAATATATATATATATATGTGTGTGTGTGTGTGTGTATGTATGTGTGTGTATATATATATATATATATATATATATGTATGTATATAAATTACGGGCACGTGAGAAACAAAAGAGAATTGATCCAACTGCCAGATAATAAAAGCAGTAAACCCCCAGACATTGATCAGTCTCTCAGACTGGTCTCCCGAACGAGAAAACCGTCCTCACAGAGCGTGCATTCTCCCTCCCAACCCAGAGTCTGTTTCGACTATCGAAATTCACACCTGAAACAAAGTACAAAGTACACACAGACACACACACATATGCAGCAACATATGCAAAAAACAAAAATACGTAGCACAGCGTACGTAACATTCTGTATAAAATTTTAGGGTCCATAAAAAGACATTCAGTCTTTGCATATTGCAACAATCTTTTGAGTTGCAGTTTGACGCGGCCGGGAACGCATAATTACATAATTACAAAATTATTACAACATCTCAAATACTAAAATAAATAAAGTGTGTTTTGCATAATGTTTGAAGAGTGTGATTGACAGCTGTGTTAAGCAATTAGGTATTAGCTAGGGCCAGGCTGTCTCAGGCATGTCGCGCCTGTGAGTTCATGTGTGTTCGCCCATTCACTTAGCCTATAATTTGTAGTTGTGTAAGAAAATGTTAGAAAAACAGCAGCAATGCAAAATTCTATAAAAAGGCTTTTTAAAAACTCACACTGACATGAGAGAGAACCCGGCTGTCAGCCTGCAAGTAACTGGAAGACTTTTCAATTTCAAGAGCAGGTTCAAACACACTGATTATTAATGTAATTTGTGTTTAGTCTGTGTTTTTAAAGTTGTTTAGTGCACAGTGTCTAAGACCAGTTTAAGACCAGCTGTTGCCAGTCGTCCTCACAAAGATTTTTTATTAACAAAAAAAAAAAATCACTAACATGACATTTCTGAATAAAATAATTGTATACACTTTAATTTATTTAATATAGCCTATTTGAGGAAATATGATAAGGAAATAAAGTGCCTTGAAGATCTTTGCAGTCAGAGTTTCCAGTGTTGGCAGCAAAACAGCGTTTTACTAACTACACTGATTAAAAGAATGAAAATGAAAATAGCCTATATAAATAACAGGATCAAAGAAAATAAGATTAAAATGACCTGAATATCTAGTCCGTCCATTAGTTTTATGTGAAAGTGCCTGCTCACTTTTGCCCAGGCCTGGCCAAAACAAATTAAAAATTGCCCACTGCATCAAACCGATCAAAAACATCATATCGCTGTTGTTTTTCTTTTGTTTTTTCAGAGACAGATGCAGTTGTGACCTTGGCTAAAACATTTTCTTTGTGTAGTTAACCTTTTTTTTAAATGGTCTGCATTAGCTAAACTGAGGCTTTGTTACGTTATGTTATGTTCGTTTTAGTTCTCATGGACTTTTAGATGTCTTCCTTTGTTCTGTTTTCCCACCACCTTTAAGTTGTCATGGTAATTCATTAAATCATCACAGGTGTTCATTATTAGTTCCCTCATTTGCTATGTATTTAAGTTCCTGCCTTTGCACTCCTCAGTTGTCTGGTATTGCTTGTGTTTGCTTGTGTTTGTAGCACACTGTTGTGCTTTTGGATTATCTAAATAAACCTTGTTGGATTTTTGTACTCTTCTTCGTCTTCCTGGGAGCCACCGTAACAGGCTTATTGTCACATAACATTTCTAAAATTCTGTTAGAGCTTTTGGAGTCAACCACTTTATTTTTCCTAATGTATTTGAGATAAAATTCTATATTAAATTGCATTTTTAAAATGATTTAATTTACAAGTGTCATATTTGTGATTTTCATTTGTCTTGTAGCCTAGAACCACTTCTGATCATGAAATCGAAAGAGACTCACGATTTTATGACAGTAGCCTACTTTTATTTATTAAAATACAGAACATTTCTATATTTTATTTTACCTTTCTTTTTGTCAGCATTGAAAACTCCAGCAGTTTTCCTTAATTTGACAGACACCCCGCTTACACCCCTTGGACACCCCGTGTCCAACCCTGCTCCTGGAGGGCTACTGTCCTGCAGAGTTTAGCTCCAACCCTGATCAAACACACCTGAAAAATCTTACCAAAGTCTTCAGGATTACTTAGAAAACTATATATTGTATCATAAATTATATTATATGATTGATTAGGGATGGAGCTAAACCCTGCAGGAAAGTGGGCCTCAAGGGCTAGAGTTGGACACCCCTGTTCTACTGTAAAATGAGCTGTGTGAAACTCTGCAAGAAAATATCTAGTTAAAAATGCAAAGATGTAGTCAACATACGTAATAATATCAGTTTTACATGTGAATATTAACATTTGCACAACTTTTTAACTAAAAATACACAGATTGAGAAGGTGGACTGTGCAGGACTGTACAGTGGGCCCAGAGGCCAGGAGGGCCTATAAGGGTCTTCCCTCGGGGCTCCGGCCCTGGAACGCGATTTCTACTGGCCCTCCCACCACCCACAATCCACCTCTCACAACCCACCTCTCACTCATCACCCTGGAATTCGCAATAATGAAATGACCAGTACAGGGAGCCCAGTTTACCTTGAGACACAATTCATTGTCAATACTGTGGATAATACTTTTTTTATACCCTAAAAGGGTAACGTGTCCTGGAAGATCCATACTTTTCAAAATGCGATAAATAACAGCATGAGCAAAATATAACTTAAAGTCCCTGTGAATCGGAAGTTGCAAATGACTTTTCTCCAGTGTTGTGACGTATTTCCAAGTGAAACGGAATATTGAATAGAGGGCAGGGTTTTACTTTAGCGCTCCTCCTCTCCATCTCTGGCTCATAGCAGACAGGGGAGAGGTTTAAGCGTTTTCAACCCAAGCCGTCAAACTGAAATCATCAGAGAAGGAACGCCATTCCAGACCGGAAGTAACTTTTCAGATTTTGATTAAAGATTACCACGACATACAATTTTTTTCTGTGTATTAACTTGCACGGATTAATTGTTCACCACAAGACTAGTAATATGCGTGTAACGCCAGGCCAGCAGAGGGAGCCGTCACCGGAATACTGACCATGTTCCACTCCCTCTGCTTCCTCTTCAGTCACTTCCTGTTTGTTGGCCTTTTAACCAGAGACCATGCTGAGCCTCATTGCGAAGTATTGCCAGTTTACCTGCCTTACCAAGCGTTATTTTCCCTGTTTATTCTGTCTGATTACCTGTGTATGATTTTGCCTGCTTCTCTGTTTACAGATTACCTGGATTATCCCTTTCACTTTGGTTGCCCTATTGGACTGATGTTTTGGTTTAGACCCATTGCCTGCCTTCTCACTATTGCTTCTTGGACTAACCCTTTGTACGTCGATAGATCGGACTGCTCCTTTGGTTTTGACCCTCTGCCTGTTTTTCTGAATCTGTTTATTGCTATTGTCTACAATAAACAACCGCACATGGATTCTAACTCAGCGTCTCCGTTACAATGCGCTAGCAAAGTAAAAAGTCAATTTTGATTGATTGGTTCAGAGGCTGTATCTCGGCCAAACTTTGAGCAATTGAAACAAAAATTGGTATGCTTCATCTGAACCATGATCTGAGGGTCAATGCCTAATTGGGGAACAGGTTTAAGCGTTTTCAACTAGGGATGTGCAACAGCGACCGAGTACTCGACCGTGACAGCGACGATCGATCATGTAAACGATGATCGAAATGTATTTTTTCTTTTTTCTCCTGATTGGTTATAGTAGCACTTTAGGCGGCGCCCTGAGCTCCGACTGTTTAGCTTTCCACAGCATGCGTCAAAAGGTGTGAGAAGAGAGAGAATGGCCTCGAAGTCACGTAGTGATGTCTAGTTTCACTTTGACAAGATAGATGAAAATACAGTTCAGTGCAAGCTGTGCAGCGCCAAGCTTTTATCTTGTGCTGAAAATATCCTTTAAATTCTATTCATAATTAATTTAGCAATAATCATCAGTGATTTTCATACTGCAGTGCTTCCCACACAGACTTTACTTGGGCGGGCCGCCCAGGTATATTAACGGCTGCCCAAGTATATTTGGAGACACATTTATGCTTTTATTATTTTTATCCTCGTATATTTTTGTATCCGCCCGAGATATTGAAACCATCCGTTATCGATTAACTAGTGGCAAATCTCCCCTCACCCTACGCGTTTCGTACCTGCGCGTTACGTGTGCGTCAGAACTGTTTACTCCCGCTGACATTCCCATGGGCGCTGCAGAGATGCGGTGGGTATTTCACAAAGAGCGCTGCATGTTGCAAAGTTACAAGGCAGCACTTTTGCGCGTTCTACAGGCTCGCACAACAGCGCTTCAGACTGCTTCAAATTGATTCTCAATCAATGAATAGCGCACATTTATGCCAAGCGATTGCTAATGAACTCAAGTTGATGAATTATGACAATGTCAACTTTATGGCCTTTATATAATATGTTTTAGACAATTGTAAGAATATGAATGATCAGCCCGCAATTGTGTAGACATTTCAAAATAAGAGTCCCGGTATATTTGGGGCTTGTTTATAATTAAAAGTCACAAGCTAAGTTTTTTTTCTTCTTCTTCTGGGCATTATTGTCTGAGTCATTACTGAGAGAGACACTATATGACATAGCAAGGAGAACATATGAAAAGGAGAACCATTTAAATGCTGTAATTTTGCATAATTTACAATGCATAATAATACATAATATTAGTATGTAATTACAAACCCGATTCCAAAAAAGTTGGGACACTGTACAAATTGTGAATAAAAAAGGAATGCAATAATTTACAAATCCCATAAACGTATATTTTATTCACAATAGAATATAGATAACATATCAAATGTTGAAAGTGAGACATTTTGAAATGTCATGCCAAATATTGGCTCATTTTGGATTTCATGAGAGCTACACATTCCAAAAAAGTTGGGACAGGTAGCCATAAGAGGCCGGAAAAGTTAAATGTACATATAAGGAACAGCTAGAGGACCAATTTGCAACTTATTAGGTCAATTGGCAACATGATTGGGTATAAAAAGAGCCTCTCAGAGTGGCAGTGTCTCTCAGAAGTCAAGATGGGCAGAGGATCACCAATTCCCCCAATGCTGCGGCGAAAAATAGTGGAGCAATATCAGAAAGGAGTTTCTCAGAGAAAAACTGCAAAGAGTTCCTGAGCATCATGGGCTCAGGAATACTTCCAGAAAACATTGTCGGTGAACACAATCCACCGTGCCATTCGCCATTGCCGGCTAAAACTCTATAGGTCAAAAAAGAAGCCATATCTAAACATGATCCAGAAGCGCAGGCATTTTCTCTGGGCCAAGGCTCATTTAAAATGGACTGTGGCAAAGTGGAAAACTGTTCTGTGGTCAGACGAATCAAAATTTGAAGTTCTTTTTGGAAAACTGGGACGCCATGTCATCCGGACTAAAGAGGACAAGGACAACCCAAGTTGTTATCAGCGCTCAGTTCAGAAGCCTGCATCTCTGATGGTATGGGGTTGCATGAGTGCGTGTGGCATGGGCAGCTTACACATCTGGAAAGGCACCATCAATGCTGAAAGGTATATCCAAGTTCTAGAACAACATATGCTCCCATCCAGACGTTGTCTCTTTCAGGGAAGACCTTGCATTTTCCAACATGACAATGCCAGACCACATACTGCATCAATTACAACATCATGGCTGCGTAGAAGAAGGATCCGGGTACTGAAATGGCCAGCCTGCAGTCCAGATCTTTCACCCATAGAAAACATTCGGCGCATCATAAAGAGGAAGATGCGACAAAGAAGACCTAAGACAGTTGAGCAACTAGAAGCCTGTATTAGACAAGAATGGGACAACATTCCTATTCCTAAACTTGAGCAACTTGTCTCCTCAGTCCCCAGACGTTTGCAGACTGTTATAAAAAGAAGAGGGGATGCCACACAGTGGTAAACATGGCCTTGTCCCAACTTTTTTGAGATGTGTTGATGCCATGAAATTTAAAATCAACTTATTTTTCCCTTAAAATGATACATTTTCTCAGTTTAAACATTTGATATGTCATCTATGTTGTATTCTGAATAAAATATTGAAATTTGAAACTTCCACATCATTGCATTCCTTTTTTATTCACAATTTGTACAGTGTCCCAACTTTTTTGGAATCGGGTTTGTAAATGTAACAGTATGCTATGTAATTAAAATTAATTTAAATAAATAAAAATACTGTTAAAAATCACAAATTATTTGTTTGTCACATGCAGTAGATCATTTCTGTGCCGTGGGATTTTTCACCCGGCTACCACCGCAAGTATATTTCAAACCTGTGGGAAGCACTGTACTGTAAAATAACATTTTGGTTGATCAGAAAGTGCAAATTGAATCCAAAATATTGCTGAAATATTAGTGACACTTTTTAAAGCACAATCGGAGTTACACTTTCGGTCAAACTCACGTTTGCATTCGCAAACCTTTTGCAAATGAAAGTTGTAATAGCTACATCTGATTAATCTACTATAGGATGTGTTGGGTCGGGATATCAACATTTATTAAAATGCTGAATACGCTGCATATCAGTGTTTAGTTTCATGTTCAAATGCAATGCCCAATATCGACTGAGTTATTTGAGACGGTCATATTACTTTTAGATGTTTCTTTTAAAAAAATAAAAATACTGATGTTATAATAATGCAGCAGTGCATTTTTCATCATATTTTGTTCAATGGCATAATTCACATGGCTTCGAAAACGCGCAGGCGATTTATGGAATCACTTAATAATGTGATTAAAATAAAGCACAGATCTGCCATAAACACGGCATTATAATGAGAACTTTATAGAAATCTACAGTAAATTCTGTCCCTACCCGTTATTCAGCGCGCTGTCGTGAAAGCGCATCACGGCGCTCTCTCTCTCACTCTCGCTATAGCGCGTAACTTAAAGTTCACTGGCATTTGCATCCTTTTGTGCCGATACAAGTTGTACTGTTACATCTATATTATGTATCTAAGTTATCTGATTAATATCATAGGATGTGTCATAGAACGGGCTTCAGTTTATTGGCGTCACTCACCTCAGGCAGCTATTCCTTTTAGATGCTTCCTTAACATTGCTGCATCATAATCAATCTAACACTGTTCTAATCACGTTTTCATGTTTTCATAGACAGGTTTTCATGTCATATTTTTTATTTTTAACATTCATTTTCCTAACAGTCTTCAGATATTTTCATTATCTCCATGACGGCCATGCCCTGCCCCCCGCCTCCCCACAAAATCTTAAAGCTAAATGATATAAGAAACATATATAAATAAAGAAAATCAGAGAGATGTCACATTCTGGTCAAGAGCTGCTCCTGGGAGAACCATCCCACCAAGAGTGCTAACCTCAATGAACAACCCAAAGTCCTTATAGTCTACACCCCTAATTATCATTAATTAATTAACATGGGGAGTGACGCAAAACTCCCACAGTCTGCCACCAACAGGTAAGGAGAACACCTCCCACTCCAAAAAGAGGTTACCTACAGAACTGACAAAAATAAATAAATAAAAAAACAAAAGATTAATGCATAATCAGAAATAAAAAAAAAATTAAGGCCATTGATACTCATCTCTGCAATCCCGTTCCATTTCACTCTTGGATCTCCTGGGCCCTAGGATATCAAAGAGAGACAGAGAGAGGGAAAGAAGGAGAAGGGCACAGCCGACACCAAAAAAAACCCTTTACACACGTGAGAGAGCATCAGCAATTAGATTATCCTTGCCGCGTATGTGTTTGATCTCTAGATGGAAAGATTGTAAGATAAGACTACACTTCATGATTCTTTGGTTTTTACCACGCATTCGGTCCAAGAAGGTTAAAGGATTGTGATCAGTGTACACTATGATGGGGCCACAAATTGAGCTCAAGTAGACCTCAAAATGTTGAACAGCCAACACCAGGGCTAAGGCCTCTTTTTCAATAGTGGAATAAGCCTGCTGATGGCGGTTAAATTCTTTTGAAAAATAGCTAACCGGATGTTCAATTCCATCAGCATCTTCCTGTAAAAAAAAACAGCACCAGCACCATAAGCACTGTCATCAACTGCCAGGAGAAAAGACCTCTTAAAATCAGGTGTAACAAGTACAGGTGCATTGGCTAAAAGGGCTTTAGCATTATCAAAAGCACACTGGCATTATTCTGACCACTTAAATGGTTTCTTTGGACTCAACAAGTCAGTCAAAGGAGTAACAACACTCGCAAAATTCTGGCAAAACCCTCGATAGTAGCCTACCATTCCCAGGAATCGACGGAGTTCACGACAGGTAGCAGGTATAGGGAATTTACCAATAGCATCAACCTTAGCATCAATTGGTTTCACACAACCCCGACCAACCACCTTACCCAAATAGGTCACAGTGGCTTTTCCAAACTCGCACTTGGCAGGGTTAATGGTTAATGGTTAAATTGGCTTCGGCCAGACGTACAAAGAGCTCTCTAATTTGGTCAAGATGTTCGGACCAAGAAGAACTAAACAAAACAACATCGTCCAAGTAAGCCTCGCACCCTGACGACCCAGACAGTACTCTATTTACCAACCGCTGAAATGTGGCGGGAGCATTTCGGGCCCCAAAAGGCATAACAGTGTATTGCAGGAACCTGTCAGGTGTAACAAAAGCAGACAATTCCTTAGCACAAGATGTCAACGGCACTTGCCAATAACCTTTCAGAAGGTCGAATTTGCTGACGAATTCTGCGGAGCCAACACGATCAACGCAATCATCAATTCTAGGTAAGGGGTAACAATCAGGTTTTGTCAGAGAATTAAGCTTCCTGTAGTCAGTGCAAAAACGATACGTATTATCGGGTTTATTCACTAAAATACATGGTGAACTCCAAGAACTGAAACTGGGTTCTGCCAAGTTATGAGTGAGTAAATAATCCACCTCCTTCTGAAGTAATTCCCTTTTTATAGGATTTACTCGATACGCATGTTGTTTTACAGGTTGAGCTGTACCGACATCAATATCATGCTCAATGATATGAGTTCGGGTAGGGACATCAGAAAAAAGAGAGGGGAAAGAACTTACCAATTTCATTATATCAGTCTTCTCTGATTCAGACAAATGGTGAGTAAAATTAGCAAAAATTTCAGAATTGTTAAGTCGTTCCTCCACTACTCCTCGAGAAGGACCATTCATTTCTTCCTTAGCTATTGGACCTGACTTTCCCACCATCTCTTCAGATAATTCTGAAGTGCTCTGACCAGCAATCGCAGTGGTTGACAACATCAACAGATAGAGAAGTCACAGGAGTCATATAAGATTTTAATAAATTAACATGACAAACCTGTAATTTCTTTCGGCGATCAGGCGTGTTTAATAGATAGTTGTTATTGGGAAAACATTTAGTGATCGTATAAGGTCCAGTAAACTTAGCCTGGAAAGGACTAGTAAACGGGTAATAAACTCAACACTTGGTCACCTACCTGAAATTCTCTGGACTTAACCTTGCGGTCAAACAATCTCTGCATCTTCCCCTGAGACTTACCTAGTTTTCTTTGGGCAATAGCTCTAGCTTCATAAAGTCGATAAAGAAAGCTACTTACATAGTCTAAAACATTCTCTGGTGGGTTAAAGGTCTTCCATTCGTCAGCAAGAACAGCAATAGGGCCCCTGACAGTGTGTCCGAACACCAATTCATTAGGACTGAAACCTATGCTCTCTTGTACAACTTCACGGATTGCTAACAACATCCAAGGAAGTCCCTCTTCCCAGTCACAGTCAAGTTCAACACAATAAGATCTCAAAAGTGACTTCAGGGTCTGATGGAATCTTTCTAGCTCCCCCTGACTCTGAGGATGATAAGCACTTGAGATGTTATGTGTTACTTTAAGTTGTCGCATGACTTTAGAGAAATGTCGAGACATGAAGTTCAAGCCCTGATCAGACTGAATATTTTTCGGAATGCCAAAAATAGACATGAAACTTGTTAGAGCTTTTAAAATCGATTTGGTAGTAATTGATCTCAAGGGATAGGCTGCAGGATAGCGTGTGGACTGACACATTACCATCAATAAATAAGCATGTCCAGCTTTAGATCGCGGTAAAGGACCAAAACAGTCGATGATCAAATGTTTAAAAGGAGTTGTAACAGCAGCAATAGGCTGTAACGGAGCCAAAGGAATTTTCTGGTTTGGCTTCCCGGTCATTTGACATGTATGACAAGACCGTATATAATTAATTACATCTCGCTTGATTCTAGGCCAACAGAATTTTCTCAAAATTCTGTCATAGGTCTTTCGTACACCCATATGACCAGCGACACCTTCATGAGATAACTGCAGGACAGCTCGACGAAAAGTAACAGGAACCACAATTTGAATCCTAGAGTCGATTAAAACGTCAGAACTCATAGGTTGTTGCCTACAGAGCAATCTGTCTCGAAGAAAGTAGACAGGAAGTGAATTCTGGTCACCTCTTCCTTCCTTCACCAAAGAAAATAGATCTTGGAGGGTGCAATCCAACTGCTGTTCTTTGATTAGTTCATCTCGAGTTGCACTACACAGTGGAGAAAAAGAACAAGCATTAACATGGTCATCAAAGTAAAATGGACTTTCAAGCTTGGAACCAGATTTTTCCACATTGTCAAGGACAGATGGTAACTCAGACAACAGGGATCTCAACTTCAACACTAGTGCACACAGTATTATGTTCTGGCTGGGAGGAAATAAAAGTATTCACAGAGGAAATAAAAGTATCACTAAGAATACTTTCCCTTTCATATGATATCATTTTCTTGGCCTTGGCTCGGGTTATCGCACATGCAGGGAATAAGTTAGGACAGTCAGGGGAGTCATCTATTTTGCCTACATCAGAAACCACTATAGGCGGAACTCCACCATCAGACTTTTCCCACACATTTCCCCCTGCTAAATCATTGCCAAGTATAAAAGTGACACCAGGAACAGGAAGCACAGCACGAACTCCAATGACAACATTACCTGACACCAGTTTTGAGGTGAGATGTATGCGGTGTAAAGGAACTTCCATAAACCCCATCTCAAACCCTCTAACTAGTACATGAGTTCCAGTAGCAGTACTATCAGACAAAGGCAGAAGTCCTTGTAATAAAAAGGACTGCGTGACCCCAGTATCTTGGAGGATACAAACAGGAACAGTCTTCTCAAAGCCAGGCAAAGACACAGTCCCCTCTGTAAGAAATGGTGCATAATCATTATGACTCTTAACATCCTCAATCTCCACCTCAGAGATATCCCTCTGCTTAGGCTGTGTTTTCACAGATTGGGCAGGACTATGGTTCTCAGATGATGTAGAAATTAAACCGACAGTTTTAGCAGATCTCTCTTTTTTCTTAAGAACAGCGCAATCAGAAATTTTATGCCCCGCCTTTTTACAATAAAAGCAAACAATCTCTCCTTTTATGCATGTATTAGCAACAGCATGATCAGTGGAAGAACTAGAAATAACATTCTGATGTACTACAGTCGCTTTGCTCTTACCAAAGACACTCATTTTAGGTCTATGCAAATCATTTAAATGGCTAGTCGAACCTCGGTGAGTAAGAACAAATTCATCGGCCATGAGAGCAGCATCGGACAATTTATCACTTTTTGCTCATTTAAATACATAGCGACAGCATTCGGTACGCAATGTTTAAACTCTTCCAAAAGAATCAGTTCTCTAAGCTGTTCTTTAGTGGTTACTTTCATCGAGGTACACCAACGATCAAACATGTTTTCTTTTTTTCTGGCAAATTCAAGATAAGTGCACTTCTCAGGTTTTAAAAAACTTCTAAATCTCTGACGATATGCCTCAGGTGCGAATTCATATGCTTGCAATAGTGCAGATGTAACAATTTCATAGTCACCGCTTTGCTCAACAGTCAGCGCTGAATACACTTCCTGTGCTCTCCCTGTCAACACACATTGCAGCAATAATGTCCAAAATTCTCTGGGCCATTTCAGCGACTCTGTGACATGTTCAAAATGAGAAAAATATTTCTCTACCTCCCTCTCAGAAAACGGCGGTACCATTCTAATGTTTTTAAAAACATCAAAAACAGGTGCAGTAGAGACTGATTCATTAGATGGCACAGAAAGTGGAGTTTCAACCGTTTTCGCAGTCATTTCTACAGTCTGATTTATACTTCTGCGTCGAGTGTACACCGTAGCTACGGCGTAGGCTGTGTGTTGCACGCATAGCCTACGACGTAGCCTGACGTGCACCTCTTCAAAAATGTAACAACACGTCAATTCTACGCGGACCGCAAGCGCTGTGATTGGTCTGCTAGAACCCCTCCCTCAGGTCAAAAAACTGGCGCGGAGCAATCGGAGAAGAGCGAGCGTTTCCAACTTCCATATGAATGAAAAAACACTCTGTTTCAGGGGACACATTCAGTCAAACTGCAACAAAAGTCGTTACCTATTTGCCGCTTCTCTGCCGCTTCTATTTGTAAGCTTCTCTGACAACGTACATGACAAGCTGATTCTTCTTCGGCTTTTGCCTTGATCCTCAACATGACCGCGGACACGACCTCCTAGTGCTCTGCATGCACGTCGACGCAGACAACGACGCAGAAGTATAAATGAAAACAGACGCATAGCCTACGGCGCAAAGGCTCCGGCATAGGTCCAACGCAGAAGTATAAATCAGCCTTAACACACAACAAAACACATGTGAGAACGCCACTATAAACTACAACGTTGAAACTACAAATCCAATAAGCCACTTCACCAGGGATCGTCGCAGCATAACGCGCTCCAATGGGCTATATGCACGGAGCGTTCTTTAGAACTTCCGCATTAATATAAGCCAGCTCGAAAACTTCCGGTGATATGTCATTTGCTGGTGTGTTGAGCATCAGTGTAATACTTAGTTTATAATCAGAATATAGTCACTTAAATAGTCAGGCATAGCATTAATTTAGTTATTCAAACGTAAGAAGGCATAATAAATAAATAAATAAATAAAGACGTACCTCATTGTTCCTCCTTTGGCTAAATTCAATTCGACCATCAGTTTTCACACTTTTATGTGAAAAAAGCTTCAAAAATTAAATATTTATTGTGCACTTTAGTTAGATTAATTGAATAAAATGTGTTTTTACAAGTGTGCTGAAATCATTGATCTTGCGCTGCACTGACTGACAGCTGCTGCACTGACTGACAGGTGCTCGCTTTCTGTCATGAATCACAAGAAAAGTTGTTTTTCTTAAGATTTTTTGAGTATTTCATACTTCACATTGACAAAATGTATTTTTAAACCTAGTTATTTTATAATGTTTAATATTTAGTCAAAAACGAAGTGAAAAACGATTAGAGGAAATGGCTGATATATGCGCAAATAAATGCTACTTTGCCGCCACCTGCTGGTTAAAGTGGTAATTATTGTCTTTTTTTTATTTTTAAACAAGAGTTTTCTATCAAATGTTGAATTTTTACGATGGGGACAATCTCAGAAGGATGAACAAATAATGTTTGTGGTCATCACATTAAAAATAACATTTGAAGTGCTGGGGGAAAAAAATGCGTGTGCGTGTCTAATTACAGACATGGCGTTTTTAAACGGCCCCAATAGCTTCGTCTTTATTGCAATCAATAAAACTGGTTTATTGGGAAATTAGGTAAATGTGATAAGTGCATTAAAATATGAATACAACATTAAAAAGTCAACCATTGATGGTTTTGTGTCGATGTACAGCGACTACAGAATGAACAGCTAACAGTTCACCGGAAATGCCCGAGCTGGCTTAACGACAACCAGGAAGTAACCGTGCATAGCCCATTGCAAACCCCGCCCAGTTACAAGATAGATGCTGCGTCCGAAACCGCCTACTCAATGAGTAGGTACTTAATTTAAATGAGTACTTACTTAACGAGCGCTAAAAGAGTAGGTACTTAACAGCCAAATCTCGTTGAGTGTGGCTGTGTCCGAAATCGCCCCCTATACCCTTAAATAGGGCACTATTTGAGGGGACAGCCATTTGTAGTGGTGTCCGAAACCATAGTGGACGATGTGCACTCATTCAATCCCACAATGCACTGCAACGACCGATACACGCTCAACGGCTAGAGAATACCCATAATGCACTGTGAGAGTCGCGTGCTGAATGAATTCCCGCGTCTCGAGATGGCGCCCGCAGTTGAATCAATCATCCATTCATTTTCCAAACCGCGCTGGTCCAGTATAATATCACAGGTATAATTTCCTTTTTAATTGATCATTAAATCGTTTAATTAAGGTTTGTACATGCTAGTTTTCATGGCAGAGTTTAACATAAATATTTACTACTGGTGCTGCCAGTTTGCTACATTTTAAATGATTATTAAACAGCAAGCACAAACTGCGAAATCGGCAGCCCTTCCGGTGCACTCAGTGTCCGAATTCACTCACTCGTTTCATCCTTAAAGTGGACTATATTAGTGGACTAATGTAGGGAATAGTGAATGAGGGTATAGGGGGCGATTTCGAACACAGCATATGAATGAGATCCGGACATAATCCGCCATGTTTACGTTATCACAAGCGCAACAACTTAAAAGATATGAGTGACAGTTTTAATTCATTTATCTGTAAATATCTTGATATTGATTAAACTTGCTCATTTTGTGGTCTTGTTGAAGAAACAGCTGCCCATTTATTTTGTAATTGTAGTACTACTAATATATTTGGGGGTTAATTTAAGTTCTTATATTTTTAACCCTATGTGACCCACAGTTTATTTTTTGTTACGAAAACCCAAATTCGCGTGAATATGTTGTTAATTTCTTTATTTTATATGCAAAAATGTTCATCCACACTCAAAAGTGGCATAAATCTCCTTTATGTTTTCCTCTTTTTCTTGTTGAATTAGCTCTAATTTCATCCCTCAGGCTTATAAATAATAAACAAATAAATAAATAAATAAATAAAATGGATACTTTTTTATGCATTATGATGATGTATTCAAAGATATTTAACCTCATCATCATTCTTTATGTCTGTGTATATAATCTCAAACTATGATGTATACAAACCCATATTTATGTTTTGTTTTTTTGTTTGTTTTTCATTATTATTGTTCATTGTTAAAGATACAACCAAGATATTTTCCCTGATCTTGTATGTACTTATAGGTCCTGCAATAAAAATAAAGATATGATCAACAGGTGCACTAACACCTCACAGCACCAGTAACTCCACAACCCTACCTAGTGCAGTTTTCCTCAGTGTTAGCAATGTCTGCACAAAGAAAACGTCGGACAGCTGCTCGAAGATCTCGTCTTCTCGCCTTTGGAGAAGACTGTTGATTTTATACTCAGAAAATGTAAATATAAACTACTTAAAAATTAAGATTATCCCAGAATGAATTGCTAGCCCACCCCAACACTTACGCACAATAATGATGATAAATGCTGACCAAAACTTAAAGGGATAGTTCACCCAAAAATGAAAATTTGATGTTTATCTGCTTACCCCCAGGGCATCCAAGATGTAGGTGACTTTGTTTCTTCAGTAAAACACAAATGATGATTTTTAACTCCAACCGTTGCGGCCTGTAAGTCATATAATGCATGTCAATGGGAACTCCATCTATAAGAGTCAAAAAAACATGCACAGAAAAATCCAAATTAAACTCTGCGGCTTGTGACGACACATTGATGTCCTAAGACACGAAACAATTGGTTTGTGCGAGAAACCGAACAGTATTTATATCATTTTTCACCTCTAAAATACCACTATGTCCAACTGCCTTGCGCATCCGGTTGGTGAGGTCTGAATGCACTCTGACAACGGAAGTGATGTCTCGCACTCATTGAAGTATAAGCGCGAGACATCACTTCCGTCATCAGAGCGCGTCTGTGCATGTTTTTTTGACTCTTATAGAAGGAGTTACCATTGACAAGCATTATACGACTGACAGACCGCAACAGTTGGAGTTAAAAATCATCATTTGTGTTCTACTGAAGAAACAAAGTCACCTACATCTTGGATGCCCTGGGGGTAAGCAGATAAACATCAAATTTTCATTTTTGGGTGAACTATAAAGTTTTGTCATATGACATAGCTATGCATGCATAGACAAATACAGCTCATGTGAATACGTCTCAATTTACAGTCAAGCAATGAATTAATGCATGAAGTAATAAAACAAATTTACTGATAATAATAGCATAATTAATAAAAAAAAAAAAAGTAAAAGAATTAATAAAAGTAACAAAGACAATAAATAAATGCATATACAAGTAAATAACACATGAAACACATTATAGGTGTAATATATGATCCCTGTCAAACTGAACAGACTGCATTCAGTCACTTCTGCTGTCTGGACGTGATGCTTTCCATTTGAGCCACAGAAAGATTTACATTCTTACACGATTTCTGATCATGTATTTTTTTAATGATTTTCATAACATTTTAATATATATTCTCATCACCACATTTTCAGCAGAAGTTAAACTGGTGTGTTCCAGTCCAGATCATGTGACCAATCAAACAGTGAGACTGAAAAGCCCATTTGCATTATCAGGGTGGAGTGATTCTTCTCAGAATAGAGCAGCTCTGTCAGAGACCATCACTACAGCTGCAGCACTAGACTCATGTGAATCCTGCCTGACACAGGACACTCAGATACGGCTCATCTTCAGGAGAGAAACATCAGCACTCAGAGCTCTTGTGGAATGAGACCTCACGAGGAGCTCCATCATGTGTTACTCTGCAGACGTACACCTCTCCCTCTTCCCAGCGTGCTTTGCTGAGGGTCAGGACGCTACTGCGGCTGTAGCGGCCGTCCTGCTGGCTCTCTGCGCTGGTCACAACCCCCTCGGTGACCTCTGACCCGTCCAGTGTCCAGCTCACCAGCGCCCCCTGTGGAGAGTAAGAGCTGAGCAGGCAGAGCAGTGCGGCTGAGTCTCCAGAGATCTGCAGAGAAGAGGGCGGCAGCAGAGACATTGAGGGCTTCACTGTGGGACCAGCTGCAGGAGACAAACACAACACATTCACAAACACAAAGAAAACACAGTTTCACTCACAGCATTTCAACAGTAGGAAAAATCACAACAATCTGATCCTTCATGTCATTCAACATCACTAGAGCTGATATAATATACAATATACAAACTACACAATCACTATATACATTTAAATCAAACCTCAGAAATGGAACTCAGTATACTAAGACACTGACTGCTTTAATTCCAGCAGTTTTTGCATCCCAATATAAAGTACATTTTTACTTAAGTGAGATATTCAACTCAAAATGTAACTTAATTTCAAAGTTTGACTAAAGCTCAGGCCAAATGATGATTATATCACTGATAAGAACTAGAAAACAATAATTGTAATTTGTAAATTGTACTTGAATTATAAAGCACTGAATTATAAGCACAGCATGAACAAAAGAGATTCAGTACCATTGACTGAAATACAGAAAGTAGCAACATTTACATTCTGATCTACAAAAAGATGAACTATATGAATACAGTATAGAAATAAATAAAGGGAAATTAAACCTGTAATAAACTGATTAAACTCAGTGAGACTCATTATGGAAATGCATTTAGAATTTTTTTTTTTTTTTAATGCTGTTCTTCTGAATGAATAAACATGACAATATCATTGTTTTAGATTAAATAATTATAAAACAATTTCAGTAATACTTAAAGCCTTTATACACAATGCATTTTAAAAGTATTTTAATGCATTAATTAAGCTTTGTTTTATACATTATAATGTGTGCGTGATCTCATGAATAATTATAACCACAATTATAACATTATAACACTTATCTATTCATTGTTACACAATGCATTAAGCCACATGACAATCAATCATTTTCAGATGTAATAATGAATTTGCAAATATCATATTGCATTTTTGCATTTATAATGCATTTTATAATGCATATTTTAATGCACAATTATTTATGAAAAGATACAAGGCATTATAACGTACATTATGAATACCTTTAAGGCTTCAAGTAAAGTGTTACCACAATATCTAATAATAATTGGCATTAATGTTTTTCTTGTTTCAACTTTAAATCATTTTAACTCTAAATTGTTCTTTTTTTACACTTTATTGTATGCTGACATAGTTACATTGTACTACTCAAATAAGTACTGAGTAATATTAATTAACTGCATGTACTTACTATAGAGTTACAGTTAGGGTTTGGTTCAGGGTTAGCTACTTGTAAATGACAATAAATAAATGCATATACAAGTAAATAACACATGAAACAAAGCTTTATTCAAACTTATTGTTCTAACAATCACGTATTTGCAGGCGGTGAACCCCACATCCTACTGCCATCTCAACACAGCTGTGCCAATTCTGCGGCTGACCACCGTGAACACCTTCGCCTGTCTTTGCCATCCATCATGTCCCTCACTGCTGCTCTTCTCAATGGGGACATTGTTGATCCAGAGGATGAGGAAGATGATGATGGACCCCTGAACCCCACAACCTTGAAGCAAGAGTGGGAGAAGATGTGCGGGACAATCTGGCTGCCGCTGTGTCTGCTCCAAACATTTGTGTGTTCTCCATGAGCAAGACTACCTGTAAACATTAAAACAGATTAAAACATTTTACAATTCATGTCAGCATTCTGTTTCTTGCCATATTTCATTTCATATTTTTACAATTACATGCTAATTTTTGTTGTAGCTTCATTACTTTTGTGGAGTAGTGGGCTAAACCACTGAACTGGTAAGCAGAAGGTTGCTGGTTCAATTTCCGCAGCCGTCACCACCAGTTTACTTGTCACCGTCCTTGAGAAAGACACTTTACTCTAGGTTAGTCCACGGGGATCATCCCTGTAATAAGAGCACTCTAAGTCACTTTGGATAAAAGCATCTGCCAAATGTACAAATGTAAATGTGATTTTTGTAAATGCTTTTTTGTTAGTGTCTGGGGCACAGACGCTAATTAAAGCTGCTTATTTCTTAAAGTTTACTTTTTCAAGGTACTACTATAATATAAATGCATACATACATTTCAAACAATTTCTGTTTGGGATCATAAAGGGTTAATTCACCCAAACATATAAATTCAGTCATTATTTACTCGCCTTCACACTGTTCAATCCCCGTGTTCATTTTTTGTTGTTGTTGTTGTTGTTTTCTGAACACAAAAGGTGATTTTGGTCAAGTTTGTCCTGCTGGTTTCTGTTCATATAAATATCAGTCAATGGAGCCGGACTTCCAGAAGCTTCATGACATTATTTGATGATGCTTTTGAAGCTTATGTAAGTTGAGCTCCATTGTATGAACAGAAACCAGCAGAACAAACTTGACCAAAATCAAATCCTTAACATTTTTTGGTCTTTTTCTAGATGCTCTTGCTGGCTCTGGGCTCACTGAGGAAGAAGAGACCACAGCAACATCCGGTCCAGATGAGGTAATAAGGGCAGGAGGAGTGATGGAGGGTCTCATCCATGGCTCTACACCATTTCCAGGATGTGCTGTGGCTCTCCATCCTCACTGTTTACACCAGTCTGAGGACATTTCACATCCTACAAAAATGCACAAACATAACACAAAAGCAGTCATTTTAACAGCACAATGTCATCTGATTTCTGTATTAGAAGTAACAAAATGATCTTACTTTATATTTTTGTTTCAGGTTTTCCCTTTTTTTTTTTTCACAAATACCGCTGTCACCTTTCCTTGCAGGTCCTGCAACAAATGCACAGAAATCAAGAATCAGAAAAGAGCTGTAATAACTCTGTTTGAAATTACAATAATTAAAATAAACTACAACTTAAGATTTAAGTAGATTTTGTATTCATTTCTGTAGTATACTCACTCAAAGCCTTTAATGGCATCATTCCTTCATCAGCCTCTCTCCACCGGATAAACACACGTGTGATCATCTATCCCTGTAACGTCCAGACAAGATTCAAGTTTCCTCTGTGATTTATGTGCTCAATACTACATTTACATGTATTTCATACATGGTTTACGTTCACATCATCTTCATACTCTCGGCAGGCATTACAAACAACACAGACACGGAAAACAGCAAACAGTGTCACCTTAAATGAAAATGAGAGACTTCAGTTCCTAACTATACGCTAAACGAAACTAACTAAACCTACCTAATCTTCAAAGGTGTACCGGGTTTGAGTAGGCATTTAAACGCTAAACTCTGGGACAATTGGTACATTTAAACCAAAAGCCCGAAGCGTACCCCCGAGATTTAAAACCTCCGCCCAGAATAACCTTCAAAAATAAGAAAGGCAAAACAACAAACAAAAATAACAAATAGTGTCCCGATGGAAGGATTATAAACCCAGCTGAGAACACTCTAAATACCTTAAGTCTGCTCATTTACACAGGTGAACACTGAAAACATCATATAGGCCTACTCACTTATACATGTAGAGATTGGTACGAGCCCCCAATTTTATGTTACGGCCAGCTCGTTTCAAGCCACAACATAAAAAAGGGATAGCACACCTGCCACACCACCGTTCAATCAAAACAAATTAATTTATTTGTTTTTAACAAACAATAACCACAAATAACAAACATAAGTTTAGGGAAAAATAAAGAATCAAAGGAAATAACAACAAAAATAACAATAACAAAATCTTAAAGCTACATGATATAAGAAACGTATATCAATAAAGAAAATCAGAGAGATGTCACATTCTGGTCAAGAGCTGCTCCTGGGAGAACCATCCCACCAAGAGTGCTAACCTCAATGAACAACCCAAAGTCCTTATTTAGTCTACACCCCTAATTATCATTAATTAATTAACATGGGGAGTGACGCAAAACTCCCACAGTCTGCCACCAACAGGTAGGAGAACACTCAGGGTCGTCACAGTATCAATGACGGTATTGCAGGGGGGCTGCCAGTTACTATTAAAAGAAATAATAAGCCATATTTGATATTTTAAATGCATTTATTGTTTCAAATGGAATAGATTGGTCTAAATGCGTGGGTCTGAGCTAGGGCTTGCATAGACTAGTCGAGTAGTCGAGAGATCGACTATTTCAACCACTAGTCGGCGCTGTAGAGCGTGCATTAACCATAAATGAATTTAAAAAGAGAGAGAGATACGTCACAATATTGTAAATCTTTCCGTTTTAAACCAAGAAGAAGCAACGTGCAAACTTTGCGCAAGAGTTATGCTGGTGAAAGCTTAACCTCGGTCAGTAGGCTATTCAAAGTGAAAGTAAAAAGTAGGGAGCTGTCTGACGCTGCATTAACGGACCATATTCTCTCAGAGACGGATTTCAACAAAATATGCTGATAACAGTATATAACTGTCTTAATTTATTCCATTATTTTTCTTGTGGCCCGTATATAGTGAAACAAATGAGAATAATAGTATTTCGTGTTAAACAGGTTATATTTTTTAAGTCGGTGCTTGAAGTAGGTCTTAAGTTTCATTGATGATTGCAGTCAGTGTTAGGAAATATTATAGACTATTAATAATTTTAATTATAGGCCTATAATTCATTGTATAATAGACCTAAAAAAAAATGTTTAAGGGCCATTCCACCGAATGGGTGACATTTGCTTGTTGTAACTCTTCAAAATTAAACTTTATTTTTTTTTATCTTTTTTCAACACTGAATCTAATACTACACACATTTAACTATTCAAAATGTGTACTGGTCAATCTCAGGCAACTTTAAGTTTTTACAAGGTTTCAAAGCAGAAGATGGATGCATGTTTTCTCAGTCCTGTTACCAAAACTCACGTGCCATTTAAAAAGCGTTTAAAAGCATGTCAGTTAATTCCTTTGTATTCACCTCAAGAAAGTGTTTATTTTGAAGAAATGGTTGGTTATGTGTTCAAATAATTGATATTTGTGACAAAAAAAAAATCACTTTATATTAAGGCAAGGTGTATTTTAATAAAAAACGCAAAGCAATTTTCTCATTTAAAAGAAAACAAAAACCTCAAGTTTGTATATTTTTAAATAATTTAATTTATTTAACAATTGTGTAAATGATGGATCAAACAAAACTGATAAAAACAGTGGTTTAACTATTTTTCTAGAAAAATAAATACATTTAGTAACAGGACTGAGCACTTTGTAACAGGAATGAACACTGGGTAACAGGACTGAGTGTCCATATGTGTGTGTATGTGTGCAAGAAAGAGAGTGTGTACATGGCCGTGTGTGCATGTGTGTGAGTGAGATTTCTGTGTTGAAGGGATGTTCTATGTGATAGTAGTACATCACAGTGAAGGAGGTGGAAAGAGAAAGAAGGAGAGCGAGGAAAAGAGAGAGGGGGGAGAGGGAGGGAAGGAAAGACAAAAAAGGGGGAAAAAGATAGGGTTGCAGGTGTGTTTCACTCCTTCCCTTGCAGTATGCCATAGGTGTGTGTTTCTTGCACCTGCAAAGTATAGGTTCTCTCCATCTTCTACAAAAGATAAGAAAGAGAAAGACAAAAAGATGAAGTCACGTCGTGGTGGACTGGCTCCCTGCAATTATGGCATTCACACTATAAAACTAATCCTAAAAATCTACAATTGAAGTAATTTCAACTGTAAAACTCATGATACAGGTGAATAGTATTATATCAACTGATATTCACACAATTAAATCAACAAAACAGAGGACTCCACTCATTCCTGTTACTCTTAACTCAGTCCTGTTATTTTTCATTTAAGTAACAGGATTGAGTTTTTAAGCAAAAATGACATATGGCCAAATACATGACATATGGCCACATGAAGTACATGCTAATATCATGAGGACACTGAGCAAATACTAGTGACTTACCTAAGGTTAATATTTTTAAAATAAACAAATAACATCAAAGAAATAATTTAGGTAACAGGACAGTACGTTGAGATTGACCTTCTTAGTCATAGTTACAATTTCATCAAATATACAGAAATTAAAATGAGAGAACTTACTTTTGGTCTTCTCATGGCTTGCATAAGATCCAGATGATGCAACTTCCTGTTGAAAAGTTTTTTAGAGGGGGAAATGTGTGAGGGTAACAGGACTGAGTGAAAACCTGGGGACACGACTAAAATGTGTATTTTATATAACATATTATGGATTTATTATGAAATTTCTTTTTGTTTAGCATAGATGGTATATGGAGTAACACAACAATGCAAAAATAATAAATTTTCTGAAAGATTTTAATGATTATATTTCATGATAAAGTTTAGGTTTAGATAGCGGGGACATGTAACAAATGCTATTTTTTAGTATTCTCAGTAGTTTTTAATAATGTTTTAAATTATATATTTCAAATTTGCAGTTAGATTAATGTTTAGGACACTTTGCCTAATAATAAAATATATTTTAGAGTTCATTTTCATGCATATTTATACATAAAATGTCCTGGGGACAGAAATGGCACCGATTCGGTGGAATGGCCCTTAAAACATTTTCAAAGATGAGCTAATAGCCTTATCTTTTATTATCCTCACAGCACGTCAGTTATGTGGTGATGCGCTATGAAATTATTGCGGGGCAAATTTATTAATATTGATTTAATAATAAAAGTAGCCTAATCTAATAGTAATAATAATAGACTAGAAGAATGTAACATGCCTACATTAAATGGAAATGCCAAATCCTCTTAATATTGCCAATATTTGATGCTTTTGACAATATCTCTGGCTATCGTCGATACATGATCATCGTCTGTTGACGCAACCCGGGTTATCGCGGGCTTATTTGGCTTTAATCTGTTACATGAAAATTAAAATATGTAATGTCATAATTATGATGTTTTGAGAGTTTACTTATAATTGCTGCATTAGGCTATGAATTAATAAACATTTATTGATAAGAACTATTTCATGTCTTTTCATTTACAGTAGCATGAACCACGAGTAGTCGAGTAACTCGAGTATTGTTTTGATAAGATATCGACTAGCAGAAATCAGTAGTCGTGCAACCCCTAGTCTGAGCACAGACAGAGCAAGAGCGATGGTGGGGCATCGTAACAGAGTCGTTGCGCGCGTGAGATCAGTTGCACTGCTCATGAGATCCGTCCACTGCAGTTTACATCAGGAAGCACTAGCTACCAAGAAGATGCCCACAGATCTCAGATGTGTATTGGATGAGGCTGTTAAAAAAAGTCAGTTTCATAAAGACTAGGCCCCTTCAGTCACGTTTGTTTCGACTTCTCTGTGAAGAAATGGGAAGTGATCATGTTCAGCTTCTTTTACACACTGAGGTACGATGGCTTTCACGAGGCAGGGTGCTTACTTGTCTCTTCGAATTACGTAACTGTCACAGACACGCCAGGCTCTACACTCACCCAATCACAGCGCACTCCCTCTCCTGAGAATTAACCAGCCACACCTGACACTCATCAGCACTCATCACCACAGCAGTATAAAACACACTCCTCAACACTCACTCTCCGTCCGGTCTCGTTAACGCATACTACCTGTTATGCTTACCTTCAGGACTCCTTCACACAGCGACTTACCTGTCTCCAGTGTTCTCCGTGATTCCTTGTGTCTCCTCGTCTTCAGTGAGTTCAGTGTGTTTCGTCTGCTCCACGTTCGTCTGCATCCACGCTTCCTGGACAACAAGGACAAGTATCAGAGCCAGTATCACGACCAGTCTACATATCTGTCTGCTTCCACTCACCTGCACTCTGCCTGCACGCTCTGTTGATCTCAATAAACTCTGTTTACACTTACCTGTGTCTCCGCTCCCTTCTGTACGTAACAGAAGACCGGACCACAACCGTCGAATCAACATGAGCACTCCGGATCCCATTCAAGACCTGGTTGATGCACTTCATCGCACGTTCACCGCGGCATCTCCTTCACCATCTGCAGTCGCCAGTCCCATGGCTAAACCGGCGCCCTTCTCTGGCCTGGCGGAGGACTGCAACGGATTTCTTTTGCAGTGCACTCTGGTTCTGGAGATGCAACCGCACTTATATCCGGATGACAAAGCAAAGGTGGCCTTCATAATCTCTCAACCCAATGGAAAAGTGCTTCGATGGGCTGAACCTCTCTGGAATCAGAAAAATCCTGTTGTCCTTTCTCTGGCCAGCTTCATTTCCCACTTCAAGGAAGTTTTTGGAACGCCAGCATGGGATTCATCAATCGGTGAGAGATTATGCAATTTAAAACAAGGATCACTAACCGTTTCTGATTATGCCCTCCAGTTTCGTACTCTAGCTGCTGCAAGTGGCTGGAATGACCAAGCTCTGATCACCACGTATCGTCAAGGTCTCGATCCCCGTGTGCGGTTGCATCTCGCTGCATACAAGGATTCCATCGGGCTCGAGAAATTCATCCAGCTATCCATCAGATTCGCCACTCGTATGCAGCTGTGCCTCGAAGAGCACCAGAACCAGCCATTATTTCCACCCAACCTCCGCCAGCCAGAATCCGTCAGCTCCCCAGAACCAGCAAATGACTCCATGCAAATCGAAAATTCACGTCTTTCGTCAACTGAGCGGCAGAGGAGGCTGACCCAGAATCTTTGTTTGTATTGTGGCCGTGCTGGGCATTACATCTCGGAATGCCCCACTCGTCCAGTTCGGCCAATGGTGAGTGTCATTTTGCCCACTATGAATAAGATGAAGCCACTCACAATTGTTGTAAAACTTACTGCTGCTGATTTCTGTCTTCCAGTCAGTGCGCTCCTCGATTCTGGGTCAGCTGGAAACTTCATCTCCGGAGCCCTCTGCCACCAGCTTAATCTCAAGACAGCCCCCACGCCGAAGATCTACCAGATCCACGCGGTAACTGGAAAACCCTTGCGGAAAGTACGTTACAGTGTGGGGCCACTACTTCTCCAAGTTAGAGTTCTTCAAAAGGAGGAGATCCAGCTGCTGGTTCTGGAGGATTCAACAGCTGACGTGATTCTAGGGCGCCCATGGCTTGAGCAGCACAACCCCACCATCTCCTGGAGGACAGGAGAGATCCTCAAGTGGGGTAACCAATGTTTCCAAGACTGTTTTCCTGAGTTCCCAGTTTTCAGTTCTCCAAGTTCCAAAGAAATCCAAGTCTGCGCTACTACAGTGGAAAGCCCTCTGGAAAAACGTTCCACTGACATTCCTGCCTGTTATTCCCACTTCAGCGATGTCTTTTGTCCAAAACAAGCCTCCAAGCTGCCTCCCCATCGGCCATGGGACTGTGCCATCGACCTCATCCCAGGTGAGCCAGTGCCCAGGGGGAAAATCTATTCCCTATCCGTCCCGGAGGAGAAAGCCATGGAGGAATATATCGACGAGGCTCTTAAGCAAGGTTACATCCGACCGTCCACTTCCCCTGCTGCTTCCAGCTTTTTCTTTGTGGCAAAGAAGGACGGAGGCTTGCGGCCCTGCATCGATTACAGAGCTCTCAACCAAATCACCGTAAAGTTCCGTTACCCCCTTCCTCTCGTCCCATCAGCTCTGGAACATCTTCACGGCGCCACTGTGTTCACCAAGTTGGACCTCCGCAGCGCATACAACCTCATCAGAATACGTGAGGGGGACGAGTGGAAGACAGCTTTTGTGACACCTACTGGCCATTATGAATATCTTGTCATGCCGTATGGACTGGTCAACGCCCCCTCCGTATTCCAAGACTTCATGCATGAGGTGCTCCGGGAGTTCCTGCACAGATCCGTCCTGGTCTACATTGACGACATATTGATCTACTCCCGGAGCATGGCCGAACATCGCCAGCACGTTGCAGAGGTCCTCCAACGCCTGAGGGACTACCATCTTTCCCTAAAAGCCGAGAAATACACTTTCCATCAGCCCTCAGTGCAGTTTCTCGGGTATAACATCGATCGCAGTGGCGTTCGCATGGACGAGAGGAAGGTTACTGCAGTAAAAGACTGGCCCACTCCTACCTCCGTGAAAGAATTGCAAAGATTCCTGGGATTTGCAAACTTTTATCGACGTTTCATCCATAATTACAGTTCCATTACCAGTCCACTCACCAACCTCCTCCGTAATAAGCCCAAGTCTCTGTCCTGGACTCCAACCGCCACCCACGCCTTTGAGACCCTCAAGACGGCGTTCACAAACACTCCCCTCCTGGCTTACCCCGATCCAGATCTCCTCTTCGTCGTCGAGGTCGACGCCTCAACCACCGGAGTGGGAGCGGTATTGTCACAGCAGCAGGGGAACCCCAAGAAACTCCATCCATGTGCTTTCTTCTCCCGGAAACTCAACCCGGTGGAGGTAAATTACGACAACCGAGAACTTCTCGCCATCAAGCTCGCCTTGGAGGAGTGGAGGCATTGGCTTGAGGGAGCAAAACATCCATTTGTGGTCCTGACCGATCACAAGAACCTGGGGTATTTACGGGATGCCAAGAGATTGAATCCCCGCCAAGCAAGATGGGCTCTGTTTTTCACTAGATTCAATTTCACCATCTCCTATCGTCCTGGATCAAAGAAGGTAAAAGCCGATGCCCTGTCCCGCCTTCACAGTCTTGAAGAAAGCAACGATGATCCAGAGCCCATCATCCCCGAAAAACTCTTCGTAAGTCCCATTTCCTGGTCAGAAGAAACGCTCCCCGAGTCCAATGCCTCCACCAACACCCCGCCGGGTTGCCCCCCCGGATTGAAGTATGTCTCACGAGCACGACGCACCCCCCTCATCCACTCCTCACATACTTCACTGGGCACTGGCCACCCAGGGGTCAACGAGACCCTCTCGCTGTTGAAACAGCGCTTCTGGTGGCCAAACATGACATCCGACGTCAGGAGGTACGTACAGGGGTGCAGGGAATGTGCCATCTCCAAAAGTCCACGCCATCTTCCCTCCGGAAAACTTCAACCTCTGCCCGTTCCCACTCGTCCGTGGTCACACCTAGGAGTGGACTTTATCACCGACCTCCCAGTCTCCGACGGATGCACCTGTGTACTAGTTGTTGTAGATCGGTTTTCAAAGTCTTGTCGACTACTCCCCCTGCCTGGACTACCCACAGCTATGGAAACCGCCGAGTTACTGTTCAGCCATGTGTTTAGATACTATGGATTACCTGAAGATATCGTATCTGATCGTGGATCACAATTCACCTCCCGAGTCTGGAAGGCGTTCTTCAAACTCCTAGGTGTGGCCATCAGTCTCTCCTCCGGCTATCATCCACAGACGAACGGGCAGACGGAGAGGAAGATTCAGGAGATCGGCCGTTTCCTACGTACCTTCTGTCACGGCCACCAGGACTCCTGGAACCAGTTCCTGGGCTGGGCCGAGTACGCCCAGAACTCTCTCCGTCAGCCCACCACTGGTCTTACACCTTTCCAATGTGTGTTCGGCTATCAGCCCCCACTGTTCCCCTGGGACGGGGAACCATCAGATGTCCCGGCGGTGGATTACTGGTTCCGGGAGAGCGAGAGGGTCTGGGACTCAGCACATCTGCAACTCCAACGAGCCCTACGCAGGCGCAGGTTGACAGCCGACCTTCGACGTTCCCACGCACCCAACTACCAACCAGGACAGAAGGTTTGGCTGTCGACCCGGGACATCAAGATGCGCCTGCCCTGTAGGAAACTGAGTCCTAGATTCGTTGGCCCCTTCACCATCATCCGGCAACTCAACCCTGTCACCTATCACCTGCAACTCCCTCCTGAGTATCGCATTCACCCAGTATTCCACGTATCACTCCTGAAACCTCACCATCCCTCTGTTCTTCCCTCCACAGAGCCTGGTGACTCCGAAGATCCCCCTCCTCCACTCATCGTAGATGATGGAGTGGCCTACCAAGTGAAAGACATCTTGGACTCCCGGCGTCGTGGTGGGTTCCTAGAATACTTGGTGGACTGGGAAGGATACGGCCCCGAAGAACGATCATGGGTTCCCAGAAACGATATTCTTGATCCAAGTCTCCTTGATGACTTCCATGCCAGACATCCCAACAGACCAGCTCCTCGTGGCAGAGGTCGACCACCACGACGTCGGGGTCTGCGGTCCTCAGGAGCGGACTGTGGAGGGGGGGGTAATGTCACAGACACGCCAGGCTCTACACTCACCCAATCACAGCGCACTCCCTCTCCTGAGTATTAACCAGCCACACCTGACACTCATCAGCACTCATCACCACAGCAGTATAAAACACACTCCTCAACACTCACTCTCCGTCCGGTCTCGTTAACGCATACTACCTGTTATGCTTACCTTCAGGACTCCTTCACACAGCGACTTACCTGTCTCCAGTGTTCTCCGTGATTCCTCGTGTCTCCTCGTCTTCAGTGAGTTCAGTGTGTTTCGTCTGCTCCACGTTCGTCTGCATCCACGCTTCCTGGAACAACAAGGACAAGTATCAGAGCCAGTATCACGACCAGTCTACATATCTGTCTGCTTCCACTCACCTGCACTCTGCCTGCACGCTCTGTTGATCTCAATAAACTCTGTTTACACTTACCTGTGTCTCCGCTCTCTTCTGTACGTAACAGTAACGAAGCACAGATTTTTTTTATCCAATTCAAAATTTCCCCCTTTCTGACCGCCTCAGTGATTTTGAGTGGCTTGTAAAATTGTCCTACCTCTCTGATATTTTCAATTAGGGCTGGGCGATACAGCTAAAAAATTTATCACGATATAATGTTTCATATTGTTCGGTATCGATAATTATTGAAAAAAATAATAACCTTTATAAAAAAAGACCAGTAGAAAAAAAAGTTTGATTTTAACCAATGCATTTTTAATTAAGGCAAACAACAACATTTTATAACAAAACAAATAAAATTCCAACAAACCTTTCTTATATTTTATATGAAGATTAAATAAATAAGTGTTAAAGAAACTTAGAGCTGCACAATTCTGGATAAATTGAGAAACTTTTGTTTCAAACTGAGATCACAATTCTGAATGACACCTAAACGAAAAAAAAAAAACAACGTAATTTACTAGAGGTTCTGACAAAATATTAATTGCTGAAGTCTATTTTAAAATTTTTAATTTATTTGAATTATTTTTTAAAAATATGTTTGGATGTATGATTCAATGACTCGCTCATAAATACTCTTGTTTCATTACTGGATGAATCAGTGTATTTGAAAGAATCTGTTGAATGAAGATTCAAATACATTTTTTTAACAGTCACTTATCGCCACCTGGTGGTGAAACAATAATATCGATAAATGCGTCATTTTCAGCGCCAAGTTTCTTTCAAGAGCTGATTTGCTCTATTTTGATCGATAACATAGGCGTTAGTATTTATATCTGACCTATAAACTTATCTCAGTACTTCTGTGATCATTTGAATATTTGTAACACAGAAATAAAGATACTGTGTGGCTGAAAACAGTGTTTGTGCAGCTGTTAATACCTACATGACAACTGCTCTCTCAAGACGAACTTTGAAGTAGATCAACTGTAAGACGTAAGGAAACCATGAAACTGCCACACTGACGAGCTGACAAGTACTTTTTTATTAACAATCTCCTCGTCACCGGCAGGTACAACACTCATTTTCATGTGTTTGATCTCACGTGTTCTGATCTCACGTGGCGATTGCGCAACTGAACTCCACAGCAACTTGTTTGCGTGTCACTCGTAGCGCGTCTGTTTGTGACCCAGGGACGGAGCGAGCTTGAGAGTTGTTGTTAATGCAACCGAACTTCATTTCTGTTTACAATTTAATGCATTTAAGAGTAACTATATCGAGAGTTATATCGAACATTTTTTCTATCGTTATCGATTAAGACGTACCGTCGATAAATATCGATACCGTTTTATCGCCCAGGCCTATTTTCAATCACCTAAATGGAGTGAACTTGAGTCTTCAAGGCAAATCAGTGACTGCATTTCAAGTCCAAAATAAAATTGAAGCCACAATAAAGAAACAAATCAAAAAATCAAAATCGTTTGAGAATTTGTTGCATTTTTTTGAGAGAAGAAGCCATGAGCCTACCTGCCTTGGTTACAAAGCTGATTGAAGAGCATCTCCAAGGTCTGAAGAGCCAGTTGTGCGACTACTTCCCATCTCCAGATGTTCAGGTTGCCTGGATTGAAAATCCCTTTGTAAACTTGTGTGAAGCCGTCGCAAGCTTAAGTGCAAAAGAGCACGACAGCCTTATTGACTTATCTTGTGACAGGGCTTTAAAATGAACGTTTTCTCAAAAATCGTTGGAGTATCCTGATCTTTCTGACAAAGCTCTGAGGTTTCTGATGCCATTTCCAACAACATACCTATGTGAAGCTGGATTTTGTGCATTGGTGGCACTCAAGACAAAATACCGGAACAAGCTTAACGTTGAGCCTGATCTCCACTTCTTCAGAAATGGAGACAGAAATTTGACAAAAATGACAAAAATGACAGAAATTTCATTTTTGGGTGAACTAACCCTTTAAGCTCCATGCACACATTTTATCAAACACAAGGACTATCAGTTAATAAAAGAATTATGTTGTCATGGTCCTTTGAGAAAATAAGTTACTTACAAAGCATGCTTTGAAGAAGTTCGTGGGGTTGTCACCAAGGACAATCGGGAGCCCTCTGAGCACCAGTGACGTAATATCAGTTGGCTCTTGAGTTTATTGGGTAGTAAAATAAAAAACAAAGTTACATAGCTAGAATAACAAGAAATGATCTACAAGAAAGCTGAACCAACAAAGCACAATTTTGATTGTACTGGACAACCAATATAGTATCACTTATTGTGACATGTTTTCATTATTGTAAAAAAAAAACAAACAAACAAAAAAAAAAAACAATGCAACAATGCAAGTGTACAATGGATATGGACTAACCCTGGTTTTTTGTGAAAGCTGTGTCAACAGCTGTCCAACATTCCCTCTCTTAGATCGAAAGATATCAATTAGATGAAGACTGTGTCGATTAATGCTTTCATAGAATTCCTGCTTGAGGTTCTTTCCCACAATCCTGTTGAACTCCATGAACACCTGCAAAAACAGAAAAAAAATACAGGGCAGTACATTTAAAAACTAAATTATACTGTGGTTGAAGGTATCTGTGTTGTGTGTGAGAAAAGATTAAAGGGATACTTCACCCAAACATGAAAATTTGCTCATCATTTACACACCCTTATGCTGTCCCAGGTGTATATGAATTTCTGTCTTTCTTTGGATGAACACTAAGAAAGATTTTCATAAATCATTTCTGTGAGCTTAGCTTATATATAATGCAAGTGTATGGGACGGTAGTTGATGCTTCAAAAACCACACAAAGTGAACACAATGGTAATTCATACAAACCCACAAGACATTGATTCATCAACTCTGGTTGTGTGGATTATCATGTTCACTTAAAGGGATAGTTCACCCAAAAATGAAAATTTGATATTTATCTGCTTACCCCCAGGGCATCCAAGATGTAGGTGACTTTGTTTCTTCAGTAGAACACAAATGATGATTTTTAACTCCAACCGTTGTGATCTGTCAGTCGTATAATGCATTGAAACGGTAACACCATCTATGAGAATAAAAAAAACATGCACAAACAAATCCAAATTAAACCCTGCGGCTCGTGACGACACATTGATGTCCTAAGACACGAAACAATCGGTTTATGCGAGAAACCGAACAGTATTTATATAATTTTTCACCTCTAAAACACCACTATGTCCAACTACCTTGCGCATCCGGTTGGTGAGGTCTGAACGCGCTCTGACAACGGAAGTGATGTCTCGCGCCTATACTTCAATGAGTGCGGGAGATCACTTCCGTTGTCAGAGCGCGTTCAGACCTCACCAACCGGATGCGCAAGGCAGTTGGACATAGTGGTGTAATAGAGATAAAAAATTATATAAATACTGTTCGGTTTCTCGCATAAACCGATCGTTTCGTGTCTTAGGTGAAGTGAATCACAGTTTCTCTCTGTTGCAGAAGTGAACACTGATGCTCTCAATATATTTTCCTGTCATCTCTGGGTGCGTTCATATGTAAACTACTCAAGCTTATTTTGTCCATTAGATTGAAAGATCTGTAAAAACCCATACATTTACCCACTGTCACAGACACGCCAGGCTCCAACACCGTCCAATCACAGCGCACTCCATCTCCAGAGTACTGATCACTTGCACCTGCACCTCATCAGCACGGCAATCACCACCACTACAAAAGACACTCACACGCACTCAGTCACTGTCCGGTCTCGTTCGCATTAGGACTTACCTCCATGCTTACCTCAAAGACTCCTGTTGTTATACTTACCTGTCTCCAGCGTTTCCAAGTCTCCTCCTGTGTTCCACATCTGTGTGTGAGTGTCTTCAGCCTCCAGCGTCTCGTCTCACCATCGTCATCCAGGATCATCATCTTTACTAATCACAAAGGACAGTATCACTTAACTATCACTCATCATTCACTCCAACATCATCCATTTACTCACCTGCTGCACTGTTATCTCTGCTGTGTGTCAATAAACAACCATTGTCTGTTACCTTCCGTCTCCGACCCTTCTGTATTGTAACAGAAGACCTGACCGAGACCGTTTGACACCAGCATGAGCCACCCGGACCCGTTTCAAGAGCTCGTTGAGGCTTTGCGCCGAGCACTCACCACCAATCCACCACCGTCACAGCCAGCGAGCACCTCCGTCGACACAGCCGTCACTTCTTCACCGTCTGTGTACGCCAGTCCCATGGCCAAACTGGCGCCCTTCTCTGGTTCAGCGGAGGATTGCAACGGATTTCTCCTGCAATGTTCGCTGGTCCTGGAGATGCAACCACACTTATATCCCACCGACCACTCCAAGGTAGCCTTTATTATTTCACAGTTGAATGGAAAAGCACTTCAGTGGGCCGATTCCATCTGGTCCCAAAATAATCCAGTCACCCAGTCCTATTCCAGCTTCGTCGCTCATTTCAAGGAAGTCTTCGGAAGGCCCGCTTGGGATTCGTCTATTGGTGAGAAATTATATAATTTGAAACAAGGCACAATGACTGTGAATGAATATGCTCTTAAATTCAGAACCCTCGCTGCCACGAGTGGATGGAATGAGCAAGCTCTGTTGACAACGTATCGTCAAGGATTGGACCCTTGAGTGCGGTTGCATCTCGCTGCATACGAGGACACCATCGGCCTAGAACACTTCATACAACTCTCAATACGCTTCGCCACTCGTATGCAGTCGTGTCTCGAAGAACACCAGGGCCAGCCACTGTTTAACACCTCCCTCCACCGACCAGAATCTGTCAGCCCTCCAGAACCAGCCCACGAGCCCATGCAACTGGATAACTCTCGACTCACTACCACCGAACGGCAGAGGCGGCTGACCCAGAATCTGTGCCTCTATTGTGGTTCTCCTGGACATGTAATTTCCACATGCCCAATTCGTCCTCCTCGTCCTATGGTGAGTGCCATCATTCCCCCTATAAATAAGATGAAGCCACTCACCACCATTGTAAACCTTACTGCTGCTGATTCCAGTGGTTGCACTCCTCGATTCTGGGTCAGCAGGCAACTTCATCTCCGGCGCCCTCTGCCGTCAGCTCAAGCTCAAGACCTCGGCTACGCCGTCTACCTACCAGATCCACTCAGTAACAGGGAAACCCCTCAGTAGAAAACGTGTACGTAGGAGTGTCGGTCCCATCCAACTACAAGTGGGACCTTCACGTGGAAAAACTACATCTGCTGGTTCTGGAGGAATCCACCGCTGACGTGATCTTAGGGCGCCCCTGGTTGGAGCAGCACAACCCAGTCATCTCATGGAAGACCGGCGAGATCCTGAAGTGGGGCGACACCTGTTTCACGAACTGCTTCTCTGAGTTTCCAGTACCATCCTCTCCTCCTTCTGAACATCTCTCAGTCTGTGCTACATCCATTGAAAGCCCAGTTGAACAAAGTTCCGTGGATATACCATCTTGTTACGCCCCCTTCAGCAACGTCTTCTGCCCCAAAAGAGCTTCCAAACTGCCTCCACACCGGCCATGGGACTGTGCCATCGATCTGCTTCCGGGTGAGTCAGTGCCCAGGGGTAAAATCTATCCCCTGTCCATCCCGGAGGAGAAGGCCATGGAGGATTACATCAAGGAGGCTCTGGCGCAAGGTTACATCCATCCGTCTACTTCCCCTGCTGCATCTAGCTTCTTCTTCGTGGCAAAGAAGGACGGAGGCTTGCAGCCATGCATTGATTACCGGTCTCTAAACAACATCACAGTCAAGTTCAGATACCCCCTTCCTCTCGTCCCAGCTGTGCTAGAACATCTCCGTGGTGCCACTGTCTTCACCAAGTTGGACCTCCGCAGCGCCTATAACCTCATCCGGATACGTGAGGGGGACGAGTGGAAGACCGCCTTCGTGACCCCTACTGGACACTATGAATATCTCGTGATGTTGTATGGCCTGGTCAACGCCCTCTCCGTATTCCAGGACTTCATACATGAGGTGCTCCGGGAATTCCTCCACAAGTTCGTCCTGGTCTACATCGATGACATCTTGATATACTCCCGGAGCATGGCCGAACATCGCCACCACGTTGCGGAGGTCCTGCAACGCCTGAGGGAGTTCCAACTCTACCTGAAAGCAGAACAGTGCTCTTTCCATCAGCCCTCAGTGCAGTTCTTTGGATACAACATCGACAGCAGTGGCATCCAGATGGACGAGAGGAAGGTGGATGCCATCAGGAACTGGCCATCACCCTCTACAATAAAGGAACTTCAGCGCTTTCTAGGCTTTGCCAACTTCTATCGACGCTTCATCCAGAACTACAGCTCCATCACCAGCCCACTTACAAGCCTCCTCCGAAATAAGCCCAAATCTCTGTCCTGGACACCAGCTGCCACAGAAGCTTTCAACATCCTTAAAGAAGCCTTCACCACCGCTCCTCTCCTCATACATCCCGACCCCGACAAGCCCTTCGTCGTGGAGGTTGATGCCTCCACCACAGGAGTAGGAGTGGTCCTGTCACAGCAGCAGGGGAATCCAAGTAGACTCCATCCATATGCCTTCTTCTCCCGCAAGCTCAACCCGGCGGAGGTAAATTATGACATCGGCAACAGGGAACTTCTCGCCATCAAGTTGGCCCTGGAAGAGTAGAGGCATTGGTTGGAGGGAGCTAAACATCCCTTCTTGGTGCTTACTGACCACAAGAACCTTGAGTATCTGCGAGTGGCCAAAAGGCTTAATCCAAGACAAGCACGCTGGGCGTTATTCTTCACCCGCTTCAACTTCACAATCTCCTACCGTCCCGGCTCCAGGAATGTCAAGGCAGATGCCTTATCACGTCTGTTTGCTCCTGAGGAGAATCCTGAGGAACCTGAAGCCATCCTTCCAGAGAAACTCATCGTCAGTCCCATCACCTGGTCTGAGGAGACCTTGCCCTCCTCCAATGCCTCCACCAACACTCCGTCGGGTTGCCCGCCAGGCTTGCAGTACATCACCAGAACACAGCGCACTCCACTCATTCACTCTGCCCACACGTCATTAGGCACTGGCCACCCGGGGGTCAATGAAACCCTCTCGCTGCTGAAGGAGCGCTTCTGGTGGCCGAACATGGGAACTGACGTCAGAAGGTACGTGCAGGGGTGTAAGGAATGCGCCATCTCCAAGAGCCCACGCCATCTTCCATCAGGCAAGCTTCTTCCTCTGCCCGTTCCCAACAGACCCTGGTCACACCTAGGAGTAGATTTCATCACGGATCTCCCAGCTTCCAATGATTGTACCTGTGTCTTTGTTGTGGTTGATCGGTTCTTGAAATCATGTCGTCTGATTCCTTTAAAGGGACTGCCCACAGCCATGGAGACTGCCGAACTCATGTTCAATCACATCTTCAGGTACTACGGTATTCCCGAGGACATTGTATCAGATAGAGGACCTCAGTTCATTTCCCGGGTCTGGAAGGCCTTCTTCTCACTCCTAGGTTTGGCCGTCAGCCTATCTTCTGGTTACCACCCGCAGTTGAACGGGCAGACAGAAAGGAAGATCCAGGAGATCGGCCGCTTCCTCTGTACCTTCTGTCACGGCCACCAGGACTCTTGGAACCAGTATCTGGGTTGGGCCGAGTACGCACAAAACTCCCTGCGGCAGCCATCTACTGGGAGGGTCTGGGACTCCGCTCATCACCAGCTTCAGCGAGTTCTACACAGACGCAGGATGACAGCAGACCTTCACCGCTCCACCGCTTCACCTGCACCGCTGGCTGTCAACCAGGGACATCCGTCTGCGTCTGCCCTGCCGTAAGCTGAGTCCCAGGTTCATTGGCCCATTCACCATCACCAAGCAGATCAACCCGGTCACGTATCAACTCCAATTGCCACCACAGTATCGCATTCACCCCACATTCCATGTGTCACTATTAAAGCCTCACCATCCTTCTGTCCCTTTTTCCACAGAGCCTGGCGTAGCAGCCGCTGAACCCCCCCTTCCTCTCATCCTGGACGACGGAGCAGCCTACGAGGTTCGCGAGATCTTGGACTCCCGGCGCCGTGGTGGTCTGCTGGAATATCTTGTGGACTGGGAAGGCTATGGTCCCGAGGAACGCTCATGGGTCCCCCGAAATGACATTCTCGACCCCAACCTGCTAGACACCTTCCACGCTGCTCATCCCAACAGACCTGCCCCTCGTGGAAGAGGAAGACCACCACGACGTCGGGGTCCTCGGCCCTCAGGAGCGGGCTGTGGAGGGGGGGGTACTGTCACAGACACGCCAGGATCCAACACCGTCCAATCACAGCGCACTCCATCTCCAGAGTACTGATCACTCGCACCTGCACCTCATCAGCACGGCAATCACCACCACTACAAAAGACACTCACATGCACTCAGTCACTGTCCGGTCTCGTTCGTATTAGGACTTACCTCCATGCTTACCTCAAAGACTTCTGTTGTTATACTTACCTGTCTCCAGCGTTTCCAAGTCTCCTCCTGTATTCCACGTCTGTGTGTGAGTGTCTTCAGCCTCCAGCGTCTCGTCTCACCATCGCCATCCAGGATCATCATCTCTACTAATCACAAAGGACAGTATCACTTAACTATCACTCATCATTCACTCCAACATCATCCAATTACTCACCTGCTGCACTGTTATCTCTGCTGTGTGTCAATAAACAACCATTGTCTGTTACCTTCCGTCTCCGACCCTTCTGTATTGTAACACCCACCCCCTCGAAGAAATCAGGACAGAAGTGGTTGAAAGAGGACAAAAGAGATGGATTAAAACACCAGGTGTAAACGTGTATGTGTCTCCGTCGTCCACTTATGATCCGAGCGACCAAAATGCATCTCAACTCCAGGTGGAAACAGGGCCTGTGTCATAGGCCCCAGAGGAGACCGGGTCTGGAGTCGAGTCAAGCCTGTTGCTGCTGGAGAGAACTGGGAGTTGTAAAGAAAGAGGAAACAGTGTTAAGGTTAATACATTGAAAGACAGATTAAATACACGTTTCCCAAACATTTTCACGAGGTTCACATTACAGAAGTGAGAGCACACACCTACAGTTAGGTCTGTGATGGCCGAACCTACGGCCACACATTGAGAAGGGTAACTCCGCACTTTACATTCATTCATAACGCATCACTCATTCATTTCATTTATGACACATACATTTTCCCCTCGCACATATTTCTCTATACATTTTATTCACATATTTATTCTTTGAGTTTTTAATATAGATTTAAAGTTTATTTTACATGTAATAAAAACGCTATACAGGTTTGGTTTGATCATACTTGTAATGCTTTATTTACATTAGTACTTCGTTCGTTGGTTTGGAGTGCACACTTACTAGCTTGTGTTGTGCTATTGTTCTCATATTTTCTTTCTATTGAGTTTAAGTTACTGTGATGTGGAGTTTGGATGAGTGGCGTTGGCGGCGGTGTGTGCGTGAAGGGAATGAAATTTGATGTTGATTTTTCTTCTTTCTTTTATTATTAACATTCGTTGTTTGCATTTATTATGTTGATTTCATTTGTTATTATATTTACTTTGACTAGTGAATTGTGAATTTATTTGTCGATTTACAAAATGTTGATTGTACGTTTTCCCCTGTCTTGTTTAAGTGAGCTCACCGTTTGTCTTAAATACCTGGTTTTTGTCTCAGTTAGAGGGTCAGTTTTGTTCTGTTTAGTTCTCTTTAGTTACTCTTTATATTGAGTTAAAGTTTGTTTTGTTGACCTCAGTTATCCTAATCTAGCTAGGTTATTTGTTAGGTTAAGTTGATTTATTTTTGTATTTTTACTTTTCCTTATTTTTTTGGATAAAATAAAACCTTTTTTTTTGATGGAAATCAGGTTTTTTTTTGCCCCCACTTCTCCTGATTAATTATACTTTTGAGAAGCCATGAGTCAACAGCCAAAGAAAGGAGCCCTTAAGCTAGCTCCAGCTGAGCGAGAAGAGGAGCGAGATGAGGAGAGGCCGTTGGAGGAAGAAGCGGATGATGGGGCTAAGGAGATTGTAAGTCGGGAACCAACATTATCTGATTTGACTAGCCTGTTTCGAGCCAATATGGCAAAAATGGATGCTCGAGAGGCAGCAAGGAAGCAGGAGTATGGAGAGCAAGAGCGACGGTTCAAAGCTCTCCAACATCAATTCAGTTTGCTACAGACGGAAGTTCAGGCTCGCACCTCACTTACTCCTGAGCCACGTCCTACTGACATAGATTCTCTGGATGGGCAGAGTGGAAATGCAGACTCTGAGACCTGACCTTCTCTTCCCCAGTTTACCTCCCACATAAGAGATCCTGACCCCACTAGTGATAATTCAGGATGGCATCGTGAACCTCGACTAGAAAAGTTAACAGACTCTGATGATATCGAGCACTTTTTGATAACTTTTGAGTGGATTGCCACAGCGTGCCACTGGCCCAAAACTGATTTGACTTTTCATTTGATTCCATTATTGACCGGCAAAGCAAGGGCTGTCTATGTCAATATGGACTTGGATGATTGTATACAGTATGATAAGGTCAAGGCAGCTATCCTTATGAAATACGATATTAGCGCAGAGACCTACAGACAGAGGTTTCGTTCCTTAGATGTCCGTCCCTCTGAGAGTCCAAAAGAACTATATATAAGACTTAAGGAACTCTATTGCAAGTGGATCAGACCCAGGGAGAAAACTGTTGAGGAGGTGGGTGAGATGATAATTTTAGAACAGTATCTTCGCATGCTCTCTCCTGAACTCCAGGTCTGGGTCCGGGAACGGGATCCTAGGACGGCAGCGGAAGCTGCATCATTGGCTGACGTCTTTGTGGCTGCAAGGAGGAAGAATCAACCTTGGGGGCGGAAAGCTGGTAGCAAGACCCGACGGTTGCAGTTCCCTCAGTCCCATCAGAAACCAGTGGCTGGATTGGGTAAGTCTCCCAAGGGAGATTCCCCAGAAATTAAATCGGATAAAATTCTACGAGGGCCAGTTGTTTGTTTCCAGTGTGGACAAGAGGGCCACACAAGGCCAGCCTGCTCACAAAATGCCACTAAACTTACTAATTTATGTTATGTTCCTAGAGGTGAGGCAGTGAAGGTGAACAAGCCAAATGTACTGCTACAGACAAGGACAGTGACCGTAAACGGTAAAGAACTGAAGGCCCTAATCGATACTGGGAGTGATCAGACCTTGGTGAACAGGAAGTTTGTGGCTCCATCTTTAGTTAGGTCCTTTAATAAGTTACCCATCTGCTGCATTCATGGAGAGGAAAGAATGGTGCCCACTGCAGACTTATATATTGGGGTAGAAGGTCAAACCTATCTGTTGGAGGTAGGGGTAACCGATAATATTCCTTATCCCGTAGTTCTGGGTCGTGATTTACCAGTACTCCTAGATCTAGTCCAGCCCTCGCAACAGTGCACTATGGTATTAACAAGAGCCATGGCAAAGCGGCCAGAGGAACCAGTACAGACTCTGTCGACCTTACCGTTTTATGATGTAGATTTAGAGATGGGTGCCACAAAACCAAAAAAATCTCGACGGCAAAAGAGACAAGCAAAGTTTGAATATAATTCCTCCCATTTGCCCATAGAGAGTGTATGCAATCTAATTCCACAGGTCCAGCTGCCTACCAACATAATTGAATTGCAACAAAAAGATTCCAGTCTGGTGGTATGCATGGAGAAAGCAAACCAGGAAAAGGCTGGAGAGGGACTCAATGACAAGGGTGAGCATTATTTATTTGAACTGGGCATACTCTATCGCCAGGTTGGCTCAGCGAAACAGCTGGTGGTCCCGCAGGATGCTCGGGAGGTTGTCCTTCACCTGAGCCATTCAATTCCCTGGGCTGGCCACCTAGGGAAAAAGAAAACCACAGCACGAATTAAAAGACATTTTTACTGGCCCGGCCTGGAAGCGGATGTTGCCCAGTACTGTAAAAGCTGCCCTGATTGTCAAAAGGTATCTATCAAGCGTCCATTAAAAGTGCCCCTACAGCCCTTTCCTGTGATTAGTACACCATTCGAAAGGCTGGGTATGGATATTGTTGGCCCAGTGGAGAAGAGCCGTGCAGGTAACCGGTTTCTACTGGTGATCACAGATTATGCTACGAGGTACCCAGAGGTATTCCCTTTAAAGTCTATCAAAGCCAAATATGTTGCAACTTGTTTAGTGCAGTTCTTTTCCAGAGTCGGGTTACCTGCTGAAATTCTCACTGACCAAGGGACTAATTTTATGTCAAATCTCCTGAAACAGGTCTACCAGCTGCTGGGGATAAAAAGCACCCTACCATCCTCAAACTGATGGGCTCACCGAACGCTTTAATCAGACGTTAAAACAAATGCTTTGTAAATTTGTCGATGAGACTGGCCGGGATTGGGATCAATGGCTCCCATATCTTCTTTTTGCTTACAGAGAAGTACCCCAGGCTTCTACTGGGTTTTCCCCGTTTGAACTGCTATATGGTCATGAAGTTCGGGGCCCTCTGACACTATTAAAAGAAGTCGGGGAAGGAGACTATGGTAAGAGTGAGCCTACTAACATTGTGTCTTTTGTCTTGCAAATGAGGGAACTTTTCCTTATTTTTTTGGATAAAATAAAACCTTTTTTTTTTTTATGGAAATCCTGTGTCCTTCTGCCTTACCATCTGGCTTTCTCACAAGGTCCATAACTATTTGGACATTTGTCATGATTTCTGTTATTTTGGCTCTGTACTCCAGTACAGATTTTGAAATTAAATGAGAAAAAAAAGATATATCTATATAGAAACCACTATTGTTATTCAAATTTTTATTCTTCCACACAATAACATTATGGAAGAAGCTGGGTGATTATTTTGCTCATCCAAGAAATTATGCAAATAAGGGAAAAGATAATTTTATTTTTTTTAATGCTGTCATAGAGGTGTAAATTTAATGATGATTTAGCATTGAGGTCATAGTTTGTGGGGGTGTTTTTGCACTTGTTGCTTCATATCCAGATGTGTTTAATATTCTGGCCACCTCATGTATGTAAATAAGAAACCCATCTGAACACAATGTAGTGCAACATCACCTTTAACTATGACCTCAGTACTGAATTTACACATTTCTGGCTGATTATAAACTTCATTAAAGTAGAACTCCTGGCAGAGCTGTTGTATTGAATTACATTAGATTGTAAAGGTGTTCCTAATATAGTGGCCACTAAGTGTATGCAACCTCCTTACTGTGTTATTCTCTGGTACTTTAATGAACTGGCAACTAAGTATTGTTAACATTAACAACAAATCTAATAACCGAAGATAAACGTTGTTTGACAACGAACTTGTAAATGTAAAGGTAAATGTAGCCTAACTGACGTCAGGTTATATCTAAAGTTAGTGAAGTGTAGGTCACTTAAGCTAGCTGCAATTAGTCTAACTAACGTTATTATCTTCCAATAAACATTAACTAAAGCTGGTTACATAAAATACAACTAGTGACTAGATTCATGAGAGGTCAGGTAATGCGTTCAAATGTCAAAAATGCAGTAATTTCATAAACTTACCAGCGAGCGAACTTCGGAATCACTGAAAATGAATGGGGTTCAGTGCTGGAACTATCAGTGTTTGGAACTATCGGCTGCTCCACGACACGCGTTACTTCCGCATTCCAAAGTTCCTATGGAAGTCTATGGGAGTGTCGCAACTCTGTTTTTCAACGGCTCTGAGCGTAACATTCCGAGTTATCACAGCTCAACATGATCAGTGCACTCAATATTTCATCTGATTAGTGCAAACAACTAATTTGATTTAGTAATGACAATGCTTTTTCAAAAACAACAAAGAATAAGTAATGACCACTTAAAATGTTTCATTAACACAAAATCCGGGTTTAGAGTGTGTTCATTGCCAGTTCATTCAATAAAGGCCGTTAAGAGTCTAGCTTCTGAGTAAATTTTTTTGCAGTGGGCCACGGAAACATATTTGTTTGGTTGTGTGGGCCGCGAGATGAAAAAGGTTGGGAACCACTGGTTTAAACAATTTGACATATCAGCACAAAAATTGGTAAATATCATCATCGGTGTTACAATACAGAAGGGGACAGAGACACTGGAGTGCAGGTAATATAGTTTATTGAACAACCAGGAGCGGTAACGGAGTGCAGGTAAGTGAAGGCAGATATAACAGGTGGCAGATATGGATACTGGAGTGATACTTGTCTTTTCTCTTGCAGATATCGCAGGCTGGTGACGGACTGGAGCTGAGAAGACACAGAGGAACTCACACGAGACGAGGAACAATGAAGGAGACTTGGGAACACACTGGAGACAGGTAGGTATCTTGGAAGGAGTCCTTGAGGTGAGCATTTAGGTAAGACCATATGCCAACGAGACCGGACAGTGACTGTGTGAGTGCGTGTGCCTTTTGTGCTGCTGCTGATGACTGTGCTGATGGGATGCAGGTGTGCGTGATTAGAACTCGGGTGATGACGTGCGCTGTGGTTGGGTGATGGTAGAGCCTGGCGTGTCTGTGACAATCGGTATGTTCTGAGAAGTTTGAACACAGCTCCACCTAGTGTTCCAGAGATATAAGGGTTTTTGCAAAAACGCTTATAACTTTTGAAAACATTGTCCGAAATTTGTATTCTCTGTTGTTTTGTTCCTTGGCTAATTCTGATTCTGACGATGTGTCATTTTTTATTTTCCTTAAATGTACCTGTCCGCCATTGTGAAGTAAATGAGAAACAGTTTTTTCGCTACTCCTTCTACAAATTTTGTGAAATCTTGTCCAAAATCAGCTCGGATGATCGATGGACCGAGCTGCACAGAAATTACTGAACAGATTTTTGATATTCTCTACCGTTCCCGAGATATTCTTCTCTGAATGTGACCTTGCTTGTTGTTGGTTGTCTTATGCTAGTTAGCTTATATTTCTAATTGGTTAATTGTAAAAGTTGCTTCTGTTCCAGACATTGAGTCTTTCAATTCCTCTATTAACCAGGTAAGCGTTGTACTAATTCCTGCTCCACATTGCGCGGCAGCCCTGTGAAACTGCTTGCAGTTCTTGTATTATTATTATTATTTTAATATAAAATGTATTAAAATGTATTATTATGTCACAGTTGTGAAAGATTAAAGTAATAGCACAAGTGCCATTTCTACTAATACTTCTCTTATACTTGGCTATCCAGTATTGTTCTTAAACTATACACATGTAACTGATGATAGCATAAATATCAGACCTGTATTCCTGTATTTATCATGCTTGTAGAGTTTGTAAAGATTGTAATTTCTGAACTACAAAGCACAACGTCTCTGTTAATAAAACACAATTCCAATTAAATATTGTTAAACTGACATTTTTTATGTCTAAGGGGATACTGTGGTGCTCCATTTAGGTACATCACAATTCATTTGTCAGCAATTATTCTGTCAGTGAGTGCTATGTGTATAGTTATACACTACTATTTGAAAAAAAAAAAAAAAAAGATAAATAGCATGGATCATGGGATGAAAGGGGCCCCCACATACTGTCTTTGCATAAAGCCCAAGATTCTGAGCTATGCCCCCTGTTCATACTACAAATATTCATAATCAGTGTTGGGTGTAACGTGTAGCGTCTGGTCAAAATCGGATCCTGCCAGCCCAACTTTAGAATCGTCAGAATGCTTTTAGCCTCCTGAACTGTTTGTGTAAATCATGAATCGGCTCCGGCAAGTCCGGGACCGATTGCCTCATTGGCACTTTTGTTACCCCATGGAAGGAAAACAGAAGAAAGTCTCACCAGCTCTAGGGACTTCAAAGAGTCACCCTGGTGGGGCTAAGGGCCATGTGTCACAGACACTGGCCACAACCCCAATACACACACACATACAGACACTCACAAACACGCATGGAGATTGTGAATGTACATTTATCCTCCAAATATAACTGTGCCAAAGTGTACCCGTCGTTGTATTACAAGGTGCATGTATGCATCCCTAGTATATAAGCTTAGCTATGACTGTAGTTGTATTAGTTTTATTCTAAACGATAAAATTCATGTATAAACTGTATCTCCCCTTTTATGTCCTTGCCATCTGACAAGTTTGGTCTCATTGTAAAGCTCTTGTTATACCCTAATTGAAAATGTATGTCACATTACTGTAAAATGCATTTTTCTATTTTTAATGGTACTTTGAAGAAAATGTACTCAGATCTGACACTTCATAAACCATGCAAATTAGGTCATAAATGGAGACAAAGAAACACTTTGCCCGCCAAAATCACACCCTCATCATTGGCTGATGTACCCAAGGAGGCGTTCTGGTCTGTTGTCCTTAAAACACAATGACACGCGTCTCTCGATTGTCTCTCAATTGTCCCTCGCCATTTCACGCACGTCTCTCCCGGACGTCTCGGCGACCGCGCTTCCATCACGCGCTCCTCTCTTCGGGATGACCATCTTTTGGCAAGTTAGCTTGTCAAGCCTTCTTCATCCGTCTCCCGAAGTCTTCTCTCTTCATCGCCTAGGAGACGGACCCTTTCTTCTTTATTTTCCGGTTATTTTACTCTTAAGTTAAAACCTTGTTCGAAAATCCCGCCGAAGAACACTTCCTCGGAAAAGGACCAATCGCATCCAGCCGCACGAACCGAAACTCCTACAGAAACACGAAACAACCACAGCACCTGAACCTATGCAAGTATAGAACTATTCTTTTCGAAGCGTTTTAAGCTCGATGTATAAGCTGAGTTTCCTTGCTGGCTCTCAAAGGTTTTAACTGTTCGTAATTTGCCATTTCTTTGATCACCTCTGTTTTCCTGACTTTACTTTCGTTTTCTTTAATGTGTATTATTTGTATATATGTAGCCGTATAACCTCTATATCCGTAGTTTCATATATTAAATACATTATATTCATGCTTGATTGTTTCTGCTGCTCATTCAACAAAACCCAGGTCACTTTAACGTTTCGATCCAGTATCCTTGCTTTACGCATTGATGCTAGAATAGGAAGTCTTTCTCGTGGCCAGAGAAAAACCTTCCTTTTTATAATAGTCTATGAGGAACTAACGGTTTGCTGGACAAACTAATAGTTTCTCTAAATAATTATTAAACCAGAACTAATCATATATGTAATTGATTATAATTCGTTGTAATTAATTCACAATATATGTATAATTCCCTCTTGGGTCGGTATATGTATTATAATTAATCATAAAGCTTTATGATTTATTATATTCATATATTTCACCCATAAATTAATTAAATACCTGTACAAGATCGCTACAGATTATTTGGTGGAGAATGCGGGCAACGTTTTAAACTTGGTTTTTATGTGTGAGCAACACAGAATAATTTTGTGTGATTTAATGTGTATGCGCGCCTTATTGAGTGAGCTGACAACGCGTCCCTCATTCTGAAAAAACGTTAACAAGCTGCTATTTGTGCCTAAATACACTGTAGTCAATTGTTGACCGTAAAGTAAACTGCAGTCCAATTAATATTTCAAACTCGTATCTGCAAAAGGCGACAATCTTTTTGCAATATACAGTTTAATATTAATTTCCGCTTGAATAAACGAATTGAATCGTATTCAGCGTATCTTTTGAAAGGAGATTTTGGGACGAGATTCTCCCTTATCTCTTAGAAGGCCTCATATTTGTACCGCTATTAAATTTGAATTACTGTGTCGTCCAATAATTCAAAATAGCGTGTCTGCTCCTTGGTGACGTCATTGGCGTAGCTAACCAACCACGTGACCGTTACAGATCTAGTCGGAAAACAGTCTATCTGATTTATCGATTGATGTGTAAAAATTTGGAGTTTTGGTCCACGTCCTGATCCAGCGTGACCCGTAACAGCGGCGAAGAAATCCCGCAAACGTTACATTCGTGTGCACTAAGTTTGCACAAAAAGGGACTGATTCCCAAAGTTGTGTACTCGCGATAAGGAGTGCATATTAGTACGCAGCGAACCGGTACCCAAGGAATCCGTCGAGATTCTAAAGTTTGTACCGTGATTAAAGGTTGCATAGTAGTGTCCAGTAAACTGGCACCAAAGAATCCGCAGAGATTTTGAAGTTTTGTACCCGTGATTAAGTGCAGTTAAGTCGTAAGGGAATTAAAACCCCAAAAAGCGCTAATAAAAACTTTCTCACGAGATTACAGTAGGTGGATGCAGTAACTCTGACCAGACGCCAGAGAGCAGTCTGTTCAGGTGTGGCACCCCTCCCTACGTCCTTGTTGTGTGGACTCATTAACGCCATCGTGTGGACGTTCTGGGTAGCTACGCTTTCCACACTTTGAACTGAATTGTCTCCAAATTTCCCCGTGACTACCTCAGTGTGGCTGTTATAACTGTTTGTTGATGGTTATGCTTTTCAATCGTGTTTGGAATGTGGTTTACCGATTTAAATCTGATTTAAATACGTTTAGATTTTTAATTTAAATTAAGTTTCCCTTCCAACAAGAGAATTCACTTTCTGAAAGTGCTCCCCCTGGTGGACACTCCCAGATAAGTCAGTTCCCGCCTCTGTCTGGTCGTCCCTTTTCCTTCTTTTCCTGTGTTCACAGATTTACTCTATTCTATGTTATTTTATTTTATTCTACTTGATTTTCTTTCATTATACTTTTCTCTCTCTTTCTCTCGAGTTATTTTTTTTTTCTCTTTTACTTTGGAAATTCCTTTCTTTTATTACTTACTGTTTTATTTTATCCACTCTTAGGTCTGTGTCCTGTTTGTGATTTGCTGGTAACAGCATTCTCACACCCAAGCTTCCCTTATTTCATACACTTATTCTTAAATTTAATTAAACAACATTTAATTGAAATTTAAAATTAAGTAGTGTCAATCAGTTGGCATTTTGCTCATCAAGAAGCAATTCCCTTTAGGGAATTCTCAAATAGGGAAGGCTTTCTCCTTTCTTTTTCCCATTCTGTTATTCTACGCACTTATTTAAATTCAATTGAACAGAGTTTAATTCAAATTTGAATCAAGTGCCTCTGAATTGTTGTGTTTTACTTTGCCTTATTTTTTTCTGTTCTGCTTTTAGCTAATTCATTCTGACTGTCATTTTAGACCCCTATTCTTTTGTCCTACACACTTGATTATTTAAATTCAGTTTAAACAAGATTTAAATTGAGATTTAAATTTACAATTAAGCTGTGTTTGCGTGACCACTTGTGTATTTGCAAATAGGGCCCTCTAGCGATCGGTGGTGAGTTGACGGTTGCTCCAGTGAGTTCCAGTGAGCGGAGTAAACTAGCCTGGCGGATCTCTCACTGGCTGTGGGTGAACCTCGGTCACTTCTGACCTCGTACCACGGGCAACACGCAGGGACATCAGCAGGTTGGGTGTGTCAGGTGCAGGGAGGCAACGAGTCCAGGTTGGCAACAAAGGCAATTTTGTTTAATTTCCCTGTTTCTGCACGACAGAACCGCCCTTTGAGTAACTGCCTGCGGGGTCAGACTCTGGGGTTGGGAAAAATTCAATTTTGGCCTGTCAATCTGGCCGTTGGCACAAACACCTTGCCCAAACACGCAATTGTGCTGAAAGTCCCTGTTTGAGAGGTTGCATCGCAGTGCAAAAGGTACAGGGTGCCGACAGACACGACAGTCAAGTGTTGGAACGTCTAGGAGAGGTTGCCCCCGCCACTGAGTTCTTGTCTGAGCAATCACAAATCACCCCAGGCTGAGATTAAGGACATACAGTCCCTTCACTCAGTGAAAGCCACAGAATATTTGATATTCTCCAATCAGAAGTGTTGGCCAAACCCTTTCGCTCTTAAGCCATACCATCCTTCTAGTTTTTATGACGCGACAGCGCCCTCGTCAGGCCCCGTCATAAACCCTTGCTGTGGTAATAAGCTGAAGTTTCACTTCTCCCCTCTAGCCCTTCTTGCGGTATTTTAGTGCTATTCTATTTTCATTCCTTCCTATTTGTTTACTGTTCTATTTCTCATAAATTGCAGCCATCCTGTTCTGTTCTGTTTTTTCTACTGTGTTTGTTTCTTTCAGTTCACGTAAAGGCAGAGCCTGTGAGAGCCATCACGGAAGCTGAATAATAGATAGACGGCCGAGCAGCCAAAGTCATTAGTAGACTCGTAGAGCCTCCGCCTGTCAAGATCTTTATTTAAATCCGGCACTCGCCGACACAAATTGACCCACGTGGTCATTCTTGGTTATATATGTATAATTCCCTCTTGGGTCGGTATATGTATTATAATTAATCATAAAGCTTTATGATTTATTATATTCATATATTTCACCCATAAATTAATTAAATACCTGTACAAGATCGCTACAAACGCCTTACTAAGTAACGCGTTACAGTAATTAAATTACTTATCCACTGAAAAAGTAAGGGATTACTGTTCATTTTTAGGTAATTTAATTACAGTTACTTATAATGTACTTGCGTTATATACTGTAAATTAGTTCAACGGTTCTGTATAGGCTACATCAATATTGAATTTAAAATCTAAATTTGTCGTCTAAAGGTAAAATTGAACGCTGCCTCTTTAAAATCGTTAGCTGTAGTGCAGTTGCGCGAGTTCGCAACTTCGCACCATGCATAGTCGCTGTCTGAAGATGTCGGCAGAAGCGAGTGGCTGTTTTGCAGAATGGAAATATTCCAATTACTTCACTTTTTTGACACAGGTAGGCAAGAACATTACGGTAAAATGTAAGCTATGTCCTTGGGAGAAAAAACTACTCGTGAAGAGACGGTCTTCGCTCTCAACCAAAGCGCGCACACATAGCCGCGTCTCGCGAGTGTCAGATTTTCGCGGTTTATTACACATAAACATTCAAATACACACACAGTTACGTCGAAATGCCCGTCTTGGCATATATTCGCGTTGATTATGTGAATGTGAACAGCATGTGTAACAGCATATTGTCTCCGTCCATTAGGTCTTAGTGACAGCAGCCTTTAAAACATGCTACTGTCTACTATTGGCTGTCTGTATTATGAATGATAATCAAACAACAAAAGAAAAGCTTTAATAAGGATTAATCTATATTTAATTTAGTTATGACTATGCAGTTATTTTATATTTGATTATTCAATTTTTGTGGTATTTTTACTTATTAGACATACCTGAAAAAATATATAGCATTATTTTATTTGTACCTTTAAATATTTTTACCGTGGTATCGACTTTGGTATCGAGTATTGTGCACTTTTGGTGTTATCGTTACCGACTACTAGATTTTTGGTATCATGACATCCCTATTTGTTGCTAAAAAAAATTAAGTATTATAGTATGTTTTTATAAAGCTAAAATGTTTTAAAAAGCTATAAAAGGCTATTCCATGTTTGACTCATATTTAAATTATTAAAAGAGTTTCCTTTCTATTGTCTATCCGGTCAACGTTTATAGGGATTTTAAGAAGTAATTTGTAATGAGTTGAATTACTTATTGAGTAATTATATTGTTTTTCAGACAGAGTAATTAGAAGAGTACTTTAAATACAACATTGATGATGTAATTAGTAATTAATTACTTTTTTGAAGTAATTTACCCAACACTGTTCATAATGCATAGAACATTCTTTTTTTAACGGCCGCAAAGTAATTACTTTTTCAAAATAAGTACATACTCAGAGAGTCTGATTTCGGATGTAGCCAATCACTGTTTACAGAAACCAAATGCCGTCATATTAAATTGTCTCGTCTGACATAGCTTACAAAACAGTGACTTATGTGAAGCAGGCTCCAAATGTAGCTGAGATCGAACAGGTAATGTGTAATGAACTGCCACCCAAAAATGGCCTCTTGTCTCCTTGCCAGTTTACTGCCATATTACACTTTATTTTGAACAGGCTTAATGGTTGGACAGCTCCTTATAGCTCCTTATACTTCTTTTAGTGCTCATAAAAAGGAAATTTGACTGATTATTGGAAAATTTCCAAATTTGAAGACATTGAAAAATCACTGTGTATAAACTTAATATGCTATTATACTTACTAATGCCATGTTTGGACTTCTGTTTTGCACTATTTTCTGCCACTAGTCTATCACCATAGTTACTGATCATTATCATCATCACTGTCAGCTGTGTATTGTTATCCACCTCGTTTGTCTGTGTTACAGTGTTCATTTTGGGACATTGTAATACCTCAGTCATACAACGAAAAGGCCTTATGCCTCATACTAAAAGGATTCAGTCATCGGACAAAACAGAATCGCGCCTCAGACTGACAGGCTTCAGGTCTCAGGAAAAACGACGTCAGGTGTCAGGTCACGTACAATTAGGCATCAGACGAAACTACCTCAGACTAAAAGGCATCAGACGAAACGGACTCAGATAAAAAGGCATTGGACAAAATGGCCTCAGACTAAAAGGCATCAGACGAATTGTCCTGCCTCAATGTGACGTCACATGCATGCAGTTTTCTAACTGTTAAATGTTACACTAAGTTATAAAACATATCCCACTGAGATTATTTTGTAAATTTGTATTATTTGCTAGTTTTATTTGCATGTATAAAAAGTTAGCTAAATAACACATTGCAACTTGCTTGCATTGCAAACTATTGTGAAAATTAACAATAAAGTGGTAACTATGATTTTTTATCGGATTGATACTATTTGTATAACAATACTATAGTGTAGCAAAACCATGGTTAATTTGTGGTTACCATGGTTAACTACAATAACCATGTTTTTTGTTTTATTTGTAGTAAAAACCGGTTAATTTTCATAAGGGAGGTAAAAAATCTTTGAGCTATTAGACTGCGTTGTTATAAGCACAGCTGCTTTGTGTACAGATACAGAGGAAACGGCTTTATTTCTGCTGTTCCAGCACCACCTACTGTCAGAGAGTAGAATACATTTTCAATCAGCCGTTGCTGTTTTTCTGCAGACCAATGTGAAAATCGCCATGTTCTTTTCTGTAGGCTATAACCTAACCAGTGTAATATTTAATTAAAGCTGTAAGAATAAAATAGGTAGTCTATTGCTTACCTTCGGCCCCCTCCCACTCTCTCTCTCTCTCTCTCTCTCTCTCTCTCTCTCTGCTTTTTTTTATTCGTTTTTAATGCTCGAATAACAATTATAAAGTACATTGCTAAGGGATTACATAAATAGCCTACATGAATACCAACAATAGATAGATTCTACATAATTAACATGCACGCACACACACTTTACATCAATTTGGGAATAGTTACAGTTAAATATAAGGTAACACTTTACTTGAAGGGGTGTGCATAAGACTGACATGACACCTTCATAATCATGACATGACACGTCATGAATATGAAGGAGGTTTTATGCATGTTTATGGAAACTGTCATTAAATGTCATTCGCTCAATTATGTCATTTTTAATGCAAAGATGACATTGTTTGAGATGTCTTTGTTATGACAACTTGACATGAACCAATACATCATAACCTGTCAGTGTCTCTGTCATGACAACTTGACATTATTTAGCTTTATGGGTTAACATTACATTAAACTGTCATGTGGTTGGTTTTGACATTGGCTGTCATGAGGCCATTATAATAGTGTCATGAATATTTTTCTGACCACTTTTTTTTCAGTGGTACAAATTGAACTTGTCATTAAAATGTCATTAAGTGTTAATACTCTGTCAAATAATTTTATAACAGCGTCATGAATAGTTTTCATTTAATAATGTTTTTTCTTTTTTCTTTTCCTCCAACAGAAGGTCAGATAATAGACAATTTCAAATTTCTTAAAAAAAGATGACACTGTTATAAAATAATGGTAACACTTTATTTTAGGGTCTTTTAACTAGTTGCTTATTTTTAGTTGCTTATTACTATTAGCATGCATATTACTAGAATATTGGCTATTTATTAGTACTTATTAAGCACATATTAATGCTTTATTCTGCATGACCTTATTATACATTCTTAACCCTACCAAATACCTAAACTTAACAATTAACTATTAATAAGCAGTAAATTAGGAGTTTATTGAGGGATAGTTTATAAAATAATGTACCAAAATAATGTAATGTAATGTTAACCCATAAAGCTAAGTAGTTTCTTAAGTTTGATAATTAATCTGCTATGTCATGTTTATGACAGGTTATGTTGTCTTGGTAATGTCAAGTTGTCATGACAAAGACACTGACAGGTTATGATGTATTGGTTTATGTCAAGTTGTCATAACAAAGACATCTCAAACAATGTCATCTTTGCATTAAAACTGACACAATTGAGCGAATGACACTTAATGACAGTTGTCATAAACATGTCATAAACATGCATAAAACCTTCATACTTTCACCTCATACTCGTCTGAGGTGCGATGCCTTTTCGTTGTATGACTGAGGTCTGAGAATGTCCTAAAATGAACACCATACTGTGTATATAAGTCGTGTTTTCAGTTCACTTTGGTCCGGTATCGTCAGTGTATGGTTGTGCTTCGTTGTTTGTCAGTGTGTGGATTTACTTGCCTGTGGATTTATTAAAGACTGTTTGACCCATCATCATCTTCTTCGTGCATTTATTTACAACCAGGTGTGACAACTAACTTCATTCATGTCATTAAAGTTACTGATGGTTGTTCAGTAGGAATATATGAGTTTCTGTAAGAAAAAAATCCACACAAAATTTATTTAAATTAGTAAAGGGATATTGCTAAAATTGTTAGCTGGGCAGTGTGTGTTGAAAAATGAAAGCAGGATACTGCCTAGCAACGCTTGACACTGTAGTAACTGGTTTGACAGTCATCTTAGATTTCTACCTCATGAACATGAACAAAGCACTGGCAGCATTCAGCTGGGATTCAGAGTGAGAGAAAATGTCACTGCTAAAGCACTTGAGTTGCCATCTCATATTTACACTGCCTGTATTCATTGGAGCAGAAAATGGTAAGCAAAATGAGACATACTAAAGTAATATAATTAAATATAAAGAAAACTTGCTTTATTAACAGTAGTAGAATTGAAATTATTTAAATTTTGCTGCAACATTTTCTTAAGATGTGTGACTTGCTCTGATGGTCCTTTGAGGGTTATCTATAGTATTTATTAGCCTACTTTAAAAGAAAAAAAAAAAAAAACTACTGCACTTGGCTGATGCATCCAAGTTCTCGTTTTTCTTTCTTGTTGACATATTTATCTCTCAAAACTGTGATAGTTCTGCCTCTACATTCTTTTTCAGCTAATGAATATTACACATCCCGTTGGGCCAGATGCATCTACAGCTCCCCTGATCTCAGTGACATGGTGTATATTGACAGCTATTATTTCAATAAATATCTATTCACACAGTTCAACAGCACTCTAGGAAGGTTTGTGGGGTTTAGTGAATATGGAATGAGAAATGCAGAGGTCTGGAACAATAGCACCTATCTGCAACAAGAGAGAGCTAGAGTTGATTATTGCAGATTTAATATTAGAACCAGGGAGTCAGCTGCCCGTATTAAAGCAGGTAAGTGGCTTAAGACTCTTTTCTGATCTTTACTGTCATTTGTGGAATTTAATATTTGTTATTTTTACATGAGCATATGCTAATAACTAATAATTATTTATGGAAAAGGTTGTAATGCCACCATGAATTATATAAGTTTTAAACTCTAGCATTTAGAAATGTAAGAACTGAATCTGAAAAACTTATTGTGAGCAAAAAATATATATATATTTCTAGGGTTTTTTAAAATCACCCCACCCCCAATTGTCATACACATTCACATACATATGAGACATACATTGATGCATTGGAAACTGTGTATTTAGGATGCTGCTCTTCTTGATTCAGTGAAACCGAAGGTCATTCTCAGTTTAGTGAAGCAGGCTGGTGGCAGACATCCATCCGTGTTGATGTGTAGTGCATATGAATTTTATCCTCAACAAATCAAAGTGTCCTGGCTGAGAGATGGTAAACTGATGACATCTGAAGTGACCGCCACAATGGAGATGGCTAATGGTGACTGGTGCTACCAGATTCACTCTGAGCTGGAGTACACCCCCAAATCTGGAGAAAAAATCTCCTGTATGGTTGAGCATGCCAGCTCAACTCAACCCATGATCTATGACTGGGGTAAGAGTAGATACACACCTAGTGTCATATTAGAACTACGTTTGTGCACAGCTTAATTTGACACACTAGTTAAACCTACAGATCCCTCTATTCCTGAATCTGAGAAGAATAAAATCGCCATTGGTGCCTCTGGTCTGGTGCTGGGAATCATCATAGCAGCTGCTGGTCTTGTTTACTACAAGAAGAAATTAGCAGGTCAGTGGAGATAAGAATAATTCAGAAGGCTATTAATCTGTTTACATCATCCCTACATGCATGTAACTAGTCAATCTTCTTCTTTTTTTTTTTTTTTTTTTTTTTTTTTTGACAGGGAGGATCCTGGTACCTAATTAATGATGTTAAGTTTCTCATTAAAGTTTGATAACTCAGCTGTCAAACTCAGTAACTTGAGTAAGAGTTATACAAATTAAAGAATTTATCCTTTATAACATAACTATCACACAATCAACAGTATATATTATTATAACAGATATTCAACAGTGCTTTGATCTGCCTGCATTGACATTATTCTTTAAGAGCTGCTGTGCAGCCAAATAATGTACCAGTTATCAATGTAAAGCTGCTTTGACACAATCTACATTGTAAAAAGCGCTATATAAATAAAGGTGACTTGACTTGACACAATCCTAATGTCTACAATTATTTAAATGTTCTATTTCTAAAGTTTAAAACATGAAAAACAAACATGATATATAAAATCTGATACTTTTCCCACTTGTGAACATTGTACAAATATTAAATCATATTTGAGCAACTTTTTTTATTTTTTTTTATTTTTTTAACCTTTATTCAGAGACTCTTATTTTGATATTCATTTCATTACGTTGTTCCAGTTGTCTTGTTTGCTGCGTTTATTTGCTGTTTCCTTGGTTGTATTGGTTTCTGAAATTGTCCTGATTTGTTTTATAGTAACTGATTATATTAACTGATTAACACCTGTTCCTTGTTTAGTTCCTCATTTAGTCTGTGTATTTATAGGTCTCTGTTTCAGTTGTTATTTGTCTGTTATTGTCCATGGTTAGTGTTGGTTTGCTTTTTTTCTGTGTGCTCCAGAGTTCCTTGTTTTGTTTAATAAAGACCAACTGTAACAGCTGGCAATGATGTAAATAATGTGAAATACAGAGATGGAGATTATTGTATAATAGAGATAATTGTTCTTGCTCTATATACTATAATGTACTTAGAAGCAAAGAGTTTGATGAAATGGAAACACATAAGACAAAGACCTAACTAATGCTGATGATAATATGATGAGCATATTTTACTCTTTCTTTAAATTAGAAAAGTGAATGTACAAAGTTACATGTAATTTAGTCAGAACGTCTGGAGTCTGACATCAGAAGGTCTGGACTCTGTCGCAGCTTTCATTGGCCAAGGACCGCCCAAGAGGACGTTTGACTGATATGTAAAGCAACCAATCACAGTTTGTTTTGTTTGTTGTCATGTTTAGGGGTGTGAAAATGTAAAGCCAATAACAGACCAGTGTAATGACTGAGACAAATCAGACACAATTATTTGTTATATTTTACAAATAACGTTTAAAACTCACTCTGGGGTCTGTCCCCATTCCCCATCCCCTGAGAAGAGACTGGAACTGGGTTTTATTGCCCAAAACTATGTGGCCACAGTGGAAAAGCAGTGGCCATAGTCCTCAAAACAGGCTTTCCTGCATTAATTTATAGATGAACTGATCTATAAATGAACATGCATCCCAGGACAGGGGATTATCATTGAAACATATGATTATGACTGTTTTGTACAGCGTCTTCTGTATGGTATTTGCTTTATGTATATTTTATGATGAGAACCAATGGTTAACGTAAACTAACCTGTACCAAGTTTGGTGCCTATGAGTTTATATTTTAAAGATTTAAATGCTTGTGTATATAATATGTTGATACCTTTGCAACACATCAGTATTACAAGAATCTTTAATAGTTTCTTCTTCAACAACTCAGCCAGTTTAATCATGCTCAAAGACAAGAGCCATAAACTCCCCCACAAAGGAAGTTCCCGCTACAGAAATTCCACTTTGCTCATTGGTCAGGTCCACCCGAAGAGGTGTGGCTCCTCCCAGACCTTAACACTAGATTAACACTAGACTACATTTTACCCGCGCACATTACACCTGTTTTTATATGGCTAAAGAACATATTATTTCACTGTATTATGTCACTGTCTTCACAAAGAAGTGTCTGGAGTCATGAAATGATTATGTCATCAACTATATTTTTGTCCTGTTGTTTTATGTTCAAGGCTTTTATTATGCAGGCTACACTAATCACTTTTGGTCACTATAAGCTAAACAAGTCTGCGCTGACAACGAGAATTAGAAGGAAGTAAATACATATTTGGGTGGTGTAATATTATAATTAATCATATATCTTGATAACCCATGTTATTTAAATTACTAAAATAGCCTATAGACAATAATGAACAATAGTTATTCACACTGCAGGATGTCGCATGATGCAATGACAAATTCAAGCGCACAGCTTCACCTAATTAATTATTAATTTGTTTAATTATATGATTTATAATTTGAATAAGAGAACAACACCAGTAAACTTCAGGTAATCAAAAAATGGTTTTATTCAGTACATCAGATGAGCCGTCAGATGCTGAGCCGGCCCAGGACGCATCACTGATCTCACCACCATCAGACTCTCCATCACTCATGGCATTTAGGGCTTCTAATACCTCTTCGGCATCCATAAATTGCCCCCTTTTACTCATTGTGACTATTTATGAAACCGATAACCGCTAATTCAGTGAGTGAAAGGTGTTGCCTAGCAATGTACAATGTTTAAACATAAGGGGCGCGAAAATACAGGCATTATACAGCGGGTAAATTTGAACCGCGTGGCGCTTATAGGTATAAATGCCCCGTTTTTTGATCTGGTTTTATCTAAACATTTTTTAACACCAAGGGATTGTAAATTACACAATTTTAGTAAAAGTCAATGACTGGGAGACTTGAATGTTTTATTGAAAACCTGTTATGTACATTTGAAAAACAGCCACGGGTAAAATTTACCCCGTGGCGGTTCTAGTGTTAAGAGAAGACGCACAACTCCACCTCTCTCTCTTGCTTCTTCGACGGACTCAAGGAATCTCCGGTTGTGTGGCCTCAGCAGGCCACGGCCTGTAGGTCTAGGCCTGCAACCCAGCCATGTGCTCATCTATGAGAGAGAAAGAACTCTTTCCCCACTAAGAGTCAAATTAACAGCTTAAGTTGTTTCATATTTCTTCATCCAACGCAGAAGATATTGATTACGACTTCGGACTGAACCATCAAGGATTTCTCCTCAGCCTGCAGATCCAATGCTTCTCAACAGCTAACCACCTTTGTTAGCAAAGGTGCTTTATTACTGAGAAAACTGATGGTCTTTTCCAGGTTTTTTACTTTTCCCCATAGCTCCTCATGTTTCCCACTTCCAGTCTCAATCTATCATTCCTCATTTTACCCATGTACGTGTGACTTGTGTGTGTGTATGTATGTGTTTGTTAGTTTAGTTATGTGTTCGTGATTTAGTTAATAAAACTTGTGCACAATACATATTTGGTTCTGACTCTCTGTCTGCAACAGATTGGCTCTTTAATGATCAGATCTTATTACCAGCTCTAAGCTGTAAATGCTAAGAAAGAATTATTTTTCTGTGGCCATGAAAAATACCATTCTCTTTTTAATTAATAATCAATACTGAGTGTTCACAGGATGAACTGATTTATTGATTGTAATTTCAATGTAGCTACATCAAGTTAATCTGATTCAAATATTCATAATTAATCATAATTAATAATCATAATGAGTTATGAATAATTATTAATATTTCCGCTTTGAGTTAATTCGCTACACCAGCGTGCATCTAACAAATTATTCATTTAAGAACGTTGTGCAAGTTTACTGCAACAATGGAGCTGCAAACTTAACATACTTTTGAAAATACAGCGTTTAGATGATCCTGGTAAGTGCTCATTGTCACAGTTGTTTGGCGTCACAGCATTTGATTCCAGGCGGACCATTATAGAATGCGACACATACATCTCCCGGACATCCTGTAGAATTCAACCAACCAGATGACGGCTGCGTCCGAAACTACCTACTTCTCTACTATATAGTAGGGAAAAAGAAGTAGGCGAGCGAATAATTATGTCCGAATTCTAATTATTTATAAAAAAGTGGTCGAGAATTACCTGTGTGACGTACTAATTCTTGCAAGATTCAGATGTGTGTATACTTAAGTTGCGTCTGAATATGCCTACTTACCTACTATATAGTAGGAGAAAACAGTGAAAGGAGTAGTATGTCCGAAACCTCAGTATTCATAAAAGAGTAGACAAGAAGTTCCTGGATGGCCTACTGCTTCTGCCCACATTCTCGAGTGCTCATCCGATGGATACTTTTCTATCCCAGCCTTCCCAGGAGGCCACGGGAGAGGATACATCATAATCGAACAAGAAAGAGAAAAGCAACGTGGGTGTTTTCAAATGTGAGTATTGAAAACCAAAAACATGGTTCCTTGTGTTAAAATCGCATGTGTTGAACTTCTGTAGAGTAGGCATGTGACGGTATCAAATTTTCATGTTGCGATTAATTGCTGAAGATTTTATCACGGTATACGGTATTATCACGATATTGAAATAAGTTGCAAACAAAAGTGTTGTCATAGTATAACAGGTTTGAGAATTATTTTAGTAATAACTAAGAAATTAACATTAACTAAGAATAATTAATGCTTTATAAGTATTTTTCATTGTCAGTTTGGTAATAATGAATTAACATGTCAACTAATGAAGCTGTATGTCTCAAAACTTTTACTGAACAATAACAAATAATCAGAACATTTTTAATCATTAGGGCATGTTGTAGTCCAGATTAAAATATAAAAAATGTTTAAGTTTGAAAATAAATAGCCTATTAAGTCTTTAAGTATTAAGTATTTGGTGCTGTGATGAACAACATTGAGATTACAAAAAAATGAATGGTTGTTTGAAGCATTTTAACAACTTCACTAGCGCAGTTGCTTTGTTTGCGGGGTTTCCGGGGTTTCCAGGGTAACTGCTGCATTCTGCTGTTCCATCAGCGCCCTCTGCTGTCAGAGAGTGAATGTGCACTTTCATTCAGCGTGTCTCCTTCACTCGTTCCACCATGTGCTTCTCATGCACGTTGGGCTTGTTTACATCTGAGCGCGTGTCCCTTTGACGCAGAATACAGCGGTGTTGTGCATTGTATACGGTTGATGGGGAAAGTATTCTTAAATGCATTATAAAAATTTTAATAATTGGTAATAAATTATTATTTACGGTATTTTGAAGCGCCCACGATAACAATATTGTGCATATTCATTATCGTGATATATCACATTACCGAATATTGGCACATGTCTACTGTAGAGTAAACTGTTTGTTGAATGTGTAAAGATGCTAGACAGTATAGTATAGTTATGATTTAGCTGTAAAAACATGTTTTATTATGTATAGCTAACAGAGGAGCTCTAGTAAGTACACGTACGTCTCCAAAGTGGATTTACATAAATTCTAAACCATATACATCATGAAGACACTTACTAAATGTTTATTTAACATCTGACAGGAAAATCTTCAATAAGTATTGCAGATGATATGTAGTGTAGCGTCTGGACCAATCAGACACACAATTATTCATTATATTTTATGAATAATCCAGAAAACTCTCCCAACAAAGTTCTGTGAACGCATCCCCCAAAACTGCAACTAACATCCCAAATGAAACTAACACATAGGCAGAACCAGGTGTCCTGTTACAGGACACAGGAAGACTGAAAATTTATGATCAGAAAGAATTCGCAGAGATATGTGACTCTGACTTAATTCTTGTTGAGAAGGACAAATAAACCTTTTTAATCCTATATATTCTATAGATAACCACGTGAGAAATCTATAAACATGTATCCAATTTTCCCCTCTCATGATTTTCCTTTTATAGGGTTTGGCCTATGTATTAATTCTCTCTTTGGAACTCCTTTGTATTAATGTTTCAGAGTTGCATACTACTGTATGGTTAACTAAAATCACATGGGTAGCATGTTTCCCATTTGGTAATTTATGTTAACTCTGTGACACATTAGTATTATAAGAATCTAGAAGGTTCTTCTCTCAACCGTCCAATCCAATGTCATATGCTAATATCCTGCTAGAGCACAAAGGATCGTAAATTTTCCTTTCGAAGACTTGGGTATGATTGGCCCACTGACCCAGAGGAGGAGAGGCCAGCACCATAGGTTAAAAGCCAGCGCACAGTCTCCTCCCTCTCTCTCTTGCATCTTTGACTGCCCCAAGACAACTCCTGCTGGTGGCCTCTCATGTGGCCTCTGCCCCCACCATGTGATTAACCTGGAGTGAAAGAACTCTTTCCTACTACAAGAGTCAAATTAACAGCTTGTTTCATACTTCTTCATCCAGTGTAGAAGATATTGATTACAACTTCGGACCGAGCCATCAAGGATTTCTCCTCAGCCTGCAGATCCAGATGGTCCTCAACAACTAAAGACATTTTGCAAGTATCATACATTTGAACACTGAACAGCGATTTAGTATTAATTTGTGAACCCCTTTGTTAGCAAAGGTGCTTTACTACTGAGAAAACTGACGGTCCTTCCAGCTTGTTTTTGACTTTTCTCCATAGCTCCATGTCCTGTTCCCATTTCTGGTTCCACTCTATCATTTCTCATTTTACCTATGCATGTGTGACTTGTGTGTATGTATGTGTTTGTTAGTTTAGTTGTGTGTTCGTGATTTAGTTAATAAAACTTGTGCACAATACATATTTGGTTCTGACTCCCTGTCTGCAATTAATTCTCTCTTAAATGATCTAGATCTTATTATCAGCTCTAAGCAGTGTAAATGCTAAGAAATAATTATTTTTCTGTGGTCATGAAAAATACCCTTCTCTTAGAATGAATTAATAATCAATACTGAATGTTCACAGGATGAACTGATTTATTGATTGTAATTTCAATGTAGCTACATCAAGTTAATCTGATTCAAATATTCATAATTAATCATAATTAATAATCATAATGAGTTTGTCACAGACACACCAGGCTCCACCATCCACCAACCACAGCGCGCACCTTCCCCGGAGTACTAATCACCGCCACCTGCACCTCATCAGCTCATTCATCACCAGCACTATTTAAGACACACACTCACACAGTCACATTGTCCGGTCTCGTTTGCATCTAAGGACTTACCTGAATGCTTACCTCAAGGACTCCCCGCGCTACTTACCTGTTATCCTGTCTCCGTGTTCCCTCGAAAGGTTCCAGTCTGTGTGTGAAGTGTTGTCTGCAGTCATCGTCTCCAGTCAGCAATCCTCATTATCCATCGGCACTCTGCAATCACAAAGGACAGTATCATTCTCTATACCATTCTCCTATCACTATTTACTGCAAGATACTCACCTGTTGTCACCATTCACTCTGCTTGTGTTCAATAAAATACCTGTTGTACTATCTCCTGTCTCCTGGTTGGTCCTACCGTAACAGAGTTATGAATAATTATTAATATTTCCGCTTTGAGTTAATTCGCTACACCAGCATGCATCTAATAAATTATTAATTTAAGAACATTGTGCAAGTTTACTGCAACAATGGAGCTGCAAACTTAACATACTTTTGAAAATACAGCGTTTAGATGATCCTGGTAAGCGTTCATTGTCACAGTTGTTTGGCGTCACAGCATTTGATTCCAGGCGGACCATTATAGAACGCGACACATACATCTCCCGGACATCCTGTAGAATTCAACCAACCAGATGACGGCTGCGTCCGAAACTACCTACTTCTCTACTATATAGTAGGGAAAAAGAAGTAGGCGAGCGAATAATTATGTCCGAATTCTAATTATTCATAAAAGAGTGGTCGAGAATTACCTGCATCTGAATATGCCTACTTACCTACTATATAGTAGGAGAAAACAGTGAAAGGAGTAGTATGTCCGAAACCTCAGTATTCATAAAAGAGTAGAGGAGAAGTTCCTGGATGGCCTACTGCTTTTGCCCACATTCTCGAGTGCTCATCCGATGGATACTTTTCTATCCCAGCCTTCCCAGGAGGCCACGGGAGAGGATACGTCATAATCGAACAAGAAGGAGAAAAGCAACGTGGATGTTTTCAAATGTGAGTATTGAAAACCAAAAACATGGTTCCTTGTGTTAAAATCGCATGTGTTGAACTACTGTAGAGTAGGCATGTGACGGTATCAAATTTTCATGTTGCGATTAATTGCTGAAGCTTTTATCACGGTATATGGTATTATCACGATATTGGAATAAGTTGCAAAAAAAAGTGTTGTCATAGTATAACAGGTTTGAGAATTATTTTAGTAATAACTAAGAAATTAACATTAACTAAGAATAATTAATGCTTTATAAGTATTTTTCATTGTCAGTTTGGTAATAATGAATTAACGTTAACTAATGAAGCCGTATGTCTCAAACTTTTACTGAACAATAACAAATAATCAGAACATTTCTAATCATTAGGGCATGTTGTAGTCCAGATTAAAATATAAAAAATGTTTAAGTTTGAAAATAAATAGCCTATTAAGTCTTTAAGTATTAAGTATTTGGTGCTGTGATGAACAACATTGAGATTACAAAAAAATGAATGGCTGTTTGAAGCATTTTAAAAACTTCACTAGCGCAGTTGCTTTGTTTGCGGGGTTTACGGGGTTTCCGGGGTAACCGCTGCATTCTGCTGTTCCATCAGCGCCCTCTGCTGTCAGAGAGTGAATGTGCACTTTCATTCAGCGTGTCTCCTTCACTCGTTCCGCCATGTGCTTCTCATGCACGTTGGGCTTGTTTACATCTGAGCGCGTGTCCCTTTGACGCAGAATACAGCGGTGTTGTGCATTTTATACGGTTGATGGGGAAAGTATTCTTAAATGCATTTTAAAAATTTTAATAATTGGTAATAAATTATTATTTACGGTATTTTGAAGCGCCCACGATAACAATATTGTGCATATTCATTATCATGATATATCGCATTACCGAATATCGGCACATGTCTACTGTAGAGTAAACTGTTTGTTGAATGTGTAAAGATGCTAGACAGTATAGTATAGTTATGATTTAGCTGTAAAAACATGTTTTATTATGTATAGCTAACAGGGGAGCTCTAGTAAGTCTCTCCAAAGTGGATTTACATAAATTCTAAACCATATACATCATGAAGACACTTACTAAATGTTTATTTAACATCTGACAGGAAAATCTTCAATAAGTATTGCAGATGATATGTAGTGTAGTGTCTGGACCAATCAGACACACAATTATTCATTATATTTTATGAATAATCCAGAAAACTCTCCCAACAAAGTTCTGTGAACGCATCCCCCAAAACTGCAACTAACATCCCAAATGAAACTAACACATACTACACACAAACTAACCAGGTGTCCTGTTACAGGACACAGGAAGACTGAAAATTTATGATCAGAAAGAATTTGCAGAGACATGTGACTCTGACTTAAATCTTGTTGAGAAGGACAAATAAACCTTTTTAATCCTATATATTCTATAGATAACCATGCGAGAAATCTATAAACATGTATCCAATTTTCCCCTCTCATGATTTTCCTTTTATAGGGTTTGGCCTATGTATTAATTCTCTCTTTGGAACTCCTTTGTATTAATGTTTCAGAGTTGCATACTACTGTATGGTTAACTAAAATCACATGGGTAGCATGTTTCCCATTTGGTAATTTATGTTAACTCTGTGACACATTAGTATTATAAGAATCTAGAAGGTTCTTCTCTCAACCATCCAATCCAATGTCTTATGCTAATATCCTGCCAGAGCACAAAGGATCGTAAATTTTCCTTTCGAAGACTTGGGTATGATTGGCCCACTGACCCAGAGGAGGAGAGGCCAGCACCATAGGTTAAAAGCCAGCGCACAGTCTCCTCCATCTCTCTCTTGCATCTTTGACTGCCTCAAGACAACTCCTGCTGGTGGCCTCTCATGTGGCCTCTGCCCCCACCATGTGATTAACCTGGAGTGAAAGAACTCTTTCCTACTACAATAGTCAAATTAACAGCTTGTTTCATATTTCTTCATCTAATGCAGAAGATATTGATTACAACTTCGGATCGAGCCATCAAGGATTTCTCCTCAGCCTGCAGATCCAGATGGTCCTCAACAACTAAAGACATTTTGCAAGTATCATACATTTGAACACTGAACAGCAATTTAGTATTAATTTGTGAACCCCTTTGTTAGCAAAGGTGCTTTACTACTGAGAAAACTGACGGTCCTTCCAGCTTGTTTTTGACTTTTCTCCATAGCTCCATGTCTTGTTCCCATTTCTGGTTCCACTCTATCATTTCTCATTTTACCTATGCATGTGTGACTTGTGTGTATGTATGTGTTTGTTAGTTTAGTTATGTGTTCGTGATTTAGTTAATAAAACTTGTGCACAATACATATTTGGTTCTGACTCCCTGTCTGCAATAAATTCTCTCTTAAATGATTTAGATCTTATTACCAGCTCTAAGCAGTGTAAATGCTAAGAAATAATTATTTTTCTGTGGTCATGAAATATACCCTTCTCTTAGAATTAATTAATAATCAATACTGAATGTTCACAGAATGATCTGATTGATTGTAATTTTAATGTAGCTACATCAAGTTAATCTGATTAACTGATTCAAATATAAATAATTAATCATAATTAATAACCATTATGAGTTATGAACAATTATTAATATTTCCCCTTTGAGCTAATTCGCAACAGTAGGATCATCCATGAATGAAGCTGTGATGATGAACATGTAGGCAATCATCACGTGAACATCAGTTTACAGTGTTATTGTGTATTTATAGGTTATGTTATGATTTGATATGGGTTTTCATATGTTTATTGTTTAACACATTTCATAGTCTAACTTATTTGTCTGGTCCTGTATTTGGGAGCATCATGATGACATCACATGAATATCACCAATTACTCTTAATTAGTGATTATACCATTTATTGGGACAGATTAATGTGAATGCGTTGAAATGGCCATTGTCTTATTTGTAATAGGTATGGTTTATATTTGATCAAAGATAATATTTATGCTTATGTTTACACGTTGACCTGGGCATCTGAATAACATTGTTGCTGTATGATGGGGTATTTCTTGTCATGGGTGTTGATCGACCCCTATGGGTGGTAGAATCCGCTAGTGTATAGCGGGAAGATTGTGTACAAACTGGATATGTTTGGGGAAGGGGGCTAGTCAGGCCATGGATGGGGCTGTTACTTGTCTGAAACCTAATGTAGTGTTTTGCTGCTCTCAACATGTTTGTTTTGTACAGGTTAATTTGAGTATTTTCGTTGGTTTATTTATTTATTTTTTCATTATTTTGAACTTTGGTTTGGAAGAGCACTTGTGACGAGGCAGCTGTCCTAAATAAAACCACTGGGACGTGAAGAATTGCTTTGTTGTACTCTACTTTTTCCATCTTTACGGCCGTATGGCAAGAATACACGAGACAACTCAGGTTAGCTGTAAAACCTACAGACATCCGACCTCTGGTGGCAGTAGTATGTCGACTAAAGATGTCAATGGTCGTAGCAGCTCTCTGACACATGGTGGCAGCGGTGCTTCCAGGCTTTAAATGGAAATGAGTACACAAGCAAGAGAAGGTATGCACTTCCAGCGGTACTTCGTTTAAGGGAAACCGACAGAGACTGACTTTTTCGTCAAGCGGAAAATGCCACCAAAGAAACAAGATGGAGCTAAATGTAAAGATGACGGCAAACCAGCAGAGCAGCTGGGCGCAACGAGCTCGTCTCCAGTGCATGATGAAATGGCTTCAGGCAGTACTTCTGAGCAGATTGCTACAATGCTGCAAACTTTTCTACATAATCAACAGCAAAGAGAAGATCGATTAGAAAAGGAAGCGCAACGTCACGAGCACAAATATCGGATACTTCAACACCAATTCGTACAACTACAGTCTGAAGTGCATCAAGAAAGACAAGAACGACTGGTAAAAGGAGCATCAGCGGTGAGTGACACGCCGGCGGCTACAGAGGTGATTTCCGCTTCAACTGTGCGTCCCAAGCGTCAACAGGCACAAAGTGAAGTGATTACATCATCAGCTGTAGACGGAGCCGCAACGGAAAGCCAAGGTTATGAGTCAACTTTCAACAGCCCAAGAATGTTGCCATGGACAAGTGATGAGGATATTGAACATTATTTAACGACTTTTGAACGAATTGCTCATGCGTGCAAATGGCCAAGACGAGACTGGGTGTTACATCTCTTACCGCTTTTATCCGGCAAGGCAAGAGCAGCTTATGTGGCCATGGAGCCTGATGATTCACTGAATTATGACTGTGTTAAACAAGTGATACTTGATAAGTTTGAAATTAACCCAGAAACCTTCCGACAGCGTTTCAGAGCGTACAGCCTACGAGAAGATGAAAAGCCACGAGAACTGTATGTAAGGCTGAAAGAGCTGTATAAAAAGTGGATGGTCCCTTCGCAACGAACCAAGCAAGAAATTGGCGATCAAATAGTGTTGGAACAGTTTCTCAAATTGCTGAATCCAGAAGCAAGAACGTGGGTGAAGCAGATTGGCCCCACTTCATGTAAACAAGCGGCAGAAATGGCTAAGACGTTCGTGGCTGCGAGGCGATCGTTACATCAGACGAGGCGATGGCAAGGCATCAACCACGGCTCAACCGGTAAGTCTGGCGATGCTAAGGGTAGTGGTCTGAGAAATTTTAATGCTGATAACCGGACGTTACAAACCAGTTCCACTTTGGGTAACAGTACGCAGGCTGGTGGAGTTGGTCAGTATAACAGAAGGTCTGTAATTATATGTCATGGATGTGGCCAGTCTGGGCATAAAAAAGCAGATTGTCCTGTGCAAAATGTGACTAATACTCGCCTGTGTTATGAGTTAAGAGCCTCAGTGAAGTTGAATGAGATTGAACTGAATACTGACACAGTAATTGATGTGAAGATAGGAAACACGTTGTTTAAAGCACTGGTTGATTCAGGTTCGAGCCAGACACTAGTTAGATCAGAATGTTTGGTAAAGTCTAATGTGTTGAAACATGATAAGCTGAGAGTCTGTTGTATTCATGGCGATGAAAAAGAGTATCCCAAAACTGAGACTGTGATTGAAATTGAAGGCCAAGCCTACAGTTTGACTGTTGGGGTAATTGACAAAGCACCTTATCCAGTGATATTAGGCAGAGATGTACCTGTGCTAGTGGATTTGTTGCAGAGTGACAAGAACGTAGCAGAGGCTATGGTTGTAACAAGAGCACAGGCTAATCAAAAAGAGGTCAGTAAACAGCTTTTGCAAAATTTACCTTTCAATGTGGTTTCTAAAGACAGAAAATCTAAGAGGAAGAAACGTCACGATAAAGTTGTGGGCACTGAAGTAGTTGAAAATGTGCCAAAACCAAACACCGATGATCTTGAGCAAATTCCTCATGATATTGTGCAGTTGCAAAGGCAGGATGAAACTCTTAAACCGTTGTTTGAGAAAGCTAATGCTAACAACACAAAGTCAGCATTAATTCAGAAAGATCAGCTGATGATTAAAGAGGACAAATTGTACTTAGTAAGTGCTGAAGGTGAAAGATTGGTAGTACCTGAGTCAATGAGATGGAAGGTGTTACAATTGGGTCATTCAGTACCGTGGGCAGGACATCTAGGCCAGCAGAAAACATTGTCTAGAATAGCTAGTAGGTTTTATTGGCCCAGGCTCTATACAGACGTTGCTGAGTTTTGTATATCATGCCCAGAGTGTCAGCTGGTTAGACCAGCTAAAAAGAGTGACAGAGTGCCTCTGGTAAACTTACCTATTATTGACATTCCATTTTCCCGTACTGCAATGGACATTGTAGGACCTTTGGAAAGGAGTAGATCAGGTAATAGGTACATATTGGTTGTTGCTGATTATGCTACTCGTTATCCAGAAGTTTTTCCTCTCAGAAACATCAAGACAAGACAGGTAGTGAATGCACTGGTTCAACTTTTTTCTCGAGTAGGATTGCCTAAAGAGATAATCACAGACCAGGGCACTAACTTTACATCTAGGTTAATGAAACAAGTTTGCTCAATGTTACGTATACATCCAATACAGACCACTCCTTATCATCCTCAGACTGACGGTATGGTGGAGAGATTTAATCAGACATTGAAGTCAATGCTACGCAAGTTTGTGTCTGATACAGGAACCGATTGGGACCAGTGGTTGCCGTATTTGATGTTCGCTTACCGTGAAGTTCCACAGTCATCAACAGGCTTCTCACCATTTGAGATGTTATATGGACGTCAAGTTCGTGGACCGTTGGATGTGCTAAAAGAGGCTTGGGAAGGAGATAATGCACGTGAGCAAACAAATATTCTGTCATATGTTCTGAAGATGAGAGAGAAGTTGGACTCCATGACAGATGTGGTGAATGCTAACATGACAAAAGCACAGCAGCAGTAGAAACACTGGTATGATCGGTCAAGTAGGAAAAGAACGCTGACTTCAGGTCAGAAGGTGCTGTTGTTACTTCCTACTTCTGAAAGTTCACTTTTGGCTAAATGGCAAGGGCCATATGAAGTGCTTAGAAAGCTAAGTCCCACGAATTATGAGATTTCTGTACCTGACCGTAAGAAAAAGTCTCAGATTTTCCACATTAATCTTTTGAGGCCATGGAATGAGAGAAGAGGCTCATGGTCAGAGCAGTTGTGGACAAGGAAAGTGGATGATGAAGAAGAATTGGAGGAACAATATTTTCCTGTTAACTCAAAGTTAACTTTCCCAGTAATAGATCATCTATCACCTAAACAGCAAAAAGAGTTCCAGAAACTGGTACCAGAGGGTCTCTTTTCTGACAAACCAGGAAAAACAAAACTTTTGCACCATAATATTCGTCTGCTTGAAACTGAGCCGATCAGGCAAACTCACTGTAGAGTGCCAGCACGTCTGATTCCAGCCTTAAAGGAGGAAGTGCAAATGATGCTGGCGGCGGACATCATCAAGCCATCAACAAGTGAATGGTGTAGTCCAGTTGTACTGGTGCCAAAGAAGGACGGAACGCTCAGATTCTGTGTTGATTTCTCAAAACTGAATGCGGTGTCAGCTTTCGATCCTTATCCGATGCCGAGAGTCGACGAGTTGATTGAGCGGCTGGGCAAAGCTAAGTATTTGACAACTTTAGATCTATGCAAAGGATATTGGCAAGTGCCATTAACTGATTCTGCTAAGAACTTGACTGCTTTTCATGTTCCTTCAGGGCTATATCATTTCAAGTATATGCCGTTTGGTCTGCACGGGGCCGCAGCAACCTTTCAACGACTGGTTGATCAAGTGCTACGAGGGCTGGACAGCTGTGCAGCGGCATACATTGACGATATCGTCATTTTTAGTGAGTCATGGGAGCAACACCTGGAACATCTGGCAGAGGTGTTTGAAAGAATTCAACGGGCGGGTCTGGTAGTAAATGCAAAGAAGTGCCAGATTGCTAAACAGCAAGTTTCTTTTTTGGGCTATGTTGCTGGAGGAGGATCAGTGAGACCTCAAGTGGACAAACTACAAGCAATTTTGTCATGTGCACCTCCATCAACAAAGAAAGGTGTTAGATCGTTCCTGGGTTTGATAGGCTGGTATAGAAGGTTTGTACCTAATTTTGCCAGCAGAGCTGCACCATTGACGGACCTTACAAAGAAAAGCAGTTCCTCTAAAGTCAAGTGGACATCTGAATGTGAACGTGCTTTTCAAGATCTTAAGTCTTGTTTGTGCAAAGATCCGGTGTTGCAGAGCCCGAACTTTGATCTTTCTTTTGTCGTACAAACTGATGCATCTGAGCTAGGACTGGGTGCAGTACTGTTATAGGGTGAAGGAGAAGATCGTCATCCTGTACAGTACATAAGCAGAAAGCTTTTTCCTCGAGAGACTAAATATTCCACAATTGAGAAAGAGGCTCTAGCTATCAAATGGGCTTTGGACACTTTAAAATACTATTTGATTGGTAAAGATTGTGTGCTAGAGACTGTTCACAGAGCTTTGCAATGGCTCAGGAGAATGAGAGACACTAATGCAAGAATAACACGGTGGTATTTATCCCTTCAACCTTTTAAATTTGAAGTCCGGTATAGAGCAGGAGTGTTTAATGTGATGGCTGACTTTTTGTCACGTCACTCCTGAGGTCGTGACTGTTTAGAGGGAGGGGGGGGTGTGATGATGAACATGTAGGCAATCATCACGTGAACATCAGTTCACAGTGTTATTGTGTATTTATGGGTTATGTTATGATTTGACATGGGTTTTCATATGTTTATTGTTTAATACATTTCATAGTCTAACTTATCTGTCTGGTCCTGTATTTGGGAGCATCATGATGATGTCACGTGAATATCACCAATTACTCTTAATTAGCGATTATACCATTTATTGGGACAGATTAATGTGAATGCGTTGAAATGGCCATTGTCTTATTTGTAATAGGTATGGTTTATACTTGGTCAAAGATAATATTTATGCTTATGTTTACATGTTGACATGTGCATCTGAATAACATTGTTGCTGTATGATGGTGTATTTCTTGTCATGGGTGTTAATCGACCCCTATGGGTGGTAGAATCCGCTAGTGTATAGCGGGAAGGTTGTGTACAAACTGGGTATGTTTGGGGAAGGGGGCTAGTCTGGCCATGGACGGCTGAGGGCTGTTGCTTGTCTGAAACCTAATGGCGTGTTTTGCTGCTCTCAGCATGTTTGTTTTGTACAGGTTAATTTGAATATTTTCGTTGGTTTATTTATTTATTTTTTCATTATTTTGAACTTTGGTTTGGAAGAGCACTTGTGACGAGGCAGCTGTCCTAAATAAAACCACTGGGACGTGAAGAATTGCTTTGTTGTACTCTACTTTTTCCATCTTTACGGCCGTACGGCAAGAATACACGAGACAACTCAGGTTAGCTGTAAAACCTACAGACATCCGACCTCTGGTGGCAGTAGTATGTCGACTAAAGATGTCAATGGTCGTAGCAGCTCTCCGACAGAAGCCCACCAAATTAACACAACATCACATTCCAAAGATCAAAGAAATCCCCCAGTGAACCATTATTGATCTGTAAAACTTAACCAATGGAACTAAGCTGCTGAAAGGAGATGGCTCCCCCATGCCTGCTTAATTTCAAACCAGTGATTGTAGTAACAGAGCAAATCAACAAAAGAGACCCTCCTTTGTTCCACAAACTTTTAAGACCAGATGGCCAAGTAACACCTTGACCGTAAGGCATAAATCCAAAAACATTTCAGGAAACTGAGACTTGCGGAGACGTCACAAGGCCCAAAATCACAGCAGGCCCACACAGGGACACTCGCCAGGACACCCTGTATGCCCAACTATGCATTTCAAAGACATTCCAGAGTTTCTGTTAAACCAGCAGAAACCTCAATGAATTCACTCTTTTTTAACAGAAACAGTCTCAAAATTGCTGCCAATGATATGAATTAATCACCAGTAGTTGAGTTGAAAAATCTGAACTTTGGCGAATATTCGCGCCACTTTAACCAATCAGGAGCTTGCTCTAGTAGTGACATGATTATGATGTAGCGAGCGGAGGCAGAAATCCGAAACAACAATGGAGGACAAAATCATCGTCGCTAACTGATAACTGTGTGTTCAGAAGAGTGAGAAGACTATATGTCTGTGGAGGTTCTCAGTCATTAATTACTTGTAATCACACAGAATATTAAATGATTTACTGACCGGAGACAGATGGACAGGAGCTCTGCAGGTGGAATAGAGCGCCTGTAGTTGGTGTCCTGGAGGGAAATCCTCCCACCGACACGGGACAACAGGCCATCAAACTGGGACTGGCTCAGTCGGAAGTACCGCTGAAAGCGGCCGTCATCCAGGCGCAGCTCCTGGAGGAGTTGGTGAAACTCACCAAGCTGGGTGCGCCTCTGAAGGATCTGATGGACCCAGACACGGCGCCAAACGAGTCTACGCCATTTTTTCAGCCTTCCATAGCACATAAAGTGCAGCTACCCTCTCAACAAAATCTATGTCAGCCATTTCGCAACGAGACTGGAGCCGCGAATGACGCGAATTCACGTCTGTTGTGAAGTGAATTTCACGCGCGAATAAAGCGAGTAAACTCAAAATGTTCAAGTGTCCAACTACGCACGAATAGCGCGATTTATTCGCGCAAGTCGCGTCTGGTGTGAACGCCCCATTAGACATATCATATGTATTATGCATGTTTTATATAACCTGTGGAGTTCTTTCTGTGTTTTAAACATTTATTGCAGCTAAATTCTTAGGAAAGTCTACCTCAATTATGGGAAGTATACGCTATTTGGTATACGCTATCTGTGTGATGTGTGAATGATATCCAGTATTTTGATGCAAAGTAGATTTGTGTAGGATGCACCACATTTAAACTATGAAAGTTGATTTCTTAAAGTGCTGACTAAAACTCTCAAAAGTTTGGGCGCACGTGACCATGCAAACATTATGCTAATTACATGCAAGAACAAGAGAACTGGGTGTAGGAACCACCCAAAACCATATCTGATTGGTGGAAACACTCAGAAGGGTGGATCAGACAGACATGGTTAGAAATCAATGACATGCTGTTTAGCTTTGCTTTTTGCCTTGGCTTTCGCTTTGATTCGTGCTGACTTCTACCATCGTCCTGCCTGCACGTTATACCTCTTCAAGAGCTCACTCAAACCTCTTCAACTCTTCTGTATGAGCCTTCATTGAACTTCGCCGAAGAAAACCCTCTCGAAGTCCATTGCTTCAGCAACTCATCGAGACACAGAGAAACTTGCACAGCAACGCGTAACCCGGCAACCGACACACGAGGCTTCCCCGCCCTGCAAAGCCAACCATCCATTCACCGTCGAGTGCTGTCCCTCAGAACTTAACAACGACCGACCGCCAGCCAGTCAGCGCCGCAGAGATTCCCTCCTGCAACTACGTCATGAAGGCAACACATGCGCTTACAGGAGCATCCAAACGCAAGTACCACAATCTCCTCATTCTTGCTGAACTGGTGCAACTTTTATTAAGCAAATGAACTAAGGATGAATTAATAGTATGTTTATTCTTTCAGGTTGCAGTCAAAGAAATAGTGTTTAACGCTAGACGACTCCATTCATCCTCCGTTAACAATATCACAATTTCCCTGTCACTGTATGAATGAATGTGTGTGTGTTTTCGTTAGTTTGTGAGTATTAGAGTAGTTCAATAGTCATGTTGATTTTTCACATATACAAGTGTCTTGTGCTGTGTGCTTACAAGTTGCTGCCTTAAACTGTCGATTTTTGTTACCTTGCTCATAATCAGTAATCATAACTTTATATTATTACCGTTGGCCACGGGATAATATTCTGTCCAGAATTGGTAAAATACCCTAACCTCAACTTATCGGTGGACGAATAGTTGATAAAGTGTTAAATATTAATTCTGAGTCATTTACATATTAATTTGGTTCTTATTAACTGTAATTCAATTACTTTTGAGTTATATTGATCCAAGTTCCCTTACAGATAGCACATCACAACATGAAATGCACGAGTTCACACTTACATATAATTAAGTAGAGTAAAGGTTAAGCGTATTTGGCGTGCTGTCCAGGGTGAGGGCTCCAAGCTCGGAATTTTGGCCCGAACCAAGTGTACTCCCCCCGATGTGGTAAGAATAGATAGAACTAGAAGTAAGGAGATGGGGTGGTGGAAGGATGCTGATAAACTGTCAAACGAACAGAGTTAAGACTGTTGTATATATACACCTCTTGTCGTTGAGTTGATTAACTGAATGCTCTCCACTAGTGTAAATTAGGTTAATTATCTGAACCTGCTCCTCCCAAACTTTGTTAATAAAACATAATTTCACGAGTTCACACTTACATATAATTAAGTAGAGTAAAGGTTAAATGTATTTTGGCGTGCTGTCCAGGGGGAGGGCTCCGAGCTCTGAATTTTGGCCCGAACCCAGAGTACAAAAAGCAAAAGAGCAAAGGACAGCCGCCAGACTAAAAGACCCCCAAAAAAGCCTCGAGATTTGGCGAGCTGGCGTTTCGAGAAGCCTAGATGCTTGACCGAGGAGGGCCTGTGTTGCCTCTGACGGGAGCAGCTCACAGCCGATGAAAGCTACCGATTAATGGATGGGGGAGCGACGAGGTTCGAATGACTGACCGAGAGGGCCCACGTAGCCTCCAACGGGCGCGGCTCGAGGCGTCGGACAAGCGGGTCCTATCGGCCGACTGCAGGGTGAAAGAGAGCTCACACAGCGTCCAACTGGAATTCAATACTCACGGCATCGGACGGGTAAGTCTCACTGGCAGTCGGACGGAGAGTAAGGCATAGATGTTCTAGTGGGAGGCTCTTGCAGCGTCCGACGGGAGATCAAAACTCACTGCATTGGACGGGTAAGCCTCGTTGGACGGAGAAAAGAGAAAACATGGAAGCTCGACAGGGAGAGCTCTTGCAGTGTCCGCTGGGAGATCAATACGTGCTGGACAGAGAAAGAGAAACCTAGATGCACGACCGGGAGGGCTCTCGCTGCATCCGACGGGAGATTAATACTCACGCCATCGGATGCGTAAGCCTCGCCGAATGGAGAAAGAAAAACATAGATGCCCAACTGTGAGGGCTATTCGCTGCATCCACTGGGAGATCAATACTCGCTGGACGGACAAGGAGAAAACATAGATGGTTGACCGGGAGGGCTCTCACGGCATCCCACGGGTAAGCCTCACTGGATGGAGAAGAAAAGATGGACGCTGACCGGGAGGGCTCTCGCAGCATCCGACAGGAGATCAAGACTCACGGCATCGGACGTGCAAGCCTTGCTGGATGGAGAGAAGAGAATTTTTTTTGGTGGGCTTTTTTGATGTGGAACCGGTTGGTCCTGATGTAGCTTTAGAAAGCATCTGAGGACCATCTTTCGATAGCTTGGATCTGCTGCTGGGAGAGGCCTTTTTGGGCTGCTGAGGTTGCTGCCCCAATACGGAAAGTGTGACTGGAGTAATTTTTCCTGGGATGCTGAATGTTGAAGAACGGATCTGAGGTACTTTTGGAGTCATCTATGAATAGGGGTTCGTAAGTGGATTTAGCCTGAGAGCTTCTTAATTGGAGGTACGCAAAAATGGACTAGTATGGTTTGATTGGTGACGAAAGGTTGAAAATATAGATGAAGTAGCTTGGTCTGTCTTGCTTTGTTTAATCAAGAATAAGATTGTTTCACTATCAAGTACTGATAAGTCTGCGATGGTGGGGTGGATTTTTGGATCGAATTTGGAAGTGATAGCGAGTTCCGAGCATCTAAGAAAACCAAAAAAGGCTAGACTAAACATAGTGTCGAGTGTGCGAGCGGTATTAAGGGGCTGGTAGCCTGTGCAGAGAGTATAAATACATTTTGTGATAAGATCTAGCGTTATGGGTTGTCTGGCGTTGGGATGGGTGGGCTGGGATCATTGAATCCCTTTGATCAGGAGGAAGGTTTGTGAATTATTTATCTCGGGGGAGGGAGCACCGTACATCAATTTGTGGAAAAACTGGACGCCGCTCAGGTAGCCTTTGATAGACCTGACTTGGGGGCCTTTGACACTGTTAGGGTAGGTGATGAAGGAGGTGAATGAAAGGAGAGAAAAATCGGGAAATGACATGCTATATGAAAAGTGGAATGCTTTAAAGCATCTCCATGCTGTCACATCGATTGGAGGGTTCTGGGAGAAACTGCTTGGAGGATGGTGTCGAACGATGCGTCGAGGAGGGGTTTTAACGGGTGGGTTACGGGAATATTAGTTCTGAATAGTGAGGTACTGGAGTTGGGAATTGGTCCACCTCTGGAGCCAGCGTCCTGAATTTCTGAAACAGAAAGCGAGACAGAGAGTCAGCGATTTGATATTCTGACCCAGGGACATCTTTAGCGATTATGATAAATTGATCTAATGCTGAGATCCAGATTAGACTTCTTAAAAATAGCATCAGAACAAGTGAATTGGAACGGCCTTTATTAATTCACTGGACTGTTGTCGCAATGCACTAAAATACTGCTAGCAGTCCATCCTTTCCCCCACAGGAAGGCTGCTACTACGAGAGGGTAAAGCTCGGATAGCGCTGAGGATTGCTGTATGTCCTGAAGCTGGGGGGGGGCCATGTAGACGTGAACCGGCATCCTTGGTAAAACCCCCCGAAGCCGATTGAGGGGGCTGCGTCTGTGAATAGCTGGAAATCGATGGGGGAAGAAACGAGATTATTATAGAAAAAGGATAGTCCGTTCCGCTGTTTAAGGAATGTTATCCATAACCTGAGTTTGTCGCAGCATGCCTGAGTTATGGAAATGGGGTCCTCCTGGCGCGTGAACCGAAGAGGCAAGTGAGAGAAGATGCGCGATGAAAAGGTGGCCTTGTGGAAAGATGCGCATGGCGAAGTTTAAGTGGCCGAGCAGGGACAAGAGTTCACGTTTGGAACAATTTGAACTGTCTAGGAGGGTAGAAGAAACGAGGACTGTCCTATCGATTTTTCCTTGGGCAGGGAAGCCTGGTATTTTACTGAATCTAAGTTAATGCCGAGGAATTCGATGGATGAATTCTGAGCTCGGAAAAAACTTTTTGAACTGTGAGGATATGAGCGGCTGGGATGGTGTTGGGGGGCGCAATGATTAGAAAATCGTCTAGCAGATGAATGAGGTAAGGAATTGCGTAATTATTCGACAAAATCCAGTAGACGCTTCTGACAACATATCAAAAATTTGGGGGCTGCTTTTGCCTCCAAACATTAAGCAAACAGCGAAATAGAATTTCCCATACCAGCGCACCCCGAATAATTGCCATGAATCTGGGTGAATGGGCATCACTTTGAAAGCAGACATGATGTTGATTTTGGCAAGCCAATCACCCTGACCCACGATTTTTATCATTTCGATTGCATGATCTATGCCGTGGTATTTGAGAGAGAATTCGTCAAGTGGAATCAAACTGTTTATGCTTGGGAACAGGGAATTATGCGGAGCTGACAGATCAATTATGAGGCATTTCCTACCCGAAAATGTTCTCGTAGCCACTCCAATGGGGCTGATACGAAAAACTTTGAATGGAGGGTTGTCAAAAGGGCCGATCATGAAACCTGACTCGACTTCTTTTTTAATCAGGTTGTTTATATCATAGGGCTCAGCGAGAGCAGATTGGAGATTATTACAGATGATGTTTTGGGAGAGCAGGCATTCCACGCCAGGTTTAAAACCTTGTTTGAGGCAGGACAGCAGATAATCAGTGAAGTCGGAGTCCGGGTGGTGAGATAGTTCAATACAGTAGATAGACGAGAAATATTCACAGAAGTCGATAAGTAATGAAAGCGCCAGCGCAAGTTCTACCAGGAAGACTTAATGTCACGTCATCATTCATAATAATTAGTCTGGCCAATCACTGCTTGACACCTGGTATAAATGAGCACTGAATTCTCTGTTTCACGTTCGCAGTTGATGACGCTGACGTTCCCTCCTCGGCGTGGGATATAGCTCGTTTAAAATTCAGCCTGACTTTATCGTAATCTGTTAATTTACTGATATGTTTTAATCTAAAATTTAAGATCCAGTGAACCACTGTGTAAGCAATGTTCCTCTCACGATGCATGTACAGGCCTATTATTGTGATTATCTAAATAATCACACAGAAAATGTTAGCTGTAGTTTGATTTAATTACTACTTCAATGTGAAAATGATAATTTTAGACAGGATATGTTAAATGCTACAGTGTCATTTAAGTTCATGTCAGCCTATCATTTAGAATGGAGTTAGCGGGAGTCACGCCCAAGCATAGCGAATTTCAGTACTTGTGCTCTTAATGAGTCTTTCCTTTTGAAACTATATACTTTCTATTTATTTACCTAAAATATCTGCCTTCCAATTACAATGAGTGGTTTAGAATTCTCCTAACAGTAGATGCAGAGGACTGCTGTGTTCCAACTCATTTCTACATAGGACATTCTTCTTGGACTGGTGCTGCTACAAACGCAGCTGAATGTGGGGCGTCAGCCTCCTCTATCAAGATGCCGTGTACATGTTCATCCTCACCATTCAAATTCCAGGCAAGATCAAACTTAAAAATAACTCAAATGCTTATCATTACTCATCAAGCAATAATCAAGGTATGTTTCTCTTCGCTAGCTACTGGTGGTGGTGTCATCGTTATTCTACTATATACTACAAATTGCAGTTACCAAGAAAGTGGCAAGATAAAATCCACTATTTTCTGTTTCAAACTTTCACATAGCATCTTTAGGTTATAATAACATTAAAAATTCAAATCCCGATTTTGATTTTCAAAGATTTATTATAAAAATTATTTTTTCCCCAAAATGCAATAAATCCATGACGTTTTTTTTTTTGTTTGTTTTTTTCCAAAATGCAATTAATCCATTGAATCAATATAAAAGTTCTTTTTCATATTGAAACTGTTGAAAATACACAACAGAGTTGATCCACATATGACAGCCTCTGAACTTGGTCAATACTAATCTTATATACAGACACTGGACTAAAAATAAATTCAATCAGTCATCGTTTCCAAAATGAATTCAACGGGTCATCTTGTTAATGCTATAAATTAATTATGTCTCCGTTTGTCATTACCGATTAAAGAGTATCTGGCGCCACCACAAGGTTAAAATAAAAACAACACATTTGTACATTGTTGGAATTGACTGCAACTACCCATTGGCGTCGCTATACTGGTGTGACAAAGTATAATATAACTGATAAATCCTTGTCTGACAGTGCAGATTTTGGCAATCATGTTATGTTTTTTTTTTCTATCAGATGTTTAGAATCAAAACTAGCAATGCCAGATTTGAGAATTAATTATTCTTGGTAAAACGGCTTTTAAAAACTGTTCATGATTCAGTTTTGGAGACCGTGACAAAAGTTTGATGCTGTCGTGTGAGAACAAGCAACAGCAGGTGTGTGCCTCATCTTCTTAATCTCCTCATGTAATAGATTTCGATGGCTTACGTTTCTTCCCCACCGCAGAAACCACCACAGGTTCATCAATGCCGTCAAAAACGATTTCCCAAATCTTGTGCTGTGCCACCCTGTGCCACCCCTCTAGACACGCCCCTGGCAGTATCATTCCATCTTATCTTCTGCTTTGATTGGGAGATCATTTCAAACATATTATTGTATAGCAGCAGTTATGTTTTCATGCCCACAGCTGCATATACATTTTGGCTGTATCGTTCATCTTCTCGTTCACGCTTTGTTGGGGGGTAACTGATATATGCTATTTGTGCAGCAATGGCTAACATTAGGCTACTACTTGCATGTTTCAAATGATAAGCCATATTTGAAGTCAATGAATGATAGGTGAACATTTGTATTTCCTGCCCAACATAATTACTACATGGACCAATCGTGTTAATGATCTGTCCGTCACGCAATGCATGACTTCGCCACTTCCTGTAGAGTTTTTTTTCTGCGACTAACTAGCTAATTAAAATTTGGTCAACTATGCCTCATCTTGTCGACTAACATTTAGTCCACTATTAGGGGGCAGCCCTAAAACAAATGTGTATTGGTAATAGCTGGTCAGTGATGTAAATTTTCACATAATTTTCTCAGTTAAAGGACTGTTTTATTTTGTAGTTTTGTCTGGCTCAACTAGACAATTTAAGTGTGTAACCCAGGTCATTAACCTAGGTCACTATTGGCAATTTTATCTAACTCTTATTGCTATAATATATAAAAAAAGAAAGAGAAATATGCAGAAAAATTGCTCTATGAATTAAAGTGCCCCTGTTATGGATATTTGAAAATTACCTTTCATGAAGTATGTAACATAGATCTAAGTGAATGAAAACATCTTGCAAAGCTTTAAATCTTAAAGTGCACCGTATATAAAGTTATTGGGCCTCATTTATCAATCTAACGTAGAAATGAGCGCAGATCCGAGCGCAGAAATCATCTTAGACAGGGCTCACGTCTGATTTATCAAACATTCGTATGGTGGCAATTCCATCGTACGACTGATCGTAGGTTGATAAATGTGGCGGCTGAAAACTGTCGTCATTTAAATATCACGCCCCAAATTTTAGAAGCCTCGCCCTATAGTTTACGACAGAGAGAAACGTAACCCGGCCATGAAGAGGAAGTAATCACATGAAAAAGAAATTTATCTTAATCTAAAAACACCCCTCAACCTTGTAATTGATTGATAAAACTAATTTAAAAAGAAAATACCAATAAATAAAATGGAAAAACTTACAAACATTATTAACATATATAAACTTGGTTATTTTAGTACACCTCTTCAATCCTTAAAATTTATTTTATTCAGAACAGAACAAGAACGAAAAATAAGTAGCTATAAAATTATATATTAAATTATAAATTGAAACACAAACTAGGCCATAGTGGCATTCATTATAAAGCAGAAGAGAATTTATTTAAAGCAAAACTGAATTGGGCTCACATAGCCTACCTCTCTCATTCGGGAAGAATCCAAACGTTTCCATATTGTAAATTATGTAAACTAATGCTTTGTATTTCACTCTTGTTTCAATATCCACGTAAAATATCATCATTCACATGCGCAAAAATGTGTTTGGTTGGGCGTTGCGCGTTGCGCGCGCCTACTGGTACAGATATAGCGGACCATTTAAACTGAGGAGTGTTAAACAGACTTTGTCTGCATTTTAGTTTGCTGATAAATGGCTGAAATGTAAAGTTAGTAATGCTAGAACTGATATGTTGTGTCTGCGTGTGTGAGTGATGCACCCGCGCGATCAATTGGATTTAATAAAATAAAGATAAATATTTTAATAAAATAAAGAAAACGAATACAACGCGTCAAATGAGCGTAGCCTGTACTAGCCCTACTTGATGCACAGTTTTTCTCTTTTGTTTTGTTAATCTTATTAATTATTTAAGTGAAATATATTTCGTGTAGTCGTATTATTTTATTCCTTAAATAGCACCCTAAACACTCGTGATCTTCCTCTGAGTCCGCACTTTCATGACGTAATGCCGCTTTGCCTGCCGGGTGAAATCCTCTGCGTAGCTCGCAAACTTGCGGGCTCAGCTGAAGTGCACATCGAGGGTGCATATTGGCCGCAAAGGGGGCGCTCGCGAGTACCCTTCTGAAGCCAAAAATCGACAAATGGGACACCCTACGGTCTCGTGGACTTCTCCAATAGTATCCAGCTGCAGACCAGCAGAACCGCAGCCACAGAACGGAAGTGAGGGGCGGGGCTTAAACAATCATATTTGCGCTACCCATACATGTCATTTTCTTTTGTTATATATAAGTTGTTTTTACACGGATTTTGATCGGATCGATGTCTACAATATTTAAGAACAATACTTTTAAATAAAGTTACGTTTCTGTTAATATAATATGCATAAGATATCATGATGTACAAAGAGCAAAATTTTGAAACCGCCTATTGGTTATGCTTAATGTCAATGAATGGATACAAACACAGTAGTTTATACTTCGAGGATAGGCTACAACTATACGCCGTTTTTATTTAAAAAAATATTAATGAATTAATGTGTGTTGTAAAGTGTTTCCCATTTGACTGTATATTTGATCGTATTATTTCCTTCATGTTCAAATTGTTACAAATAATACTTAGTTTATGTAACATTTAATGTCAAATAAAAATAACCATTTAAAAAAAAAGCCTTGAACAAGTGAAACGTGTGTTTCTCTGTATGAAAACAAATAGGATATTTAAAAAACATTTCTAAAATAATAGGTTTAAAACATTTAAACTGCTCATAATAAAATGAAAACAAGCAAACAACAAATAATCATCTTAAAACACTTAAAAATTATAAGCCCATATCATGGCATTTCTTCAGAAATCCCTGAAAACGAAATTAATAAGTTTTATTAATTAATGTTTATTTAATATTAACACGATAAATATGACAAATGCAAAAAAAAAAACAAAACAAAACAAAAAAAACACTTTTGTGGTATTTTAAGACACTCATCTATTTTAATTTAAATTTAATTTGACATTTTAATCATGTCATTTAATGGTTAATGATCGGTTAGTGAGTGATTGTCGGTCAGGAAAATAAACTAAATGTTCTCATAACAATTCTCCACCAGATTTACTATGCTGCACGCAAGTTCCTGCTGACTCAAAAATGAGACCTGACGTGAGATTTTAACGTAGTCACCGCTAACGTCCATATCGTTAAATGCCAAATTTTGCGTGGAAACGACTGTACGCCCAATTTTCTGTCGTACATTCGTTTCATAAATGAGGGCCATTGTCTCTCAAAAGTAAGAGTCGAATCTGAGTCAATTAAACGAGTCGTTTGTAAAATGAATTTCAAGCCGTTTCATTGTGACGTCAATATGAAACATTAGCATATTGCCCGCCCACTTATTGCGCGTGCAGACACCAGGGAAAATTCATTTTTTTCAACAATACCACAGCAGTGCAATCTTTTGTTGTGTTCCCGTCATTTTACTGACGACCGGGTCTGGGGGGGCAATGCCCCCCCAGATTCCTCTTGTGCCCCTCCAACATCCACAGGATACTTGTTTTTTGTGATACCACACAAAATGTAAAAAAATATATCAACACTAAATTAGTTACATACGTGAATTACTAGAAACATTGTGCAGTTGTATTTTTCTGGCGCGCTTCATGGCGCGCATCCTTTTAAAGTTCTCTCTCACAGACACGCTCAGCACTTCAGGTGCTCACACCATGCTAGAATTGCCATAATTACAAGATTTCAACTTGTAAAAAGCATTCATGTCCTCATCCACATTCTTTTTCTAAGCAGTTTTCCAAGGCTTTTGCACACCTTATCTGATCTCTTCTCAAGACGGCCATTGGCAATCACATGAGCAGATGACATGCAGCTCCTTCATAAATGCGCTTTAGTCTCTATTTAAACACGCGCACACTGATTCATTGCTACACGATCATGGAACACTTGGAAATTTAACTTGGAATTTTAAAATTGTGATTTCTAAGCCATGAAAAATTAAAAAATAGATGTAACTATTCTAGTAAAATATAAAATAGTTTTGCTTAGTTATCAGCATATTTTGCTATTTGTTGAATAGTAGCCTATTATTTGAAGTGATAAGTTACATGCACCTTTCAGAATCTGCAAAATATCAATAATTTAAAAAATAAACAAATGAGATCAAAAATTGTTTTTTTTATTTAGCACTGCAACGAAAATGTTTTATTATGAGAGATGTTTACATATAGTCTACAATATATGATAACATCTGCATTTAGACAAATTAAGCAGTTCAAAAGTTTACATACACTTAATTTATTCTCAGTACTGTCATTAATTTACAACTGTTTTTATGATTTTCTTCATGATGAGTCCCATGTTTGTCCTGTTCTGCCCACAGTTCTTCAAAAAAATCCTCCAGGTCCAGCACATTCTTTGGTTTTTCAGCATATTCTGCATATTTTAACCCTTTCAGCAGTGACTGTATGATTTTTAAGATCTATATTCTCACACTGATGACAACTGAGGGGTTCATACACAACTGTTACAAATGGTGAAAACATTTACTGATACTCCAGAAGGAAACAATGCATTAAAATTCAGAGGGTGTAAACATTTGCACAGGATGGTTGGGGGGTAAATTGTTTTTATTTTGTCTTCTGGAAAGTGTTTTATGAAGCTTTTGTAGGACAGAACTAAAAAAAAGTAGACCTTTAAATAAAATTATAACAATTTCCAATCATCCTGTTCAAAGGTTTACACCCTGGCTCTCTTAATGTGTTGTGTTGCCTTCAGTGAATGTCTGCAGCTTTTGATCATCCAGGTAACAACACACACTATTAAGAATTAAGAATCAAGCATGTAAACTTTTGAACTGGATCTTTTGTGTAAATTCAGTTATTATTATGTCTTGCAGTTTTTATTTTTATATAGCCAATACAAAAATCACATAAAATCACTAAATAACTGAGCACAACTCTATAGAAATTAACCAAAAATATAGGGGGGAAAAAACACGAAAAAAGAAAAGATTATGCAACCGGGTCTTCTAATGGTTTAAATTTCTTCAATGAACCAAGTGGTCTTTTCCCACTTTTAAATTTTAACATTCTTAAAGATTTAGAGTAAATCCAAAATTCTTTCTGAAAAACAGAAAATAATGGCTTTGTTTTAAGGCACTTACAGTAATGAATATAACATTTTCCCAAAATGAAAATATTGTTCAGTAGAAATTGAATGTGTACATTTTCCATTATTATACCAAAAGTTATGTCATTTTTAGAAAATGAAGAAATCAAATTAATTGTAACTTTAAGCCATTCGTATATGTTCGACCAAAAGTCTCTAAACAGTCTAACTAAACATAACGTGTCATAAACCTATGAATCATAAATCATATTATGCTGCCCCACCGAGTTTTCGAAATGCCTGCTGACGACTGCTTCTCAAACCTCAGGGAGTTTAACGCAGGATCAGGGCCGGCGCTACCTATAGGCAGAGCAGGCAGTTGCCTAGGGCCTCGGGCATGGAGTAGGGGCTTCCATTACCGTAACATCCTCCTAGCAAAATATTAGGCACTTTTTCCATTGGATATAGATGAATTCACAGTGACTCTCACCTGTAATGAAACCAACTATTGTCACCATAGCAAAATGGGTCCCACCTTCTGAATACATGAAAAAAAAAGTTACGAAAATTCAACTTTTCTGCAGCTTACTGATTTTAAGTCATTGAATTATGATTGCGCCGAAACAAACATCCTTCGTGGGGTGCAAAGCGAAAGGCTAAACAGGCACGCAAAGAAGTGCAGTTCGTAATGTAGGTGTGCGAGTTGTCATCATCTCTTTTGGATTGATTGTAATGTATTCTAAAAATAAACGTGTTCTGTCAATTGGCGTTATTTCTGGATAGATCATTTGCCGGTTCATGAGTTTAAAAGAGCGCGAGCGCCGTCGACGCGTCCAGACAGACACTTTAAATTTGTGCGTAATGAATGACATCGCGTCAGGAGCGAACTACCAAGATACTGAAGTAAAAGTTTGTATTCAAAGTCAAAGAGCTAGAGTAGGCTATTACAGCACTAGGGTACTTTTTTTAAAAAACAAAACAAAAAAATGTTTCAAAAACAGTACCTCAACTGTCTGTAGGCTATCTTTTAAATTCTGCTGTTTACATTAGCCTACTGTTCTACCCTAATACTTACTATCAGTTTTCAAAACATAAATATTGTTGTTATATTTATTGAAAAATAAGCGTACAGTTTTACAAAGTAATTAAGTATTTATGCTTAGAAGTTTGTCTCTTTCACTTTTACTATGGAGGCCCTAGTAGTTGATTTGTGTAGCCTACACTCGTCTGTGGTTACATGAAGAACCTTTAAAATTCACGGAACCTTTCCATAACACAAAAGGTTCTTTACTGTGGAAAAAAAGTTATGTTACATTGTTTTAGAATGTTCTTCACACTAAGTAAAAAAAAAGCTTCCATTACCGTTTAGTGAAAGGTTCTTTGGGGAAGCAAAAGTGGTTCTTTTATGGCATCACTGTGTAAAAACTCCCTTTTGGAACCCTTATTTTTAAGAGTGTGTAGTGCATATTTGAAGTATTGCACTGCAATACATGGTTCAACAGGATGGAAAAATCCTGTCAAAAAATGATTAAGGCATGATGTTCATTTACTTAAGTGATTTTCCTTTTCTTTCATTTTACTGTAGGCCTAAACAGTTTGTTATCCCAAACAGTGGGTGGGTGTGTTAGGCTACTGTAAATAAATTACTGAACAAATTACTACCAAAAAACATGATAGCATCCTCAACAAACACATAAGAGATTACCTTAGTTCAAGTTTGATTAATATGGACATATAAAAATAAAATAAAAAATATATAAATGTGTATATAAAAATATAAAAATTTAATAACAGATGTTAAATAAAAAGGTAAGGAATAATATTTGTTTTAAGTGCTTTTTATTAGGAGGGGTGTGGAGTGGGAGGTCTCCAACATAAAGTTTGCCTAGGGCCTCCAAATGTCTAGAACCGGCCCTGGTAACAGGACCATATGACAGCTAAAAATTTTATCTGACTTAATTAAAAAAATATACATGACAAACTAAAATATTTTGTCAATAAAAGACAATAATTATTTTTTTCATATAAAATAATAGCATTTTTTTTAGAAATTCAAATTGAAATAATTTTGTAGTTTAACAATGAACGCAAAACACAGCTATACAGCACTGGTCAAAACAATACACCCAAACAGATGAAGAAACATATCCAGACATTCAGAAAAACACAGCGCTGAACAAAAACACTCCTCTCCCTCCACTCACAGCTCTCACAAAAAACGAGATAAATAGACGAGACAGTAAAAATGCTGAACATTTCTTGAAATAATATTTTCTGGATGTTCACGTTCTTCCTCTCAGTCTTTATTCACCTTTTTTTCCATAGTTTATCAACAGAAATTCATAAAAGTTGATTATGCCAGTTATATCGTAACTGTATAGAATTGTATAGTTCTAATAGCGGGGCACACTGTAACGCAGTGTTACAACGAACCCTATCTGCGCAACTGGAATTTAAACCTGGTTAGTGTCTTCTGATAGTTAGTGAATGCATTAAAGAACTACCCAAACTGCTAAACAAGAGATTGGAGATTAAAATAATATCAGATTTGTCTAATTTTAAATAAAAACAAAAAATATAGATGAAAAATTAGCTTAAGTAAGAAATTTACTTTTGCTATTGTTAAATAAATGTTCAGGTGAATTTGGCGCAATTTTTTCTCTATATATTGTCGATATGGCAACTAATAAATACGTTAAGTTTCTTCATGCTAGCGTGTGTGGAAGTATTTAAACCACGTGTGTTACAACTAACCCCGCGTTAGTTTGGGCCCGCGCTCCCCAACCATCCAAAATCTTTGTCTGCAATTTAATAATAATGACCTATTACGTTTGCTATTGCTTTTGACCACTAGGTATCAGTATTTAGTCAGAGACCTCCCATGGCTGTAGCTAGCACTAGCAGATGATTTATTATGCAAATGTAAATGTAATAGAAAAATACAGTACAATAATCAAATATTCATATTCATACATTCTTAAACAAAACCAATTGTTTAGTCAAAAATTCAAGAAGGTCCATATTTTAACATTTTAGGATATAATTACAGGTAAGACCATTTTTTTCTTTCTTTCTTTTTATAGCATTTGTTATGAAAAATAGCAACACAGTTAGAAACTATAGCTACAACATAGCCACAGTTGTAATATAAATCTTTAGTGAAAAATCTATTCCCTTAATATCTATTATAAATTCTACAACTAGTCAAAATTTGCCACAATAAATACAATAGAATAAATTCTAGTAAATGTGGTCATCATGAGAAGTTTAAAAAGCTTGCAGGATGATGTTTTCCCCTCTTTTCATCAGTCATTTTAGTGGCTGTTTTAGATCATGTTCGACTTTCTCCGTAGCGTTTTATATCCTCAATAGAATCCAAATAGGTTGCACATTTTATCATCAGCGTCGCAGGAACGGCCTTACTGCACAGTCATATTGCGCAGACAATTGATCCGTTCAGTTCGTACAGCTTATAAAAGCTCCGAACACGCGATGTATACAATTAATTCATATACCGGCTACGTGTGAGAAGTGCCGGTGCGCGAGAAGTGTACTGCGTACCGGCCCACTTCGAGCACTGACTGTTACTACTAATAAAACCGATCTCTGGGGGCCCCAAAAGTGCGTGGGCCCTCAGAATCGTTCTAATTTCCTAATTTTAATTAACTTGTCCAACTCTGATCACAAATGAAGAATCTATCGCTATTTGATCTATCATTTATTTTGAAAATCAGTCACTAAATGTGAAAACTAGAGTCTGAAAGCTTTCGAATGCTACATAGTTTGTCAAGATTACTTTAGGTTTAGACTAAGATGTTATTGTTATAAATGTATAATGGAAAGTGCCCCACGGGTGCGGGGAGGGGCATTTTTAAAAATAATAGTTAAAAACATTTTTATAAATCCTAAATCCATCCATTTATTTTCTGTAATATGTGAAAAGTATTGATATTAAAAGTTAATTATTTGTACCCTGTGCTCTCCGCTCTACCAGCTGTACAAGCGTCCAGTCTTAGATTCTGACATAATTGTCGCTCCTCTGCATTTTATACTGCCCGAAGGCTTGTCAGTATTTCCATATTCGCGACAATTGGCCAGTTAGTTCACTATCCTGTAAGGTTTCAGGAATTTCTATGAAGGGGAAGAGTTCCCACTGCATAGCAGGCTATGCAATGTCTTGTTCCCATCTCTCAGGGAACCAGGGTTACAACAGTAACCGGAGATTATTTGTGCTTGCATTACATTGATGTGCTCTCAACATTTGTCATTAAAATAAACATAGAAAGTGTCTCAAGTTAAATATCAAAATAAGAATAAAGTCATGTCTGAAAGCTGCAATCAATTTTTTATTGGTTAAAATTAATGGAGAAAATGTGGATTAATGTGTTTTACTGTGGTTACTTGAACATGCTCGAGCACCCACAGGATTGGTACCTGTAGTTTTATAAACAAGGCCCAGTTTGACACTGGATCTGCAGATCGTTTGAAACTGAAAGAAGAAGAGGTCCCAGCAATAAAAGATCATGAGTCATGAGTCAGACAAGGCCGTAACCATGTCTTGAACACTGGGGGGAGTTTTTTTTTTTGTTTGTTTTGTATTTTTTTTTTTTTTTTTGGGGGGGGGGGGTATTTTTATTTATTTTAATTAAATAATTGAAGAATTAAAAGGGATTTAAGGGAATAAGAATGTAAAAGAAGTTCTAGGTCTAATTGTAGCCTATATAGTTGTGAAGTAGTCAATTTAAACTCTTTCCAAATAACATTTTATACGTGTTTGTCTAATATGTCAAAAATGTAAAAAAAAAAAAAAAAAAAAAAAAAAGCGTCTCGTCTCGTCACATTCAGTTATGGATGACATCTTCATATTCATGACATTTTCAATTAAAAATGGAAAAATTAAATAAAAAATGTTGAGTAGTTTGCATCACTGTACAGTTGCAAGAAAAAGTATGTGAACCACTTGCAGAATCTGTGAAAATGTTAATAATTTTAACAAAATAAGGGAGATAATACAAAATGCATGTTATTTTTTATTTAGTACTGTCCTGAGTAAGATATTTTACATAAAAGATGTTTACATATAATCCACAAGACAAAAAAAATAGCTGAATTTATTAAAATAACCCCATTCATAAGTATGTGAACCATTGATTCTTAATACTGTGTGTGGTTACCTGGATGATCTACGACTGTTTTTTTGTTTTGTGATGGTTCTTCATGAGTCCCTTGTTTGTCCTGAGCAGTTAAACTGAGCTCTGTTCTTCAGAAAAAATCTCCAGGTCCTGCAGATTCTTCAGTTTTCCAGCATTTTTTGCATATTTGAACCTTTTACAGCAGTGACTGAATGATTTTGAGATCCGTCTTTTCACACTGAGGACAACTGAGGACAACTGAGGGACTCAAACACAACTTTTAAAAAAGGTTCAAACATTCACTGATGCTCCAGAAAAAAAACATGATGCATTAATAGATGGGGGGTGAAAACATTTGGAATTTGAAGATCAAGATAAATTGTATTTAATTTGTCTTCCGGGAAACATACAAGTATTTTCTGTTGCTTCCGAAGGGCAGTACTAAATGAAAAAAAATGATATTCAAGCGAAATAAGAAAAATTTGGACCTCTTCATCCTGTTCAAAAGTTTTCACCCCCCGACTCTTAATGCATTGTGTTTCCTTCTGAAGCATCAATGAATGTTTGAACCTTTTTTAATAGTTGTGTTTGAGTCCCTCAATTGTCCTCCATGTGAAAAGATGGATCTATGGTGGTTACGGCCCTGGAGTTGGAACCACAGGCGGTAAGTAAAACTGCATCAAATGTCTGTGTTTTGTTCTCAATCGGCACGTAAGTGCATATAATGTAAACAAAACGAACATACAGTGAATCAAAAGTTATCCAGGGATAATGTGATGGTGATGGCTTGCAGACGATTGCTACCCAAAAGCTGCGTGTGCATGTGACTCTTTCGCTCTGCCCACGGCACGCCTCCAGGAGCTTGGCTGTTTTCAGAAAGAATCGGTACATCATATCTGTCTTTTATAAATATGATAAAACTAAAGACTCTTCAGAGATACGAAGGATGCAATACTACTCTATAGCTACTCAAGATTAACATGAGATTGGCAGAAACTGTGTGTATGTACCCTTTAACTTTTGACAAAGTGGTCACTGCACATACAAACATTATCCGACTCAGCTCCTCCCAACTGCAGACACAGGATTACAAGGCACTTTTTCCTGATTTCCTTGTGGTTTCTTGGTTTGATCGATTAGAGCAACTATAAACAAAGCAAAACCTAGGCATTTCATAGTGCTTCCCTATGTAGAAAACTACTTCCTGCCCTCCATCTGCATTTCGCACCACCCCCGTGACGTCATGTGCAAACAACCTGTTGAGCCTACTACAATCAATGAAGAATTAGCCGGTGAACTTTCATACTTTTTTCTTGTATGAAATTGGATTTTTGTTTATTGCAAATTATATAATTCTAAAGGATGTTATTTATACATTATTGGTTTGTTTTATTTTATTTATTTATTTTGTTTGGACTTAATGGGCTGAACTGTTGGTAGTGGAGGGTTTAGTCTATGTGGCTATGTGGAGGGTTTAGTCACAGTTTATTTATTAGAAATATGGTATTTGCTGTAGGGCTTAATATTAGCACTTTTTGTATTAGTTTTGGGGTGTGGATGAAGGTCTAGTTTTGTATATACACTATATTGCCAAAAGTTTTTTGACGCCTGCCTTTACGTGCACATGAACTTTAATGACATCCCATTCTTAATCCATAGGGTTTAATATGGAGTTGGCCCACCCTTTGCAGCTACAACAGCCTCAACTCTTCTGGGAAGGCTTTCCACAAGGTTTAGGAGTGTGTTTATGGGAATTGTTGAACATTCTTCTAGAAGCACATTTGTGAGGTCAGGCAGTGATGTTGGACGAGAAGGCCTGGCTCGCTGTCTCCGCTCTAATTCATCCCAAAGGTGTTCTATCGGGTTGAGGTCAGGACTCTGTGCAGGCCAGTCAAGTTCCTCCACACCAAACTCGCTCATCCATGTCTTTATGGACCTTGCTTTGTGCACTGGTGCGCAGTCATGTTGGAACAGGAAGGAGCCATCCCCAAACTGTTCCCACACAGTTGGGAGCATGAAATTGTCCAAAATGTCTTGGTATGCTGAAGCATTAAGAGTTCCTTTCACTGGAACTAAGGGGCCAAGCCCAACCCCTGAAAACAACCCCACACCATAATCCCCCTCCACCAAACTTTACACTTGGCACAATGCAGTCAGGCAAGTACCGTTCTCCTGGCAACCGCCAAACCCAGACTCGTCCATGGGATTGCCAGACAGAGAAGTGTGATTCGTCACTCCAGAGAACACGTCTCCACTGCTCTAGAGTCCAGTGGTGGCGTGCTTTACACCACTGCATCTGATGCTTTGCATTGCACTTGGTGACGTAAGGCTTGGATGCAGCTGCTCGGCTATGGAAACCCATTCCATGAAGCTGTCTACGCACTGTTCTTGAGCTAATCTGAAGGACACACAAAGTTTGGAGGTCTGTAGCTATTGACTCTGCAGAAAGTTGGCGACTTCTGCGCACTGTGCACCTCAGCATGCGCTGACCCCGCTCTGTGATTTTATGTGGTCTACCACTTCATGCCTGAGTTGCTGTTGTTCCCAATTGCATCCACTTTGTTATGATACCACTAACAGCTGACCGTGGAATATTTAGTAGTGAGGAGATTTGTTGCACAGGTGGCAACCTATCACAGTACCACGCTTGAATTCACTGAGCTCCTGAGAGCGACTCATTCTTTCACAAATGTTTGTAGAAGCAGTCTGCATGCCTAGGTGCTTGATTGTATACATTGGTGGCCATGGAAGTGATTGGAACACCTGAATTCAATGATTTGGAGGGGTGTCCCAATACTTTTGGCAATATAGTGTATATTCAGATTAAAATAAAGTAAATATTAATGATTTAAAATCATTAAATCATCAAAATTAAAAACAAAAACAAAAAAGTGTATTTACTGTATAAATGTTTGAATATCGGCTGCCTTTGTGGTAATTTAAAATCAAGCATTTAAATCCTGTGTGCGCTAAATCCTGTTTTGTACCTTACTGCAAAAGGCGAAAGTGTGATCAATGAGTGAAGTCCAGTTGATTTCTTCTTGTAGTGGGCCATCTTTTTTAAGTGGTAGAGTTCTGCACACTGAGAATCTTGCAAAATATTGAGGAATCACTTGACAATAACGTAAATGACATTTGAGAGCTGCAGCAGGAGAAGGATTTTCATGGAATAACATTTAATTTTTCTCTGTTCATCACACAGCTATTGTATTGCTTCTAAAAACTATATAGTAAGTATATTTCACATTTTATGGCTTCCATCCACATTCACTTTTGATGAGTGGACAAGAGCCACTTAAAGCTCATTTAGATCTCAACCCTTATTTCTGAGACTCACCACATTATAGCACCTAGTTAATGTAAGATTAACAAGATAAGCACATTATCAATGAATATCATAAACTGTCAATGACATTAGATATACGGTAGGTAAAGAGGACAAAATTGAACAAAACACAAGTCCAAGATACAATTTCACACAGAAAAGATCCGTCCAGAAATTTGCATGTGGTGCTGGTTCTGCAATTCAATGTCGACTTTATGTAGGACTAATTTCAAATAATTTCAAAAATCTACTGGTTGTTCTGGGGAAAAGATCAAAGCTGATAATAGCATGCACAACATTAAAAACAAGATTTTTATTGCCAGCGAAGGGCTGTAAAAATGTTTTTGTAAACCTCATTTAGGAGGCCTTCTGATAAAAAATAAATTAAAAAAAAAATGAACAAAATGTAGTCTCAAACATGACCACGGGATGTCACTGTCATTCCACAACCACACCACAGGCTGCTTAATGAGAGATTTGGTGATTTAAGAGAAACTTTTGGTGTTTTTTTACGTGTACGATTTCACAATGTTACACTACAAATTTTGTCATGTAATATGATATGAATAACACAAGCATATTTAACCTCTTTCTGGTTGTATACGCACTGCGTTGAGCAGTTAATCGCATGACTCTCACTGCCTGTCTCGTGTTTAATTCACTGTTAGCGGTAAATCCTGTCGCTCGTGCTCTGCTGAGGATCTAGAGCTCGCAATGGGTGACTGGCGGACAGATTATTGGAGTGTTTCGCGCTGTCAGGACACTAGTTTCTACACGGACGAGACCAAAACAGGACGTATGAAGTCAGCGACAGCTATCAAACAAGAGAAAACTGAAATGTTACCTTTCTTTCATTGGATTATAATGGAAAGCTGTGCATTAATTTAGAGAAGATCAACATAATGTGTTCTAAACTAATACATCTCGCTAAAGATACCCAGTCAGGTTTAGGCACACGTGCCGCTGTTCCATTTGGAATGAATTATTCAGAAGTGTGCAGCTCTTCATAGTGTGAATCTGTGGAGCGCGTGCACAGGTGAAGATTCCACAGGTAAAACAGCATCATGATGCCGACGGACCAAATGCGCTCCTCGGTCTCTCCTGTTCAGAGTTCATAAATGTCAGAAACGTTAATGGGACATATCATAGATAACCCCTGTGGCCAAAATGAGCGTCTATTCTCACCTATGGCGGATTCTGCAGATATTATTGGCAACGATAATCACGGCTGTCACTCAAGGTATGTGGATTTCTAGTCAAGTTGGAAGAGCTCAATCATAATGTTTTTGTCATTGTAAATAGTATTATACTGTATTTAGGAAGTGTAAGGGGTTTGTAATTCCTGAAAATGAATTCAGGAGAATTCAAAATCTTTACATAGAAGAATAAATGGGTGACTCGAGTTTCGTTTTAGACAGGCTATTTAAATCTAATCATTCTATTAATGGCCAGAATCCAGAAAAGGAATTTTAGCCTATACTTTAAGGTTGATTGTGTTCCATTCCACTTTTTTTTTTTTTCTTTTTTTTCTTTTCAGTTTCAGAGACACAAATCCCTTTTTTTGTGAGACTTATTGCTGTATAGTTATATTTCATAAAATTAATGTAGCATGAAAAGTTGATGGTTTAAAACAAATCAAATGTATAATCAAATGTCAAAGGTTTGGCCCAAACACTTTAACACTTTACACCTTCTTACAGTACAGTATACAGATTCAAACAGTACAGTATACAGTTTATTTGATTAAAATCGTACAACAGTGTAGTACATCGGTCGAAATTGTATTAAATTAACTGAAATAAAAACTATTTCCCATGCATTTTTATATGCTGGCACGCACCATCTTAAAAATGGGCATGATCCTTCTGACATACATGAATCTATATGTTATCTGTATCTGTAAGGTAGGCCTACTTATCTGCAGAAACTATTTTTTAAGACCTTAAACATTATGGATAAAAGCATGATAAAGATTAAATCCCTATAAAACTGATTTTTCAAAGAAGTTTTAAGGGCATTATTGGATACAGAACCATATCCAACCTTTCCTCAAAGGTCTTTGCTCACTTCTCATTCTTTAGATTCTCATTTCTCTCATCTGTCTCAATCCTTTCTGTACTTTTTTTTTTTTTTTTTGTAGTGAGTGCTTGTTTCTCAAGGCATGGTCTGGATAGGATTAGTGCTCATCCTGTCCCAGAAACAGTGTTTCTACAGCTTCACTCATTCACAGGGGCTGAGACATCTGTGCTGTGTGTGTTCTCTCTCTTTAATGGTGTTTTAAGACGTTTTAGGATCCTATGTTGTTGCACACGAGAAGATATAAAAGGAAACAGTATCACGCAAGCAATTGTGCTATTATTGTACTGATTAAATATATATGCTTTTATACAACAACTTTAAAAGTTAATATTGAGTAATTTTTCAGACAAAATTTGTCCAGTTAGTTTATATATTTTATGTCTCTACCAACAAAACTTGTTCCAAAAGAAGCAAAATAATCAAGCCCTTTCAGAAAAGCACTTGGCCAATAAAATTTTCAATGTTACAGTACCGTTTGTTTAACTCAGTGTCTGTGATGGTGCGGTGCAGTGCAACAGCTTCACTCACTGAAATGTTCATAACAATTTTATAGATTTGTTTTAAAAGTTCAAGCAGTCAAACCATACAGGACGAATAATGATGATGGAAAAGAGCAAAAGGAGGGAAAGTTATCAAAAGCCTTGCTTGCATTCAATAGACCCAGTATGATGACTTGCTTAATGTTCATATAGTTGCTGCCCATGCATTAACTTACTTTTTCAGTCATATTTCTTTAGGATGTAACAAATTAGACTTATATCAAATGACTCTATATGTGCCATAGTTATACAGTATGCTGGCATATGTTTTACATTCATTTTAATATTGTCTATTGATATACTGTTAAATGTTTACCATCTGTGTTAGACTTCATTAGACCCCATCAGTTTCCCACTTCAAGCCTTAAGTCACCTTCTTACAGTTTAATGTGGTGACATTTGGCATTAAGGATGTATTATAAAGGTTGGTGCTGACTTAAAAAGTAGCATGCAAGCTTGCTTGTTGACAATGTGATAATGTAGTATAATCACAGAAAGTATCTGCTATGTACTAACAGCTGTCGTAACATTATATTTATGTCTTCAGTACCAAAGTCTTCCAGCATTAAAGCCCCAATTGGTCAGTGTGAATGGTCTCTGCTCTGCCATCTGTCCTTGCACATCCTGGAGCGTAAATGGCGCTATAACTGCTGCATTGAATTATTTTGTAATTAATTGCATTTGCTTAATCAAAAGATAAACAAAACATTATATATTAAAAATATTAAATTAATTCTTTTAATTAAAAAATGATAATAAGTTAAATTGTTTTAATCCTTTTTTAGACTTAAAGTGAGGTGTTAAGGTGTCATAGCAAGAAAGAGTGTCATCTCCACTTGAAGAAGTTTGAGGTATTTGAAAGAAGAGAGGCAGCTGTTGATGTGTCTCAAGGGGAAACACATCTGTGCTGTCAGCTACTGTTTGTAGTCCTCTGAGTCTTTTTACTGTATTCTCACAGCATGGTGGTGAAACGCACTGCTTTTTTCAATGTTATCAAATTTTTCAATTGATTTCAAATATACGCTCCGGGTCTTGAAGCAAAACCAGTTGAGAAGCCCTGATCTAGAACACCATACCACTTTTGCTGTTAAAGCCACATGGCTGAGCACATACAGACAGCAGAATGCTTTCTTAGCATGGACTGATGGATAATGCATGGATGGATAGAATCTGAGTGATTTTACTATATATTTTCAAGAATATTTGTGGAGGGTGAAATCAAAATAGTATTATTTATATCTGCTCTCAAACCTGCTATCGATGTTTCATTAGTACTACAATAAGGTCCCATTAGTTAACTAAGTGCATTTAAAGTTATTGTCTCTCAAAAGTAAGAGTCGACTCTGAGTCAATTAAACGAGTCGTTTGTAAAACGAATCCCAAGCCGTTTCGTTGTGACGTCACAACGAAACATTAGCATATTGCCCGCCCACTTATTGCACGCGCAGACACCAGGGAAAATTAATCTTTTGTTGTGTTCCCGTCATTTTACTGACAACTGCTTCTCAAACCTCGGGGAGTTTAACGCAGGATTCACAAAACGCTTGGTCTTAAAATATGGATCAATGCCCAGTTTATTTGGACCAGCTTGCTCCTCTGAATCTCAATCTCTAAGTATAATTAATAATTGATGTTTATATTTTCTAGCGATCATTCAAAATTCGTAGTTTTGTATGTTATGTTGTGTAACATACACCCAATAATCTGTATGTCTACTGCTAACCGGCTAACTCACGTTTCTGTAGTTCTGCTATTCAGTCCAATATTGTCTAAAATGTGTCGATTAATGCAGCTTGTTTGTCTTATTACTTGGAGTAATGATCAAGGATGGAGCACAACTTTTGTTTACAGAGTCTAATGCATTATCAGCTATTCACGTTTGTGCTCGGCTAACGTAGGAGTTTACAACATAGTTGTGGGCCCGGTTCGCTTACATAAATGTAAAACAAACTGTTTTTTTTCCTCTGTGTTTTTATTATTACAGTAGAGTGGAGCTCTATCTGTATTGTAATAGGATGTTAAGATGCATTGTAATGTCAAACAATAATATAGCCATTTTTTACTTTGTTAATAGTTATGATGACAAAGTCTGTATACACATCTGGCCTAAATGTTTATCTTATGTTAGAGGTTTTCAGCTTCGCTTGGCATTCTGAAACAGTTCCCACAGGTGCAGCTACATAAAGTATAACAGTGACGCTGCTATCACATCTTATAAATAACGCAAACTAAGGTGACACTTACCATAGAGAAACATCCTACTCCAGTCGTGATTGTGAATCAGTTTCTGGTTGATCGACAACTTCAGACGTTTCATCGCCGGACTCGGGCTCGAATTGACACGGTAAAATCGATGCTATCTTTTCTGTCCATACATTGTATACAATGTCTTGCGAATTGATAGCTGTCATTCAGTTATGGCAATAGGCGCGCAGTGGACCAATCACAAAGGATTGGGCCATCTGACCAATCTGAGCAGTGTAGGCTCACGGAAAGGAGAGGTTTAGAGAGACTGATTCTTTGAACTGCTTCTAACAAATTGTTTATGAACTGAGGTGAAATTAAATGTATATTATGAGAAAACGAAAGTGTTTTTTGACATTGCATGCATGTAAACCTGTTGTAGGAGACTCCCAAAACAATATTAGGAACCTTAAAAAAGGCATAAAAGGGGCACTTTAAAAACACACATTAAACATACTGAGCATTTATCTCAGTGTTTAAACGTACTGAGCATTTATCTCAGTGTTTAAACACGCACATCAAACGTACTGAGCATTTATCTCAGTGCTTAACACGCAACCTTAACACTGTTTTCCCCATAGTGTGGCTAGCAGGCTTATTAGCCCATCATACTTACGGATTTAGAGCTGAATCCAACCAGATGTTATCTATGTCATTTGCTGAAATGGAGGGTAAATAGAATGGATGTTGACCTATTGACCTGCACAACTGCTAATGCTGATGCATCCAGTCCTGCTGATGGGTAGCAGAGAGACCTTTATATGAACTCAAAGCCAAATGCTCAGAACTAAAGAATCTCACACAAATTTAAAACATCTGAAACAAACAGCTCACCACACATAAATTCTCTAACAAATATACACATTATCTGCTCAGATATTTTGACATGAACAAAGCATTTAAACTTAAAACACTACAGAAACCATCTCAGGTTACGTATGTAACCATGGTTCCCTGAGAGGGAATGAGACACTGCGTCGAAGAAGCTGTGGAAATGCCTCTGCATGATTGCGTCGTGAAGCGCATGTGAAATCAGTCCAAGGGCGTGACAGAACGTCATAGGCAGGTGATGTCATGACCAGGAAACTATAAGCACACCTGAACCAAACCGCGCTAGCTTCTGATAGGATGAAGCAAATCAGTCACAGACATGCAGGGAGTATGGCAAAGTGACACAGCATCTCGTTCCCTCTCAGGGAACCATGGTTACATACGTAACCTGAGACGTTCCCTTTCAAGGGAACTCACGCTGCATCGAAGAAGCTGTGGAAACCTCAATACCCACGCCGCCATAGTAACAAGTGCCTGTGTGTGTGAAATCGTCAGCGCACACTAAGACGAGAGCACCCCTGACCCCGGGGTCGAGGCCAGATCCAGGTTGTAAAACCTCACAAACGTGTGCGGCAAGGACCATCCTGCCGCATCACACACTTCTTGTAGGGAAACTCCTGAGAGCAAAGCTTTAGAAGCGGCCATACTCAGAGTTGAGTGGGCCTGGACCATAAGAGGTGAAGGTTGGCCCGGCCGACTGCAGGATACCCTTTCTTAGGTGACCCGAAACAAACACGGAGTTGATCTGGTTTACGCCACAGGACAGCTCTGTGGACGTAAGCATCTAACGCCTTAACTGGGCAGAGCAGATTTAGCTTCTCCTGTTCTAGGGTTTTAAATGGAGGCAGACAAAAGGCCTGCAGCATCATAGGGCTTGCCACATTAGTGGGAACCTTAGGAACATAACCTTGCTTAGGAAACAAAAAGGCTTTCACCATGCCAGGTGCAAACTCAAGGTAGGAGGGAGATACCGACAGTGCTTGTAAGTCTCCAATTCTTTTGATAGATGAAATAGCAATGAGGAACACAATCTTGAGAGTAAGGAACTTCTCGGGAACCTCCTCAATAGGCTCAAAGGGAGCCAAGGACAGGCCTTCCAAAACTATGGCCAAATCCCATGTCGGCACCCTCGAGTGTGCCGTAGGCCTCAGCCTCAGAGTGCCACGAAGGAAGCGAGTTACCCATGGGTGTCTCCCAACAGACATACCATCTAAAGGAGTGTGGTAAGCAGCAATGGCCACCACATATACCTTTAAGGTGGATTGGGATAACCCTGCAGAGAATCGATCCTGCAAAAACTACTGAAACTACTGAAGTACTGAACCAACTGGGCAGGGAGCTGGGTCTAGCATGCAACTCCTGCACCATGAAGTGAACACTTTCCACTTCAGGGCATACAGCCTCCTAGTGGAGGGTGCTCTGGAATGGAGTATGGTCTCTACAAAGAGACCTGAATCTACGGGCTGGGCCCCCTCAGAGGCCAAGCCCACAGTCTCCATAACTCCGGGCGGGGGTGAAGAAGTGAACCCCTCGACTGAGAGAGAGAAGGTCTCTCCTGACAGGAATCTCCCAAGGAGAGCCGTCGAGGAGAGACACTAGGTCCGAGAACCACACTCAGCGCGGCCAGAACGGGGCTACTAACAACAAACGGACCCCGTCCCGGCGCACTCTCCCTAGAACTCCCCCTGATTCAGGCACCTTGGGATGTAGACTGCTCTTAGTGATAGCAGTTTCCCTTGGGCCCACAAGAGGATCTGGTGTGCCAATCTGCATAATGGGCGTGAGCGCAGACCCCCTTGATATTTTATATATATGAGACCACCGCTGTGTGTGCCAGGAACACGCATCCAAAAGTTTTGCATCCATCGTAAGCATTACGCGACAACAAGGAGCTCCCAACACTGGCCCTTGGGAAAGAAACCAAGGTTTTTTTCCACATGACACAAGCATGAAGGCATCGCCGCGTGACCTTGATCACGCGAAATGGGTTTCCCCTCGCAGAGAACCCCTTGGTTTTGAGCCACCACTGCAAGGGTCTCATGTACAGCAGGCCAAAAGGTATAGTATTTAGCCTCAACTCCAACACTTTCATCTGAGCGAGAACAGCATCTCGATGCTGAATCGCTAACTGTCTTGACTGTGCCAGAATGAGCCAATCATCTATGTAGTTCAATATGCGAATGCGCTGGAGTCTCAACGGAGCCAGAGCTGCATCCATGCATTTTGTGAACATGTGGGGAGATAAAGCTAGGCAGAACGGAAGAACCCGCTACTGGTACGCTTCACCCCCGAAAGCGAACCTGAGGAACTTCCTGTGCTGAGGAAGGATGGAGATGTGGAAGTATGCATCCCTTAGATCTATCGTGACAAACCAGCATTCCTCGGACCTGATTTGTGACATGATTTGTTTCAGAGTGAGCATTCTGAACTTGAGCTTCTTGACAGAACGGTTTAGATGGTGCAGATCTAGAATAGGACGCGGCCCTCCATCCTTCTTTGGAACGATGAAGTACCGGCTGTAAAAACCCAGACTCTCTGCTGGGAGGAGGAACCCGTTCTATAGCCTCCTTTCGCAAAAGAGTCTGTACCTCTTGTTCCATAACCAGAGCCTGCTTGGGGTTGACCACTGTGGATAAGACCCCGCTGAACCTGGGTGGGCATGACTCAAACTGAATTCTTTACCCTTATTCTACTGTCTGCAGGACCCACTGAGATATATTTGGCAGAAGTTTCCACGCTGCCAGAAAATCTACTAAGGGAACCAGACTCTACACAAGCAACCAGGTTGGTGCCCTGAAGCGGCGAACCAGCAGGGAACAACCGAACTGGTACCTCCTCAGAGGGATTGAACGTCCCAGCACCGCTACGTTTCCGGGCGGACACTGAGACATATGTTCGATGAGAACCGCTGCGCCTTGAAGCACACGAGGTGGCAGGGTTGGCAGAATGGCCCCCTGAGGGCATAGAGGGGAGACGGGCACCGTATAATGAGATGAACTCCGACTTGCCCCGGAGGGGACTGCCCTCAGAAGCCCGACGCCACTGGCCTCAGGACTTCTTTGCCGAAGCCTTCGCAAATAATGATGTGTGGCGATGGGTGGCGATGCTTGGATGGCGACACTCATCTTCTGTTGCGCCCTATGCGAGGAGCTCATACTCAGCTGGGACTGCTCCGGTGGAAGCGTCTCTTCCACCTGAGGCATCGCCCCATAACCATGCTGTTTCAGGGGAACGCGAGCCAAGGTGCTCTCCTCAAAGAGCGCACGGAGGGAGCGTAGTGTCTTCATAGACAGCATATCGCAATGCTCACAACCAGCCTCCTCGAAGGGCTGCCTGAGCATGCTCCGCTTCCAAACAAACAACACAAATCTCGTGTGTATCTCCACCCATGATGAAACGAGGGCAGGGAGGAACACACTGCTTAAATTGCTGTTTGTTCGCCATAGTGTACTTATATTTGAATGATATATAATTTGAGAGACAGACAACAGAGAGCGTTTGCTGAAGGCACAGAAGCTTGCACGGTTTGGTTCAGGTGTGCTTTATAGTTTCCTGGTCATGACATCACCCACCTATGACGTTCCATCACACCACTGGACTGATTTCACAAGCGCTTTACAACGCAATCACACAGAGGCGTTCCCACAGCTTCTTTGACGCAGCGCAAGTTCCCTTGAAAAGAAAACATAATTTAACATTTGTGCTCAAATGCGTAACCTTGCTCTTAGATGTTCTTAAGCAGTAGTAGCATAACGAGTGTGAAGTTAATTCTACAGAGATTAGGAGAAAGTTTACTGTTTAAAAGTGAAAAATAAAATAAAAGATAAAGCAATGAAGGAAAGTGTGTGTTTTCAGTGTCTCGATTCACAAATAGTATTTTGAGGGATATTCTTTTTTTTCCTTTGAAGCAGTTGATGGTATGAATCCAAATGTTGTGTGTTGGTGCATCAACTGATCATGAAATATGATCTGATTGACAGTCAGAGACATAGATTACACAGAAGTAAAAAAATCTGTCATCATTTACTTACCCTCATGTCGTTTCAAACCTTTCTTTTCTTTTCTTTTCTTTTTTTGAGGTTCAATGAAGTTCAGTGTTGTTGTTGTTGTTGTTGTTGTGTGTGTGTGCGTGTGTGTGTGTGCGTGTGTGATTTTTGAGGACACAAATTTGTATAATGACATGGGTATTACACTGGTATTACGACATAAACATGAAATATGAGGACATTTCATGAGTCCTCATATTTAAAATAGCTTTAAAAACATACTCACGTCAAGTCAAGTCAAATCAAGTCACCTTTATTTATATAGCGCTTTTTACAATGCAGATTGTGTCAAAGCAGCTTTACATTGATAACTGGTATATAATTTTGGCTGCACAGCAGCTCTTAAAGAAAATGGTATCAATGCAGGCAGATCAAAGCACTGTTGAATATCAAATGTCAAGTGACCCCAACTAAGCAAGCCAAAGGCGACAGCGGCAAGGAACCCAAACTCCAACAGGTGACATCAGGTGGCAAATAGGTGTTAAAATAGAGACATTGTTAATAAACAATGTTTTATTAAAAATGTAAAAATGCAGAATGTTTTCTGTGATGGGTAGGTTTAGGAGTATGGGTAGTGCAGGGGGATAGAATGTAGAATAGAATAAAAACCATTATGCCTATGAAATGTCCTCACTTTTATAGCAAAACAAACCTGTGTGTGTGCGTCTGTGTGTTCTGCAGGGGGAAAAAAGTGTTCCCAGACTTTTTCCTGCACTATGAATGTTTTGCTTGTTTGTTTGGAATTATGTTTGTAAGATCATACACAATTTGTGTAGAAATCCAGTCCAAAGGGTTCACTTACTCCCCCCAAACAACTGTGCAAAGCACAGAAAAAGAATAATTTTAATGACAATGTCAGTCAGGCAGAATTTTATCCAATTCAAATTAATCTTTTCTCCTTTGCATGTTCTGTCACTGCTTCAGCTGTAAATGACTGCATGACCCTACGACTCAATCTGCTTTTTAAAAAATTATTTCCAGGAATTTTGGTCTCTTTTGAGCTCATCCATGTTTTTGGAGTTGACTTTTTTTCTTCTTTTTACTGGCATATATCACACAATGTTGGATCTCAGACTTCTCTGAGTTTACCAATCCGCAGGAGTTTTTCATGGATATACTAGAATACTGAATTGATATTGTGCCTATAAGATGAAAGTGGCTGAAGCTTGGGTGGATTAAAATAGGCTGCATTGGATGCAATATTGCAGATTTACATTTGGTATTTGGTTTCAATCTTAGTAAATGTAATATTCATATTTCCATATCTGGTAGCAGACCAGGGCATTAATAGAGCTCTCTTTATTTTATATTTGACAAATATGCCTTTCATGCTCAAGTCGAGTTAAGTCAAGTTGGTTAATGAATCAGAAATATTAAAGACAGTACTGCCTTTCAAAATCATCATCATACAACTGGTCTTCATACAGTGCATACAGTTATTTTATTTTATTTAACCATATCTCTATTGCAAAAAAATATGAAAGTTCAAGAAAATCTCCACAGTGCATTTTATTTTAGCTGTTCTATGTTTGAAGCCCAATCTTGCAGTGGAAATGTCACTCTACCAATAGCTTTCTTGTGCACATATGATAAGATGTTTTTAATGACAGCACTTTATTAATTACTGATGCAAGCTAGCATTAATTGGCTGCAAAAATGTATGAATGAGCCTTTGCCATATAATGAAGTATCAAACTAAGTGGCATTTATTTTAAAGAAATATTGCACAAGCACACTTCTCATGTAAAACAATAAAAATATGTTTGCTTGCTTGAAAATTATAACAGAAAGGATGAATTATTGAAAAACATATTTGGACAAACATATTTGGACATTTTCTGTTTGTCAAACACAGTATTGTTCATCTCAGAGCAACTTTCTTACATTCTATAAAGTTTCATTAGGATACATTAAAAATAATTTTGAGGAAATTATTTGTGATTTACTGAATGACCTCTGCTGTATGATTAACATTACAAAGAATGTTGACCTACTGTGGACTGTGGAAAAAACTGTGAAATGACTGCTAAATTTGATCCAAAACAGGCAGTGGTGTAGGCAGAGTGGCAGTGTTGCAGGCTGGGAGATTTAAATTGGGAGATTCTGAATATTTTCATGCCAGAAATGTTGCTATGATACAAACATGCATTTCTTAGTGTGATTTAAATGTCATAAAAGGGCCAGTACATGTGATATAATGGTACAAGAATCATAAATGTGAAAGGAGTGTAAATTTAATATGAAAAAACATTGGCATTATAGACATCCAGAACAGCCATCCAGCTGTTCTTCAGACCATTGTTCTATGTAGGGGTTGCAGGGATGCTGGAGCCTATTCCAGCATATCGGGCTGAATGCAGAGACTTACAGCACCTGGTATTCATGGCGGTGTCCCATCCAACTTTTAACCTGTCTTTTGCATCGCTTAAAGGGATAGTTCACCCAAAAATGAAAATTACCCCATTATTTACTCACCCTCAAGCCATCCTAGGTGTATATGACATTCTTCTTTCAGACGAATACAATCAGAGTTATATTAAATAATGTCCAGGCTAATCCATGTTTTATAATGGGAGTGGATGGTGTCCCAAATTCTAAAGACAGAAAAAATGCACCCATCCATTATAAAAGAAGTCCACACGGCTCCGGGGGTTAATAAAGGCCTTCTAAAGTGAAGCAATGCGTTTGTGTAAGAAAAATATCCATATTTAAAACTTTATAAAGTGTAATCTCTAGCTTCCGCTAACTGTCCTATGCGCGTTCACAAGAGAGTGGCGTCCCAGCTTATGACGTAGGACGCAGGCGCAGTGTGAGTTCCGGTGAGAATATGCTAGTCTCACGAGAACCAAGTTGTGTACAGCAAAGGAAATCCACGTGAAGAAGCGTATTGTTTGAGCTATACTCTACATTTTATGTGTTAAAATGCTGATTTCTTGTGAATATCTGGGTTGCTTCAACAAAGCTAAAGTCTTGAGGTTTTCTCTTTTTTGAATTTGGGCCACCATCCACTCCCATTATAAAGCATGGATTAGCCTGGACATTATTTAATATAACTCCGATTGTATTCATCTGAAAGAAGTGTCATATACACCTAGGATGGTGAGGGTGAGGGTGAGTAAATCATGGGGTAATTTTCATTTTTGGGTGAACTATCCCTTTAACTGTATTAGTGATACACATCACCAAATAGTTATTATGCTTGTCATTACAACAAATTGTTATAAATTGAACAAAACATCACATTTCATAATTATAAATTACTATAAGTAATTATACAACTGTACGTATGTCCAACCTTACCCAGATACATAGAGTACACTCGCGTTAATATACAGGTGCTGGTCATATAATTAGAATATCATCAAAAAATTTATTTATTTCACTAATTCCATTCAAAAAGTGAAACTTGTATATTATATTCATTCATTACACACAGACTGATATATTTCAAATGTTTATTTCTTTTAATTTTGATGATTATAACTGACAACTAAGGAAAATCCCAAATTCAGTATCTCAGAAAATTAGAATACTGTGAAAAGGTTCAATATTGAAGACACCTGGTGCCACACTCTAATCAGCTAATTAACTCAAAACACCTGCAAAGGCCTTTAAATGGTCTCTCAGTCTAGTTCTGTAGGCTACACAATCATGGGGAAGACTGCTGACTTGACAGTTGTCCAAAAGACGACCATTGACACCTTTGGAAATCAGGGTCCCAGAGTCTGGAGGAAGAGAGGAGAGGCACACAATCCACGTTGCTTGAGGTCCAGTGTAAAGTTTCCACAGTCAGTGATGGTTTGGGGTGCCATGTCATCTGCTGGTGTTGGTCCACTGTGTTTTCTGAGGTCCAAGGTCAACGCAGCCGTATACCAGGAAGTTTTAGAGCACTTCATGCTTCCTGCTGCTGACCAACTTTATGGAGATGCAGATTTCATTTTCCAACAGGACTTGGCACCTGCACACAGTGCCAAAGCTACCAGTACCTGGTTTAAGGACCATGGTATCCCTGTTCTTAATTGGCCAGCAAACTCGCCTGACCTTAACCCCATAGAAAATCTATGGGGTATTGTGAAGAGGAAGATGCGATATGCCAGAGCCAACAATGCAGAAGAGCTGAAGGCCACTATCAGAGCAACCAACACCTGAGCAGTGCCACAGACTGATCGACTCCATGCCACGCCGCATAGCTGCAGTAATTCAGGCAAAAGGAGCCCCAACTAAGTATTGAGTGCTGTACATGCTCATACTTTTCATGTTCATACTTTTCAGTTGGCCAAGATTTCTAAAAATCCTTTCTTTGTATTGGTCTTAAGTAATATTCTAATTTTCTGAGATACTGAATTTGGGATTTTCCTTAGTTGTCAGTTATAATCATCAAAATTAAAAGAAATAACCATTTGAAATATTTCAGTCTGTGTGTAATGAATGAATATAATATACAAGTTTCACTTTTTGAATGGAATTAGTGAAATAAATCAACTTTTTGATGATATTCTAATTATATGACCAGCACCTGTATGTACTACATAGCAAATCTAAATTGCTTGAATGTTATATAGTCAAAAAAATAATACATCCTACTTTACCTGTTAGTATACTCAAGCAGTATATTGTATATAACTATACAGAAAATCTCAGCTGCTGTCACAAAAATGTAAACTATATTAGCACAGCTTTATTTATAAAGATGGATATATATCCCATCCAACTTTATTCGCATACACACAGTACACTCGCATAAAGAGATATATTCACTATTATATATAAGGTATATTCACTATTTATATAGAGAGAGAGAGCAAATCCAACCATATTACAAACATTAATGTCACGATTTTCTGTAAAGCTGCTTTATTAACTGCTTTAATAATATGCTTTATTAACATAATGCCAATGTGTATTATGAAAAGCGCTATACTTGTCTTGACTGAAAATTGCTTAGCTTCCGAGATCAGTTTCCATGGTTGTATGGTCGTAAGCAACATCCACCATTTTGGTGGTGCACACACAGGACTATGTAGACACACTGTATGGAATAAAGACAACATTACACATCTCTCTTAAACTAAATTCTTTCCTTTTTCATTTGTGTCTTTGTTCTCTTGCAGAGCTGGACAGTCAGGAGATCTCCGATGCCACCAAATCCTCCACCCCATATCCGTTGTTCCTTCCCGTAACTTATCAGGTATGGGATGCTGAATACTTCCTACTAAAAGAAGCAGGACAGGACATCATGCGCAATTCCAGCATGCAGAGCCACACACAGCCATTTGTCATGCTCCAAGCGGGACGTCTCCCAGTTATCAATGCCAGCTACGGCCCACTCTCAACCAAACAGGAGATCCCCCTGGACTTAGTGCAGTCGGTGCAGTTATTCCGGCCCTCACCACCAGTTTTCACCCTCAATTGGAGAGTCCAGTCCTTTGTCCTGACCCGGTGGGTCTATTCATCTTCTCCCAAAGTGCGAGTCCTGTTCTACGTAGCTGGGAGAGACTGGGACAGAGGAGAGAAGGAAAAAGAAACAAAAGATGAGCTGCCATGCGTGACTGTGTATGCCTTCTGGCAGACTCAGGAGGTCCGTGGCTCCTGTGTCATCCGAAATGAACATGGGACCTGCATGGCAGAGGTTGACCCTCCTGCGAGCTGGTTCAGCCCGGTTGAGGGCAGTTCCAGTCGGGAAAGACAAGGGCCAACCCAGGGGAACCCTGTGGAACTGTATTACCAGGCCCGACCCAGTGCTTACGGCCCGTGCACAGCCAGTGGGGAGGAGGGCAAGAGGTGGGATTTGGGTGGTGGAAATGCTGGGCAGCCTCAGGCTGAGTACATGCCCGTGACCCCCATGCAGAGAATCGGGAGTGTTCGGCTCCAGCAGGTCAAACAAGGGGCCATGCCAGTGTCCGTGCTCAGACTGAGAGAGTCTGTGGTCATCCAGACCTCCTCTAAACCCCTTAAGAAGACTGATATTGCTTCCTTTTATGTCTACGTGAGGAGCTCAGCCAACCTGGACACCTTCTCCCTCAGGTAAGTCCTGTAAAAAGACATTTATGCATTTCGTAACTTTTCCTGGGAATCAAACCCACAACCTTGCCATTGCTGATTCCATGCTCTTTAAGCTACTAAACAGAAATGCCTTACCACAGTCGTAATTCATTATGAAAAATATACCAATAAATTGGGAACAAGATTTTAATGGATTATGCCTTTTTCTTGAAAATACCAGTGATGTTAGCATCCTTTCTGGAAGTAGTGCAGATTATCAGTGCAGAGAGGAGAAATACATGTAATGATAATAATAATATTTTGAGCTGTTAGAATATTTGAGCTGTTAGAATATTTGAGCTGTTAGCTGATATAGCTGTTAGATGACTGCAGAACTCTGGGGTCATCAAGTCTGGGAACTTAGTCTGGAAAGCTCATTGTGCAGATTTGATCATCTAGCTATATGGCTGGGGAAAAAAGACATGCACGTTTAATCTCTCAGATTATATGCTCTACCACAAACACATTTTTTTTTGCTTCTCTTGCTCTCTGAATGCTTTTGCTGCTCATTCGTTGTCATGCTGTTCTTTAAAAAGCATGTCTAAATAGTGTCTCTGCTTGGTTAGAGAAGGTGAGCATCATTTAGGAGCCAGGAAGGGTTTAGCCAGAACCTTTATTCAAGGAGAAATGACTAGTTTAAAATTAATATGCAGAGTATTTAGAATACATTTTTTTACTGTGTTTTATAGTATTTTCAACAAAAGGTTTGATTTAATGATGCTAAACATGAATAAACACTAAAATGTGAAGTGGTATAAGCACCAATTAAAAAGTAGCACCACCCATTACCCATTTTTTTTGCAGGCGTATTCTATCTGACAGAGTTTAGACCGGAAAACTCTGCCATTCTATAAAAATGTTTCAAAACAAAGGTTCGAAACATTATGAGGTAACAAAGCTTTGTTGAAAATCACATGCCTTGGTGAGTTTGAAACAATCAAACTTATTCAAAACAAAAGATTTGTAAATGTTTTGAAGCTTCATGAATCTGTTTACCAGCCATGTCTTGCTTTGCCTATGTTAACATTTCTCGAATGTTCTTTGGGTATGAAAGTAAAATTATTCAAATTAAGGTGGTTGATGTAACACTTTTTTTTTTTTTTTAACCATGATTGACACAAGGTTGCACCTTTTGACAACCTGAACTAAATTTGCCATCTAGTAAAAACAAAATAATCTGATATTTTCTAGAAACATATTGATCTGATTACCTTGACTTCAATTTGTCAGACAAATATTTTTCAAATATTAGTGTCTTAAAACAATAGTATTATAGTATTTTTAAGACTTTCAGTCATTTTAATGAGCCTTTAAAAATGTTATTATATATGCAGGGTTGTAACACTTTGATATTCTGACTTTTTGCCCTTATTTTAAAGTTTTATTTTAATTCAGAAATTCTAAAATGTGTTCCTCATAGAATAGTACACAAAAATGAATGTCACTTATCACTGATGATCACTGATGCCTAAACATCAATTCATTCTCTTCAAAGAATATAATTGAGATGTGGATGAGCTTGAAATCTCAGAAAATTGAGATGCCAGTTGTAGACTTTCAGTAGTGTGTCCATCATGATGGAGAAAAACACCCAATCCTATGCTTTCTGAAAGCATGGTCTACATGTAAAGCTGCTCTACTTCTGTGATTTATGAGCATATATGTTGACTTATGTCATGTGTGGACCATTTTATATTCACATGCCAGGTTGTTTCTGTGTTATTAGGGTCTTAAGAGGACAGCTGGACCTGTTGTCCTGGCCTACTCCTCCCCCTAATCCCCTTCATTCTTAACATCCATCTCTGTTGTCTCAGGCTTCCCTGGTGAAGTTCGTTCCTCTCTGAAGCACATTTCTTCATCTACCCCTGCATGTGTGCTTTTGCTGCTAAAATACCATCTCTCTCTTTCTCTAAGCCCTGTTGCTCTTGCCACTTAATCACTGTCACCTTAAATCTCTGTCTGTCCACGGCCAGCTCTCTTCTATACAGCTCACATCAGTCACTGCAAACCCAGTGAGGACAACTGTCCCAAGAGACTTCTCTTCTCTTCTCTTCTCTTCTCTTCTCTTCTCTTCTCTTCTCTTCTCTTCTCTTCTCTGATTTAATATGTAATCTCAAAACATTTAAAATGCACGCAATCATGATTACACTTCTGAATGAAATACATTAATCAATTTGAAAATGGTTCCAGATGGCCAATAGATACTTTTCATTAACTGACGCTATAATCAAATTATGAACAATTGCTCAGTTGCCCTTGAAGCATTGAGCTGTTAACAGATGTGAGCTTTAGTGAGGTTTGATATGTCATGCTGTGATTTCACTTTGGTGGCTTTAAATGGTGATGAAACTGTAGCAGAAATGGGAAATATACCAGTCGTATTGGGCTTAATGAATTTGTTTTAATGTTGTTGTTAAAGACATGACCACTTATAAATTACGGTAGCTGACTGGTCCAATAGCAGTAGAGCATTGTTAGGGCATTATAGAGCATTCTTATTGAATGGACACATAAAACATAAACATTATGCAGCATACTTTAGCAGCAGCTCCTTCAAGTCCTGAAGGTTGTGAGGTGAAACCACTGTGGATTGAACTTGTTGGTCCAGCACATCCCACAGATGCTCAACTGGATTGAGATCTGGGGAATTTGGAAACCAGGGCAACACCTTGAACTCTTCATCATGTTCCTCAAACCATTCCCGAACAATGTGTACTGTGTGCATTATCCTGCTGAAAGAGGCCACTTCCTCCAGGGAACACCATTGTCATGAAGGGGTGTAGCTGGTCTGCAACAATGTTTAGGTAGGTGGCATGTGTCAAATTTCTGTCCACATGAATGGCCGGATCCAGGGTTTCCAAGCAGAACATTCCCCGGAACATCACACTCCCTCCACCGGCTTGTTTTCCCACAGTTTATCCTGGCGCCATCACTTCCCCAGGTAAAATGGTGTAAAAGAAAACCTTCTTCCACTGCTCCAAAGTCCAGTTCTGATACTCACATACCCAATCTAGACGTTTTCGATGGTGGACAGGGGTCATATAGGCACTCTGTAGCTACACAGCCCCATACTCAGCAGAGTGTTAGCCATCATTAAAATTTTGTGTGACTTGTGCCACAGTAGACCTTCTGTTGGCTTGGACCAGACAGATGTATTGATGAATTTTGGTTGCCCAACACTCTGTTGCAGGTTTGTGTTTTTTCCATCCTCAGACCACTGTTGGTAAATTCTCACCACTGCTGACTGGGAGCAACCCACAAGCCTTGCCGTTACAGAAATACTCTGACCCAGTTGCCTTGCCATAACAATTTGGCCCTTGTCAAAGTCAATCTGATCTTTATTCCTGCCCATTTCTCCTGCATCAAACACATTGATTGTGAGAACTGATTGTTTGTTTACCATCTAATCTACCCAAACATTAATATGTGGCCTTGTTAGGAGATGATCAATGATATTCGCTTCACTTGTAACTGATCATATAATGTTTGGCTCATCAGTGAATTTTAAATGTATAACTTGCAACTTCATCATTACAGAATGTGTAATTACAAATATATTTAAATACATAACATGCAAGTTTCAAAATAAATGGCATTAAAGTATAATTTAGTTACCATAAATGCTTGTCAGTACATTCAGTAGTTCATTTTAACCACTAAATCACAGAGGGATCAATCAACGCTTCACCCAATCAAGCCTTGTAAAAAATAGCTCCTGCTCATCTGAATTTCATCACACATAAATCTGTCAGGAGGCCCGTTAGGAATTACCATGATAAATTTCACCTGTAGTCATGCTCATATTTTATAACAGAAAGTGATGTGTCACAGTGGTCATAAATTAGGAGGTTGTGAGGCAGGAAAGATAAACTGTTGCTCAGTGATTGTTTTGATTAAATGAGTGAATTTTCATAATTTAGACTTGTCTTTTCATAATTAAAATGCAGTGAGAATCTTCATTTGGGTTTCTCATCTGATTGTCTTACTAAATGCTATGGTAGGGCTTTTGAAGTATTCAGGAAGAGTTTGTTAGAAAATGCAGAAAAGGATCCAGTTTGGGTTTAAACCTGGATTCCTGTGAACTGAGAACTTCTCAGCATGTGCACAATCAATTGAGAAAATTTTCAGGCATAAATATTTCTTAGAGTCATGAAACCTGATCTTTTTTTAGTAGACCTTTTGAATCTTTGATTCACACTATCATTCCCACATTGACTAGTCAAGAGTCAGTATTCTAACCCTAAAGCATATTTTAACACTGTTATAGAAAGCCACTCTCTCAATTATGATGCAGAAAGATCAAACCATTATTTCCAAACAGGCAAGAGGTAAGCAAAATCAGCATTTTCTCAGAAATGCAAATACAAATGGACCACAAATGGCACCATTATCTGATAATAAGCCAATCCCATTTTGTTTATCCCATTGTTCCTCACATTTGGCAGTTGGTGAGTGTTAATTTTTGGCCCTGGGTGTTTTCCCAACCACTCGGTCATGTAATATTCTCAATATGGTGCTTTGGCATTTTCTGTACCTGTTTGAGTATGTGCATGACATTTCAAAGCCTACATTCAATATGTGAAATGTCATCGATGTTTGACGGATAATTGAAAAAGGGCTCACAAATTCGTGATATCAGATGTCGAGCTCGCTCTTATACCCTCTACCGTAATACTGTGAGGTTGTCAACAGTGACAGACAGAAGATGATTTGGGATGGATGTTTCACAAGTTGTTTGGTCTCCATAGGTCAAATAGATTGATTTGGTTAGCAGTGTTAAATGTCTTTGACAATCCTGGGAAATGTCTGTCCATGTCAGAGAAGGGTAAGTGTGGACTTAACGTACTGGGAAGGGACATCTTTCATCAAATTTTGATGAAAAAAAAAAAAAAAAAAAAGATTTGATGATAACATAGGCAAAGTTTCACTTTTAGGGGTGGGGTTACACAATCTGCATCTTACATATAATTAATATCATGAAAATGTGTGTTTACAAAGACATTTAATGCACAAACACAAATATAATGCAAGCATAGTGTTTCTAAATAGGAATTCGAGAGGGTAGTTTATAACTACACCATTTCATAACATTATGAAATACACTGCATTCAAAATTTGCTTGGCTCACTTGATGCTTCTGGTACTGGAAGTGAAAATGCACATTCAGAAACTTGCAGCAGAAAGATGACAAAAGACAAAAAGATTTAACATTTTCAAGAAAAGGAGGGCCGATTGTGATCTTACGTCTGAACAGTCCCAGAATCATCTCTGTCAATGCCAAGATTAGTGTTCCCATGAGCCCTTCACTCAACACTGTGATTACATCTTACAAGAACAGAGAGCACAGATGGCCCCACACACACACACACACACACACACACACACATTTTAAACACAAAAGGATCACATCTTCTGAAACATAAACTTAACCCTATATTACATGCACGAAACACACAAATCTTGATGTTTTCATTAAAAAATCAACATAATGCAATCTTCCCTGTGCTTATATGTTTGCAAACATGATTATGTGTGTATGTTCAACTGCCCTTTAACAAATCTGGCCTGATTACCAAGCAGTCAAGCAGGCAGGCAGCTAGGGTCTTACAATACAGCCCCTGTGAGACTAATATCAAGCCCTATGGCATTTTATAACCCTAATATTTATGACAGACACTCATGGAGAAAAACGACCCTTCAGCAACAGATGAAAACACAAATATGGCTTTGAGATTACAAAAGATTTCGAGCAGTGGTCTCAAACTCAGTTCTGGGAGGGCTACAGCCCTGCAGAGTTTAGCTCCAAACAGGTCCAATTCACACCTGCTTGGAAGTTTCTAGTAATCGTGAAGACATTGTTTAGCTGGATCAGTTGTGTTTGATTAGGGTTTGAGCAAAACTGTGCAGAGCTGTGGCCCTCCAGGAATTGAGTTTGAGACCACTGATTTAGAGCGTCCTGGAATCTGGAAGGTGCATATTTTTTTAACAATCCTTTATCATTATGCTCATATTGATATCCTCTATGCCACTTTGTTTGGCTGTATTGGTTCTCGGGAAGCTTTTAGATTCTGTTCCAAGAGCTCTAATGGTCCCTTGGGCTAAACAGGATTTTGACACTATTGAGCTGCTGAACTTCCTCTCTCCTGTGGGTACATAATGTTGCAGTTGAAAGTTCAATTATATTGATATATTATTCTGATAATAGTGTGATATAGGGTCAGTGTGACAGTTTGTAAAAGTTTAGGAGGAACAGGAACTCTAGTTGTAGTCATTTGACTCACAGGAACTCCTGAGAGCAGCTTCAGTTGACCAGTGGAGCATCTGCATCATGCAATATATGTGTCTCATTACAGTTCTTTGTTTCTTTGACAGAGCTTCTAAACAATGAATGTTTGAAATGAAGGTTGTTAGGGTTTTGTGTGCGTGTGTGTGACTGTGTGTAGGTCAGGGTTGTCGTGACCGTTTAGGCTTGGCTAACTGGGTCTGATGTGGATGTCATTGATTTCCTGTCCTCTGTAAGAGAACGGAGACTAACATACTTTTCTTCAACCCTGTATTGGAAACCACACTGTCAGCCTCAGCTTTACACTCCTTGAACAGAGCATCCTTGGTCTTATCTTCCCCTGCCATACATGTGCACCCACACATGATAACCTGCTATGTATAGAAACATGAGCATTGCTTCCAATGCGCATGGAACCAGTAATAAATGAAAAAAGAAAAGTATAATAGAGTTATCTACATAACAGTGAAAACACATTTTAAAACATACATAAGGATAAGCAAAACTGCATTTAAAATCTGTGGTGCTTTAAAGGGGATAAATGTAAAGACTTACCTTTTCCAAGATGATTTTACCATGCAAACTGTCTGACAGGTGTTTCTGTAGCTCAAACAACAGATCATGGTGCTAGCAACACTGAAGTCAAGGATTTGATTTCCTGGGAATGTACGCTGATGAGCCAAAACATTATGGCCAGTCACAGGTGAAGTGAATATCGTTGATCATCCCCAAACAAGGCCACATGTTAAGGTCTGGGTAGATTATATGATAAGCAGACAATCAGTTTTCGTAACTTAACGTGTTGGATGCAGGAGAAATGGGCAGGAATAAATATCTAAAAGACTTTAACAAGGGTCAAATTGTTATGGTAAGGTGACTGGGTCTGAGTATCTCTGAAACGGCAAGGCTTGTGGGTTGCTTCAAGTAGAAGGTCGCCTGGTCTAGTAAGTCCCATTTTCTTTTACATCATGTGGACGGCTGTGTACATATGTGCCATTTACCTGGGGAAGTGATGGCATCAGGATACACTGTGGAACGACAACAAGCTGGTGGAGGGAGTGTGATGCTCTGGGTAATGTTCTGCTGGGAAACCCTGGGTCCAGCCTTTCATGTGGATGTAAATTTGACATGTGCCAAGTACCTAAATATTGTTGCAGACCAGATACACCCCTTCATGACAATGGTGTTCCCTGGTGGAAGTGGCCTCTTTCAGCAGGATAATGCACCCTGCCACACTGTACACATTGTTCAGGAATGGTTTGAGGAACATGATAGGCAAGAGGATAGGCAAATCATTTGTAAATTGATTTGTGGGCATACAGTCTAAATGCAAAAAAGGACATTGATTAATTACACCAGTGGAAACCTATATAAGTTAAACAATAAAGGACCCAGAATCAAGCCTTGGGGGACACCACGTTATCACAGTATACCAGTATATTGTTTGAAATTTTTTTTTTTTTTATTCAACTTTGTTTGTCATAACAGTCTATGAGATGACCTGAATGACCTGTTGTGTTACTAGTTTAACCACTATTTTGCTTACTAATAAAGACTCTGCAATCTATTCATAATTAATACATTTGCTTAAAGTGATACTAGGGCAAATCTAACCATTTTTCTTTTTTACACTTAACAGAGCCATGGTAAAAAAGGGTGTGTCCTTCCGTACAGCCACACCAACCAACACGCTACTATGGGACATTACCCTAGACACAGGTCCAGATGGAAGTGTTGGAGTAATCTGTCAGAGAAAGACAACCGCAAACGTGAAAAGGTGAGTGTGTCTGTTAAGGAAAATTTAATTAATTACTTTTAATCAGATGATTAGATGTTTAACCAACTCTCACCAGTGCCTCTGATTAGACATTGCCAAGGCTGGAAATATTGTCCATGGAAACATTAAGACTACATGCTAAAGCAGATTGGTCAAAGTGGATTTGTTGTTATTCCCATAATCGGTTCATTAGTCCTTATCTGTTTAATAAAAGAGCTTTCTCTGCTTTTATGCTTTCAGTTTCAATTGAATTAACCACAGAAACACCTGAGAATGGCTAACAGACCTCACTACACACATACACATGTATGTTTGCCACTGAGCTCTACATGTATGATTTACTATGCATGCATTAAATGGGAGCACAAAGGTCAGGGTTGTACAGTGGTGTGTGTCAGAATCCTATTAGTGAAAGCCTGACCTGAAGTCTCCTCACTATTTATAGTTGACGGCAGGAACGATTCTAGGATTTCAGCCTTTGATTTGAGCATTAGATGATGTGGCATTTAATGCCTTAAGAGCAAAGTCGGTAATACTTTGGTTCACTGTTTTTTTCTAGGCTTGATTGTGTTTATGGGGCGCAGTTTAATGTCTTAATGCTTCGTTTTTAAAAAAACGCCATATTTTTCATATATTTTACCTTTATTCTACACCACTGTTTCCATTGTCATTTGAATGGCCGGTTTGACTTCCTGATTCTATAATACCACTCCCTCTGAAATACGCAATGTGCTTAGATTGGTTAGCTGGCCCAGTGTATTGTGATTCGCTGAAGCGTCCGGAAACGCCACGCCCCTTACCATTAGGTGTTACATGTGCTTCAGTGGAAATGTAAATAATGGCGTCTATATTGCTGTGTCAAATTGAGCCCGAATCAGACCCAGATAGAAGTAATGATGAAGAGGGTCAAGCAGAACCTCTGCAAGCACGGTTTTTAAAGGACGTTTGTACTTGTGTCAGAGTGTTTAGATATGCTGTCACTTGTAAATGTTACTGCTGTTTGTTAGCTTTCAATATACGGTTTTATCCTGATTAAAGCTTTACTGTAGCCGAATACATGAGTGAGTAGTAGCATTTTTGTAAAGGTATCGTTTAATTTATAGCATGAACAACTGTTTGTCTATGAACATAGAAGTTTGTTGGTGTTTGTTGGCGTTTGTTGGAGAAGTATGCAATAGAATTTAGCTAACTGGCTAGCGAAGCCAAACCGCATTGGTCTTTGTTTACGTCCTTGATGCAACCAAAAAATAGCAACATAACTATACATTTAAAAGACATGTACAAACAATAAAACATACTTACAGTTAGGGGCCCATAAACAGCAGCTTCTGCTTTTAAAGTGGGAACTGCTTCATCTTTCAGTAATAGCCTTTGTGCAAATCCAGCATTGAGCTCATGTAGACAATATCACTGATTATAATGGGTTCTATTATCTTTTGACGCGTCGCATCACGCCGCGCACATCCGATGTAGACAACTCTTCCGCTTCCATAATGCCGCACGACATGGCCTCTCCCACTTTGTTGCGTGTTCCCGGGGGTAGTGTTTATGTGAATTTCAGGGTTTATGATGTCACCAACCCAGGAAGAAGCTTGTTGTAGTCCAAACCGGTCATAATTGTAGGCATTAAACTGCCATAACTTTAAAAGACAATATCTCTGTTTGCATTGAACTTTCAGAGCTGTAACTTTGCAGATACTGTTTATGCTCAAGCAGCAACATTACACACTAACTAAAGTTAAAAAAGTGAAATCACAATGAACCTCCCCTTTAAGTCATTTATAAGTTATTAGTTAATGATGAACTAAGCATTACAAAACATAACTATATGTTCATAAACATGTTGTAAAACCATTATCTCAATAAACAATGGTTATTCATGAACAAACAATGAACAAACCATTAGTGAATAAACATTTATAAACGACTAACAGTCAAGGGCTTCCAATGGGTTAAGTACTTTCACTCATCAATACAGACTTGGGTTCTGTGTGGAGTGTGTGGGATCTAGTGATGATGTGAACTGGTTTTACCTTCCAATGAAGCTCACGTGCAGGTACACAGCCGTTAAAGGCTCCATGTTTGTCAGAGAAGACAGCTGTCTACACCCTCGCCAGTCAGTACTTTGGAAGGTAAAACCAGTTCACATTATCGCTAGATCCCACACACTCCACACAGAACCCAAGTCTGTTGATGAGTAAAAGGACTTAACCCACTGGAATCTCCTGACTGTAAGTCATTTATAAATTTGTATTTACTTAAAACAAATAATTTACATTTCTTAAAAATACAGCTTTAGCACACTTGCATGTTTGTGCTTTTAAACACAGCTTACAACTTCACAATACATCAATAAATTATATACTGATCATTTACTAATGGTTCATCATGTTCATCATTTGTTGAAATAATATACAATAATTTAACAACAAATATTTAAATGATTTATAAGTGATTAATAATATAACAATTAATAACTCATTAACAGTCTTACAACACATTTGTAAATCATTTGCATACCACTTATTAATCATTATTAATCATGACCGTATAGTCATGTTTTGTATATTATTAGTTCATTATTAACTAATAACTTATAAATGACTTATAACTGAATTAACAAAAAATCATTAAATGTTAGCATATCACTCATTAATCATTTATGAATGTATAGTCATGTTTTATAAGTGATTAGTTCATCATTAACTAATAACTTATTAATTGACTTATAACTAAACATTACTATAAAGTCTTACTGCAAAGTCATTAGTTAGAATCTAGCTTGACTGACCAGATTTTTAAACGCCACGTTTGGCTGCGTTATTATTTTGTGATTTTCCTTTGAAATTTATATATTTATATATATATATATATATATATATATATATATATATATATAGGAAAAACACTTGCATCTAAGAGCTCTGTGCTGAATCATCACTCTATGGCATCTATGGTCTGCCATGGACTTGAAAGGAAGGATACTTAATGTGACAAACTTTACAGTTTTTTTAACAACTGCTAAGTGAAGGATTCAGGGTGACCTCAGATAGCTCACTACAGCTCCTGTTGTCAGCAAACATGATCAAATAATCAAGATTTTTAAGACTTCTAAATCTGAGTTAATTACAGATTTTTAGGGGGTCAAATAGAGTCTAGCAATGTTGTGATGCTGATGTTGGGAACTCAGTGGACAAAAAGAAAAGTACAGCTGAATGCAACATAACCCTTAAAGGGACAGTACACCTAAAACTAAAAAAATATGTTATCTTTTTTACTCACACTTACAGGTGCTGGTCATATAATTAGAATATCATCAAAAAGTTGATTTATTTCAGTAATTCCATTCAAAAAGTGAAACTTGTATATTATATTCATTCATTACACACAGACTGATATATTTCAAATGTTTATTTCTTTTAATTTTGATGATTATAACTGACAACTAAGGAAAATCCCAAATTCAGTATCTCAGAAAATTTGAATATTGTGAAAAGGTTCAATATTGAAGACACCTGGTGCCACACTCTAATCAGCTAATTAACTCAAAACACCTGCAAAGGCCTTTAAATGGTCTCTCAGTCTAGTTCTGTAGGCTACACAATCATGGGGAAGACTGCTGACTTGACAGTTGTCCAAAAGACGACCATTGACACCTTGCACAAGGAGGGCAAGACACAAAAGGTCATTGCAAAAGAGGCTGGCTGTTCACAGAGCTCTGTGTCCAAGCACATTAATAGAGAGGCGAAGGGAAGGAAAAGATGTGGTAGAAAAAAGTGTACAAGCAATAGGGATAACCGCACCCTGGAGAGGATTGTGAAACAAAACCCATTCAAAAATGTGGGGGAGATTCACAAAGAGTGGACTGCAGCTGGAGTCAGTGCTTCAAGAACCACTACGCACAGACGTATGCAAGACATGGGTTTCAGCTGTCGCATTCCTTGTGTCAAGCCACTCTTGAACAACAGACAGCGTCAGAAGCGTCTCGCCTGGGCTAAAGACAAAAAGGACTGGACTGCTGCTGAGTGGTCCAAAGTTATGTTCTCTGATGAAAGTAAATTTTGCATTTCCTTTGGAAATCAGGGTCCCAGAGTCTGGAGGAAGAGAGGAGAGGCACACAATCCACGTTGCTTGAGGTCCAGTGTAAAGTTTCCACAGTCAGTGATGGTTTGGGGTGCCATGTCATCTGCTGGTGTTGGTCCACTGTGTTTTCTGAGGTCAAGGTCAACGCAGCCGTATACCAGGAAGTTTTAGAGCACTTCATGCTTCCTGCTGCTGACCAACTTTATGGAGATGCAGATTTCATTTTCCAACAGGACTTGGCACCTGCACACAGTGCCAAAGCTACCAGTACCTGGTTTAAGGACCATGGTATCCCTGTTCTTAATTGGCCAGCAAACTCGTCTGACCTTAACCCCATAGAAAATCTATGGGGTACTGTGAAGAGGAAGATGCGATATGCCAGAGCCAACAATGCAGAAGAGCTGAAGGCCACTATCAGAGCAACCTGGGCTCTTAAAACACCTGAGCAGTGCCACAGACTGATCGACTCCATGCCACGCCGCATTGCTGCAGTAATTCAGGCAAAAGGAGCCCCAACTAAGTATTGAGTGCTGTACATGCTCATACTTTTCATGTTCATACTTTTCAGTTGGCCAAGATTTCTAAAAATCCTTTCTTTGTATTGGTCTTAAGTAATATTCTGAGATACTGAATTTGGGATTTTCCTTAGTTGTCAGTTATAATCATCAAAATTAAAAGAAATAAACATTTGAAATATATCAGTCTGTGTGTAATGAATGAATATAATATACAAGTTTCACTTTTTGAATGGAATTAGTGAAATAAATCAACTTTTTGATGATATTCTAATTATATGACCAGCACCTGTATGTCGTTCCAAACCTGTATGACCTGTATGATACAAAACCAGATATTTTAAAGAATGCTGTCATTTTAACACAGCTCAGTAAAAGCCTTTATTATCTATGTCTTTTTGAGAGAATGTCATTTATCCTCATTTTGGATTTTCTTCCCTTAAGGATTTGGATCAAATTCACATCTTATAACGAATCTTATCTTAGAACTAATCCATAATATGCTCAAGCCCCCTACGGCAGTCACCTAATGTTAGAACAATACAGGGATTTTTACATCCCTTACAGGGATTGTATTCCAATAAGCAAGTGATTTCTGAATAAAGAATAACCAAAATCTCTTTCCAATATTGCTGCTGAGGCAAAGAGGTGTATCTGTCAGTAATCTTTTTTTGTTTTGTTTGTTTGTTTGTTTTTTTAGATAAAGTACTTGATGCGTAACAAAAACATCTTATGGTAGGCATTCATATTCAAGCCCAAAGGATTATTATTACAATATCCTGTCTTAAATAGTGATTTAAACATATTGAAGTAATAAGTCTGAAGAATAGTATCAGATAATAGTTCTGTTTCTATGATATTAAGACATTTTTGTGGAATGATATTTGGAGTCATTTACTAATTGATATTACATTTACATTTAGTCATTTAGCAGACGCTTTTCTCCAAAGCGACTTACAAATGAGAATAGTAGAAGCATTGATATCCAATGTACATGTTGTTTGTTTTACTCTGTTTCATGTGTGATAAATTATGGTCCTATGAAATAAATGTAGGTCCCACTAGCCACTGGATTATTTTATCAGGGATTTCTTCAAAAGTCATTTCTATGTCAATCCTAGTTTTTGAAATAATTGCCTTTTTGGTTGTACAAACAGATCCATGCATGCATCTATAAACATATGCTGTTCACACAAAATAGCCATCTGAACTCTTTGGTTCATCCCCAGACTTTAAAAGCTGTGCATTTTAAAGCTAAGATTTGAGACAGATGCATCAGATTAGGGGAGATCCCATGTCCTATTGAAAGCATTATGCAGGGCATTGATGGGATTGCACTACTAAGAGGTTAAAATGATATGGCTTGCTGATTGCTGAAAGGTTGATACCACAAGCCATGTATCTTTTAAATTCAACATGAAATCAGATTGATCCTATTTACTTTTCACCATCTAATCAATTCCAGATGAACAAATTCACATGCTGTCCTACATTTTTTATGTTGAATATCCTGTTTCACTTGTAAATATCACATTATTCAAGCGAAATGGGTTGTTAGTGGCAATGACGGTATAATCAATATACAATTATTGACTTAAAGTCAATAGTTGCACTCAATTTTTTAGAATCAAACAGAGCAACTTGCAAATGCAGTTCATTTGACAATTTGATCACAAAAGATTAAGTATTACTGTAAAATTACTGTATATGGCGTGATGTGTTTAATGGCATGTTCTCTTTCAGATTAAGCAAACTCCAAGCAGTTCTTCAGATGGATTTTGAAGTGGAGGATGTCAGCAGTCAATCAGAGATTCAGGTGATTAAGTGGGAGTTGACTCTTCCTGATGAAGTCAAAATGATGGGGGCATCTGAAGGCACCATGAGGATCTACACCACTCAGAGGGACTTTGTAGGCCTGGCTCCTCTAGTTATGGTTGGTAATTCATTAAAGATAGTAAAAAAGTCTTCACTAATATGTTTAAAAGAAAAAATAAAAAAGCTCCACTTTTTTTATTTGTCACCAGGTAGAGTTAGGGCTCCTTTCCACTATTGCCTTTGGATTGCTTAGTTGAGGACACTTATTGTCTAGCCATTGAGCTGATCCAGTTATTAAACTGAATTGAATCAACACTGAACTGACTCGAGCTGAATAACTACAACCCGAATGTTGGGACTTTTTTTAAATTTAAATTTAAATAAAATGAAAACTAAAAGACTTTCAAATCACATGAGCCAATATTTTATTCACAATAGAACATAGATAACATAACAAATGTTTAAAGGGAGAAATTTTACACTTTTATCCACTAAATGAGCTCATTTTAAATTTGATGCCTGCTACAGGTCTCAAAAAAGTTGGCACGGGGGCAACAAATGACTGAAAAAGCAAGAAATTTTGAAAAGATTCAGCTGGGAGAACATTAGCAAATAATTAAGTTAATTGATATCAGGTCTGTAACATGATTAGCTATAAAAGGGATGTCTTAGAGAGTTTCTCAGAAGTAAAGATGGGCAGAGGCTCTCCAATCTGTGAAAGAGTGCGTAAAAAGATTGTGGAATACTTTAAAAACAATGTTCCTCAACGTCAAATTGCAAAGGCTTTGCAAATCTCATCATCAGCAGTGCATAACATCATCAAAAGATTCAGAGAAACTGGAGAAATCTCTGTGTGTAAGGGACAAGGCCGAAGACCTTTACTGGATGCCTGTGATCTTCGGGCCCTCAGACGACACTGCATCATTCATCGGCATGACTGTGTCAATGACATTACTAAATGGGTCCAGGAATACTTCCAGAAACCACTGTCGGTAAACACAATCCGCCGTGCCATCTGCAGATGCCAACTAAAGCTCTATCATGCAAAAAGGAAGCCATATGTGAACATGGTCCAGAAGCGCCGTCGTGTCCTGTGGGCCAAGGCTCATTTAAAATGGACTGTTTCAAAGTGGAAAAGTGTTCTATGGTCAGACGAGTCCAAATTTGACATTCTTGTTGGAAATCACGGACGCCGTGTCCTCCAGGCTAAAGAAGAGGGAGACCTTCCAGCGTGTTATCAGCGTTCAGTTCAAAAGCCAGCATCTCTGATGGTATGGGGGTGCATTAGTGCATACAGTATGGGCAGCTTGCATGTTTTGGAAGGCACTATGAATGCTGAAAGGTATATAAAGGTTTTAGTAGAGCAACATATGCTCCCCTCCAGACGATGTCTATTTCAGTTCCCTGTGTATTTCAGCACGACAATGCAAAACCACATACTGCAGCTATTACAACAGCATGGCTTCGTCGTAGAAGAGTCCAGGTGCTGAATTGGCCTGCCTGCAGTCCAGATCTTTCACCTATAGAGAACATTTGGCGCATCATTAAACGAAAGATGACCACGAACTCTTCAGCAGCCCATATCAGGCAAGAATGGAACCAAATTCCAACACCAAATCTCCAGAAACTCATAACCTGAATGCCCAGACGTCTTCAGACTGTTTTGAAAAGAAGCGGAGATGCTACACCATGGTAAACATGCCCCCGTCCCAACTATTTTGAGACCTGTAGCAGGCATCAAATTTGAAATTAGCTCATTTTGTGCATAAAATTGTAAAATTTCTTAGTTTAAACATTTGTTATGTTATCTATGTTCTATTGTGAATAAAAAAATGGCTTGTGTGATTTGAAAGTCTTTTAGTTTTCATTTTATTCAAATTTAAAAAACGTCCCAACATTTCCGGAATTCGGGTTGTACATTACTGTCTTCAGTAGAGCTGCTTATAGCTGAATTGAACTCATTCATAATGAATGAACAGTTATTGAACAGAACTGAATCAAGGCTGCACTGAATTGAGCTGAATAATCACACGATATCTTTCTTCTTCTGTAATATTTGAAGAAGTTTGCATCATTAATTCTGTTGAAAATAAAAGTGTATTATAGTTTATATTAAATGCAATTAGCTTTAGAGACATTTAGGGTGTTTTTTTTAACATATAAATATACACTTAAGTTGGACTTAAATACATATTTATATGTAATTTTATAATTACATTTATTGTGTTCTGCGGAATATACAGACAAGCATCTATGGTAAACTAAAATATACTTCAGTGTCATTTCTACTGAAACTTGTTTGTCATTTAATAATATATTTGTAATCAACTTCTTTATAGCACATCTAATGATTAAAACAATGATTTAAAATGTAGTTTAAAGTAAAACTTTTAATTTGAGATTAATACAAAATGCCCTTTTTATAACTGTACTTAAGTATGTTAAGAAAGTGTAAAGTGTATTCTCTTTAAAGGGATAGTTCACCCAAAAATGAAAATTCTGTCATCATTTTCTCAGAATGCCAGTAACCAAACAGTTGATGGGCCCCACTGACTTCCACAGTATAGGAAAAACATACTATGGAAGTCATTGAGTCCCATCTACTGTTTGGTTACCAATATTCTTCAAAATATGTCATTTTGTGCTCAGCAGAAGAAGGAAATTCATATAGGTTTAGAGGTTTAGAACAACTTGAGCATGAGTAAATGTCGACAGAGTTTTCGTTTTTGGGTGAACTATCCCTTTAAGTACACTTAAGTGGCCTTTTATTTCATTAATATTATACTATCAGCAACTACAGTTTTTTTTTTTTTTAATATACTTTTAAGATTTGAGGTACACTACAAGTGCATATTCAATAGGGGTGAAATATCTGATTGCCCTGTTACGTTGAAATAAATCACAACACCATTTCAAGATGCAGAGCATCCAGTTTACCTGTTTACTTACCAAATTATAAAATGTTCAAATATCTGCAGTGTGTCAAAAGGCATGGCAGACAACTGTTTAACAAAATCAGCATTTCTATCTGAGACAGTAAAGCATCTTCATGTCTTATTCACTGGCATTTTGAAAGACAGAATTGATCCAGCAGGGTACCAGGGGCTCGGTGCTGTGACAGAGCTTGTAAATGCGACAAGCTTCATCTGCAAGACCGATCATGTTGACCTTTGGATTGTGTCCAAACATGAGCAGATTTAGGCATAATCAATCAGATTTTCTGTAGCAGCTCTAATATACAGCTGGACACGGTCCCAGAAATCTGAAAACAGCACAGGACATAGAATGGCCAAAAAGTCCATAATATGTTGGCCAGATCCTTTACAGGAAAAAAAAAAAAAAAGTTTATTCAAGTGTGCTATTAGTATACTTTAAAAAAAATAAAAAATAAAATAGGAGCATATACATTCAGTCTACATTTTATGTACTTAAGATATAGACAAAATTAAACTTGGTTTATACGGCAATTATACAAAAAAGTATATTTGCCCTAAATTTGTACTTAATCTTCTAAGTATACTTGGATTGCAGTTATCCATACTGATAGAGTAGCCTATTAAGTACTTTTTCACACATTTTGGCTGCTTTGAGATAGTACTCCAGCATGTTTTACATACTGTGTTCAAGTGATAAATGTTACACGTGCAAGTTTATAGTAACAAGTCAGCTTTGAGTTGGAATAGAGTACATAGTAAATGATTGGAATTAAACAAATCATTAATTTGGCTGATTTAAACTGAAGAACAACAACAGACTTGATTCAAATGGGATTTTATTATAAGCCATTACCAGAAGATATAGTTTTAAATGTCATCACAAAACTTAAAGTCAAATAGGAAAAGATATAAATCTGGTAGTGTTGAGAGGAGTTAAATTCAAGTCTACTTAAAGAATAAAGGTATATTTCAATTAAAAATGAATACTTAAATAGGAGTCTTTTTAAAGGTCAATTTACAGTACTTTCAAAAACTCAGACATGAGCTAGAATTATATAGGTAGTGTAACGGAGCACAGCTGGTAAGAGTTTAAACCTCACTCACCACCTCCCATCCCGGCTGTCGCCAGTTTGAGCAGCCCAATCGGAACAGGTTGCACTAGTAAACAGTAACATTATACCTATAAGTTTACTTGTAGTTAAGTTCACAGATAGTTGCAATACAGAAGAAAAATGTAAATGTAAACTTGTTGTGTACTCTAAGTTTACTACTTTTACACTAAAATTTGTATTTTTGTAGACTACGTGGGCCAATTGACCCTTTGCCGGGAGTTTGATTGACAAGCGATCTAACCAATTATAACGCCGAATCCACCATTTTGTCCGACAAAGCAGTCAGAGGAGTTAGTAGATTAACGTTGGTGGACTTGAACTTGAAAAATGGTGTGTACTGACATCTTTCCGTGGTTGAAACAACATTCCTTATGATGTTCATTCATATTTATTTGATGCTATAAATGAACTAGTAGGAAGAGATGATCGGTTCATGAGCCGCTTGATCTGAGGCGCTACAGCGATCTGTCACAACACATTAAAGAGCCACAAAATAGTATTTATTGTTTAAATTTCCTTAAAAATGACAAAATTTGAGATTTTGATATTGTTTCATATCAAAAGTAACCTGCTCTGTCTTGTCTGTCGACGCACTGTCAGTGTCCTCTTTGCTCCATGATGCATTTTTCACTGCGTGAGAACATGATGGTGTGAGAGCGTCATGGCTTGTCGGACGTAGCAACAGTAACTAAAGGGGGCGGGTCTTTGCGAACGGTCAATTTAGTCCCAAGAAGTACTGAAATGATAAACTTACAAATACTACTACAGTGATATTTGTATATGACATATATTATACTTGGAAAATTTACTGCTTAAAAAGAATTTAAAGGGTTAGTTCAATCAAAAATTAAATTTCTGTCATTAGGTACTCACCTTCATGTCGTCCCAAACCCGTAAGACCTTCATTTGTCTTCGGAACACACTAAGATATTTTTGATGAAATCCAAGGGTATCTGATCCACACATAGACAGTAACAACATTGTTTAAGGTTGAACCACTGCAGTCACGTCAATGGTTTTTAAACAATGTCTCTAGTACCTGTCTGGCCTCAAAAGGTGCAATAACGTTGGTGTCTATGTGTGGATCAAATACCATCGGATTTCTTCAAAAATATTTTAATTTGTATTCCGAAGACAAACAAAGGTCTTACAGGTTTGGAACAACATGAGGGTGAGTACCTAATGACAGAAAATTCATTTTTGGGTGAACTAACCCTTTAAAGTATACTGTACTTCTTTTTTGTAAGGGGTCTTGTTTTTGTTTTTGTTTTTTTGAGCAATAGCACATGGAGAAGCTAAGAGGACGTTCTCACCAAGGCCCTTGCAACTAAAGAACTCATGAAATGCTTATTCAAATAGAATGTAAATAATGTAATTTGCTTTTTTTAATTACACTTCTTTTTTTTTTTAAACAAAGCCAATAGATAAGTTTACGTCACAGCCTGGGAAATCTGTGATTTGCACCTTGCTATTGCTAGTTGGTATTAAGTGGTTTTAGAGGGCTAGGGATTTTAGAGTATATTATATTAGATAAGAAATTAATCTAACTATTTTAATTCATGAAAAAACAGTGCTGTTTGAAAAACTAATGGTAATGGCAAATCCTTATTTAATTTTTAGTAAAACAAAATTGATATGCTTATTTTTAATGCATTGTGTAAATCTCCCAAAAACCTGTTTCATTTATGTGAGCAGGCCTTTTGCATCTGTCAGGATCTTTAAAGTTCAGAGGTTTGGCCCACTAAGCTGTTGCTTCCCATTCACTGTATAGACAATATTTGAAAATGGGGTTTTGTCCCGTAAAATAATCCGTTTTTGCTTTTCACAAATGACTTTGATTACATAAAGTTATATCAGTCCAGGTAGTGCAGCTCTGGCCTAGATTATCTGAATAGATTGTCACAGTCCATTCCAACCTAAAATCCGCTTTTGTGTCCCTGAACATACTATTTTTACCTGTAAAATGTGTTAAAAAAGGCGCTGATATTATGACATTAAATTCATCACTAGATTGCAGTGTTATCGTATCTTGTTAAATCTCTGACCTTCATTTGTAGTTGTTAAATCTCTGACCAATTTTTCAAATCTCTGACCTCCACTGCTAAAGTTGAAGCTTAGCTCAGTATCAAGATCCAAAATTTAACTTTGATCTCTGTCCCGTGTAGGACACTGAGCTGTTGAACACTGCCGTGCTGACTGGTAAGAGGGTTACGGTGGCTGTACGAACCATTGCTGTGGAACAGGATGGTTCTGTAACGGATGTCTCTGACTTTGCTGACTGCAGCTCCACAGATGAAGATGTTCTTAAGGTACAGTCACTATACTGTATTTACTCAGCTTTTGTTTTTACTTTATCTCAGCTTGGATACAGCAGTCATAAAGTCTACTGAAAGTCATATCAAGCTAATATTAAACTCATTCCCTTTGTGCTTGTAAGATAGAAAAAGGTCAATAACATGATGCTCATTTTTTTGACCAGATCTATTAATTTATTCAAAAATACATTAAAAATTCAATTTATATGATTGCTTGAATGCACCTCTCCTACAATGAGCATGTTTTAATTGAATTTCTTCTTAGGTCATAGTCAAAAATAAAATATTCTGTTATCATAATAAAAATAATTGAATTATTGAGAAAAAAAAAAAAAAAACTTATTAAACTTTGAGTCCACAAATCAAAGCCATGTGGTGCAACCAACAAACACACACACACGTTGGGTTTCCATGTTTTTATGACAAGGCAAGTTTAGTTTAGATTGAAAACATCATGTGGTGCAACTCTCTAAAATTTTAATGGTTTATGAATAAATAATAATGATTTTACCTTGGAAAGTATATTTAATAATGCAAATAATGATTAAGATATGTACATTAAAATGTATTCAAAGTATGTTTTTACTTTTTACTTGAAAGCTACACCTCATGATATTTTTTGGCAATAAATTTACAGTGTTCTTGAATGCTATTTCTTGAGTTTTTGTATTGTTTTTTTTTTTCAAAATCACATGGAACCCACAGTACTGTGATAAAGTCTTAGGCACATTAGTATTTTTACCAAAAAAAAAGTGTGGAGATGGAGTGTATGCATGTAATGAGCCCCTTTCACACATTAAACCCGGTAAATTACTTTAAAATTACCATAATGATTTTGGTAAATACACAAATTTGGTGTTCACTGAAACAATGGTGTTCCGTCTTTTTACTGGTAAACTCTGTGATGTCAATCGGAAATTATCTTTGAACACTGCACCATGTTCTTCATCCACCTCCAAAGATTCTTCATCCAGACAATATCTGTGGCAAACTATTGAAATATTGTGCAGGGCAATTAAGTTACATCTTTTATGATATTTTTAATATGTCTTTATACCTACAACATGTACCTAACCTGTGGAAGCGGGCTGTTATTATCCCGGCTCCTAAAAATAATTGTCCCAAGGCTTTAAATGACCTCAGGCCAATTGCCCTCACTTCTCTTGTAATGAAATCATTTGAAAAGCTTGTAAAGACAGAGATTGTAAGGCAAACTGAGAAAGCTCTTGACCCAATGCAGTTTGCCTATAGGGCACATAGAGGAGTTGAGGACGCTACAATTACTCTACTTAATCTTTTGTCTAAGCACTTAGAAGGGAGAAATACTCATGCTAGACTGTTGTTTATTGACTTTTCCTCAGCTTTTAATTCTATCCAACCTCACATTTTAGCTATGAGACTTATAGAGCATTTTAAGCTGAGCAACAATTTAGTGGGTTGGATACTGGATTTCTTGACAAACAGAACACAGATGGTGAAAGTAAATGGCATTTTATCAGATTTATTATGTTCCTCCACTGGTTCACCCCAGGGCTGTGTTCTTACACCTTTATTTTATATTTTGTATACTAATATGTGCCAAAGTAACCATGTAAATAGGACTATATTGAAATTTGCTGATGACACCGTTATCGTGAGTCTGCTACACGACAATGAGTCCGGTCATGGTCCTGTTATTGAGGAGTTTGTCACCTGGTGTGATGAATCTTATTTGGAGTTAAATATAACTAAAACAAAGGACATGATTATAGATTTTAGCTTTACGTTATGACACTACGATTATTAAAGACCAGGCGGTGGATTGTGTAGAAAGCTACAAATATCTTGGGACAGTCATAGATTCTAAATTGACTTTTGAAAAGAACTGTGAGATGGTATGTAAAAAGAGACATCATCGTCTGTTTTGCCTCAGAAAGCTGTTTAGATTTCACATTGATAAATCTATGGTGACCCTTTTCTATCGGGCTTTTATTGAATCAGTCTTGTCGTTCTCCTTTGTGGCGTGGTTTGGTAATTTGTCTTTGAAGAACAAAAATTCTCTGAATCAAATTGTTAGGTGGGCAAGTAAAATTATAGGTGAACCACAACTCAACTTTCTTTACTCCAACTATTTACAGCGTAAGGCGAGTTTTATAATTAGAGATTGTTCCCACCCTTTACATGCTGAGTTCCAGCTCCTCCCCTCTGGATGTCGGTTCGTGGCCCCTAGGTGGAGAACTAGACGATATAGGAATACTTTTGTACCTGCAGCTATAGAATTATTAAATGAAAAAAGTAGGAGATGACATGCATGGTTACTTTAGTATTTTAGGTGGGCATCGAGGGAGTGTGTAGAAGCACATTGTCATGACTTTTTATTTATTTTTTGAAATATTTTGTTGTTACTGTATGTTGTTATGTTTTATGAATTGTCTTAAGGATGGATTGCTGAATCTCCTGTCTGCGCAAAAAATTTACCTTCGGGTACTAATAAAGATACCTTGACCTGGATAAGAAGTGTTTTAGTTTCACTATTTGTCCTATATATATATATATATATATATATATATATATATATATATATATATATATAGTAACAGGCATAAGGGGATGATCACATAAAACATATTTTTGATAACTTTTATTTTTGATAACTTAACTTTTTCCACCCATTGATGGAATTTTTCTGGCAAGCCATGTTTTCAAAATTATACTGTAGGGGACACTACTATGGGGGTAGAATTGTAGCAAAATTCCAAATAAATAGATTATGATCCACAAATAAATGTAAAGAGATTCACAAAAAATAATTAATTATTTAATTATGAATAGAATGAGATCCACAAATATATGTTAGGTATTTCACAAAAATGAATTAAATTCACAAATATTTAAAATGAGATTTGCTAATAAAAAACATATTCACAAATATGTTTTCATGTCACAACCACAACTCTGCCTGCATTTATTTGTGAATCACCACCTGTACATTTGTGAATTGCATTTGTGGATCGCTGCGCACATTTGTGAATCACCTCACGCATTTGTGGATTCTGAAACAATTCTAGCATCATGACTGCAGACAAACCCACAAATAGGTCGACTCCACCCACCGACTACTCAAGCCAATCAAATAACGGCCACGTTGCGCTGACCAATCGCAGCACACTCTCGCTACAACCAATCGGGGCGGGAACAGACTCATTTTGCACATTATTGCGGTTCAGTTTTTTTTCTTACGGATAAAAAGTTTACCAGATTGTTAAGCACCCCCTGAAAAGGCATAAGCTCGTACGGTGATTTTCTGTAGTTAAAAACGGACATTTCATGGTAGCTAATGTACAAAAACTTCATGAAACTCATCAGTAAAGTTTCAGCCATCATTCAGACGGGGTCCGCTACACAAAAGATTTTTGAAGTGTATTCTTTATATTACCATCAGGATCAGTGAATCGGGATAAAGGACTATGCACGAATCATGATCATTCATAGATCCTGAGCTATAACACCTCTACCTGACGTGAGCGGCGCGGCACAGCGCGATGCAGCAAATAGAAGGCTTTATAATCATTATAAACAAACGGATTACATTATTAGTGTCCATGTACATGCAGCTATAATGTCTATAAGCGGCGCGGTGCGACACGAATCAGTGGCAGTAAACGGATGTCCCGTTCTACAGTATAGCTATAATACCACACTTGCACAATATAATATTGTATAATACCAAATATGAGCCTAAATGACCATCACTGTTGTAACAGAACGAGCCTCGGCATCACTGCAACATATACTATGGTTTTGGATCATGCAAATAAAGAGGTTGCAATGCTTAAAAATAATTTTTTGTATTTATTTTGGATGCTGTAAACAACTTTTACAGTCAAATTCTATTAAGTCTGATTCATTTGAAATATTATTTGTATGATCAAGTGTTTGACTGCTGGACATTTTACTTTTAAATGAAATGCATAATCTATATGGAATTCAACAACCTGTCACACGTTTAAAAAGTCTATATCTTCTCTACAAACAATGGTAACCTTAAAACATTTGATTAATGTTTAAAATATTAATTAAGGGCCTGTTAAATAATGTTTAATAGCTGGTTTGCTGCTCATATCCGTCAATGTTTGATAAACTGGGAAATGCTGTTGGCTGTTGTTGTGTGACAGTTTCATCTATTTTGCAAATTTGCATGTTTATCACAAGGATAAATCCAGTTAGATAAGTTAATAGCTAATTATTGAGGCTTTCTGTTCTATCTTGAATAACGTGATGCTTCCATAACGCATATGTATCCAATATACCATTGTTCCCATAACAATACATTAAAAAATACACAGTTTCTCAGACATTTTTAAATGGTGCAAAAAATATAATAGTTTGCTTCCATAACACACAATAATGGTCTAACGAAATCTAAATTTTAAACATCTGTACCATTGTACCAAACCCTTTACTTCCTTTCTAAGCAACGTGACCGCCCACGATTGTAAAGCAAAACGTGATTGGTTGTAGCGAGAGTGTGCTGCGATTGGTCAGCGCAACGTGGCCGTTATCTGATTGGCTTGAGTAGTCGGTGGGTGGAGTCGACCTATTTGTGGATTTGTCTGCAGTCTTGACGCTAGAATAGTTTCAGAATCCACAAATGCGTGCAGCGATCCACAAATGCACAGAAAGCAATTCACAAATGTACAGGTGGTGATTCACAAATAAATGCAGGTAGAGTTGTGCTTGTGACATAAAAACATATATGTTTGTTAATTTAATTCATTTTTGTGAAACGCCTAACATATATTTGTGGATCTCATTCTATTCATTTGTGCATACGATTATTTTTTGTGAATCTCTTTACATTTATTTGTGGATCATAATCTATTTATTTGGAATTTTGCTACAATTCTACCCCCATACACTACTATATATCTTCTGAAATAGTACAGAAACGCTAGATCCAAAAACAAGCAAAGAAGAAGCAGAAACAAGCAATAGAATCTTTGCTTGCACACATGAAAGCTAACACGACCATCAGGCATTAAACAGCATATAAATCAAACCTTCCTAATGTTACAGATTGAAAAGAGTTAATGACTGTGCAAGCTTTGGGGTTGTTGATGGACTTGATCTATGTTTTGATCATCATTCTGAATCTGATCCAGATAAAGTCTGACAAAAATACAAATTGCTCAGCTTTTTGTTCAAAATGTTTTTTTTTAATTTTTTTATGAAACTTACCCACATTTTTTTTTTTTAATCAGACGTTCTGTTCTTTCTTTTGATATATTGACTGTTTACATATTAATTCAACAAAATATTCTGGGGTCCATGAAAGTTTTGTGAATATAATTAAAAATGCTGCCACTGGCTGGCATTTTAGTAAATGGTAGCAGGGAAAGGAAGAGTTAATAGTTGCTATAATGCTGCAGTTACTATAATATGCAGTAGTAACCACAGAGCCACAGTGTTGATGAATAGAAGGCACGGTCTCGAGTGTGGTCAGACGTCACAACAGTCCGAGTCCGTCCAGTGCATGTTTACAGAAAAACAATTAAACGCAGCGGAGCTTACTGTAAACACCGCCGACAGAACTTTATAATTGGCCCAAAGCAAATTTCTCATGGCAGCTCGTTCTGAACTCATACATGCTCATACTGGTAATCTTATGCTTTGATCACACAAAGCATCATAGTGGTAAGTTACTGGTAAATTACAACCTCTCATACCAGAAAATTGCCACAACTGATTTACAGGTATTTTTGAAAAGGTCCTGTTCACACACAACCAGTGATTTACCAGTAAAGACTGTATGTGTGAAAGGGGTTTTTGTCAGACATGCAGTGATAGAAGGTCTCAAAAGAACATCTCAAAGTCTTCTCTTGTGTATGGAACCTCTGCCACTCTTAGTGTTCCTGTGACAGTCCTCTCAAAGTCATTAAGCCACGCTCTGACCTCACTCAGGAGGGCTGTATCCTCTTTGTTGAGGATTTAATCTGAAAGGACAGCTCAGCACCATACTGTGACTACAGCCAAGATGAGAGACTTAAAAGAACTTCAGCTGTCTCATTCAAGGACAACACCACTTTCTGGCCTCATTTCTTAGAATTACACAGAAATGCATTTACTTTGATGTCCTCAGTAAAAAAAAAAATATATATATATCCAAACTTAAAATAAGATTAATAGATTATACATGAGCAACAAACATGATGACACTCATGTTTGGAATAGGTCCCCAAAAATGAAAATTCTGCCATAATATACTCATACTCATGTTGTTCCAAACCAATGTGCTGTTATTTTTCCAGAGAAACACAAGCTGAAAGCTAACATATGGCTTCAGAAGACTTTGTCACACAGATTGTATGGATCACTTTTATTTTATTATTTTCTTTTCTTCACAAAGCAATGACAGTATGAACTGTATGAAAAAGAGTTGTGTGCAGAATCTTTCAAACTGTGTATTTTTCTACTTTTGTGAATTTCAATGGGAAAAAATATTTAATAACATTTAATATTGCTTTACATTTTTATTTAATTTATATCAAGACAGGTTAGTAAATATATTTCTTCTCCAACAATGCAAATAGTTCCAAAAAACAAACTAGCAAACAAACATAAAAACCCATCAAGCTCTGCATGTTACCAAGCAGCACACAAACCAAAAACCTTTCTGGAAAAGCACATTTTTTACTCAAAGTGTTCTATAATCACTCCACTCCAGATCCACTCTGGGTTTTGCTTTACCTCACTGATGAGAGAAACCTACTCTGGCAGGTGTTTTTCTCTACAGCGACATAACTTGCTCCTATCATAGTATGATGCATTGTTGGAGAAATTAACTAGCTAGTCACAACTGTTTCACGAAATCCTAGTAACTTTGTCTCACATCCTTCTTTTGAACCATGCATGCAACAACAGAAATCAAGCATATAGCGTTAGTTCTGGCAGGTCACGTTAGTCAAGCTCGCATCAGCTGACACTCAGCTGATTCACATTGACCTATAGGAATACGACGCCTATCACCGCATTTGTTTATATATGGTCCATTCAGTATTATCAGCAGCTTTATTGCATTGCTCAGGAGCTACAACCTGAATTCCGGAAATGTTGGGACGTTTTTTAAATTTGAATAAAATGAAAACTAAAAGACTTTCAAATCACATGAGCCAATATTTTATTCACAATAGAACATAGATAACATAACAAATGTTTAAACTGAGAAATTTTACACTTATCCACTAAATGAGCTCATTTCAAATTTGATGCCTGCTACAGGTCTCAAAAAAGTTGGCACAGAGGAGAAACAAATGGCTGAAAAAGCAAGATATTTTGAAAATATTCAGCTGGAAGAACATCTAGCAACTAATTAAGTTAATTGATATCAGGTCTGTAACATGATTAGCTATAAAAGGGATGTCTTAGAGAGGCAGAGTCTTTCAGAAATAAAGATGGGCAGAGGCTCTCCAATCTCTGAAAGTGCATGTAAAAAGATTGTGGAATACTTTAAAAACAATGTTCCTCAACGTCAAATTGCAAAGGTTCAAATCTCAGTCAAGGTTCAAATCTCAGATGAGATCAGCTCAAATCTCATCATCTACAGTGCATAACATCATTAAAAGATTCAGAGAAACTGGAGAAATCTCTGTGTGTAAGGGACAAGGCCGAAGACCTTTATTGGATGCCTGTGGTCTTCGGGCCCTCAGACGACACTGCATCACTCATCGGCATGATTGTGTCAATGACGTTACTAAATGGGCCCAGGAACAGTTCCAGAAACCACTGTCGGTAAACACAATCCGCCGTGCCATCTGCAGATGCCAACAAAAGCTCTATCATGGAAAAAGAAAGCCATATGTGAACATGGTCCAGAAGTGCCGTCGTGTCCTGTGGGCAAAGGCTCATTTAAAATGACTGTTTCAAAGTGGAAAAGTGTTCTATGCTCAGACGAGTCCAAATTTGACATTCTTGTTGGAAATCACGGACACCATGTCCTCCGGGCTAAAGAGGAGGTAGACCTTCCAGTGTGTTATCAACGTTCAGTTCAAAAGCCAGCATGGCTTGATGGTATGGGGGTGCATAAGTGCATACGGTATGGGCAGCTTGCATGTTTTGGAAGGCACTATGAATGCTGAAAGGTATATAAAGGTTTTAGAGCAACATATGCTCCCCTCCAGATGACGTCTATTTCAGGGAAGGCCTTGTGTATTTCAGCAGGACAATGCAAAACCACTTACTGCAGCTATTACAACAGCATGGCTTTGTCGTAGAAGAGTCCGGGTGCTGAATTGGCCTGCCTGCAGTCCAGATCTTTCACCTATAGAGAAAAAAATGTCAAAGACGACCACGAACTCTTCAGCATATTGGCTCATGTGATTTGAAAGTCTTTTAGTTTTCATTTTATTCAAATTTAATAAACGTCCTAACATTTCCAGAATTCGGGTTGTAAATCTGCCAGTCCATCGATCCATCATTGGATAGTCTAGCACACACTTACATTCTAGACAGCATTCAACTGTTCATTTTATTTTTAAAGCAAAATACTTTCATGAAAACATGACACAAACAATACTTACAGTATATTACATTCAGTATTTATATTACATTCAGCATAAATATGATTGCTAGAAATACTGCTTTATTCATTTGTTTACTAACTTAGGCCCTGTTTAAGTTTTCGTCAAACCGATCACAAGTGGACAACGCTAAATATAGGTGAGAACTGATTTCTAACATGCACTCACCGCGTACTGTGTGGTCTTGCTGCTATCAGAGTAGAAACAAAAGCTGCTGCTCTCTGTTTCGTCATCTCCTTTCGCATTTATATGCAACTTGCACAAGCTTATTTCATCCAATAGATCAAAAGACCTGAAAAAGCATACATTTGTCCACACAAAGACCCCTCCCCTCAAAGAAATCAGGACAGAAGTGGTCGAAAGCGGATTAAGACGGATTAAAACACCAGGTGTAAATGGGTATGTCTCCCTCACCTATTTGTGATCCGATTGACCAAGACACGACTTAATACCAGGTGTAAATGGGGCCTCATGTTGTTCCATTTCATTGCGACTACAAAGGCCCAGATGGAATCTACTTATATTTTTAGCATTTTCTACTCTTATTTTGAGGGAAAATGTATTCTGTAGGATGGATCCAAACGTGGTGTTTATACAGAGCTGAAACTAGTACATTATTTGTAAATGATTGTACAATCAAATTAGGGAAAAAACCCAAAATGAAAATGTTACACATTGAAGATGAATAGGATTTAAATAACAGACATTCATATTCTGAAATCTGAGGCATTGGATTCCATGTGACCTGACTAATAGGATAAAAACCATAAATACAGTATTATGGATTATGACCTCTTATGTATCCATAAACATGTCATTTGATATCCATGTAAACCCTGTATATGTAAGTAATCATGGTGTTTATAGCTGTGCATGTGTAAAACTGCCAATCAACACAAGCCATAGTGACACAAACATTACACACATTAACTCATAAATACAGTACATACTCTAACCTGTTTATGCTAGGCTAACTTGCTTTTCCACAGCAGGATGTTGGTCAAAGTCACCCCTGTATGCCTTCCTAAATCTTGTTAAAATTTAATTGCATCATAAATTATACATTTGATTTAATCATGTGGTGGCATGCATTTGGTAAGCCCATGCTGAATGGTTAAGTCTCTTTGAGACTCTCAATGCCATGCGTTATATTTCAAAAAATTACAGTAAACGTCTAAAGGTGACATCAAAAATGCAGCGTAAGGGCCATGGAGTAAGCTAAGATCAACCACTAATTCTTTATTTTGCTATAAATTTCTATCTTTCAAGTTCATTAATAGAGGAAATAAATAACTACTATAGCAATTCAATCTCAAGTAGTTAAAAAACTGTAAATGCTGATCTGAACCCAAGTTATATTTGGTCCCAAAAATGCTTATTTGTACTGGGGCTAAGCACCAACAAATCCTCTTACATAGTCGAAAGTTCATTCAAATCCAGCAAAACATGAAAACTACAGTGTGAACAACCTGCGCACTATGAGTTATAAATAACATAAAACATTTTTGGATGCCCTCAGGTGTCTGACAGATGCGACTTTGTGTATGTGAATGGAAAAGAAACCCAGGGGCGACTGCGGATGCTGGTGAACTTCACCTACAGTTACCTGAGCGCCCAGCTGGAGATGAGGGTTTGGTTCCCTCGTCTGCCGCTGGATATAGAGGTGTCTGATACAGAGCTGAGTCAGATCAAGAGCTGGAGGATCCCTATCATGTCTACCAAGAGGTACAAACACACAATGACATCAATAGCATGCATAATTTCTAATTAACATCTTTAAAAATGAAACATCTGAAAAACAAATGAATACAGTACATGTAATCAGCTTACACGGCATTTCAGTATCCTGTCATATTTTTTTTTTTTTTTTTAATCTCATTCTCTTTTAAATGTTTTTATTTTTATTTTTTTTTATTGCTTTATTTCTACTTACAGTTTACTTGACTTTTTGTGCATTATGGCAATATTTTAGAACAAATGTTCTCAGTAAACTTCCAATGTTTTTTTTTTTTTCTTTTTCTTGAAGTACATCCTTGAATATTATGGAAACAGAAAATAAATCATGGTTAATAAAATGTCTACACTCCCAGTTTCTGTTCATATATATATATATATATATATATATATATATATATATATATATATATATAATATAAACTGTCATAAGTAAAGATACAGTATGTAAAATACAGTATGTATATACATCGGTTTTGGGGTCATGGTCCGATACGAGTTCGGTACGTTTACATGTATGGCCCCACAGATTCCTTAAAATAAAAAAAATAAAACAAGGAATTGTTGATTTGCTACTCTAATGGATAGATTGACCAATGCTGTGTGGTAAAATGCAACGGCTGTTTCAAACTTATTGGTTATTCATTTTCTTTGCGCGTGAGAGTTCATTAACGTGGTGACAATGGCGGATGCACAAAGTTCAATATTACGCTTTTTCAAGAAATCACGGAAAGATTAGCAAGAAGGAGAAAAGTGCCATCTAGTAAGCCTACTTCACCTTTCCACGAGGAGACAGCGAGTGAAGCGGCACCTGAGGCTTCCTAGACACGCATATTTCATCACAGGACTGTAGTGGTGAGACTTCCTCAACACAAATCTGCACGATGCCAAATGATTTTGTCTCATTATAACATCGGAAACAACTTAAAATACTCTGTGACAATCACACCACCAGCCTCGCGCCATTCTCTCACGGCTTTCTCCCCGCCCTGCTTGTCACATACTCATTTATGATATTCAATTAACTCATTCAAAAAACGTATTTATGGCCATACAGATAAGAGAGTAAGACATCATTCGAAACTGTAAAGGGTCTATTTTTATTTGTGTACACTCTTGTGTTTACTTTTGTAAAATAAAGAAAACAAACAGAATGTCCCAGTTTCCTTTCTGTTGAGTTTGTAGAGCATGTCACAAAAATTAATCGAAACTCAGCGGATAGGCTACAAGCAAGCTCTTGCGTGCCATCTAAACTCGTTTTGGGTTGGTGTATAGACCGTCTGTTCATCTTCTGCTCTTTTTCCTGTTGTGGCAGTTAGCAAACAGCATTTCATTACCGCACACGCCCCCTTCTGGATTGGAGTGACTGACTGTATTCGTTATCTGACTGTATGCACTTAATCGTAATGTCTGTACCGTGATGGTTTGGAATGAATACATTTACCATTACACCCCTACTATATAACCTTTGACCCTCTAGCAGTTAAAAAACAAAACTGCATGCATTTTGTGAGAACATTGTTTTGATTGTGCTTCGGCTTTGCATGACTATGTGGATGAATATGGTTCATTCTCATAACTGTAAAAGAGAGAGAGATTATTCTACTGCTTATAAAACGTTCACTACTAGGCTTAATAGATATAACCAGTTTAGATGGAAAAGATCTCTAGACTAGCTGAAGATGTTACTGTAGCTATACCCATTAAAGGAGGCTAGCAATAGCAAGCTAGCTTTGAAAGCATAAAGCCGCGTTTCCACCAAAATTACCCAGAACAATTTGTCCCAGGAACCTTTTTCCCAGGAACTTTTCCCCCCCAGACCTATTGCTAGCTGCGTTTCCATAGCGGTCCAAAGTACCGTGAAGATAGTCCGGTGCGTAGGACTGCGTGCAACTTTCCAGTTCCCGCTGGATTTCGTCCTCCACATACAAGCTTAATAAAGCCTGAACCTCATCGTCAGTCCGTCTGTCGTATTTTTTAAACTCCATTGTTGATTTGAATAGCAAACAACTCTTACTGCATGCACCGCAACAGACTTTAAAAAACGATGGTTGAAATAAAATGCTGCGTGGAGTCAACCAATCAAAATGCTGCGTGAACTCAACCAATCAGCATGTTCAGTGCCCAAGTCCCACCCCTGAAAGTTCCGGAACTTTGAAAAGGTACTACCTAGCAAGCAGGGACTTTCAAAGGGGGAATTTTTTACCCGGAACTTCATTTAGACCCTGGTTCCTACGGTCGAAACACACTGAGTACCACCCCAAAGCTCCTAGTTCCTGGGGAAAGTTCCTGCGGTGGAAACGCGGCTTTAGATCCCACCCTCCCTTCAGAGCTCTCTCTCCAAAGCCACGCCTCCTTCGAAACACATGAACACGCACAGCCATAGCAGAGTCTGCAAAACATCACAAGAGATGGCGTTAATTTACCTCATGTCTCAAAGCACATAACATTACAATAATAATGAACATAAACAACTTTTAGCACTCTGACTTGTACCACCTGACTGCTGCAGATTCATTTCGGTGTTGATAATGTTGCCATAGAAATGAGGACGTGAACAGCTCCGGGTAGAATGTCACAGATTGATATCTCGTAATTACAGTTAAGACATGGCGTGAATGCAGCATAAGTTTGTTGTTTTGGTTCAGGAGGAACTGCAGAAGATACATACAGTATGTTGACGTTTTTAGGGACATCCTATTATTGCATTCGGACCGAATGCAATGATTGGACAAACATTTTTTGGTCCTGGGACTTCCACAGAAGATTTATGTACATTTATTTATATATATATATATATATTTATATAGTGCTACAGTGCTACAATGAAATTACCCTTCACAATAGATGTTTTACAATGAACTACATATAGAGAGCTACATATGGCAATTCATCCGTTCAATAAAATAACTTCCTCACGTGTTGAGTAATAAAAAAAATCTCCATGTCAACCTTTCTCGCTTGTTGTGGCATGCATTGAATGTAAAACAATGATTATGTAATTCAAAAATGGTTGTAATGATTGTAAAGATCTCTGAAGAGCAAAAATAGCGTTAATGCAATCTAATTGTGAGAGTTAGAACGTTATACGTGTAAAGAACGTTAGAACATGTAAATCCACTTTCAGACAGGGTCAAGTGGATTATGAGTTGTGGAAAAATAGTGAATAAGATTGTGTAAGGTTATGAGTAGGTTAAATACTATTGCATAATGGATTACATGGGGCAGAAACATTCCTTCATTAATTCAGTTTGATCCAATCGAGTGATTGTCTGATACATGCTCACCACTGTTTTTCTGGAGGCATTTTTGAACATTATTTGAATTACATAAATGTGTGCATGTGGTTTCTTTTCCAAATGAGGCCATATCTAAGCTGTTATGAAAACAATGAAAGGTGACAGATGGAGTTACATGACTATGAATAAGTGTGTTATCAGTAACTTGTGTATGTCCCTGACAGCAAACCAGGCTGGAACAGTGAGGAAGAGCGTAAGGGCCGGGGCTGTATGCTGCAGTACCAGCATGCTTTGGTTCGAGTACTCACCCACTTTGTGGCAGAGCAGTCAGACCCCCGGGAGCCACAAGCCTTCTTCCTGGGCTCTGACTGGCAGGTGGATTTGACCAGGCTGGTGCGGTACTTCCTGAAGGTTGAGGATCCTAATATTGCCCGCCTGCAGGCAGGCAGGGTGCTGTCAGGACAAGATGTGGGCACCACATCTATAAAGGTAAAATTCAATTGGATCTGTTGAGTTTGGTCTACAAGCGACAAGATTAATGGACTAGGCTACACATAAATCGATATTGATCTCATGCAGGCCTTATTAACCAGGCGTCTCCCTTTGTTCAGGTCCTTTCCCCGCTGTCAGACTCTATCCTGGCAGAGAAGACGGTGAGGGTTGTGGATGATCGAGTGACCATCACTGAACTGGGGCTGCAGTTGGTCAGTGGTCTCACACTCAGCCTGCAGCTCAGCACAGGAAGTAACCGAGTCATCAGCGCCACAGCAACCACACAGGAAGTGCTCAGCAATCCTAAACAGGTCATTCAACATCACTTTCTTTTGCAACCTTAACCAAAATTTGGGTGTAAATGCAGTTAAAAAATGCTGATTTGTCTGATTTTATAACTTTCAAGCAATAAACATTTAATAAAATTAAAATTGATAAATTTGTTTTATTTACATTTAAAAACTACACTAGAATTAGTTTAATTAGAATTAGTAACCAGTTTGAAGTAAAAGGATTGCAGTATTATCCAAAATGAAACTTTCCTTTTGGGGCTAGCTATTTTGTAAATAATACATTTATATTTCGCATAAATTAATATACATTATTGTTGTCACAATACCATAATTTCAGTAGTCAGTACAAATACCAGTAATCATCACCATTTCCAATTCAATCCTGCATTTAAATACGATTGCCAATCCTGAAACTTTGCAGTGTGTACTTAAAGGAGTAGTTCACTTTCAAATGAAAATTAGCCCAAGCTTTACTCAAGCCATCCTAGGTGTAATATGACTTTCTTCTTTCTAATGAACACAATCTGAGAAATATTTATAAATATCCTGACGTATCCAAGCTTTATAATGGCAGTAAGCGTTACCAAACGAGTATGAGCTGAAGAAAGTGTCTCCATCCACATCCATCCATCATAAACGTACTCCACATGGCTCTGGGGGGTTAATAAATGCCTTCTGAAGCGAAGCGATGCATTTGTATAAAAAATATCCATATTTAACAAGTTATGAAGTAAAATATCTGGCTTCTGCCAGACTGCCTTCCATATTCAAATTACGAAAAAAAACGGAATTGGCATTGCGTCAGTTCCGTAAGCTGAATACGGAAGGTGTAGGATGTAGTGTAAGCTTTTTGAACTGCTAGAGTTTTACACTTTCTTAGAATACGGAAGGCAGTCTGGCGGAAGCTAGTTATTTTACTTCATAACTTGTTAAATATGGATTTTGTTTTTTAAACAAATGCATCGCTTCGCTTCAGAAGGCCTTTATTAAACCCCCGGAGCTGTGTGGAATATGTTTATGATGGATGGATGTGGATGGAGACACTTTCTTCAGCTTACTGCCATTATAAAGCACGGATGCGTCAGTATATTTATTAATATTTCTCCAATTGTGTTCATCAGAAAGAAGAAAGTCATATACACCTAGGATGGCTTGAGGGTGAGCTTGGGGTAATTTTCATTTGAAAGTGAACTAATCCTTTAAAAGTATGGAAAATAACACTTCTAATCAATTTGTAAAAAAAGGTTTGAAAGCAGCACCTATCATCAGGAATCACACTGACCTGCTACTTAGTATGCAAAATTCAATTTTATTCTAATTGCAGGAGGCAGTGTTGAGCTCCTGGCTACAATTTAGCGATGGCTCCCTCACTCCTCTGGACATCTATGACCCTACTCACTATCGCCTGGCTGTGACATCGCTGGATGAGGGTGTGATCTCTGTGCAGGAGTCGTCTATGACTATTGTGGCAGAAGGTGAAGGCCAAGGAACACTGGTGAGAGCCGAGATGACCATTTGCGAGGTCTGTCAGAAATCAAAGCGTAAAAGCACTTTAGCAGTAGGCAGTGGGAGCTTAACTGTAAAGTTCCAGACAAACAGCAGACGTCCTGATAACAGCAGCATCAATAATAATGACACTGGAAACAGCACAGGACTATTTGCTGGTGTCACTGGGAAAGATAATAGCAGTGAGCGAGGTGATGAAGGAGAAGAAGCAGGCACTGAGAAGAAGCTGCAGCAGCCAGAACAGGTTTCGAGCAGAAATTCAGAGTCAGAGCGAGAGGAAAGTGCCTTGATGAAAATCACCACCACAGTCAAGTCGACAGCACGAGACTCAACCGTTGGGAGCATCGCAAATGATTTGGGAATGGGACGGGCTAATGATGCCTCTGCTGGAGTCAGTAAACCTGGGAATATTTTAAACAGTGGAAATTTCTTTAGTACGGGAAAAGCTGGCAGCGATGATCGCCCAGGAATTTCCTCAAGTAGTAATGAAGTTCCTGAGGGTTCAATGTTAAGCACTGGGAAGGCTTCTGGGAACTTAGTGAACTACAATAACTACCCTCCCCAAGTTGAAACCCCCAATCAGGAGCCAAAAAATGACTATGGAGATGATGATGATGATGACGACATTGAGGGTCCACTATCAAACCGTCCACTTACAGACCTGGAGATCGGGATGTATGCATTACTGGGAGTCTTCTGCTTGGCTATTATAGTATTTATGGTAAACTGTGTATCATACTTGGTTAAATTTCGGCACAAGCAGACACCTGCTCAAGTTTCTGAGCAGACTGGTCACCGGCATGACTGGGTATGGCTGGGAACAGATGCTGAGCTGGTTATGAACGTCACTGGAAATCTGTTACAGCAAGATGCTCACAACACGTCTGTAATCGACATAGGACCCAATACAGAGCCCTGTGGCACTCTCACTCGAAGGACCTCTTGCCAGGTGTCTTCTGTGTCAAATGACTCCAGTGTTGGGTGTGTAGGATCCCTTAAACCAGTCCGAAGTGAGTCCCTACACTCACCCACTAGTAAGAGGAAAAGGGTACAGTTCACCACCTTCACATCCTTGGATCGACAAACTTCTCCCCAAACTCTACCACAAGAGAATGGACATGGCATTAACTGGGTGGGAAAGGAGGACAATTGTATGACACCTGAGGTGTCAGCTGCTGAGTCTGTGCAACAACTATGATCGTGGGCTCACATGCAGCCTGATTTATGCACCCATAGTGCATATCTCTATAACAGGGGTTGGCAACTCTGGCCCTCAAGGTCCACTGTCCTAACCCTAATCAAACCCACCTGCCTGTAATTTTTTCTTAAAAAAAAAAAAAGAAAAAAAAAGTGTGTTTGATTAGGGTTGGAGCTAAACTCTGCAGGTCAGTGGACCTCAAGGTCCAAAGTTGCCCATCCCTGCTCTATACAATCACCCAAATGCCTTCTTTCTTTGGGAAAGTTGTTCTGTTGGTCTGGCTACACTGGATTATGGTCAAGATAACCAGTACAGCTTCATGGCTTTCATGTGGCCAAGGTGTGACTTGAAAGACTTTTGATTCTGCCTCAGTGACTGATCATGGTAAAAGGGAGAGAACACACTCTTGCTATTATTATTAAAAGTACCCAAACGAAAACCACCTTGAGGTAATTAGCCAAGCTCTTTTTTTTTTTTTTTTGTATTCCTCAATGGGTTTTCACTGGAAAATTTAAAGATTTAAGATAAATTGTCTATCTTTGTCTAGAGCCAAACACTGAGTCACTATCTTCTCTTTGTTTGTTACTCTGCATCCTTCCATTTTTTTATACAAAAGTGCATGTGATTATTGTATAGATAAAAGTTCACTTTGTTTGAAGATATTTTACCACCCTGCATTTGTATGTACAGTCAATTGTTTCATTTTCCATTAAAAAGACACATGATAAAGCCACGTGTTCAGTGCTTGCTCCTATGATAAGAAATAGAAACAATTTCATTTCATTATAAATGAATGGTGGTTTTTATCTTTTGTAATCCATGATCTTTTGATACTTAAATATATGGTAGCGTTTGTAGGCTTTAATACTGGTAAAAACAGTTTATCTGTGATAAATCCAGATGTGAAGGTAAATGAAAATTGTGGCCATAATAAAAACTCCACACCACCACAAACTTTGATTTGACCCTACACAGGCCAAAAATGTCCATGAGTGCAGAGCACCACTAATGTACAGTACTGGTCAAAAGTTTGGACACATTATTATTTTTAATGTTTTTGAAAGAAGTCTCTTATGCTCATCAAGCCTACAGTAATAAAAAACAGTAATATTGTGAAATATTACAATTTAAAATAATGGTTTTCTATTTTTATTATACTTTAAAATATAATTTATTTGCTGAATTTTCATCAGCCATTACTCCAGTCTTCATTGTCCCATGATCCTTCAGAAATCATTCTAATATGCTGATTTTGTACTCGGTTATTATCAACATTGGGAACAGTTGTGGTGCTTAATATTTTTTTGGAACTTGTGATACTTTTTTCAGGATTCATTGATGAATAAATAGTTAAAAAGAACAGCATTTATTCAAAATAGAAATCTTCTCTAACAATATAAATCTTTACTATCACTTAATCAATTAAGCAAATCCTTGGTGAATAAAAGTATTAATTTCTTTCAAAAAAAAAAAAAATGACCCCAAACTTTTGAACGGTAGTGTATGTTGTTAGATTTTAACAATATTAAACAATATTAAAATATTAACAATATTTTAATATTTATATTAAAAGATTTCTATAAAGGCTGTTCTTTTTTAATTTTTTTATTCATCAAAGAATCCTGAAAAAAAGTATCACAGGTTATAAAAAATATTAAGCAGCACAACTGTTTCCAACATTGATATTAAATCAGCATATCAGAATGATTTCTGAAGGATCGTGTAACGCTGAAGACTGGAGTAATGGCTAATGAAAATTCATTATTTTAAATAGTAATAATATTTCATAATTTTACTGTTTTATTTCTGTATTTTTGATCAAATAAATGCAGCCTTGATGAGCAAAAGAGACTTCTTTCAAAAACATAAAAAAAATAGTAATGTGTCCAAACATTTGACCAGTACTATATGTTATCCCCATAGCTGAACAGAAAATCAACAGATGTTTGTATAAAAATGTTTATATTTCATTTTATTGTGCTATATATGAAATTTATAAATGTAGATTCAATCATACAATGTCATGGTTTAAGATATGAAACATACAGTCTTAGTTACACAATAAATATTTTATGTTTAGCAAACCCCCCCCAAACATAAACCTTAATCCCTGAACAAAGATACTTTCATGAATAAATTAAAAATCCTACCAAGAGTAAAATGTGCCCATCAGAACAATCTTGTTTTATTTATTGTAAATAAAACATCACTGTTCTTCATTTGAGCTTTAGAGATGTATCAGTTTGGCAGTTTATGACTGACAGAAAATTGTCTATGGAGTTTCTTTAGCCTGCAAATCTCGGCCTTGACAGTTTAAAAGTTTCAATGTTTACTACAGTTAAAAGCAGTGCATAATTTGTTCCAGAACAAGCTGGATGCATCTATTTTAGTGGATCTCCCACAAGCCTCCGGGAAATTATATTCCCTTTACTTTTGTTTAGAGAAATCAAGTATAGTAAATTTTAGCCATTTTTAGTTTGTCATATGTCTAGTCTGTCCCTTCATATCACATATGCACACATGAATGCAAGCTGTCTGTTTAATTCAAGCTGAGATCCTCCTAAGAGAAGGACTCTTTCTTGCTAGCAAAATAATCTCAACACATTCTTTAACCCAGAAAACTGTAGTAACATCTACTGTAGAAACACTGGCACTGCACTTTTATACCCAATCTTCACTACCAACAAGTATCACGATACAACAAAAGAAGAATGCAAACACAGCTGTCTGTGCGCACAGCAAGAGTGCATGATTCCCCCCAAAAGAAAAAACTGCCAGATCCATCACCAGTCCTTGTTCAAAGACCTCTTAAATTTCAATTTATGCACCAAGTATATGTACAGTAAAATGTGTGTCCCTTTTATACCTAATGAAACATAAGAAGTCAACATTTCCTATAAATATACATACAATATTTTCTGGTTTATCCTATTCCAGAAAAAAATGGCCACCATTATCTTTACAGTCATGGGAGAGGCTTGCATTTCCAATTGAAATATGAAATACAGACTCCAAAGCTCTAGATATGACACAAAGCCCTCACCTTTTTAAAAGTTCTTAAAGACCTGAGACAATCCCATCATACTGTCAATGAAGAGTCTCCACCAGCTTCTGATAGGTTATTCTCTCCTTCATTGTGTTGTGGCATGTTGTAATGTAATTCTTTCCATTTCTCACCAGTCTTTCTTGGAGCTCACGGTCATCCAGAATTTTTCTGGACATGCTTACAAATTCCTGTGGAAACAAGAACATTGAAATTCTTGTGAAAGATTCAGATGCCATGGCTGTTTTTTTGAATTTACACTGGATTTAAGCAAATGCAGTGGATTTATATATGATTTTAAAACTTTTGTCATCCATGAAAATCCATAAAATTATCTATTTTCAAAGAGTTTATTTAATGATATACGCACAAGCACATGCACATGCACACACACATTGGTACACCTATCATTATGAGGACATTCCATAGGCGTAATAGTTTTTATACTGAGCTAATGACATTTTCGAGCCCCAAAGCCTAAACCTACCCCTAAACCTACCAATCACAGAAAACTTTCTACATTTTTTACATTTTTAATTTAAAAAAAAAAAAAAATAAAAAAAAAAAAATGCTTAGTATGTTTATTTAGTGATGTGGATTATGAGGACATCTGCAAGTTTGGGGTCAGCAAGATTTTTAATTTTTTTTAATCAATACTTTTATTCAGCGTGGATGCATGAAATTGATCAAAAGCGCGTTACGGCTTCGGCAAGGTTTTGTTCCGTCCTCTACGCGGTGTCAACTCACACCAGAAACATTTCAGAAGCGAAGTGGCTGGATTCGCGGGACTACTAGATTTGCCTGTCTGACGTTGTTTTCCTTGATTTTTCGTGTTTTTAATGGCTAAATGGTTATATTTTGTCCAGTTTAATTGTTTATTGCTATGCCGTAAAAACATAAATTTTTCAACTTCGAATCTCGTCATCAATTTCTGGCCTCCTAGTGATGTAAATATGAGCAGGAGTCTTCACAGGGTGATTATTTTGACTTTATTTTGTATTTGAGCTGCGCAGCTTAGACGCGGCATCTGTCAAAAATAGACTTTGGCGTCTATCTTTAGCCAAGTGGCGCGGCGAGCCGCTTTTGGGACGCTGAAATGTGCCGCGGCGCGGCTGGTGTAAACACAACCATTGACTAGAGTGGCCGCGGATCAGCTCCGGTAGCCGCGTCGCAGCCGTAACGCGCCACAGTGTAAAAAGGGGTGACAGTACAGTGTTTTGAAAATATTTTTTAAATAAATGCTGTTCTTATTTCTAGTCATTAAAGAATTCTGGAAAGAAAATGCATCACATTCCTTAAAAATAATATTAATAATAAGATAATAAAAAGTAATGTTTCTTGAGCAGCAAATCAGCATATTAGAATGATTTCTGAAGGATCATGTGACACTGAAGACTGGAGTAATGGCTGCTGAAAATTCAGCTCTGCCATCACAGGTAAAATAGAAAAAAAGTTATTTTTAGTTGAAATAATATTTCATAATATTACAGATTTTAAAAAAAAAGAAAAAAAAAAGAAAAAAAAAAGCAGCCTTGCTGAGCATAAGAAAGCAATCAATGAAGCAACATCAAGAACATCAGTTTATATTTATGGACAAAACTGCTGTCTGTCCAAATGATAAAAATATAAAAGTCTTATTCTTTGATAACAGTGAAATGACTCATCATGTCAATTCCCCATGTTGCAACTTTGTCTTTCAACCTGACTTAAAACACCTTCAGCTTCCAGTGACCCCCTGCTGTTTACTCTTATCCATGGGTATCATGGGAGACTCATGTTGGCTTTACTCTGAAAGGATAGGCAGCTTATAAACCTCTCTTTCAGCTCAACAGGGTAACAGAAGCCATGCGGAAAAGGGAAACAGTTGTGTCATATGAAAGAGTCGGCCACAACATGAGGCCTCTGCCTTTGACACAACACCATGATGAAACCACAGTGTAAATCAGTGCATTTGACAGAGATGTGGCCTGGCGGGAAGTGCCTGAGCTCTTTTTGAGGGAAACTTGAATTTGGGTGTAGTTCGAATCAAGTTATTTGGTATAATCGTGTAATATACAAGATAATGGAGTAAGTTGATCATTGTTACCAAATAAACCACTTTAGAGTGATATACACTAAAATTCACGTAATTTTAAATATACAAAAACACATTAAAAATAAAAATAGTTTAAATTTAGAACTGTTTTTTATTTTAATATATTTTAAATTTTAATATATTCCTGTAATGGTAAAGCAGGTAAATTTTCAGCATCATTACCCCACTCTTCAGTCACATGATCCTTCAGAAAACATTCTAATATGCTTATTTGGTGTTCAATAAACATTATTATGTTGAAAACAGTTGTGCTGCTTCATATTTTTGTGGAAATTGTGATACATTTTTTTAGGATTCTCTGATGAATAGAAAGTTCAAAAGAACAGCATTTATGTCAAATAGAAATCATTTGTAACATTATAAATGTCTTTACTGTCACTTTTCACTTAATGTATGCAGAGAACTAGATCTTTTCTGACATTGTCAGTGTAGTGTGAAGCACCTAACTAATCATCAGAAATCTTTTAAGACTCAACGAGACTCTGTTCCACAGTATATAGTCCAGTCTTAAACCTCTCATTTAGCTACTTACTAAGGCAGAGGTCAAGGCTTAGCACAGTGCACAGATGTGACTCTTGCTGCACATGGTTAAACAAATCTTTGGCACTAAGAAATCACAGCGGAAGAATGCTTCTAGGCTAATTTAAAGTGACAAGAAATTTTGGCAGATTTTGTAACCTGGGTCCGTATGTATAAAACTTCTCTGAAATGCTCTTAAGAATAGTCTTAAACTTTAACTTAAGTGTCAAAAAATTCTAAGTAAAAAGCAGTACTTGTCAAAGAGTAGGAGACTTTTATAAAGAATCTAAAAGCAACTTTCAGCAAAGTCTAAAGGCCTTTGCGCACCGAGTCCGAAATTTTCGTATGCGTTTTTTCGTATTTGTGAAAATTCGTCAGGCACAGATACCTTGCACACTAAGTCCGATGCGTATTAATGAATCCGTTGCGAAAAAAATCGCAAAACAATACAAAATGAAGTCTTCAAGCAGTGAGCATGATTAGTCTTCTCTCTTCTTAAAAAGACAAAAAGAAAGAAGAAATATTGGGTCCATCCAATCCCGAGATTGCATAGAGAGGAAGGAGAGTTCTCATCAAGGAGCTGCGTGATTATCCCGAGAGTTTCAAAGTTTACTTCAGGACGTCAGTGGCTCAGTTTGATGCTTTGCTAGTGATACTGGCACAATCTGTCTTTATATTCTGTCTCTTTCCGCACTTTGTCATACAGTGCTGCTGCTTTGTGCTGTAGACGACATGAATCAACCTGTCAGATGGCATTGGGGATTTTGGCGTTCGCTTGTATGGTAGCTCTGAATTGTCAAAACACCTCTCAAAATGCAAGCCACGGATGCGAAAAACGCAGAAAATTGAACCTGATCCGAATTTTTTTATGACAGACGAAAGTTTCGGAGGCAGTGTGTAAATGTGATTGACACAACATGAGGTCGTATTTATTTTTTAACGTGCGAAAATTTTGGACGCGAATTTCGGACTCAGCGTGCAAAGACCTTAAGACTGATTCTTAAGTGCTAACTGAAGTGGCATTTAAGTGTTGTGAACTAAGGACAACAATGATGTCGACCCAAAATGGCCGCCTTCAACCGCCGAATCAGCCAATAGCCTGCAAGGGTGAAGTAATAGCAGCATGACCCTGCTTAATGTGGACTGATGGGCCCAAGTCATCACTGGTGCTGCATTTTTCTAGTCACTAAAAATGTAATTATTACTTTTATTTCTACAGTTAGAGCATTGATTTGTAGAGTGGGATGAGTCATCATATAACTCCAATACATTATATCTTTGTTGGAAAATGTGTGGTCTCCTCCTCTCTGCTGCCATCTTATTACTCCTATCTAGGTTAGGATACCTCTCCATCACTCTTAAATAATTCAAGAGCTGAGACCTATAGTCTTAAAGGGTTAGTTCACCCAAAAATGAAAATTCTGTCATTAATTGCTCATCCTCATGTCGTTCAAAACCCGTAAGACTTTCGTTCATCTTCGGAACACAAATAAAGACATTTTTAATGAAATCTGACAGCTTTCTGTTCCTCCATTGACAGCCTACGCAACTACCACTGTCAAGCCCCAGAAAGTTAGTAAAGACATCATGAAAGTAATCCATGTGACCAAAGTGGTTTGCCCAAAAAGCCTGCACATGTGGGCTTTTTCCCCTCTTTGCACAAAAAGTCAGGGTGAAAAAAAAAATCTGGACAAGCCCTAAGAGAGTGTATAACAGTTTAAATATACACTATCAGAGTCAGTATTTTTTGTTTATAGAAATTAAAACTTTTATTCAGCAAGGGTGTGTTAAATTGATCAAAAGTTGCAGTAAAGACACAGGCCTATTACCAACAATATTACCAAAAATGTCTATTTCAAATAAAGGCTGTTCTTCTGAACTTTATATATTCAAAGTATCTTGAAAAAATGGGCATGGTTTCCACAAAAATATTAAGCATCACAACTGAGTTTTCAACACTGATAATAAAAAGAAATGTTTCTTGAGCAGCAAATTAGCATATTAGAATGATTTCTGAAGGGTCATGAGACACTGAAGACTGGAGTAATCATGCTGAAAATTCAGCTTTGCCATCACAGGAGTATATATATATATATATATATATATATATAAAACAGTTGTTTTAAATTGCAATAATATTTCACAATACTACTGTTTTTTAATGTATTTTTGATCATTAAAATAAATGAAGCCTTGGGGAACATAAAAGACTTCTTTCAAAAACAAGTCGTACCAAATCCAATTTTTAAATAGTAGTGTGTTGATATTTCATCTGTATGTGATTGGTGTGAAAATAATCACTGGGTTCTATCACTGTGGGACAACAGTAAGTGCATTTCACCACTACAGTAATGCATTTAATCCTCCAAATGGCATCATGCACAAAGCAGGTGGGCTGAACTGTAGCACACTGACCTAGTCATCGAGAGTTTACTGAGAAGAAGAGAAGCTTGTACTTGCACTTTGTCATGGAACAGCTCATTGATCTAGGGGTTAAAGCTTAGCATAGGTCGCAAGTGTATAGAGGGGCACATGGTCACAATCGCCCTGACTTGCAAACAAACATCAATGCTTTCATATACAATTTCCTGTGCTTCTCCAGAGACATGAGATTTTCAGATCCACTATTGCTTTTAATACATTTGAGATAAGCATGATAAATGGATGGTTGGAAATTGCTCAGAGGAGCAGATTGGTTTAGGGATAGAAGTTTTGCCCTTTGACCTTTTAAGCTGCCTTGGGCTCCTCTCAGCCGTTTAGCACGGCGGTACAATGAACGCTAAGTCTGTCTGTCCCCCCTAAAGACCCAAAACAGGTTAAAGCTTAGTCACCAGCAGATAGACACGGCGCTAAGAAGAGGAAGTCAACACGACTCTCCCTTTTACAGCAGCGTTTCAGTGCCAAAAAAGATTTCAAAAATAAAGTAACATTACAAGATTAAAGTATTAATATTTTGAAAAACAAGAATAAATACTATAAAGTCATTGCATTACAAGATGAAAATTCATTAATAATTACAAACATTTACTAGCTATCATATCATTCCAAACCTATACAACTTTCTTTTCATATATTCCAAGTCATATAAAGGCTGTATGTGACTAACAGACTGAAATTTAAATTGTTTTTCATTGATAATCTTCCTTTCAGTCACATCTCATTCATGTTTGCATATACTGAAATATAGTGCATCAAAAATAAGGTTTGATATCAACGATGCCAAACATCTTTAGTTCTTGTGCATCTTGTAACCAATCAAAACGTGGCAAATTTGAATCTGCGCATAGTCAAACTGCACTAGTGAGATTTAAGATCTACAGCGGAATGAAAGATTTCAGTGTGTTTTTCACAATAAAGTGATAGTGCTGGTGTTGTTCTAATGCTGGTGTGGTTCTAATGCCGTATTGCCCTTCCTTCCTTCCTTCCTTTATGGACCACAAAAGGAGAATTAAAAAAAAAAAAAAAATGTCCCACTCGCACTTGTCCATACAATGGCAGTGAATAGCAACCAGTACCAAGGTTTTTAAAAAAGACGCAAAAGTATCACAGAATGATCCCATGCGACACATGCCATTTATTCCAAATCTTCTGGCGGTATACCATAGGGTTTAGTGAAAACAAACCGAAATGTAATGTTTTATTTAACCCTTTTGTACGCAAGTTTAAAATATTCTAGCTGCGTGAGTTTTTAAGGCAACCATTATTTTAGAATGTATAGCCTTATTATTTACATGGCAACACATCATGCTTTTCACGTGACACACCGCAGCCACAATAGTGCTGTATGACAGATGCATCGCTTTGATTTCGCTTTTCCTTTTTTATTCAAAATATTCGCAAACTTCTTAACTATATCATTAACTATGAGTGTTAATGTGTAAGTGAATGTGTTTTATCGTTTAAAAACTTTTATAATGATCATGTTATTTGACCAATACACGCGATGGGCACCGCCATGTTAGTTTGTGCCGCAATTCAGAGAATCGGATCTGTCAGATTTACGTCACGTAAATTCACCCACTTCTCCGAAACACATGAAAGTAAGTGACGGGTGAAGTGGGAGAACAATAGAGTAAATTATATAGTTACCTATACAATATTGTATCTGATATGAATAAAACGCGTAGTCAAATTATAATTAAAAAGGACTATTATTGCCGTTTCCATAGACATCAATGTGTATTTAACAAACTTTAAATGTATTTTCTGCTAGTAGGCCTACTTATGTGTATTTAAATGTCTGGAACGTAAAATAAACATTATGTGGTTGAAAACACTGACTATTTGTGATATATGACAAGCGCTGATCGTACGTTCCAGGAACCAGCCTAGACTGATCACACCGGTGTGAGCGAACATGTCAAAGGGTTAACAAAATTGTTGACTTTGGCCATTGTATGTCAGTGTCCATTGTAAAGTCATTGTATGACTTATTTTTTTCTTTTTTTTTTTTAATTCTCCTTTTGTGGTCCATAAAAGAAAGGAGGACATACAGCATTAGAACAACACCAGGGTGAGTAAATGATGACTTAATTTTCATTTTAGCGTGAACTCTCCCTTTAACCTATCATATATCTTCAGAAGACTTGGAATATGTCATATAGATTACTTGTGTATGCTTTTATCTAAACCACTTGCATTCTATGGAAAAGAGTACTGTGAACTTTCCGATAAACAACTCCTTTCATGGTCTACGGCGGAAAGTATTTGTAACAACAAGAGGGTGAGTCATTTTATCATGAACTAACCCAAAAAGAAACCCTTAAGTACATTGGATTTCACTGTGATCTTGCTCAATCGCATTCCTTTTTATTATTTTTTGCTATTTTTTGCTATTTTTTGCTATATCTCCTTAGATAAAGACAAAAAATACAAATGTTTCATACCTAAATGTGGATGGAAAACACTGTGATATGATTTCATTTGATTAAAATTAAACTCTGCCTAATAATCCAAACCTTTGTAAATCTTACCTGAGGGCTTGAGTACAGCAGTCCTGTGACCTTATGCTCAACTATTGCAGCGTTTCCAGGAACATCCCTCGCTAAAACAGGCAAACCTAAATCCATTGCCTAAAACACACCAGATTGCAATACATTAACTCTATTTGGCCTTGTGCACAATGCATTTACATTTATTCATTTTCCAGGTGCTTTTATCCGAAGTGACTTAAGAGCATTCAAGGTATTCCATCAGTATATGTGCTCCCTGAAAATTCAACCCATTACTGTGACATTGTGAGTGTCATTTCAGCTCCAGGAACATTCACTGTAAGCTAGCAATCAAGCATTATGGGCTAGTTGATTGCATTCACAATGCTTTTCCTTTTAAATTTTTACATTTTTGTAAATGGCAACAACCTTTTTAACTTCAATTCTCTGTAGACACATTGGCCATTACAATCTAGGCTTGTTCACATATGTAGGATAATGAAAAGATGTGGAACTATTGAGGAAAATATGATAACAGCTACTTAGCACATTAATCCCACTGTGGGCTGAACTAATCTGTCAGTTTGAACACAGATTAACTAGATCCCCATAATGATATTGTGGTCATAATATCCTATCTAATAAGGGGCAAAACAAACAGATTCAAAGCTGCTAGAAATAATTCTTGCACTAGCAGTTAGATCAAAATGAATGGCAAAAATAATGACTGTTTCAGACAGGTTTCACTTGGACAAACCAAATACTAAGGATACATCAACACTAATGTAGATACATTTGAAAACGCATCTTTTCTAAACGTTTTGGCCTTCTGTCCACATTGAGACTGCATTTTTGTCTGGCCAAAAATTCAGCATTTTAGGGACGCTCTACCAAGTGCATAAATTTGAAAATGGCATTGCCGTTTAGTATTGTGGACTGTAAAAAACAATGACACATTGTGTGTCATGTGACATATATTGATGCATATTGTATCCATAGATACCTATAGCTGCTTTTCCACCGTCAGGTCAAACTGTTCTTGTTGCTTAACCATTCCATTCCATGCCGATCTGGCCCAGCCGGTACAGATATGGTTTCATTTTCCACTGTGGGGCTGATAATGGAGCTCTTTGGAATGTAATACAGATTTACAGTTTACAGATGGCATGAGATGTAAATAGCGACCACGAGGATGATCAGATATTTCTTTAAAAGGTTTGTTCACCCAAAAATGAAAATTTGACGTAAACACAAGTTAATAATAAAATTAAAAGGAATAGTTCACCCAAAAATGAAAATTCTGTCTTACCTTCATGTCGTTCTACACCCATAAGACCTTCGTTCATCTTCGGAACACAAATTAAGATATTTTTGATGAAATCCGATGGCTCAGTGAGGCCTCTATTGCCAGCAATGTCACTGAACCTCTCAAGATCCAGAAAGGTACTAAAGACATATTTAAAATAGTTCATGTGAGTACAGTGGTTCTACCTTAATATTATAAATAATAAAATATTATAATAATATAGGCCTCACTGAGCCATCGGATTTCATCAAAAATATCTTAATTTGTGTTCCGAAGATGAACAAAGGTCTTACAGGTGTAGAACGACATGAGGGTGAGTAATAAATGACAGAATTTTCATTTTTGGGTGAACTATTCCTATAAAATTTTATTATTAACTTGTGTTTACATCACTCAAATAGTGTGCTTGGCCCGCTATAGAGAAACTGGAAGCCAAGTAACAGAAAAGTGACCAATCCTGAGTGGCGACGTCACTACACACATTCTACCAGCACGACTCAGCACGGTTAGCCAACGGTGCTGAGAATTCCGGGCAGAGAACGGTTTGTAATCGTGCCGTATCGAACCAAGCTCCAGTGGAAATATAACTGGAACCATTCCTTACCATTTTTAAAACCACTCAGCCCGATGGTGGAAAAGCGGCTTATGTTTATACCGGTGTGTGCCTGCTATGTGCTATTCACTTTCACAGTGTTGCTCAAGATACATGTTACTTTGCATAATCTTCATATTACTAATAATATTAATATCAACATTAATATTAAAGTTAATATAGACGTTTCACTCAAATTTCCAGAATTTGTTATAAAACAAACTTGACAAACCTCTAAGATGGCAGCAGACATTCCCTCTGAAAGAGACGAGTTGACCAGGGCAAATGATTTCTGCATGGCAGCATGCAGCTCCTCCTGACTCAAGTCAGCCGCCAGAAACACTCCAACAGATCTACACACACACACAACCTCATGAATATATTTTAAAACATCCAGGAACAGTTTACAATGAGGGCATTTCCTTATTTTAAAAAAGGGAATATACTGAAAAAAAATATACTAAAAAAAAAAAATACTGGAAAGATTAATGATACAGAAATACTGAAAAAAAAAGCAGATGAATGTTTCTGTGCATATGTGTTGGTCTCTTTAGTGCCAGTAATAAGAAACTGAGACTTTGAAGATCAAGTACCAAAGACTGAAGGAGGGAGATGAAAGTAAAAAAAGAGCAGATCAAGGAAGGAGGATGAAGATGTGAGATGATATTTACCTCTTGACACGCTCCTCAACCTCTGCGGTAAACACTGGATCTATCTAAAATGAAATATCACATATTTAATAAAATACATTTACACAGAAAAATATTCACCCAAATGCCGAAATACTAGTTTATTTGGCAAGGTTTACAGAAAATTTACAAAGAAATCATATGAAATGTCATTCAACTTTAAATAAAACAAAATAGAAAACAAAAAGGTCTCCAGGCAATATTACACAAAAGAATAGTTCTCTTCTTGAATATTTGGTTTTGAATAAAAATAGACTAGAAATAATCAGTTTGAGATTTATACATATGTATATGTGTGTGTGTGTGTGTGTGAAACTGATTATTTCTAGTCTATTTTTATTCAATACCACACGCACGCACGCACGCACGCACGCACGCACGCAAAGTCAAAAGTTTGGATTTTTTTTTTTAAAGAAGTCTCTTACGCTCACCAAAGCTGCATTTATTTGATAAAAAAATACAGTAAAAACATAAATAATGTGAAATACAGTAAAAACGGTAATATTAATTTCTGTGATGGCAAAGCTAAATTTTCAGCAGCCATTACTCCAGTCTTTGGTGTCACTGTCACATGAAACATCAGAAAACATTCAAATATATAATATAATATAATATAATATAATATATGGATGGATCATTATTACAGTGATTATTATGTTTCTAGCATGTTATATGTTTGGCAACGGTTCTTTTAACCCTAAAAGATGGAGTGTGTAGCTTTTCATTTCTTAAACAACCATAAGGCTCAAATTGTGGAAGAATTGTTGGAAGGGAGCATGAAGAATCATGAAGAATCATTTTCACACATGAATTGGCACTGACCTTAACCTCAGTGTAAGTCTTTGGGATGTGCTGGAGGAGACTTTACAGAGTGCTCACCTCTTGCATTGTCAGTACAAGATCTTGACCAAAAAATGATGCATCTCTCGATGGAAATAAATGTTGTGATGTTATTTCCATCAAGAGGTGCATCAATTTTTGGTCAAGATCTTGTACTGACAATGCAAGAGGTGAGCACTCCGTAAAGTGTACTCCAGCACATCCCAAAGACTTTCAATGAAATTAAGGTCAGGACTCAGAGGTGCCAATTCATATGTGAAAATGATTCTTCATGCTCTCTGAACCATTCTTTCACAATTTTAACCCTGGTGAATCTTGACATTGACATCCTGGAATATGGCCATGATGTGTCTTCATACATGGTTGTTTAAGAAATGAAAAGCTACACTCCATCTTTAAGGGTTAAAAGAACCGTTGCCAAACATATATCATGCTAGAAACATAATAATCACTGTAATAATGATCCATTCATACATTCTTAAGTATTTGCCTATTAAAATCCAAACAGTGACCTTTTTTTTTTGGCCGGGCAGTGTATGTCTCTAAAACAAACCAACATTTACCATCAACAATCAAACATTATTATTTTATTATTAATTTTTATTACTGCTACAAATGTAAATACCTAAAAGCACTCAAAAAACAATATGTATCGGTAGTCTATTGGTCATAAAACCAAAAGCGGTCCTAAAACTGCAGCAACATTGTGACTAAGTTTTAGTTCACATTTTTTCACACAAGATTCAGGGGCCATGTGCGTAGAAGCAACATGAAAAGTGACTTAAGGTCACATTGTGATGAGAAACGAGATGAATGTCTTTTCGTTATTATGCAGAAGTTCCTATGGCTTATCTTTGCTTATAAGCAATAAAGAGCACAAATCCCATGTTGCTGTTTTTTCCCTCTTGCTCTCTTTTCCTGTCTGTAAAATCCTGTCAATAATACCAAATCATGGCCTGTGGACAAGACAACATTTCATACTGATCATAATTTCCTACATGGCCAGTTGTCCTGGGGAAAAAAAAAACGCATTTGAAAATCCCATAGATTTCCAGAGATTAGGGTCAGGGCGGGGTTGTTGCTCAATCTGATTCATTACGATGAGGGCTTTGCGTGTATTAGCTGGCCGGGACGGCTGCAGCAGCCGCAGCACATGCAATTTGGGTCAAAGATGATATGAGCGTGTGAGCGTGGCACAGCCTCTCTACAAATCCTGTTTGTTTTGATTCCACTATCTGCCTATTCATTCTTTCTAAGTGAAATGTGATATTTGATGCACATTTGAATCCAATAGTGATAGCAAAATTAGAGATTATTGCTTCAACTAAAGCTCCTCGCTAAGAGCAAACCGTGTGATCAGTCCTTCCCACAGGAGATGCTGTTTAAACGTTCCCCAAAGGAGCACAGTATATAAGGTCAAGAACTATATGCAATAGCAATTTAGCAAAGAATAAAGCTATTAAATGATCTTTATATTAGATTTTAGATGAAAAACTGACAATATTATAGAGAACAAAACCCTAAGATCCAAGATCCTTAAAGATATATGAAAATATGTTTGCATAAAAAGTGACTTTGTCCATGTCGTTCCAAACCTTTTAGACTTTCGCTCATCTTCGAAACACAAATGAGGATATTTTAAATTAAATCTGACAGATTTCTGTCCCTCCATTGACAGTCACTGCAACTACCACTTTGTCGCTTCAAAAAGTTCATTAAGACATCGATAAACTAATCCATAAGAATTCAGCAGTTTAGTCCAAATTTTCTGAAGAGACTCGATCACTTTATATGATCAACAGATTGAATTTAGGCTTTATTCACATATAAACATTCATCAACTCACACATCAATTGAGGTAAACGGAAGCTCAAGCATGTTTGCTTGATGTACGAGAACCAATGAGGTTCATTCTCGTGTGTTACGCAGCACGTTTGAGCTTCTGCAAGAACCAACGAGGTTTGTTCTTACATGTAAAACAAGTATGGTTGCGCTTTTGTTTATGTTTTCCAATCAATGTTTATATTTCATATGGATTAGTTTTACAATCTCTTTATTAACTTTTTGAAGCAACAAAGTGGTAGTTGCAGTGACTGTCAATGGAGGAACAGAAAGCTTTCAGATTTAATTTAAAATATGCTAATTTGTGTTTTGAAGATGAATGAAAGTCTTAAAAGAACACTCCACTTTTTTTGAAAATAGGCTCATTTTCCAACTCCCCTAGAGTTAAAATGTTGAGTTTTACTGTTTTCGAATCCATTCAGCCGATCTCCGGGTCTGGCGGTACCACTTTTAGCATAGCTTAGCATAGCTCATTGAATCTGATTAGACTGTTAGCATCTCGCTCAAAAATGACCAAAGAGTTTCGGTATTTTTCCTATTTAAAACTTGTCTCTTCTGTAGTAACATAAGACCGACGAAAAATGAAAAGTTGCGATTTTTTAGGCCGATATGGCTAGGAACTATACTCTCATTCCGGCGTAATAATCAAAGCACTTTGCTGCCGTACCATGGGTGCAGCAGGCGCCATTATATTACGCAGCGCCAGTGAACCCCAGCGTGCACAGGGAGCGTGCCTCAATAGCAACCATGGAGACATTTGTGAGAGGCGCTGCGTAATATCATTGCGCCTGCTGCACTCATGGTACGGCAGCAAAGTTCCTTGATTATTAACGCCAGAATGAGAGTATAGTTCCTAGCCATATCGGCCTAGAAAATCGCAACTTTTCATTTTCTGTCGGTCTTAGTACACGATGTAACTACAGAAGAGTCAAGTTTTAAATAGGAAAAATATCGAAACTCTTTGGCCATTTTTGAGAGAGATGCTAACGGTCTAATCAGATTCAATGAACTATGCTAAGCTATGCTAAAAGTGGTACCGCCAGACCCGGAGATCGGCTGAATGGATTCGAAAACGGTAAAACTCAACTGTTTAACTCTAGGGGAGTTGGAAAATGAGCCTATTTTCAAAAAAAAGTGGAGTGTTCCTTTAAGGGCAGAACTGAATACTCATAATGCATATTATTTTTTCACTGTTGTGCTTGTTTAAAAAGGCAAAAGAAAAAAATACAAATCAAAAATGTTCTCAATTTTGGTTATCTTACACTACCACTGATTATGTATTGGGAGCCTATAATGTATTAAAAAGTTAGCATATTTGTGTCCTTTCAACAAGAAGTTAACATTTTGAATCCCACATTTAAAATAATAAACTCATTGGAAATGAGAAGCCACCAATAAAATATCACCAATAAAACCCAATTTAAATTAAACATATTAAGTTGCGGTTAATTAGAAGCAGCTACAAACAGGTACAGTAATTAAAGAGGCAAGTTTCAGCATGTTTTAGGAATGCAGCTTTAAATATTATTTTCACATCAAACGAAAAGGAGGCGGAAAAGACACAAGACATCTGGGATCCATTTGATGTCATCAACATGAACCCTCCCCTCCCCAAAGAAACAATGAGTCTTACCACTCTCCAGATATTCTTATCAAACAAAAACACACCACAGCTTACAAGAACATGTAAGCAACTGGCAGTGTCATCGGTTTGCCCGGAGCCAACCACACTCAAACAAGAAAGCCTTTGAACATCACTGGAGACGCAAATAGACAAGAAAAAGGAAAATGTGTCTCCACCTGATGTGCGAATCTCAAAGAAACATCACAGCACAAAAACAAAAGTCATTTTGTGGCAGAAGGAAGCATCGCGTTGTTGTGGTGAAATCGCTGGGGCTCGAGGATGGGTGGCTGCAGAAATAGGCCACATTGAAACACTCAAGGTACTGAAGTTCAGGAAGAAATGAAGAAACAGTGAAGCCACCATGATTTAGTAGACAGGATCTGTCGGCAGGTGCTGGGTGGGACTGATTCAAATCCATGAAGGAAGAATGCAAGCAAATCATGTAGGGAATTGGTTAATTTTTTATTTATTTATTTATTTTGGTGCTCATATTGTGCAAAAAGTTTGGCTGTTTAGAGAATCTCAGGCAAGAATTTTATGTGTAGTCTTTCCAATGGATGGAAAGAGAAAATATTTATAGATGGGAAGAACAAAGCTGCAGTGAGAAATATTGTCATTGTATGATCCTCTGACATTTATTTCCTTAAATAGTTTATGTTTTTATAAAACAAACTAGGGCATTTGATATAGAAAAAAAAAGAGTTGCCCTTGTCTAAAGATTTTTCTAGTCGACTAGTAGTCGCTCATTTAAGAGAATAGTCGACTACTCACACGTTTATTAATTTAATTACTTAAAGTAATAACACTTGACATTTGACTTGACATTTGATATTCAACAGTGCTTTGATCTGCCTGCATTGACACTATTCTTTAAGAGCTGCTGTGCAGCCAAATAATGTACCAGTTATCAATGTAAAGCTGCTTTGACACAATCTACATTGTAAAAAGTGCTATATAAATAAAGGTGACTTGACTTGACTTGACATATAGAATATGCCTGTGAGGCAAATATATGCTTGAATGAGTATGAGTTTCAATTCACTTTTGTGACGCGCTCCAGAAAGTAGTTCACGGAGACTGAGACGCAAAAAGCGTATCCTGTTTGTTTCCTTTATTTTATAAAAGAATGAGTTTTGTTGTTATTGTGAGTGCACCCAAATAAAAAAGTAAACCCTTTACAGTTCCGAATGATATAATTACTCTTATTTGTTTGACCAAAAATGCTGGACTATTTTATGTTATTTTCATAATGTTTCAGTATGTATATTTATCAGGAAAAAAATCACAGTGATCTCCGCATAAACATTTGGATATGCGCCAAGTAATAGAGCACATTTATCTAGGTTAACATTAAAGTGAGCAGCCATGTGAAATGGCTAACGTTAGGATACTACTTACATGTTTCAAACGATAAGCCATATTTGAGGTCGGTGAATGTAGGCAAAGATTTGGATTTCCTGCTCGACATACTGTAATTACCACATGGACCAGCCATGTTAACGATCTGTCTATCACGGACTGCGTGACTTTGCCACTTCCTGTGTTTTTTTTTTGTTGTTTTTTTTTCTATGACTACCCAACTAATTAAAATTTGGTCGACTAAGCCTCTTCATGTCCACTACGGTTTAGTGGACTATTAGGGGTCAGCCCTAGAAAAGTCACTTCAATAACTCTGATAAAAATACACTTCTAGGTACACTTCAGAGTTTGCATTTGAAATCACAGTGTCTGAGAAGACAATACATTTGAAGAGGAACGAACTTCGTGACCATTGAAAAGTATGTTCAATATAGTATGAATGTGTGTAGTATGAACAACTCAGTTTACAACACAAAAAAGCAAAAACACATGATGCACATTCTTTTTCTCGTTTTGACGAAGTAGAGTTAAAGTCGCGATGAAACGGAAGTAGCGATAGATTTTTTTATTTCGTATTGTGAAGTACATCTGAGTGAAACCAATAATCAAGTAATAAGAAATGTAGGGTGGGAAATTGGTTCTATGCATCGGTTATTTATTGGGCTTTGAGATGTGGGCATTCCATTAAAAAATGGATGCAGATGAACGTGAGCTTGCAGAGGTAGGGCAGACTAAATGATCGGAGTCCGGTATACATCACCAGAAAGAAGTCTGACATTTTCAGTGGAAGGTCCAATTGACATTTTGATAAAAAATAGAGATGCAGAGATGTATCGCCACCAATATTTATCGTCCGATTTTTTTTTATCAATTTAAAACCATTGGCTATAGCATGAAAAAGGCAGATATAACAAACCAATGGTTTTTTTTAATTAACTGAGGCACGGAGTTGTATAATGTCTGTTGCATAATGCAAATGTTTTTCTCTGGGTAAAATAATTAAATAATTGCTAACACAAATTGAAATCTGTACAAAATACAGCAAGGCTCAACAATACGGACTGTCAGCACAAATGGCGCTCGGACGACAATTGGAACTGTCTCTGTCCCGATGAGGCCAGTGCTGCATCTTCACAAAAGTTTCTCCTTTGCACGTGTTTTTAAGCCTTGCGAATTTAAATATTCAAGCACAAGAAGACATGAAAGAGAACTCAATTGAACTCACTGTTAGAGAAGTTTTTCATTTCATGCCTGCTGTATTTTTTGCTGAAACATGGCCATCTTGCTCTGGCCAAAATGATCTGAACACACCTGACATCGTAATTATGCCATCCCAACTTTTAAATACAAAATTCCCAGAACAACTTGAACACACCATTAGACCCCGCCCAATCAGTGTGCCAAATTTCACAAGTTTTTACCATATGGTTGTCATAGACATACAGCCAGAAAAAGAATACAAATATGGTGGAACGAAAACACTGTTGGTGCTTGATCCCAAATGAAGCAGAACATATGCAGTCAGATTTCTATATTAAAACTTTCATGGTTGAGAAAGGAAGTAATTTGGGCTTGAGGTCTTGTGTTGACTTGCTCTGTTCCTGTTTCTCTTCTAACCTTTTCCCCAGACACACTTAGGGAAGCAAACATTTTTTTTTTTTTTTTTGCCTTGGGCTTGTTTGTTTCCTCCTCCCTTTTTTCAATCTTTTAAAATCTCTTTATTTCTAAAAATATTTGACCATGTTTGTGACTAGTCTTGATTCTGCCCAGAGGGGGAGGGTGACCTCTCTACGGGGTTGGCGGAATGGCAGCACCTAGGCTTGGCACATAATCTGGAGTGGCAGATGGCCTGCCACGGGCTAGCCATTAGCTGCTAGCGGCTAACAAGCCTCCCCTAGCACCATATAGCACTGCAGGCCTACTAATAGTCCACAGCTTATGCTAGTCCCCCGCAGCCCCAATCCTTTCCATGATTCCACTGCTCTAGCTCGAGTGAGCCTCTAAATGCCTCTGATAATTCCAGCTTAATGCATGCTAATGTTGTTATCTTTGCTACATCCAATTAGCGCTACCTTGGAATCTACAGAAACATGTTGCTCACATGCGCAAACACTGACACAGCTTCTTTGAAAAGGATGTTAGGATGTGTCATGGGCTTTTGGAGATGTTAACTAGTCACGAGAGAATATACAACACGTGTGGATCCGTTTCACAGTTTTACCTGTGGTGATGGCAGCAGGAATGGGTGTTAACTGGAATAATTAGACCAGGGCTTGTCAGATAGTTTCTTTCGAGGAATAGATTATCTAGGGAATTTACTACAATGTACACAATGTGTTTAGTGGAGGGCAAACAAAAAGGTAGCAATGTTACTAAAACACATTTTTCAGTAACCACAGGTTTCAAAGCAGAGTAGCTCTACACATCACTGAACAGGTGAGTAAACACGATAATCAAACATACTAACATAATAAAACAAACAAACATACATAATAAAACTTTTTTGTAATAGGTCATTTGCACTACGAGATAACTACACTTCTGTTCGAAAGTTTTGGGTCGGTAAGATATGTTGTTAATGGTATATAAGGATATAAGGTATGTTTAATGGTAAGGTTTTTGAAAGAAGGCTGTATGTATTTAATAAAAAAAGCAATAAAACAGTAAATGATGTTTTATTAATAAAGTTCAGGAGGAGCACGTCCAAATGATCTATGCAATCAGCACGGAGGGGAGGCCTTTATATACACATTGCCAACTCACCTATGTTCCTCAACAGTTTTTTGTATCCATCTGCCACCTGACTCCTAATTTTTGGCTAGTTCCTATCCCAGCCAGGGATATGGGGGGAGTACTCTGGGTTCGGGCCAAATTCGCAGCTCAGAGCCCTCCCCCGGACAGCATGCCAAATATGCATACTCTTTTACCCTATCTGATTATTTGTAAGTATGAACATGTGAATAATGTGAAATATTTTTACAACTTAAAATAACTGTTTTCTATTTTATTATATTTTAAAATTTAATTTATTCCCGTGATGGTAAAGCTGAATTTTCCGTTACTCCAGTCTTCAGTGTCACATGATATTTCAGAAATCATTCTAATATGTTAATTTGGTGCTTAATAAACATTTCTTAATAAACATTATTATCAATGTTAAAAAACAGTTGTGCTGCTTAATATTTTTGTGCATACGGTTTCAAAATTTCAAAAGAACACCTTTGTTTAATTAGAAATCTTTGGAAACAATATAAATGTCACTTTTGATCAATGTAAAGCATCCTTGCCTGAATTACTGCAGCAATGCGGCGTGGCATGGAGTCGATCAGTCTGTGGCACTGCTCAGGTGTTATAAGAGCCCAGGTTGCTCTGATAGTGGCCTTCAGCTCTTCTGCATTGTTGGGTCTGGCATATCGCATCTTCCTCTTCACAATACCCCATAGATTTTCTATGGGGTTAAGGTCAGGCGAGTTTGCTGGCCAATTAAGAACAGGCATACCATGGTCCTTAAACCAGGTACTGGTAGCTTTGGCACTGTGTGCAGGTGCCAAGTCCTGTTGGAAAATGAAATCTGCATCTCCATAAAGTTGGTCAGCAGCAGGAAGCGTGAAGTGCTCTAAAACTTCCTGGTATACGGCTGCGTTGACCTTGGACCTCAGAAAACACAGTGGACCAACACCAGCAGATGACATGGCACCCCAAACCATCACTGACTGTGGAAACTTTACACTGGACCTCAAGCAACGTGGATTGTGTGCCTCTCCTCTCTTCCTCCAGACTCTGGGACCCTGATTTCCAAAGGAAATGCAAAATTTACTTTCATCAGAGAACATAACTTTGGACCACTCAGCAGCAGTCCAGTCCTTTTTGTCTTTAGCCCAGGCAAGACGCTTCTGACGCTGTCTGTTGTTCAAGAGTGGCTTGACACAAGGAACGCGACAGCTGAAACCCATGTCTTGCATACGTCTGTGCGTAGTGGTTCTTGAAGCACTGACTCCAGCTGCAGTCCACTCTTTGTGAATCTCCCCCACATTTTGAATGGGTTTTGTTTCACAATCCTCTCCAGGGTGCGGTTATCCCTATTGCTTGTACACATTTTTCTACCACATCTTTTCCTTCCCTTCGCCTCTCTATTAATGTGCTTGGACACAGAGCTCTGTGAACAGCTAGCCTCTTTTGCAATGACCTTTTGTGTCTTGCCCTCCTTGTGCAAGGTGTCAATGGTCGTCTTTTGGACAACTGTCAAGTCAGCAGTCTTCCCCATGATTGTGTAGCCTACAGAACTAGACTGAGAGACCATTTAAAGGCCTTTGCAGGTGTTTTGAGTTAATTAGCTGATTAGAGTGTGGCACCAGGTGTCTTCAATATTGAACCTTTTCACAATATTCTAATTTTCTGAGATACTGAATTTGGGATTTTCCTTAGTTGTCAGTTATAATCATCAAAATTAAAAGAAATAAACATTTGAAATGTATCAGTCTGTGTGTAATGAATGAATATAATATACAAGTTTCACTTTTTGAATGGAATTAGTGAAATAAATCAACTTTTTGATGATATTCTAATTATATGACCAGCACCTGTATATATATATGTATTCATGTTTCCAAAAAAGAAAACAAAATCTTACTGACCCCAAACTTTTGAACAGTAGTGTACATTTGATTTGATAAGATACCATCAAATATGTGTGGCTGAAGAGCAGGGATTTTACAAAAATCAAAGGGTCGTTAAAAATAAGCAATAATAAAAAAACAAACTGACAAGCTGGATCTGGCCTATGGACCACTATAGTTGTCATTCTGAACTAGACACTTGTCTTAGTAAAGTCACACTTTCTTTCTTACCACTGGACCAATGATGATGAGGACCACTAGAGGGTTCTGGCTGTGCCATTCTGTAAGAGAGAAGATCAACAAATTTGATTGAACACACATAATAATGTCTATAAACAATAAAATAATTCTAATGATACAGTTTATATTTCATGAAAAACAAGGCTGAACTGATTTTATAGAAAAGCAATACCTTCAAATGCTTCTAAAAGATACAGAGGATCCTTAACCCGTCTGAGTCCACATACTAGCAGAAACACATGTAGATTTTCCACTTGCTTGGTACGTACACCTAAAACACAAGATAAATAATTTCACATTAAGATGTCTTGGAATCTTTGTACATTGTATCATGATTTATTTTTTGGTACTTTTCAAATGCTTTTTATGTGATTTACATGACTTTCAATATTAAAGGGGTCATGACATGAGAAATCAGATTTGCCTTGCTCTTTTAACATTTTAGAGGTCTTTGTACCATTAAAACATCCTGCAAGTTTCATAACTTAAATCATCCTCCTCATTATAAACAGCATTTATTTAATCAAGCTCCAAAATTGGCTTGTTTTAATATTGCGGGATTTGTGTCACAAGAGCAAATACATTTGCATATGACTGCCTAAAGAGGAAGACAAAGACGAATAGTTTTACATCATCACACCATAGACCCCTTAATGGCTGACATTTGCCTACAATGGATGTGAGCGTCACGTCAAAAGCAAATAGAGCCCATTATAATTACTGAAGCTGTCTACAGTGGATACAGTATACAGATGCATGACAGCAGCTGCATCACAAACCTCAAGTAAATGATTTCATAAAGCTTTGTCTGTAAATTAAAGTTTTATATGTATAATGTTTTCAAATCAATCATGTGCAATAGTGAGTGGGTGTTGACACTGTTTCCTATGCAATGATGTAAGCCAATCATAACTGTGGCCGTTTACTGACAAGTCTTAAAGGAGCAGCTCCTTAAAAACATCATTTCATACAGAGGGTCAGAATGAGGGTCGCAAATAATAATTTTTCTGCATACATATTTGTTTTTGTTTTTTGTGCAAAAAACTTTATTCTCTCTATTAACATTATAAGTGAACCTCAACAAACATTAAAATAATAAAAAAAATCCATGTCATTATGACCCCATGGTTTTTTTAGTGATTTATAAACAAAAAATAAATTTCCATTTAAGTTATATTTGGTCAAATTACGCTGAAAAGTGTGAAAATATTATTTAGTTGTGTGTGTTTAAGATACATAAAATCATACGCTATAAAACTAGCCTTAGCTGAATAAAGGAGTCTGGCAATTTATTCCAAAAATGTCTAAAATCATTTCCACCACTGAATGCTAGTCCACAGTGTTAAAAGTGCTCATAGTTTGAGAAACACCTAACTACATGTGGAGAGAAACTGCTGATCCTGAATCAGATGTTTAAGCATTTTTGAGCATTGAAATGTAATGTGACATAAATCAATGCATACATGCTGTACCACCATCCGTAATGAGGCTAATCCATCAAACAAGGTCATAGAGATGTCAGAGATGCAATGAGTGCAAAACTGATTGCATGCTCAAAGTAGCGTATGTGAGTACTTTATCAATATGGCATACATAAATAGTAAGTATGTCATGTATATATGGCATGGATCACAGCATACACAAAGAATAACAACCATCTTTATGTATATTATTTGGTTGAATGCAGAACATCTGGACCATAGAACAATCACTTGATTCTTGAGAATCACTGAGGAGGATTAGGAAAAACTAAGGCCGTCAATTTGACACATTAACTTCTTTCAATTATATATATAATTCCCCTGATTAGTATGTAAGTGTGTTACTGAATTTCCCTACCATGGGAGCAAATTATCCTCGCAAAACTACCATTCACACAAGAAACATTTTTGAATTCAAAGACATGGAGTGCAACAGAATGATTTGATTAATTATTCACTTAATTTAAATTATTATTATTTTTAAACTGATTAACAGTCTTGAAAAAACACAAAGGCACCTATATGTTCATGATGATGCTCCATGTCCATGTGACACAGCCCTCTCTGTTTTGTCAGTAGCTGGTATCTGTGGGAATGTTCAGTCTAAATCTGTGCTTTACCCCAGATCATCCCTGGTTTAAATCCCACCAATTCCAGATTATCCACAAAAATATGAGCGCTAGTGTATGCATGAGTGCATATGCGTGACGTTTACTCAGTGCAGGCTTGAACAATAATATATTTCTTATAAACTTTCTTCTAATTCTTCAAATTCTAACAGTGCAGAAATACGAGGTTCCCCCGAATACTCCACCATCTGTCCTTAGTCAACAAACAGATAGTCCTGCCCCAAACTCACTCATGTCAGAGTGTCAATGCATTATAGTTCAATGCATTGATGACATAAGTCATGTGAAAGGGCCTTTAGTAGTATTACACATACTATTTTTCATACACAGTATAAATAGGTTTCTATACATGAAAATACTGTATATTGCTGCTTTGAAATTTTAAGCAGTCGCTCCCTCAAAAAAATGGGATCATCATATTTGAGGCTCTTTAGCATTAAAAAGTTTGAAAACCTCTAGGTTATAGCACTACCTAACTTTCGGAAACCATATCTTTATATTCACAGTGCTTTATTTTGTCTGTTTTGGGCACCAGTGCGCAGTGCCATACGGCTGAGGACAAGAGTGATAAATGAAATGAACTGTGCTACGCTTTTGGCTACAAACATTCCACACACAAGCAGCTTAAAGTTGAGCATTGTTGCTTTTAGCAGAAATTGCTCTCTATTCCTGATCTGGAATCAGTTTAGGTTTAGTTTTCATCAATGATGTTAGTTTCGGCAAGGCTAAGGCTGGTCAGAGGTCAGTACGAGGACAGTTTCTACTCTTAGACATAGTAAGGGAAGGTCACAAAGGTACGTGATGTGAGGTAAAGCTCTGGGATTAGATGACTGATCTAAGGGTACATGCTTACAATGGTTTAACTCACGGACAAGGGCTTTGAGTGAATTTTTACTTGGAAAGTGAAAGACATTGATGGTTTCACCTCATATACCCCATAGCTGGATAAGCTGCTGTACGTGGACTCACAATAGCCCTACTGTATAAAAAGCTGTTTCTTAAAAGGGTAGTCAACATTCACACCCATAGTTTCTCTAATTTCTCTTTTATTTTGAAAACAGGAAGCAGAATTGTATTTCAAATTTAAACGCAAGGAAGTAGAATACAAATGAAATTCAAAAAAATTTATATGAAAACTTTTTCACTGTTAGTGTTATGGTTCTGTGTAATTTGTGTCCTTGTTTTATTTGGACTATTGTGTTTTCAGTTTTCTTGGTCAGTCCATGTCCTTTCTTAGATGTATCAGTGGTTTTCTTTTCATTTTATGACTGAACGGAACGTCAAAACATCCCACCACTGTATGGCCAGATGATAAGCAAACTATGATTCTTGGGCAGATAAAGCAAACCAGCGTCTTGCTAGTAAAATTTTGATGGATGACGATTGCAATCAAGGTAAAGACGTTTGCAGTGACATACAGAAGTCATACAGTAAGCACACGTGAGTCTGTTATATTGATGCGCAAACAAACCGTGTATGTGCACTCTCGGTGCACTGATTGCACACTGTATTTATGCAAAGACACATTTCAGTACATTTACGTAATTTCCACACACATTCAGGATATTGTTTTGATTTGTCATGCACATTGCTGTTTAGTAATTCTGAATTGATCAGTGTACTGTAGTAGTTATATGCAGTCAGGTCAAGGCAGTTGGTGGTTTAGGGGTTTATTGGCATCTCCATGTGGTCCTGTTCGGTTTCGCAACTTGTCTAAAATGTAAACAAGCTCTTTGCTGTTGCACTGTACACATACTATACACAGGGAATTCTGAAAAGTTTTTTTTCTGTATTTTTTTTTCCATGGGTGCTGTGGTGTGCATAATTTCGGAATTATATATACTTATATCATTTGGTATTTGGTTTCCTTTTTTTGGAAAGACACCTAAATTTACCTTATACCAAATACAGTTGAGAGAATCAGCCTTCAATCTGATGGTTTGCTGTATATAGCAAATGATGACAAAATTAACATGTTAAACAAGATAAATGCTGTATGATAAGGGTGTGATTAATCGCGATTAAAAAATTCTATTGACAGCCATAGTATATTTGTATTATTTAACATTTTTAAATTATTGGAGGTTTGCGCAATATTCTGAGTTTGCATTTTACTGTTTTTATATCATTTTAAAGGGTTAGTTTACCCAAAAATGAAAATTCTGTCATTAATTACTCACCCTCATGTCGTTCCACACCCATAAGACCTTTGTTCATCTTCGGAACACAAATTAAGATATTTTTGATAAAATCCGATGGCTCAGTGAGGCCTGCATTGACAGCAACATAATTAACACATTCAAATGCCCAGAAAGGTACTAAAGATATATTTAAAACAGTTCATGTGACTACAGTGGTTCAACCTTAATGTTAAGAAGCGACGGGAATACTTTTTGTGCACCAAAAAAAAAAAAAAAATAAAAAATAACAACTGTTCAACAATATCTAGCGATGGGTGATTTCAAAACACTGCTTCATGAAGCTTCAAAGCTTTACAAATCTTTTGTTTCAAATCAGTGGTTTGGAGCATGTATCAAACTGCCAAAGTCACGTGGACCATTGAAATTTCGAAACATTTCCAAACACTTATGACGTAACGAAGCCTTGTTTACTGAAATCATGTGACTTTGGCAGTTTGATACACGCTCTGAACTACTGTACGTCAGTCTGTGGTTCATTTTTGGGTGAACTAACCCTTTAAGGAATTTGTTTCTCATTATGGGGACAGGAGAGCTGTCAGTCAATACATGGGACAACAAAGTAACTTACATTACTTATTTGAAAAAGTAACTTTGTAAATTTAAAAGTAATGCGTTACTTTACTAGTTACTTGTAAAAAGTAATCTAGCTACATACCTCGTGTTACTTGTAATGCTTTACCCCCAACACTGCTTATAACTGATTACATAGTATAAAAGTTAGTACATTTATTCAGTTTTGAATAGGAGGCAATGCTCTTAACAGTTTAGAACAAACATTCATATTTTGGAAAGTGGTTGTCTGCAATGCAGCACTATGTAACACTGTAGAGCTGTTCCATTAAACATCTCTTATTCATAAAGACCTACACAAGACACAAAAAACTTCACAATGCCTGTTTTAGCTCTTAGCTGTGGGTTTAATCTCGCTCTTGGACAAGTTACTTAAGACAAAAACAGACTTAAAGTAGTTTTAAGGTTTTCGAACATGAAAGTGCACTTGATATCACATCCTGTTGATGGGTATATCATGAACAGAGAACCTCTACTAAAGATTTGGGTCAGTTCATATGCGTCACGAGCAAAACATTTTCAAATATCCAAATCCAAATCTAAACTAACGGATATAAATCATTAAAAAAAAGAGGGTTCATCAAAAGTTCATCAAAACAACACACATAAACACAAGCCAAAATAAACTACAGCAGAATTTTGCAACATCATAAATGAAGTTTATCTGAAATAAATCTGCAGTTATTCTCAAGTTGGTTAGTTCTTGATTACAACACATAATCTTGTGTCATCTGAGAGTTCGGATGCGCATCCAACATCATGTAAGTGGCTGCGGAGGTACAGCACAGCTCACCATTACTGTTATTCTGATCAGACATATGAGGGGCAGATGAGTGAGAAGAATAAACTGGAATCTTGAAATCCTGGAATCAATTAATGTTTTCTGCTTTGAAGTGTATTCATTTATCCGCAAGAGGCACCGACATGCTTTATTATGGATCTAAAAGAGCATGCATGTCAGCCTGAAACAGGGCACTGTCACTGCAACAGTATTTGAATGTGAACAGATGATCAAACAGATACAGCTGAAGATAAAGTGTGATGTCTGATTTCAAAGGCTCTGCTACACTGAGGTGCAGTCTAAATGTTTACCTAAAGAAAGTAACGGCATGACTAATAACCACGCTAAAAGTAGTTCAGCAGTGAGATTAGCCTTCACTGCCGAGACTGCAAATACTTCACTCCACCATGTGGCTGCAGGGAAAATAGGCTTCACTACATTCTAGAAACTCTAAATACACAAGAAAATGAAATATTTAAAGGGCTTACATTGGTGATGGCAAATTCAAATGAACTAGTAATGATACACTGATTAAGACCTAAATATAAAGCTGTAGCTATAAAAAGGTTTATTATTTCCTCTGACTTACTCAATATTTAATACCTACATATCTTAATATCTATGGATCTTAAAATAAATATAAAAATGTATTATTTTATTATTATTATTTATATTTTTAAAGATTTTTAACTCTTTTTGTATAGTTCACTTTAAATAGTCCTATATGGTGTGATAAATGGATTTTTTAAAAGTATAAATATTTCATTTTACTCTTAATATGTGGTCATAAAAACATCATTATAAAACATTATACATCAGTTTCTCTGTGTTTAATGTTAACTACCCATATACCATTTTGGACACTGCATATGACAGCTATAACTGTATTAAATCTGTCCTTTTTATTGACTCTTTGTATATAAAAACATGTCTGATGTCTAAAACATTTCCAAACAAGTTGTGAATTTGCAAACTCTTTCCCACAGTAACTTTAACTTTGAAGTAAGTCCACGTATGCCTTTGGTCGTGTACTCTAATCTAGTGTTAGAGGATTTGTGCACGAGAGTGGTTTATGGCGGATTACAGCCATCCTTAAACAAGAAAGCAGGGGAAATATGTCCTCCACTTCACTGTGAAGAGCCACCATCCATATCACTCCTGTCCAATTTTTTAGACTTGTGATGGATGGGAGGTCTGTCTATCTATTCTTTTATCATTCTTCTGCCTTCAAGCAGAGGCTGAGCCTTAGACAAGCTTGCCAATTTTTTGCCGTGTCTCCGTAGGATCAGTTAAGAATGCTCTGACAACTTGAGACGGAAATATAATTACTGTATAGGATGAATTACACCTCAAAGGTTTAAAAAATAAAGACAACCTAGTGGGTTTGCCCATATCTGTGAGTGCAGTGGTAGACAAGTGTCTTTTCTACAGTTTTAGATCTAAGCATTCACATGAAAGAAAAAGAGGAGGATATAAACAAACAGGCCTGTCACTGAAGGTGGGGGAAAAACTAAAGGCAAATAAAGGCAAAAGCAGCACATATCTCCAGAGGGAGGAGAATATTCATCTTCACATTGCACCGAAACAGATTTGGACAAACCAATAGTTGTGCTCAACATGTTTTCCCCAGTACATGTCTTACCTTAGAAAGGTATTTTTTTCTTTTTTCTAGCCTGCCTTTGATCAGAAGGAGCGACTTCAACATGGATGTTGGTGTGTATGTTTTTAGTGGGTGATTTATACCACTAAAAAAGCACATGGGTTTATTTCTTCCTCTAAAAAAAGCCATCATTTAAAATTATAATGGTAAAATACATTTTAAGCATTTGTGAACCCTGGGTTAACAGTCTAATCGTGAGGTTAATAACAATGATTGTAAATCTGTAGAAAAGTCATATATATGGAGATACTGAGACAAAGCACAACATGAATGTCTAGAATGCACATGTATATTTAATGAGGTAAGCATCAAGGCAGTTTACAATTTATTTGTCTATTGCTAAACTATCTGCCGTCACATTTTAGCACCACATTTTTTCAGACTGTTTCAAACTGACTTGACATAAACCTTTGGCATCACAATTTGGAGTTCATCTCCCAAAAGCAGTGCTGGAGAACAGCTTCATAACCTAGAGTTAAAAGCAGTGCTAACAGCATTTCAAGATTTTTGTGAGATGCACTGCCTCTAGTTGAAGACATGAGAGATTCTAAACTGATCTAAGAACGGAATCAGAAACATTTTTAAAGCAGTATGTAGCAACTTTTGAATAATGGCATAAGACTATTAGTTAAAGTGTAGTTCACTTAATCAGTCCACTTAAAAAGAAAGAGACAGTCTTACAAAAATGTAATCCAACTAATCAAAGTTTATTTAGTTTTTACATGCAGTATATGGAAAACATTAAGCCAAATGAAATGAAATGCAAATGATTATTCTTTTTTTAAGTGGCCAGAATAAGGTTTGCTGTGCTTGTTTGCAGGGCTACACAATATGGCCAAAGAATTTGTGATTATATATCAATATGATTATAAAATAATAATGTTTAGGGCCCGAGCACCGATGGTGCGAGGACCCTATTGAATTTGCTCCATTTCTTCTTCTTTGAAATGAAATCACATTTTTGAAGGCTTAAACATGCTGAAAATGAAATTTTTGAAACTTTGCAAAAAAAAAAAAAAAAAAAAAAATATCCCTGTAAAATTTACGGTAAAAAAACGGCAGCTGTGGTTGCCAGAACTTTACCGTAAAAAATATGGTAGCACCGTTTTAGGTCTTACGGGACAGCACTTAGTTGACTCTCTATTTTACAGTTCAAAACTGTATAATTTAAAGGTTTATATTGTAATAATTACGGTTCATAACTGTTTAATTTACACACTGTAAAAAAATGTATGTTAAATTTACGGTAAAAACCTGTACTCCATTAACTGATATAATGTTAATTTACCAGCCTATTGAAGTACTAATATCTGTTTTGTACCTTTTTAATACACTGACAACCACCAAACACAGTGGTGATGAGTCACATGATGAATTAAAGCTCATCACAAGCAGCTTTTCCACAAGCTGAGAAGGACAATACTAATATATAGAAGGTGCACACTGTGTCATTCACACAAACACTAAACACCATCATGGTAACACACATGAAATTTTAAAAATGCAATAAACATTAATTTAACAACATTAGATGTAACATAAAACCCTAATGTACATAACTGATTAAAAAAAAAACTAAGAAAAATTAAAAAGAAACGTTATTTCAACGAAAATACATCAAATGTGAAGTGTCACGCAGGGAATTGTGGGAATGTCAATTTACAGTTTTTCACTGTAAATTATACAATGACTTGTTATTTTTCACTTCCAAAAACTGTAAATTTAATGGTATTTTACCGTAAAATTACATTAAATGTACTGTTTGATCTATTACAGTTATTCACCGTATATAGTACGGAAACTTTCTGTAAACGAATTAACTGTTTTTCACCGTATTTTTACAGTCTTTTACCTTTCTGATATGGATTTCAGAATTAAGTGTGGCAAAATGGCTCGATAGCGCCACCTACAAAATTTCAGTGCTCCTTGCACTGAGTTTCATGTACATCATGAAAATCGGTAGGCACATGTAACATCCCAGTACCTACAAAAAAAGTCTCTTACAGCCAAACCCTAAACCCGACAGAAAGTCGGCCATTTTTAATTTCCAAAGCAATTTTTTTTTTACAATACATCTCTAAAATTACAGTACTAAAATTTATGGCTGTCTTTTTTCTTCAAATGTTAAACCATCAAACTTTCATTTTGAAGGAAAACAGCAGGGATGCCTTAAAGCCTCTCTTTTGTTGACAACATCAGGTTTATAAGCTCTTCTCATTACAAGTATGGAAAGGCACATTGCGTTCCCAAATGCACGTTATAAATGACTCAGAGCAGATATAAAGATGGAGTTCATGTGGAGCAGCATTTACTGAGAACTGCTCCAAAACACTGAAAACACCAGCTCATGAGCTGTACACGTGTAAAAGAACACAGTGCCATGTTTCACACCGAAACACGCAGCGGATATATTTAAATCACAACCTTTAAAATTCATTATCACAATAAACCATATTGTGGTTTCTAGGGATGCACCAATACCGATACCAGTATCGGTATCGGCCCGATACCAAGCTCATGTACTTGTACTCGTACTCGTAAAAATATCCCCGATACCAAAGACCGATACCTCACGTGACGTAACTGACAGAATTTTCCGTGCACAGAGACACCGGCGGCAGCAGCAGAAACAATGTCAGCCTCAAGGGAGTGGAAATACTTCAAATTAATGATGACAACAAACACATTGCGAACTGCATGCTTTCAATCACAATTCGTTATCGATTAGTGAAGGCGGGATAGGCGGAATCGTGCTGAATGACACAGACCAGAAGCGCTCGCGCTCTCTCTCTCGATCCCAGTTCTCTCAGACAGCGCGCGATCAGTTCTCCTCGCGCCTGAATGGTCAAATGCACACATAGTTGTCAAAATGTCCACCGTGTGGAGTATCTCACGTAAATACAGTCGTTATGGCTTAAGTTGACATAAACATTTGGGTGAAAACAGGATGTGTGTCAGTATCCATGAATTCGGTCTTAAAGGGACCGTAGCCTAAATTTGTCATTAATGTTAATAAAACAACAAAATATGTTAAATAAACGTATACATGGTAAATAAACCTACTGTATCTGAATAACAAGTTTATTTAATTTGTATCTCTATAGTATTTGTTGTATTGTTTGTAATTTGTTTGCAAATTTCTTTTTATATAACAACAATTATATATATTGGTAATTATGCCCTTTGAAGGTTATTGGACACTGAAATTTTTGTTCTTTAAGTTTGTGACAAGCACATAAAAATTATTACTTTTTTCATTAGAGTAATAATAAAGAAGCTGTCCTACATTCATTAGTCTCACTGTGTTGTGCTTGGAAAACTGCAACATCACCAAAAAAAAAAAAAAAAAAAAAAATAATAATAATAATAGAGAGAGAGAAGTTAATAAATGTATCGGCGAGTACTAGAAAAAAAAAGTATCGGTACTCGTACTCGGTCCTTATAAAAATGGTATCGGTGCATCCCTATAGTGATTTCATTTCATTCCAATTAATCGCGCAGCCCTAATGTGAACTATGTATATAATTAGTCAAAAGTTGCAACTTAATACCTTCATAACATCTTCAAAAAGTGTTTCCAATAACTAAAGTGTCCTTATTATCCTTTGTAGGATATTATTTTTCATGTAGTGTATAATATAGCTGTTTGTGAATGTAAATGGTATGCAAAGTTTCAAAGATCAAAGTGCTCGATATATGGAGTTATCTCTTCAAAAGAAAAAAATGATTCTAAAGAGCCTGAAACGAGTTGTGAGTAATGCCGGTCTTACTTCCTTCACGAATCTATGTACGTTTGTAATAAATCTGCATAATGCCATCCTATGGTCTTCATTGGCTGCTCACAAACAACGTCTACTCTGACCCGCCTTGAAACACTGTAGTTGTAGCTGAGGTCTAAAAGAGTTTGGTTTATGTTGTCGACATGTCGAGTAGACGCTGTTTTCAGCACTGCAAAAGCAAATCCACTTTGCATGCACTTCCAAAGGATGAGGACACGGGCTCAAATTGATACGGTAAAACTGATGCCACCCTTACTGTTAATATCACTGTGTATGCAAGAACTGAGGAAGCCTGCTGAGCTGAAATTCAGATCTGGTGATCAGCGTTTCATTTCTGACACACAATGTAAGTGGTCGACCAATCACAACAGACTGGGCCATCTGTCCAATCAGAGCAAAGTAGGCTCTGGAAAAGGAGGGGTTTACAGAGACAGAGTTTTGTTTGTTTTTTTGTTTTTGTTTTTACCTTGGATACAGGTAAATCTACTGTAGAAGATCTCCACAAAATTAGGAAACTTTAAAATAGCATAATAGGGGCACTTTAACCTATTTCAAATTAAATGTCACAGCAAAAATGTGATTTGCTGCCTACTGTAGCAGAAAACACAGAGACTCATGAGGAGCTCAATGACCTAGTCAGAAGTTCCTCTGAATTATGTTTTCCCACTACCGTCAACCCCTCCAGCAATACTTACACCTCCAGACAGCTCAAAGCCTCAGAAGAATAAAAGAAACAAAACTTCACTCTTGCCACTCACATCCCTGAGAACACTAAATCATCTCTGCATCAGGACCTCATTTCCCATGAGCCCCTGCAGGCGTGACTCTCATCATCACCCAGTGCAATGAGGGGGTCTATACTGCACAATCCCAGAGGACCACCCAGATCTTCTCTGTCATGTGAAAACCTGCTCCACCGAAAAAACTCCTACACAACTATAGACCTCCAACCTGGGTGTGATCCAGAGATGACATCTCAGCTATCCCATCATCCACTTCAGCATCCACTCAACGTGGTAGGAGGTCAGAGCACCTGCTTTGATAGAGCTGCTGAGGCTTGTGTCGACTGATCTCAGAGCGGTGGCACCAACCCCAGGGGTCTCCACAAACAAGCATGGGCTTATGTAGAGATCAATCTTCAATGCGGAGCAGCAGGAGCACTGGAGCAGATTACTCCGACATGCCAGCGAATGAGCTCAGGAGAATGGATTAGATATTCTGGGCTTAGAACCAGTCTCTGCACATTTAGCTTTTTATAGAGTAAAGCAGCATGTTCCTAGGAATTGGGTCTTTTCATTAGTGATGGGCCGATATACAGCAGCCCCAAAGGTATTTGGACACTTTTGGACACTTAAGTCACACTTATAAATCTGAATGTCACTGCATTAGATACAAAATATTAAATCAAGTTGCATTTGAGACAAATGAGACCTTTTTCTGAGAACTAACATTTGATGACCACTTTTTTGTTTTTTGTTTTCACTTTTTTATGAATTATTTTTTGTGGAATATCATTGTTGTTTGGTTGCACTGTCTAATAAATAAACAAAAAGCTACAATAAGAGAAATATGACACCTCCCACAAAAGAGCAATGGCCTTGTTTAAACCTGACATTAAGAACCGTTTTCATCAATCCAATCACAAGTGGACAACACTAAATACACATGTAATCGGGGTCTAAATCGTTTTGAGCTTGTCCACTTTTGGCCACTTCCAGAGGTAATCAAAAAATGCATTTGATCGGATTGCTTTCGTAGTGGAAACGTAGTGTAGTGTAAACCACAAAAGACCACCTACTCTCCACCTACTGAACGAATGCTTAAATATGGGAAGCACGCTAGCCAGACGGGATTTAAACTTTGCTGGCTGAAGACCTATGTTTGGTCTGAAGAAGAAAAACGTACCTAGCACAATTTTCTCTCACCATTCCTGATTTCTAACACGCACTCACCGCATTCATCGTGGTCTTGCGACTATCAGAGCAGAAACGAAAGCTGCTGCTCTCTGTATTTCCGCTGTCTCCGGTCACGTTCATACTGTATGTAAATTTCACAAGCTTATTTCACTAGATCGAAAGGTCTGAAAAAGCCCATTAATTTACCCACCTAACCTACCCCACCCCTGGAAGAAATAAGGACAGAAATGGTCGAAAGAGGACAAAGTAAAACACCAGGTGTAAATGTGAATGTGTCCCCCTTGTCTACTTGTGATCCGATCAGTGTAAACAGTGCCTAAGAGAATCTACGAAATTGTTTTTTGCCACTTAAGACATATGTACATTTCTATAAAACCAACAAACTTTTCTATCATCTAATGAAATAAAGGATTAGTTTACTTTCAAATGAAAATTACCCCAAGCTTTACTCAACCTCAAGCCATCCTAGGTGTATAAGACTTTCTTCTTTCTGATGAACACAAATCGGAGAAATATTAATAAATATCCTGACGCAACCGAACTTTGTAATAGTAGTGAATGGGACCAACGAGTATGAGCTGAAGAAAGTGCTTCTATCCACATCCATCCATCATAAACGTGTACTCCACACGGCTCCAGGGGGGGTTAATAAAGGCCTTCTGAAGTGAAGCGAGGCATTTGTGTAATAAAATATCCATATTTAATTATGAAGTAAAATATCTAGCTTCCGCCAGACCGCCTTCTGTATTCAAGTTATGAAGAAAGTGTAAAACTCTTGCAGTTCTCAAAGCTTACACTATGTCCTACGCCTTCCCTATTCAACTTACGGAAAAAGTGTAACTGACGCGACGCTAGTTTACACTTTGTTCAAAACTTGAATACAGAAGGCGGTCTGGCGGAAACTAGATATTTGTTAAATATGGATATTTTCTTACACAAATGCATCACTTCACTTCAGAAGGCCTTTATTAACCCCCCGGAGCCGTGTGGAGTATGTTTATGATGGATTTCTTCAGCTCATACTCATTGGTCCTGTTCACTGCCATTATAAAGCTTGGATGCCTCAGGATATTCATTAATATTTCTCCGATTGTGTTCATCAGAAAGAAGAAAGTCATATATATCCTAATCATTTTTAAAACATGTATTAATTACTTTAATGAGCTCATTGTTTCTACATTAAATTAGCACATTGTTTAAATTAATACATTGTTAGCTAACTGCATGATTTGAATATGTACCTTTCTGAAATTACCTAATTTGGACACAGTCACCTCTGATAACAGATCACTCTAAATTGTATATTGAATATACACCTAGAATGGCTTGAGGGTGAGTAAAGCTTGTGGTTATTTTCATTTGAAAGTAAACTAATCCTTTAAATCACAAAACAGGCAAACAATGTAAGCGATATCAAAAATACAAATACATATTTGTTCTTTCTAAAGTTGTCTTTCTTTTACCCTGTTGACACATCTCCAAATAATTACGCATGTTATACATGTATAGACTCACTCAAATGCACAACCTCTTCACTCCTGGCAGGCACTCAGTTTGTCTCTAATCAAGGTTGAGTGCTCTTGAGCCCATCTCAGTTCAAGTGTGTTGAGGCCTGAACACCACATGTATATTTAATGGGGTGACGTCTGTTGCTTATCAAAATTTTCACAGAGCGTTTGAGAGGGATGATGATGAATGCACATGTCAAGGTATTAATCAAACATGTCTGAAAATGCATCTAATGCTGTTCTATCTATATGTATATTGTATATTTAATGATGTAGGCTATTATGTGGAGAGGAGAGGAGTATTGGTAAAGGTGTTGCACCTGTGCAGTGTAAGAAGTTGCTCCAGCTGAAATTTAATGCCACTTTGGTCTCAATCCCTGAAAACATATGCAGACGTTTCAAAAACTATATTATACACCTTTAATGTAATGCCATCAGAAAACATGCAGTATTAATAAACTCTACCTTGAGGCTGAACATAGATTTTCTTGCTCTCACATACCTGGAAAAAATGGTCAAGAAAGAAATGTTAGCCCCCTACTGGAGATTACTATTAGTGTACGATAAGGGTTCCAAACCTTCTAACAAATTAATTTCCATGACTTCTCCACTGGTTCATGACTACTGATTTTTATAATAAAATAATAATATAATCATAACATTATTTTCTATAAAACCCCAATAAAGTATAAAGATTTTAGAGAAAGAAATGGTAACACTTTACAATAAGTTTTCATTTGTTAACATTAGTTAACATGAACTAATGATGAACAATACTTCTTCAGCATTTATTAATCTTAATTAATGTTAATCTCAAAATGTACTAATACATTTTGCAAGTTGTATCTGTTAACATTAGTTAAAGCAGTGTGAACTAACATGAACATTTGGTAACATTTTATTTTAGGGTCTTTTAACTAGTTGCTTATTAGCATTCATATTACTAGAATATTGGCTGTTTATTAGTAAATATTAAGCATATATTAATGCCTTATTCTGCATGACCTTATTCTACAATCTTAATCCTACCCAATACCTAAACCTAACAACTACCTTACTAACTATTAATAAGCAGTAAATTAGGAATTTATTGAGGGAAAAGTCGTAGTTAATAGTGAATACATGTTCCCTATACTAAAGTGTTACAAAACATTTTAACTATCATTAAAAAAAGTTAATAAATGCAGCAAGAATGTATTGCTCATTGTTAGTTTATGTTGGTTAAAGCATTAACTAATGTTAACAAATGAAACCTTAGGGTAAAGTGTTACCATTTTTTCTCTCTAAAATCATTATACTTTATTGGGGTTTTATAGAAAATTATTTTATGATTATTATGATTTTTAGTCATGGACCAGTGTAGAAGTCATGAAAATTAATTTGTCAAAAGGTTAGGAACCCTCATCTTACACTAATAGTAATGTAAACAATTACTATAATTTTTTTCTGTTTTCACTATATTAGATTAGCATTTTTTTCTACACAATTTTTACATGTGCTGATATTTTATAGGGTTTTGTGAGCCTGGAAGCCTTGCAGATGACAATAAAACTAAATGTCAACCATTAGAATTTCTCTTTTTATGATAATAGTGTTATTCATGTTCAAAGTTCATGCCCGAAACATGTCCTTGGCTAATGTAATAGCAGAAAATATCTGCTGGAAAAATCTCTGTGCAGCTTGGCCCAAATCAATACAAGTGGAGGAAAAAAAAAAAACAATATAGCAGAAGGAAGGTAATAAAATAATAATATGTAAATGGCTGGTTGAGATAAAGTGGATAATTTCACACAGACGGAGGGGAAATTGGCCGGATGTTATCAGTCCTGGGAGAGGGAGACCCCTGGTGTGTGTGTGACAGAGACATCCTGTCTGCCTTGACATTCCACATGTGTGTCTGGGGTTTCATTTGAGGATAAAACATGATGAAAATAGTGATTTTAATGCTGCGCTATTATAGGATGCAAAGCAGGATATTGCATTTGTAGCCGTTAAATCCTTCTGTTGTATTTATAGCATCAGCTAGCGCAGTAGTTCTCTCCTATTTTTTCCCTCCTCTAGAATCCCATTAGAAATGAACACTAGCACATTTATTTCTACATTTACTCTCAATATCCTTTCAATGGGCAAGCTTAATTAGGGCATTTCTCTACTGTTCAAAAGATTAGGGTCTAAGATGTTGTATTGTTTTTGAAAGAAGTCTCTTATGTTCACCAAGGCTGGATTTATTTGATCAAAAATACAGTAAAAACAGTATTATTACAATTTAAAATAACTCTTTTTTTATTTTATTTCATTTTAAAATGTAATTTATTCCTGTGATGTCAGAGCTGAATTTTCAGCAAATACACCTTCAGTCTTCAGTCACATGATCCTTAAGAAATCATTATAATATGCTCATTTGGCGCTCAAAAAACTCATTATTATCAATATTGAAAACACATGTGCTGCATAATCTTTTTTTTTTTTTTTGGCAATGTTGATACATTTTTCAGGATTCTTTTGTAAATAAGAGGTTATAAAACAGCATTTATTTGAAATAAAAATCTTTTGTAATATTATAAATTACTTTTTAAATGTTTGTCACTTTTGATCAATCTAATTCATCTTTGTTGAATAAAAGTACCAATTTCAAAAAAAAAAAAAAAAACTTAGTTACCCCAAACTTTTGAACGGTAGTTTACATCTTTTTTTATTACAACATTTACAAAAAAAGTACCAAAAAGTACCACACCATACCTTGTGCACAATAAGACCAGGGTAGCGTTTCCCAAAAGCATCGTAAGCTTAAGTTGATCGTAGCTCCATTGCCACCAATGGAGATATGATCAACTTAGGCTTATGAGGCTTTTGGGAAACGCTGCCCAGGACAGTCTACCTTGTGCAATAAAAGGTAAATACTATCAATTATGATTTCATATTAAAAGGATAGTTCACCCAAAAATAAAAATTGTTTTTAATCATCATTTAGGGTGCGTTCACACTTGTTGTTCGGTTTGTTTGGTCCGGACCAAAAAAAAAAAAAATCTGGTCCGATTAGCGTTCAGATTGGCAATTTTATCACCGAACCTAAAGGCATAGGGATACGTTCACAATCTGATTGGTCAGATTTCATGACGTATTGCCTATTTTGAGACTGAACTTACCTAACATCCAAAACAATGCTGTGTGCTGAGGTAAATGTGCTTGTTGTGTGTGCGTAGCCTGCATATGATGGTATTTTGGCCAGCTGGGAACTCGTGAAGAGCTTATAAAATGTGTTAAAGGAGTCAAAACAGCGGCGGGAATCCCTCCGTCACACACACAAACGATCTGCTGTGCGGAGACGCGCGTCTGACGCCTGTGATGGGCAAACTCGCGACTGTGACGAGAAAAACCGATATGCGTGAAGATTCTGTCCTTTTTAGGTTCTCATCTTCCTGTTTTTGGTTCGTTTACATGTCTTTGGTCCGTGTTGCGTTCATATATCATTCGAACCGCACCAGAGTTCATTTGTAAGCAGACCGAGACCCATCTTTTCAGCAGTCTCGGTCCGCTTGTTTGGTGCGCACCAGGGTTCGGATGGCAGCATTCACACATGTTCAAGTGAACCACACTAACAGAGCAATTGCACCAGGGTTCGTTTTAATCGAAACAAACGTGACAAGTGTGAACACACCCTTACTCACCCTCAAGTAGTTCCAAACATGTATGAATTTCTTAGTTCTCCTAAACACAAAGGAAGATATTTGGAAGAATGTCAGTAACCAAGCAGATCTCATCCCCCATTTACTACCATAGTAGGAAAAAATAAATACTATGGTAGTCAATGGGGGGCGAGATCTGTTTGGTTACTGACATTCTTCCAAATATCTTCTTTTGCGCGCAGAAGAAGAAAGAAATTCATACAGGTTTGGAACTACTTGAGGGTGAGTAAATGATGACAGAATTTTCATTTTTGGGTGAACTATCCCTTTAACTTTAAGCAAGTGCTCAAGCGCTATTCCCTGCACTCAGAACTGCAGTTCATATACATTAAGTGAATGGTTGGGGTTCCTGACACTTGCAGAGAGTTTGTTCTGGCATGTTAACAACAGCATTCTTATGAAGCTGGAGCTGTTAACCCAACATTTCTTACCAGGAGCGCCTCAGCCTGTTCTTTCAGTGCATCAGTGAACGCCACAGCAAACCTGCATGTGAGACAGAGATGAAGCAAGTGAGTTGACACGTTTAACATGTAAAGAAACATGAAAAGTCAGATTTCTTCACAGGGTTGTGATAGTGATGTACACCCCAGTGACTGCGTTCAACCACTTTCATTTCGCCGCAATTCCACACTTTCCCAGACATCAAAGCTGTCAGCGCTCGCCAAAAATCTGTAAATCAAACAAGTCAAGCCATGCAAATAAAAGCACCGCAATGCAATCCCTGAGAATTGCTTAAAGTCAGAATGATCAGGACGAGGAAGAATATTTTTTTTAATTAAAAACATATTTTTTCATAACCAATTATGTTGTTAGTGTAAAAATTATGAAAAGACAACTTAAAAAAAAAAAAAAAAAAAAAAAAAAAAAAAATCTGAATTTCAGAAAATACTTTTTATTTTAAAAGTGACATTGTATTCCATTTTTGTTTTACATTTCTCAAAACATTGTTTATTTGCCATTTTACATTGCATTTTATATCCCCGATTTTCAATGAGGTCTTTTGAAGCTCCCTGTATTAGTATATTTTCGAGAAACAAAAATTCATAAAGTTTGGTCTATGCCTCTGTCTTGCTGTCAAGCCTCATCCTAAAGCTCCCTTTATTCAAACTCAAAACAAACGCAAATACACACACATACATAAGACATAAGGTCCCTTTTTGATTTTTGTGGGTTGAATAAAGAAAAAGCAGACAGAGTGTTGTGTTGTTTTTTCCAAATAACTGCAACTAAACCCCATGGGTTTCCCTACATCTCCTATTCATCATGCCTTGTCCCTCATCTCTCTCTTTCAGGAGATGTGAAGGTTAGTCAGTAACGGCAGCAGCAGGGGGTCTTCTCTGAGAGATGTGTTTGAAGTGGAAAGGCTCTTATGCTCCCTAGTGACAATTATTCCCTCAAGACCGTCAAAAGGGTGTGAATCTGTCTGTACTAATCAAACAGACCACAAGAATCTATAACACCTGGCTAATGAATTGAAACTATAGCTGGCAGGCTTTGGGTTCAGATATATTATTGATAAAAAGGAGGAGAATGCCACATAATGATACCTGATCCTATCAACCTTTTAGGCCAAAGGCCCACTAGAGGATGAAAAGAGAGAGCATTAAATAGAGAGAGCATAAAAATACTACCATTCAAAAGTTTGGTGTCAATAGGGTTTTTTTTTCTGAGAGTGAAGACAATTACCTGTATAATATTATAATAAATAAATAATGTTCTTTTAAACTTTCTATTTATCAAAGAATCTTGGAAAAATATCAATTAAGTAGCACAACTGTTTTCAACATCGATAATAAGAAGAAATGTTTCTTGAGCAGCAAATCAGCAGATTAGAATGATTTTTGAAGGATCATGTAACACTGAAGACTGGAGTAATGATGCTGAAAATTCAGCTTTACTATCACAGAAATAAATTAAATTTAAAAATATATTGAAACAGAACACAGCTATTTTAAATTGTAATAATATTTCAAAATATTACTGTTTTTACTGTATTTTTGATAAAAAAAAAAATTCACCCTTGGTGAGTATAAGAAACATTTTAAAAATCATACAGACCCCAAACTTTTGAACAGCAGTGTAGTTTTTGACAAAAATAATTATTTGAGATTAAATACTAATCAGCAACCCTCCTCTCGAAGAGCCTTGATCTATTCTGTTAAAAACACAAAGCTCATGGAGGAGTCCAGACATTCAGACATGCATATATACACCGATCAGGCATAACATTATGACCACCTTCCTAATATTGTGTTGGTCCCCCTTTTGCTGCCAAAACAGCCCTGACCCGTCGAGACATGGACTCCACTAGACCCCTGAAGGTGTGCTGTGGTATCTGGCACCAAGATGTTAGCAGCAGTCCTGTAAGTTGCGAGGTGGGGCCTCCATTCAGCACATCCCACAGATGCTCGATTGAATTGAGATCTGGGGAATTTGGAGGCCAAGTCAACACCTCAAACTCATTGTTGTGCTCCTCAAACCATTCCTGAACCATTTTTGCTTTGTGGCAGGGTGCATTATCCTGCTGAAAGAGGCCACAGCCACCAGGGAATACCATTTCCATGAAAGGGTGTACATGGTCTGCAACAATGCTTAGGTAGGTGGTACGTGTCAAAATAACACCCAAGGTTTCCCAGCAGAACATTGCCCAAAGCATCACACTGCCTCCACCGGCTTGTCTTCTTCCCATAGTGCATCCTGGTGCCAGGTGTTCCCCAGGTAAGCGACACACACGCACCCGGCCATTCACGTGATGCAAAAGAAAACGTAATGCATCAGACCAGGCCACCTTCTTCCATTGCCCCGTGGTCCAGTTCTGATGCTCACGTGCCCACTGTTGGCGCTTTCGGCGGTGGACAGGGGTCAGCATGGGCACCCTGACTGGTCTGTGGCTATGCAGCCCCATACGCAACAAACTGCAAAGCACTGTGTGTTCTGACACCTTTCTATCAGAACCAGCATTAACTTCTTGAGCAATTTGAGCTACAGATCTGTTGGATCGGACCACACGGGCCAGCCTTTGCTCCCCACATGCATCAATGAGCCTTGGTTGCCCATGACCCTGTCACCAATTCACCACTGTTCCTTTCTTGGACCACTTTTGATAGATCCTGACCACTGTAGACCGGGAACACCCCACAAGAGCTGCAGTTTTGGAGATGCTCTGACCCAGACGTCTAGCCATCACAATTTGGCTCTTGTCAAACTCGCTCAAATCCTCACGCTTGCCAATTTTTCCTGCTTCTAACACATCAACTTTGAGGACAAGATGTTCACTTGCTGCCTAATATATCCCACCCACTAACAGGTGCCGTGATGAAGAGATAATCAGTGTTATTCACTTCACCTGTCAGTGGTCATAATGTTATGCCTGATCGGTATATATACACACACACACACACACACACACTACAGATCAATCAGGACTACAACCTAGTTTAGATCAAAAACCTCTTAAATACATCATGGATGACTGTCTCCAATATTTAAAAGACCACCTCATCCAGTGCAGATTAGAGGACTAATTAAAGACTAATCTCAGATGCAGAGATTAACAATACACTAGTAATCTTACATAATCCTCTTTTTATATAGTTCACCACCAATTAAAAATAATTTACTCACCCCTCGCTCCAAACCTGTACGACCTTCTTTATCTTGTTGCGGAAAAAAAACAAAAAAAAAAAACAAAAAAAAAAAACCTTTTGAAGAATGTACTAGAGATTTCAAGTTTCAAAAAAGATGCAAATGCACCATCAAAGTATCATACTGTAAGTGGGCCATATGACTTGTGCACTATAGTCACTATATAGTATATTGTATTTATGTGAGAAACAAACCGATTTCATTTTCAATTGCATGGTGAAGAACCAGTACATTCTTTAAAAACGCTTCTTTTGTGTTCCACATAATAAAGGAAGTCATAGAGGTTTGAAATGGGTCATAAATGATGACAGAATTTTAATTTTGGCTCAAACTATTCCATTAATTATAGCTGACTAGAGCAAGGAAGCAGGATAAAGCGGCAGCTTTCATCAGGGGCAGAGTAAATTTGACCTGGCCTTGCGCAAAACTTCCTCCATCACAGCTCGCTTGTGCTCATCCTTTACGTCTTCGTTGACATCCGTCCCTCCAAACACCACTCCAAACGGCACTCCAAGATCTGCAGAGAAATGAAAATTCACAACAAAGACGTAAATCCCTTAGTTTACTTATTCACCTCCTCTGAAGTTCAACTTTTAAATCCTTAGAGTTCGGAAAGTCTTTGAGGCATGAAACAGTGTGTTTATCTTGCCCAGAGGGGAGAGTAGTGATCCATAGAGTGGACACTTTAAGCAATGACTCAAAAAACTGGCCATATCTTAGGGAGGTGAGGGAGAAGTAGCCTTCAGTCTGAATAAGACATTCTGTGAGTAAGCTTGCACAATATATAAGTCAACATACTACAGTTTTGTTTTTTTAATTAATGCCATAAATTGATAACAGAAGTGGATAATATGAATTATATGAATGGCTACTATGGTACAGTGATGGTATCAGATGGTAATACCACAGTACTCTGATATATACTATGGTAATAAAATGATTATCTTCTTCATATGACATTATAATTATATTGTATTTAAAATAATACCATGGTACATGGTACAACAGCACAACAACACCATAGTACTTTTTTCATCAGTATGCAATTTCAGTCATAACATTAAAAAATGCATAACTTATTTAATAGGTACAGGCTAAATTTCAGTGTTAGTGGTGCATAAATATTAAAATGACCGATATTGATAAACCAATATTTTTTTTACATTATAGCTGATATATTTATAATAAATTTAGGCGTCACATGATTATAATTGAAAGAATTGAAAGAATTGCTACATATTACATATAAAATTATTAAGTTATTAGTGTTATTAAATATTACCTTTGTTGTGCACTAGATGACTATAAAGGTAATCTGATTGTTAATATCAGCAGAAATGAGCATGAACAATTAAATATCTATCAATAGTCACTCACATAAAAAAAATCTAATAATGTCCCTAAACAAAATACTATTCTAAACCATAATCATGTGCAAGAAGGTATTTCCAATGTATCTATCACCAGTAAAGTCAAAAATTGTGTGATAGATGTGGATAGTAACACTAATGAGACAAGACAGATGTGTGTACAGTGTGTGTGTAGGTTAGGCTGTGGTGCACCACCTCCATATAAAATCAATTGCATCTACAAGTTGTTCTCACTAATAGTGAAACCAACGTGTGCGTGTGTATATTTTGAGAGGCCGGGGGACTTGTCACCTAAAAGAAGCCTGCCTCCTTTGAAAAGATGAATGGCCAGCGCAGCCTCGAACCGCGGCTCTTGCGTCATCAGGGATGATACATCAGAGGCAGAATTGAACTCTCTTGTATCACACAGTACACAAGTATGTCCTGCAGCCACAATGTGATTTCTGCAATCCAAACACACACAGTATATATCAGCATCTCATTATCTGTAATAATGTGGGCTCTGTTCTTTAATAACACTCTCTACAAAACTTACTATGGCAGTATCATGGTACAGTGATGGTAATACCATGGTACTATGGCAAGCTGTTTTGACTTTTAGTCATTCCCAGGATATGAATTGTTGATATGAAGAATTCAAGTTTCATTAGTTAAAATGATAATTCTTGATTGGGAATGGATTTTTTTACTAGTAACAATGGCTATTTTTTGATATCAGAAATTACATTTCCACTAGCAAAAAAAAAAAAGGTTTTTACAAGTTAAAATTACATTTTTGATATCAAGATGTATTTCCGTGAGTGATTGCGTCATTGTTGATATCAAGAATTCATGTTTATTATGGCAAGCCGTTTTGACTTTTATTCATTCTCAGGATATGAATTCTTGAAATCAACAATTCATTTCTTGATATCAGGAATTACATTTCCACTAGTAACAATGTTAAATATCAACAATTCAATTTTCACTAGTTAAAATGCTAATTTTTGATATCAAGAATTACATTTCCACTAGTAAAAACTAGAATTCTTTATTTCTGTAATGTTATTTTCACTAGTGAAATGTCACCATAGACTGCCTTTCAAATTCAGTTGTTGATATCAAGAATTGATTTCTTACTAAATGATATTCCAATTTCACATATCAGAAATAATTCTTACTAGTAAAAATCATAATTTTTGATATCAATAATTACATATCAAAAATTGCCATTGTTACTAGTAGAAATGTAATTCCTGATATCAAGAAATGAATTGTTGATATTGACAGCTTGCCATACGTTTTTACTAGTGGAAATTCCATTCCTGATATCAACAATTCATATCCTGGAAATGATTAAAAGTCAAAAACAACATACCATCGTACTTTCATATAAACCATGGCATTTGCATGGTAGCCTATTTCAAAGAATACCAAGATATTACCATTGTACAGTAGGCTACCAAAAAACATGGTAGGCTACTTATTTGTACAACAGCGTCAACGGAAAGCAGCTTCACAATGGTGTTGAACGCGTATTATGCAGGGCAATAAGTGACATAATGATGTATAATGTACTACAGGTTGATTTAAGACGTAAAATCGTTTCACTTGAAAAATGATCGCCTTACAGGATTAATACTACTAGGATAAGCTGTGTTGTGAGAGCTGAGGATCAATGGAGGACTGTGATACTTCCTGGTTTCGCTAATCAAACAGCGATGTTACTGTACCTTATTCTTTCGGCAGTGGTACAGTTCCCTGTTTTAGGACTTAAGCAGGCTAGGAAGAGCACGCGCATTTCAGCGTGTGGTGAGAAAATGCTGACGCTAATAAACAAAGAGAGAGCGCCTGCCAGCAGACGGACAATGTGCTCCTCTCTTGACCTGACTCTGTTAATCTCATGCTGTCACGTCAGAGACCAGCCTCCCTGACCGACACGCGTGTTGTTTATTTTAGCACGAGTCCGTTTGAAATGAAGACCCTCCGGAAACACGGAACTATAGTGGGCGCAACGTTAAAAAGATCAAATGTGGTACTAAATCATATCTAAAAATATATTAATATGTGTACTAATAATTTCGAGTGTGCATGATCCGTGTGGATTGTGGACCAAGCCTTGGAAATGTTAGCTATAAAATTATAGCCTAAAATGCTGTATCATGTCCCTTAATTTTTTTTAAATAATAAAAAAATAAAAATTATTAATAAATTATTAATGAATAAATTAAAATAAAGTAAGTAAATAAGTGCAATGGTAAATAAAATGTCATGTTATTTATCAAATTATCACAACAATATCACCTTCTGATACAATTTCTTTTCTGTAAAAAACTTCCTTTCCCTGAAACAGTATACAATTATTTAAAGGGTTAGTTCAATAATGTCATTTATTACTCACCCTCATGTCGTTCTACACCCGCAAGACCTTTGTTCATCTTCGGAACACAAATTAAGATACTTTTGATGAAATCCGATGGCTCAGTGAGGCCTCCATAGACAGCAAGTTAATTGACACTTTCAAAACGCTCAGAAAGGTACTAAAACATTTAAAACAGTTCATGTGAGTACAGTGGTTCTACCTTGATATTATAAAGCGACGAGAATACTTTTTGTGCGCCAAAAAAACTCCAAAATAACGACTTTTCAACAATATCTAGTGATGGGCGATTTCAAAACACTGCTTTGAATCTTTTGTTTCAAATCAGTGGTTTGGAGTACCAAAGTCATGTTATTTCAGCAGTTTGACACGCGATCCGAATCACTGATTCGAAACAAAATATTAGATAGATATTGTTGAAAAGTCGTTTTTTTTTTTTTGGCGCACAAAAAGTATTCTCGTTGCGAACGAAGGTCTTACAGGTGTAGAACAACATGAGGGTGAGTAATAAATGGCGCACACACACACACACACACATTATACCGGTCAAAAGATAGGAATCATTTAAAAAAAAAAAAAAGTTGTCATGGTTTCTGATTAGTCCTCAACAGTTCCCTGTTTCGTTAATGATCTTCCTCTGTGTATTTAAGCCCTCAGTTTTGCTCAGTTCATTGTCTTGCTTTAACAGTTGGTAAATGTGTAGTTTTCTCACTCTCTCTGTTTAATAAATATTGTATTTTATTCTGTCATTTTGAGTCACACATCATCTTTGTTGGAATAACTACACAGCGCACTGAAACTATTGAGAAAGTAATATATATATATATATATATATATATAGAAAGAGAGAGAGAGAGAGAGTTTGCTTATTAATCAACAGCAAACACGGTATGTTTAATAGTCTTGTAGTCAGTTCTCATGAGCGAGAGGAGCTGTGAATGAGGGACGTGCTGACTTTCATATAGTGTTATCATGCCACAGCAAATTGCCACTGGCACTTCCTTATAGTACAGACCGTTTGAAATTGAGTTCATGAATTTCATACATTTTAATGGGTCTGAATAAGAAAAGAAGGCTAAAGTTGGGAAAGTTTTATTCACCTCTTGATCCTTAAAAATCTGTCTGCTACATGAAGCCGAGCAGCTCTAGTTCTGTTCTGGGGGATGCTGTCCGTGTGATCTGTCAGTCTACATGACTGCCACTTTTTACATTTGATCAAGTTAATTTATGAGTTCAGCAGTTCACTATTCATGAGAATAATGCAAAATGAGCAAGGATATCATAACATTAATGACTAATTTGGGAAACATTTACTAAATCACAGAGCTACACTTCCAGCACACAGACCCACATATTATTATTAATTTTGACAAAGTAAGAAAATACTGTAATAATAATGGATGTACAGTAGATTCATAAAACATAGTGTTGCCCAACAATAATAGTTAAAAATGTTTTAACAAAAAACCCACAAATCACAAAAGGGTGTGGAAAACAATAAACAAAACATTTACAATAAATAGTTAATAGCTAAATTATGAATCTAAATAGATTCATAATAAATGTTCGCAATGCAGTTATGTAGGAGTAAATACAATTATGTAGGCTATATAAACTGATAATATGCCCAATACCTGAATAAATGAGTTTGAAGACAAAAATAATACTAGTGGGGTCAATATTATTTTTTCTTAGTGTACAAATTATTAAAACCATTTTAACAAAAACACACACATCACAAAAGGGTGTGAATAATAACCATAAACAAACCGTATTTCAAATGTACATGACAGGCTAGGCACCACCAGGAAGTTTATGTGCAGAATTGATTGGCAGCAATACTAGCCAATAGAAAAAAAAACTTTCTTTCCCCTTTATCCAATCAGCAATGGCCGTTGGCTCTCTTGGAAGCTGATTGACGCTTATCCTCACGCCCTGTATACAAAACGATCAACCTGATACTCCTCACAGGACATATGATAATCACATCCAGATGGTATGTAGATCTGATAATTGCGCTGTGGGCGGGTCACTTTGACGTTTATGAGTTAACCGGTGTCACGCGGTAGTATTGTGACTGGCTGTTTACTCTCAGAGCCGATTGCTAAACTTCATATCGTCAGACTTTTAGAAATTTTAAGATAATACTTTTAATAACATGTATCCCGAGGGCATTGGTAAACACGTCGCGGGCTGAACAGCTAAATGTGGAGCAGTGCTAAGTGTACAAGAACGGTATTTTTACGTCTGTTTATGCAAATATTGTTAGCCTGTTTACTGAGTAAAATATAGAAGTTGCTGACAGCATGTCAGCGACCTTTCATGTTGTTTTATGGTCGGTTGAAATATTCAAATAAGTCTAAGAATTAAGAGGTATTTTAAATTGACCCTGTTGTGATTTATTACCTGAATTTCCATTATTGCGTCATGTGTAGTTTTTGGTATTACGTGCTGTTAAAATAATGGCTATCGTTTTGTTGTTGTTTGTGTCCTTTAGGTTTGGATTTTGGTCAGCTGACCACCTCTTGAGAAACGGGCATATCAGGCCATGGCTGGCAGAGATGTAAACGAGAGCACTCCTCTTTTGGACAACTCTGTGGCTTCAGCCAGATCAGAGTCAGTGTTCAATGGCAGGAGACTGGCATGTGCTGCCATCCTGCTGGCAGAGTCTTTAGAGAGAATGGCTTTCTATGGCATCACCTCAAACCTGGTGCTCTTCCTCAACGGCAGCCCCTTCTATTGGGAGGGCACTTTGGCCAGCCAGGCCCCCTTGATTTTCATGGGAGTCACTTATTTGATATCGCCCTTTGGTGGCTGGCTGGCGGATGCGTTCCTTGGCAAGTTCTTAACCATAGCCTTGAGTTTAGTCCTTTATCTGTTAGGGATGCTGCTTTTCCCCTTTGTGGCCAGCGACAACACCAGGAATTATCTGTGTGGAGAAGAGATGGCGTTCCCGGTGCAGCCTGCAGATTGTTTTCCTGAAAACGGGACAGTGCCCGCCAATGTGACCTGCGTCAATCGGACGTCATACTGCGGCCCTGCGATCTACAGTGGTCTGGTGCTGGTGGCCATTGGCGTGGGAGCTGTGAAGTCAAACATCACTCCATTCGGGGCAGATCAGGTAATACAGGTGTTTTCAGAATGGTGTCCAGGGATGCCCAGGGGTGCAAGGGAGTTCTAGGGTGTCCATGGAAAAGTTTAGAAAAAAACATGTGAAAATAAATAAATAATAATATATTAGAGTAAATTAAAGCATTTGAATAAAATAAAACAATTATTAAAGTAAATAAATTGATTTAACTAAATAAATGCCTCCAACAGTACAACACAGTACATTAGTGATTAGAAAAAAAATCTAATTATGTAACAAGAGAAATATTTTCAAAATAATGTTTTGAACATATTTATAATATCCATTTTTCACAGTATAAATTTGGTCTGTATACATGAAAATACATAGTTTAAATTTTAGGATGGGCACAGGATGATCATATTTGGGGGTCTGTGGCATCTAAAAGTTTGAAAACCCTTGAGGTAATAAACAGACTTCACTACAGCTGGAGAGTTGTCTAAACTTTAAGTAGGTTCAGATCTCAGGGGCACAACCTTGGATTGATTTTCAGAGCAATATTTTCTTCTGTGTCTGGCTTTTATGAAACTATAAATGATATTAAGACCTTTGACATGGTTGCTGTTGTTTGTTCAATAACATCTTTCGGATGCTTCAGGTTAACCTTGACTGGTTCTTTCTGTGGATACAATGACTCCATATTTTTGTAGTGGAGAGAGTTTGTTTTTCTGTACTCAGTACTTTTGTAGTGGAGAGAGTTTGTTTTTCTGTGGTTTTTAGGGATCTGGTATTGTTTTTCTTGTTTTTTTTTTTGTTTGTTTTGGTGCTGGTTGCCCTTGTCCATTTACATTTGGGGACTGTTAAACTTCAAAAGTGATGCAAAAGTATCAAGTCATCTATACAACTCATACACCATATTCCAAGTTTTCTGAAGTCACATGCTAGCAAGTTTTCTGAAGTAGCATATGCTAGCTTACTTATAATCTTGTTGATAATCTGTAAAGTTGAAATGGAGAATTAATCTATTTGATTTCATTCAAACAGTTACTGTGAATGGGATCAGTGAATTTGTGAAAGGATCAAATTAATGATTTGTTTTTAAATCAGATATTGCTAAGACAGAATATGGCACAGAAATCATATGCACATTGTGCACATTATAATATTTGACACATTTAAGGTGCTTTTTGGAGTTCCACAGTCCTAGTCCTCATTCTCTTTCAAAATTCCACATATATTCCACAAAAGAAAGCCATGCAGGTTTCATATGAAATAAGGGTGAATAAATGACATATTTTTAATTTAAGGGTTTACTTTTCAAGTTTAATTTTACTCACCATTGTCATGTCTAAAAGTGCAAGCATTCTGTATGTGCTTGAACAAAATGTAGGTCAGTTTCTGTGACTTTTAGATGTATTTTTAACACATTGACACCAGTCATCTGACAGTCATAAAATGAGCTTTAAATTGACAAGCGCAATAATGTGAGGTTTTTCTTGAAAATAAGGTTTCTGATATTGTGTTCTACATTTTGTGACTTGAACCCTCATTAACCTTCTTTATATATACTAAATTTAATATACTACATTAGACTGTGGATTTTGCCTAAAACAAATTCAGAATTTCATGTTTAAAAAAGTAGCAAAGTGGGAAATTTCAGATTTCAAAATAATCGGTTGCTTCATTACTTAAAAACTGTTTAATTAGAATGTTTCTGTATTTCAGTAAGTGCTAATGTGCTTTTTGACAACATTTTGTAAGGCTTCCTTAAATTTGGACACACCTTTGGGCACTTTCACTTCACTTTTAAAAAAGGACAAGGCAAATACCACACATTTCTGAGGTACTTTGAGTCTGACTTTGCCTTGTGACACAAGCCGTTTTGCAGCCCACAAGATTGAAATTATGCCTTTTGTTGAAGTGGCTTCTATGGTTACTATCTAGGTCTGTTTCTCAGATTCGGTTGTAACTAAATTTGTATATGCAAGTTTATTTGTTATAGTGATGAGGAGAACTGAAGGTTTTTAGTGATATAGTGTAGATTGTTTCACACAAAGTACAAAGAATGCAAAAACATTTGTGCAATAAAATATGCCTTCCATGCTTTAGCCATGTTTTCATGCTTTCAAAGCTACACTGTAAAACTGGATAAGTTCAGAATACTCAACATTTTTTGTAGACACCAATTACCTAAAAAATTTAAGTTAAGCAACTCGATTTAGGCAAACAATAATTATAAATAACAATTAAGTAGAACTAATTTTTTTTTTTTTTTTTTTTTTTTAATTTTATTTAATGTTTAAGTCCACTGTACTTAAAACAATTTACCATTCGTAATGTTTCTCATTTTTCAATTATTTTGATGCAGTGGTTGTAAAACCCAATAAGTTCAGAATACTCAAAACATTTAAATAAACAACTCGAAGATCATTTTAGTAGAACTTAAAAAATGAACTTTGTACTACACAAACTCACTAATTACAATTAAATAGAAATATTGAATAAACTAACACCTAAACTTTACGGTTAAGTGTTAGCAACAGCACACCAGCATGCGCTAATGTAACCAAAGAGACTGTCACTTGCATGAACTGTTAATCAACATGCATTATATAGCCTTGAAGTTTCACAGCCCATTCTCGGCCTAACCACAGGCACTACTCTTCACCACGATGGCAACCCTACAAAACATCAACATCACAGAAACACATTTAAATACCAAAATAACAGAACATTAAACAATAACAAATCTTCCCCTGCATTAATCTTGTGCAAAAACACACAAAATGACACTTAATTTTAACATTTATTCTCCTTACACAGTGTGACGCAAAGCATGCTAGGAATGTGCTGCAACTCAGTTTAATGTTGAATGGATTCTTCTGATAACGTCGGTTAGAACAACAATGTGACGTGCATGGATGACGTCACTTTATGTCGCTCAGTAAACTTTAAAATAATAATTTAAGTATAAGGGTTTACTCAAATGTTGAGCTGCACAAAAATAAAATTAAACTCCTTGTTCAGAAAATTTTATTGTTTTGAGTTGCAATGATTTAGCAGACTTTAATTGCAGTGTACTCAATCTTTATGCGTTTGTAGTACTGTTCAGGTTTACAGTGTAGTCATGCATTAGCACCCCTTTCACCCTATTGCATGACCTCTTAGTAACATGAAACTATACAGTAGCCCAGTACAGTGGGGGTGGGGAGGGGGATGTCCCTGACATAAGTGAATTATAAGGAAATCATCTGCTCAGTGACTAAATGATTAATTAGAAACTCCATATGATAATGAGCAAGACTCTTCTGCACTGTGCTGCTATCAAACTAGACATTACATGTAAAACGAAACTAGAAACTTAGGAAGTAAAACTGACATCTGTCTTCGTTGGCTTGTTTATAACAGATTTTTTTGTATCCAGATATTTTTTGTACTGGATTATTTGACAAGCTTATTTGTTAACTAAACCTTGTTTTGCAATGCAAGTCTTTAAATGGGTATGACTTGGATTAGGCTAGTGTTGATGTCTCTTCATATGATCGTCATGTGATTTTTAGATTCAATAAAGAAATGAACTGCAGTCTGTACCATCTGGGTGTCATTGGGGCATAGATCTGATTTAAATGTTGAGGAAGTGGGTCAATGAATTAAATTCTTTCAATATATTGTCGCTTTTTACTCAAATTGTTGGGGATCTTTGTCTCTGATTGTACGGTTACATCTGCATGTATTTTGAGCAAATGTGTATTGATTGTTGATATGGTTATTGAAGGTGCAACTTTGTAACCACAAGCAAGTCAAAAATGTTTCCAGCTGGAAATTATGTTAATGTTACTGTTGCCCTTGTTTGACACAGAACTGGATATAGAATTAGTTATTATGGATTTAAAAGTGATTTGATTGCTAAATTAAAAAGTCAGTCATTCAGTTATTTCATTGAGCTTTTAAAATTAATAAACCAGTTAAATAAAAATGAATGAAAGCTCACAAGCAAGTGAATTGAATTTGTATTTTTGATGCATGTCCTTACAGGTGAAGGATCGAGGTCCGGAGGCAACACGGCGGTTCTTTAACTGGTTCTACTGGTGCATCAATCTGGGAGCGATCTTCTCACTGGGTGGAGTAGCCTATATTCAGCAGAACATTAGCTTCTCTATTGGCTACATCATCCCTGCCGTCTGTCTTGGGGTGTCCCTCATCATCTTTATTCTGGGCAGAGCGGTTTTTATTTCCAAGACTGCAGACGGCAGCGCCTTCAGCGACATGTTCCGGATCCTGGCCTCGGCCCTCTGTGGACGCGGGCCAAAGGAACCCAGTCTGCTCAGGTGAGGGCTAAACTTACTTTAGTGAATAGGACAGTTCACATGAAATCAACTTTATTAATACACACTCATGGTTTTATTGTGAACATTGGTTTTATTTTCACTTCCTTATAAAGAAAATAGTAATTTTACCACTAGTGCAGCCAAATGTAGAGTATATAGGATGCATATATTAGTTGCAAATGATGCTTTATCTATGTATTTAAGCCTGTCGCTCCAAATAAATAAGCAAAGTGTGCATTGAACATTTAACATTTAAAACTTAAATATGACCAATCTAAATTTTTTGTTCATCCTGTTTCAAAAATAATAAAATGGGTAGCAAACACCATTTCTTGATAAATTAAAGGGATAGTTCACCTAAAAATGAAAATTCGTTCATTAATTACTCACCCTCATGTCGTTCCAAACCCATAAGACTTTCGTTCATCTTCAGAACACAAATGAAGATCTTTTTGGCAGAAAGCTCTCAGATTTCATCACTCCATTGACAGCTACGCAACTGACACTTTGATGCTTCAAAAAGTTCATAAAGAGATCGTTAAACTAATCCATATGAATTGAGTGGTTTAGTCCACATTTTCTAAAGAGACACGATCACTTTATATGATGAACAGATTTAATTTAGGCTTTTATTCACATATAAACATTCATCAACTCACACATCAGTTGTGGTAAACGGAAGCTCAAGCATGTTTGCTTGACGTGTGAGAACCAATGAGGTTCAATCTCGTGTGTTACACAGCACGTTTGAGCTTCCACAAGAGGTTTGTTCTTGCGCATAAAGCAGGTTCGGTTGAGCTATTTATGTTTGCTGATGAATGTTTATATGTGAATAAAAGTTTAAATTTAATCTTTTCATCATATAAAGCAATTGAGTCCCTTCAGAAAATGTGGACCAAACCACTTAATTCATATGAATTAGTTTTACAATCTCTTTATGAACTTTTTGAAGCGTCAAAGTGTCAGTTGCGTAGCTGTTAATGGAGGGACAGATTTCATCAAAAAGATCTTCATTTGTGTTCCGAAGATGCATGAAAGAAAGGGGTGAGTAATTAATGACAGAATTGTCATTTTTGGGTGAACTATCCCTTTAAGGTGGATTTGTCAGTTGTTGCACATTCAGAAATTGTAATTATTATTTATTCCTACACTTAAAAATGGATGTGCCTATTAGTCTTTACACAGTCCCATACTGTTTAAAATGTTTCAAGTGTGTGAGATTGTAAATTTATGCTGTTTTTTCATGGGAACCTCCACTCCAGTTTAGATGACTCTATTAGTCTGTAATGTTATCCCTCATCTTCCTCTTTGATCCACCTCTCCTGTCTGTCTCTTACGTGGCGATGCTATTCATCTCTGTGGCATAAGTTACTGTCAAGTGCCGTGCCCTTTCTCTAAATCAAAGAAGAACAATCACTTCACAAAAAAAACCCTGACATTTTTTTTTTTTTTTTTTAAGTTGGTAAAAAAAGACCAAATCCTTGCTCTTTTCTTGTTACAAACATTGTTCTTCCACCAGGCCAAAGCCAACTCTACTGGATGGTGCTAAGGTGACGTACGGTGGGCGATTTTCAGAGGAGAAGGTGGAGGAAGTGAAAGCGCTGGTCAAAATACTTCCTGTTTTTCTGGCTCTCATTCCGTACTGGATGGTCTATTTCCAGGTAAAGTTTTTATGAGTGGGTTTCTCAAGTTCGTCTGTCAGTTATAGGTCCTTAAAAAAGAGGGAAATGTACAGGCTATGTATATTTAACCTTAATTTACTGTAGTTGTGACAGGATGAATAGGGAATTGCACAGGTATTTTATTTGCTTGAAGTCTCAAGGTGTCTCGGGGAAAAAGAGAGGCATAGTGGTGATGAACGATGTCGTTTGCTTGTCAAATACAGTTGATTGATGTTCATAAGCAGAGATTTTGTCTCTGACATATTAAGAGTTTGTGCCATTTGGAGCCTTTATGGGACAAGTGGGCATAAAGCCCTTGAGCAGACAGGTGCTTCCTTGAAGAACTTTATATGTCTTGCTCAAGGTAATGCAGAAAGGACAAGCAATAAAGACTGGGACATCTCTACTACTAAAGCAGCGTCCCTTCAGCAGCTGGTGTGGGGCCTGTAACCACTGAATTAATGTCACCTTACCACAGAAAAAAAGGTTATGTGTCAAAGTACCACTCGTAAAGTGTTTTTGAAGATGTTTAAATTTAGTTTGTCAACATTGCCATGTTTAAATATTTTTAAGGTGTCTCTTTTATTTCTGCATTTTACAGTCACCTAAGTGAAATTTCCAGCCATTTTTGTTTTTTTACTTCCCCCACAGAGCACGTTTGGATTATCGGAATATGCTTGTAAAGGTCTGGTCTTATGAACATTAAAGGGTTAGTTCACCCAAAAATTTAAAAAATGTCATCGCTCACCCTCATTGTCATTCCAAGCCCATAAGACTTCGAAACACAAATGAAGATATTTTAATGAAATCTGAGAGATTTCTGTCCCTCCATTGACAATCTACACATCTACCACTTTTGTAGTAGAACAACATGCACAGTCTGCGAGAACCACTGAGGTTAATTCTCGTGTGTTATGCAGTATGTTTGAGCTTCCACAAGAACCAATGAGGTTTGTTCTTGCATGTCAAGCATGTATGGTTGAGCTTCTGTTTATGTTGACTGATCAATGTTTAAATGTGAATAAAAGCCTGTTCATCATATAAAGCGATCAAGTCTCTTTAGAAAATTTGGACTAAAGCTCAATTCATATGGATTAGTTTTTCAATCTCTTTATGGTTACACATGATGCTGCTGGTTTCTCATGTATTTATAAATTAAACTATAGCTAAGACTAATTGTCAGAACAAATGCAGTCCCCGACTGTAACTCCATTGGGATGTGGGACATGGCTCATAAGACTGACACTGTCCCAATTTTATTAGGTCACCTGGTCACCCTAATCGTTTTTCAGACAGTCTCTAAAGATCAGACCGGTAGTAACATTAAAAAAAATCTGTCTTTGTATATTTACAGTGTAAAATTTGCCATTCTTAGGAGGCATTGGGTAATTTCCTGCTGTGAATGCGGGTTTTGTAGTAATGTTAAATTGCCGTGGGTCTGTCGGGATAAGGATCATTGTGTCGTAGACCATCTCACGTGAAAACAAGATTCTCTTCCTCCAATTATGGCTAAAGGTCATCTTTTGAGGCCCTGTCATCCCATATGTTTTGTCTGCTGAGACGCTTGCCAACTGTTAGAAAGGTTACCCGGCATTGTTAGTCCTCGGGGCCTTAAATTAAGGTTCGAGTAAAGGACAACGTCTCTAACTTTCAGAAAAAATGCTTAATGGCTTTCTGCATGAGCAGATATTTCAAAATGTTCCCATGAAGCACCAAACTGCTTTTAAAGGCTGAAATATTGCCACTTGCTATTTTCTTCCTCTGCCCTATTTCAAGTTTAAATCAATAGCAATATTCAGAAACAGTGTCTACTCAAGTGCTAAATGGATCATAGCACTGAAAGCTGGTCAGTAGCGCTGAATGAGATGTGAGTGCAGCCAGCATGTTTATGTGTGCTGCTGTCTTCTCTTGCAGATGCAGACCACATATTATCTCCAGAGTCTCCATCTGACAATTCCTGGAGCCGATCCCAACTCCACAGACTCCCACCCGGTAAGAGAACAGTTATTTCAGTGCCAATTATGTCAGATCACTTCCAAATTGGCCTGAAAGAAAAATATAATTGCTTTGTTAATGAAGAGTTCAATTATTAAAGCAGTTGGCCTCCTTTTTCGCCTGTGCTCTGGTCACTTTCCTCATCAGTTATCCCATATTTCTCATCTGCTGTGCTATTAGGAAGCAACATTTTCAATGCCACAGATGTTTCCATTAATGATACATGTTTCTATAAATGAAATATGTCTTTATAAACTGGATTTTCATTGCTCTTTTAAATATTGATATAGAATATAGAAAGAATCAAGAACAAAACAAAGGTATATATGTATCTTTTTAAAATATATATACACATTAACGTTCAAATGTTTGGGTCAGTAAGATTCTTTTTCGTCAAGGAAACCTAAAATTGATCTAAAATGACACTAAAGACATTCACAATGTTACAAAAGATTTAAATACATTTATCTTTGCCATCACAGGAATAATTTACATTTCAAAATGTTTTTTTTTTTTTTTTTTCAAAATTTACAAAATGTAAACGAGTCAACTATCAATCCTTCTTCCAAAACGTGTTTTTGTCTTACCGTGATTCACTATGGTTAGCCTAAGTTTTTATATTTCTACCTGACGAGATGGTTTTTGCGAAAAATTGTGTACATACGTCACTTGCCTGTGCATGTTTCGTCTTCTCCTTAAGTAGAGAAAAGTTGCTCTGGCTGCTTTGATGTGTGTATGGCGTGGGAGTGGCATAGGTTAGTTGTCACAACGTGTAAGAAGGATCGACATAAAGCATGCTAAATCTTCAACCCCTGGCAAAAAGAGAGTGCTACAGAGCTCTTAATAAAATGAGACTCAACATTGGCTTGGCTTTTCGGAGATGGCGAGAACTGAGGGATTTGATATGTTGTAAAAGCAACATAGAGATGTTGTTTTTTTGTTTTTTTTTTAAATTTTTTTTTATTCAACAGGTGAATAAGCTATTTCATTTAACAGATAAATTGCCATATGTAGCTCTCTAAAAAAGTTCAATGTAATTCATTGTATATTGTGAAGGGTCAATTTAAATATTGTTGTTGTAGCGCTGTGCTGGAATTTATTTTCAAGGAAGTACCATGTCTGTTAATGGGTATAGCTACAGTAACGTCTTCAGCTAGTCAGCTTGAGATCCTTTCCATCTAAACTGGTTATATCACTAAAGCCTAGTAGTGAATGTTTTAATAGACATCAGGATAACCATATTCATCCACACGGTCACGCAGAGCCGAAGAACAACCAAAACAATGCTCTTCCCAAAATGAATGCAGTTTTGTTTTTTAAGTGCTAGAGGGCCAAAAGTTGCATAGTGTACCTTTAAAAGAATATATTTCACAATATTACCGTTTTTACTGTATTTTTATCAAACAAATGCAGCCTCGGTTCGAATATTTAAAAAAAAAAAAAAGAGAGAGACAACTAGAAGTAGATAATTTGCCAACTCCTCAAAAACTTAAAAACTTTCAAAACATCGATTTAGCTTAACATGAAAAGTTGAGCTCCGGACTCTCTGTTTGTCCAACCAGTGGCAATCCTTTGAAAACTTTATCTTTGGTAACAAAGTGGAGTAAAATCAGATTGGTGGCAAAATTTGGAATTGGAAGCATTGATCTACATGGCTGAAGCTCCTCCTATCATCAGACCACAGCTTTGATTAAAACAGTCTGGTTAACTATAAAGGCCTGTTCAAACCAAGGACGATAAATGTAATGATAAAGATATAGTTCTAAAAATCGTTTTAAATATAAAACAGTAGCAGAGTCTACACCACAACTATAAAAATAATGGCACAGAGAAACTATATCATTGGAATCACTTACAGAACATTTTTTTTTTCCCCAGCTGATGAACCATAAAGCCAATCAGAATCCACCAGACTTTAAAGCAGCAGATGACAAAACAGCAGCACACGTTTATAATAAACCGAACATTATCGCCCGCAGGTGTGAATGCTTATATAGTTATCGTTATATTTATATTTATATTTATAGTTATCGCTGGTGTGAACCAACGATATGTGGTATAGTTGTTATTCTTGGTATGAATGGACCTTAAGGGGTAGTGAAAGAGTGAGAGAGAGTTTAAAGAATTTTTAATGTTTTGGTGCAAGAAATCTTGAGTAACATCATAAGTGGTCTTCAGGGAAAAACATTAAACGCAACTGTAAAATATGGTTAAATAATTTAAATGACTTTTATTCTTCAGTTTTAATTTTAGAGCAAACAGGATGCCTGTGGTGATGCCAGGTGCTTGGGATGTTTGTCTGGCTGTAGAGTAGAGACTGTTTAGGATACTCTCTGGAGACTCTGGCACGCATGAGTTAGAGAAATCCTTTGAAAACCAGGGTATTAACTTCAAAACCATGACCCTCACTAATCGCAGATTAGCACCCAGCACCCGCTTTCTCATCTAAAGTTGCTGTGTATTTGTTTTTGTGCGAATGTGCGTGTGGGTGTACATGTATACGCTCTACTAGGTAAGTGTGTCAGAACCTTCGCCTTGAATTAAATCCCTTCAAAACAGTTTCACAGTGACTAATCCAAAATCACGACTCCCAGGCTGTCTGATCAGCAATGACAATGCAGTCACATGTTGCTCTCTGACCATGAAAATGCATAGACACAAATGTAACTGGATGAGCAACTTGTGTGTATGTGCAATTGCATGGCTGTCTAAAATGGAGTTTTCCAGAATTAGGTTCAGAGTCACATGGTAAGGACAGAGGAAGTGCAAAACGACAATGGGGAAGTGAAAAAGACGTAATTGGCTGTGTTAAATAACACATTGCTTGAGAGTGTGACTGCAGGGTCATATTGAAGAGATGGTTGTAAAGCACCTCATGCTCTTTAAATATAATTTTCCAGAGCACTTTCATGGTGGTTATGCCATTTTCCACTAACATTTAAAAATATGACATTGACAAATCAATGTAATGTGTAAGCTTATGTAATCATATGAAATTTTATGAAAGTATTTGGATGATTGAGCTTGTCTTAACAGGTCAGATAGTCAGAATGTGTAGGCTACAACTTCTTCTGTGATCAATGAATCAACAGTCCAGCATCTTCAAGTTTTTTGCTCACCACTGAATTATCAATCAAAAGAGAAGCGTTCCTCTTTCAGTCTGGTTCAGGAGGAAGAAAAGTGTTGAGGTTGAAGAAGAGACGTGAAAGTTTTTCGGTAACTATATACAACTAAAAAAATATAAGTTCTACTTGCCTGTGAAAACAAATTGCTGCCACCTTATTAGGGTGTTATACAGTAGGCGGTTGCCAGAGTATGTTATATATGATAAAATCTGGGATCAGTAAGATATATATATATATATTTTTTTTTATTTTTTTTTTTGAAGAGTATTATGTTCACCAAGGCTGCAGTTATTTGATAAAAAAATACAGTAAAATGGTAATACTGTGAAATTTAATTAGTATTTAAAATAACTTATATTAGCTATTTTAAAATATTTTAAAAAGGGTTTTTTTTTTCTTGTGATGGCAAAGCTCAATTTATTTTTCATGAAGTGTGGAAATTGTAATAGGATTTTTAGGATTCTTTGATGAATACAAAGTCTTTTGTAAGATTTTTTTGTAAGATTTTTATAACATGTCAAACACACCCGTCCCTTCATTGATCCACCCCAAAAAGCATGAATGCGCAATGCAAGACTGATGTCTCTTTATCATAGCTGAAGCGAAGCAAAATAATGCCCCTCAAAAAATAAAGCGAAGATAACGAACGACAACGAAGAACAAAAATTGAACATTCAGTACACAAGAGTATATACAAGCAAGAGTTGGTTGTTAGTCACCAGCAGCACACCAGCTCCAGACAAACAATGACACTCAAAACTGTCCTGTTACTATAACTAACATTACAACATCAGCATATCTTGGTTCTGCGGTCTTTCTTCAAATCTCCCTGTGTCTACATGCCCTACTGCTGATTGGCTACAAGTGTGTTGTGGTGCTCAGTCCGATCCACTTTCAACAGCGTTTCTCAGAAACCTAAATTTTTGAACGGTAGTGAATATATTCTGTGGCATAAAAAGGTTAGTAAAGTGTTCTTTTATCAGTTAAAGGTCAGTCAGCACACAAAAGCCACTTTTCCACTGTCAGGTCAAAAGGTAAGGAACAGTTCCAGTTGTATTTCCACTTAAGTTTGGTTCAGCACAGCACGGTTAAGGCCCCGATATACTCACGGCGAAGTTCTTTTTCATTCTTCATTTAGGGGTAAAATGAAATTCAAAATACGCGAGCAGCTATATACTGTTATCGAACATCTGACACTGCTGAGAGTGACGTTTAGATGAATATGTAAATATGTGCTGCACGCTTTCCTCTCAATAACAAAATAAACCCACAACAAAATTGATAATTGTCAGTGTCTCATTTCATCAGAAGAACAAATTCATTTTCTACTATAAAGCAGCTCTCCAGTTTGTTCATGTTTTCACTCGCAGACGTCTGGTATTACATTTGTATTACATTCCAAAGAGCTCTGTTATCAGCACCATAGTGGAAAATGAAACCATATCCGTACCAAATGGGCCGGATTGGCACGGAATGGAACTGTTAAGCAACAAGTTTGGCCCAATAGTGGAAAAGTGGCTATACATATTTGCCTGTTACCCTGATTTCACTCTGAAATCTCCTAGGAAAACAGAACAAAAATATTGATGACTCAAATGTAGGTCCTACCCCAACTTCCTGTTTCAATAGGAATCAAGTATTTTCACATTCTGTCCTGAGTATGATAGTGTTTCTCTGGTGTGCATACTCAAGTGTGCAAATCCCCATCTGTCGCTTGTTCTCACACACGCAAGGGCTTCCCCTTCTAAATGAACATGTGCTGCCGTAGATTTGTCTCGGTGGACCGCACAGCCTAAAGGGAATCCAGTGCACAGTCTTAACAAGGCCAAATTGTGAGCTCTTAATTAGGAGATACCCACAGAGAGAAACAGACACGAGTAGTAATGTGGGTGAAAATGATATGATGATAGAATGATGCAAACTGGCAATTTCAAATGGAGAAAAAAGTATTTAAAAGTGCACGATGATGAAGGGGAGACCGAGCGCTCGGAGGGACATGTATAAATTACCAATGCTTAGTCAAAGAAATGTAAATGTAATAAGGGAGTAAGCTGGAGAATTAAAAGCACCAGTAGATTGGGGACTGACTGAAGCTGTAGAATTAAATTCAAACATGCTGAGTGAGATACGCTCTTCATTTAACTGCCTAATACTCTACTGGAGGTGTAAATGTGTGTGTGATATGCCCATGCACACCTGCAGGCGTGGATGCATAATAAACCTCTTTTTGAGCTCCGGGCATGTAGTCCTCTGGTGTTGCATTTCGCAGACGTTATTTGATTAACGTCAATTAAAATGTACAGATGGTGAAATATTGTGCAGTGTGTTCGAATTAATTACAACCAATCAGAACAAGACAAGAATGGATTGGGCTGTTTTTGACTTTTGCTACGTGCGTACAGCATATACTCACATCTGCTCATTCAGATCATCAAGCCCTGTCTGTGCAGGAAATGAGGACAGATGGTTTCCTGTGGAGGCCAAAGTGAAAATACTGATAATCAGGGTTAAAATTGGTCAATCCTTCATTGGTGAATTTGACCACACTTTTGTCTTGCACCTGCTGCATACTGTATATGCACTCTGGATATATAATGACAATGAATAGCGACCCGGATCAAGCTTTTAAAAAGATGCAGAAGTATCATAGAATGGTCCCATGCAACACTTGTCATATATTACAAGTGTTCTGGGGGTGTATGATAGGGTTTGGCAAAAAAACTAACTGAAATTTAACGTATTATTTAACAAAAATCCAGAGTTTGGTCGTTCTGTGCATGGCTGTGCATTCATGAGACTCTGTTAGCACCACAGTTCACTCCAACTTGCCCAGAAAAAGCAAACAAGTCATGTGAAATCAAGATTAATAAAAATGCAACATGAAATACAACACTTAAAAATCCCAAAAAATGTCAGTGTACTTTCTTCACTGAGTTGAATATCTCTGGATCGGAACTCCATTTGTTAGATGACAGTCAGAATGACCGTTGACAGATGTGAACGCAATAACTTGTTGCGACGAACACAACAGATATATTCACCTCAGAGAACAAAGTACATGGATTGTATTTCATATCGCATTTTTATTAATCTTAATTTCTTAAAACTTGTGTGCTTCTTTCTGGGTGAGTTGGAGTGAAATGCGGTGCTAATAGAGTCTCAGGAATGTGCAGCCGTGCACAGAAGACCAACGGCCAAAGTTAGGATTTCGTTAATTAATACATTAAATTTGGGATGATTCTGTGATACTTTTGTGTCTTTTTTTTTTAAAAGCTTGATGCTGGTCGCTATGCACTGCCATTTTATGGACGAGCGCGAGTGGGACTTTTTTTTTTTAATATTATGTTTTTTTTCTTATGTAACCATAATCTTGATGGATTGTAACTATTACATCTCGCACTTTTTTTTTTTTTTTTTTAACCCGCAAACAACCACATACATACAACACCTGGGGCTAATTAAACTCTATAATAACACCGGGCGCTCATTACTGCCTTTATTTTATTCGAACTTACCGATGCGCAATGACTTGTGGGTAAATTTCCTTCTCCACTTCCTGTGAAGTAATGTGGCAGTGTTCCCCTATTCCCCATGCTGTTTGCAGTACCCTTTGAACTGAACTTGTTTGCTCCCTTCAGATTGGAATCTCACATTTAATGGCAGAATACCCTGCAAAGTAGACTTTACAGGGAATGGAAAGCACCTATATGGACATACTTTACTTAAAAAAACACCCAGAAGACCCAGCAATGTGCTTAAAACTGCTCAGAACACCTAAGCAACCACTTAGCAACCTCCTGGAAGCCACCTGAGTGGCAGCTAGTTTTGCATAAGCAAATTCTGCTCATTTACTTTTTCTTCAGAAATGTAAAATCTAGTTCCTTAAGGCATATGTTTTTTTTTCTTTGTCAAAATAGCCCTAATTTCTAAATCTATCACTATTCCCAAATCGTCCTAAGTTTTGCATAGGCAAACCTTGTTCATTTTCTTTTTCCTCAGAAATGTAAAAATCTAGTTGCTTATTTATGCAAATGTTTTTTTTTTTTTTTTTTTTTTTTTCTTTGTGAAAACAGTCCTAAATTCCCAAATCTGTCACTATTTCCAAATAGTCTTACTGTAGGTGATCAGGTGTAGGTGATATTTTTAATCACTCATCAGTGGCATGTGAGGGGAGCAATCAGCCATTCATTATGAAACGGGTGCTCTGACGCATTCAATCCCCATGTGATATTAAAGTACTTAACAATTGATTAATGATTTTATGGACTATTAAGAGACCTGTCCCTCTGTCTGTTACTGGGTGGGTTTTACATCCATAGACCAGCACTGGCCACATGAGGGCGCTAAGGTTGCTGAAATGATTCGGTTTCTCTCTCTTTCTTTCTCATATGCCCTCCCAGAATTCACATTTAGGCTTGTACTTACTTTCTCTATGGAGGACAAATGGAGAAGAACGAAGCACCTGAGTGTTAAGAGTGACCTACACACACCCTGCTTCTTGTTTGTTCATCCTCTAGTGCAGACTCATTATTTTCCCCTTTTGTTTCCAGCAAACCTTCCGCTTCCCGGCGGCTTGGCTGACCATGTTTGATGCCGTGCTGATCCTCATGTTGATCCCCCTCAAGGATAAAGTGGTAGACCCCATCCTCAAACGCAAAGGCCTGCTGCCCTCCTCTCTAAAGAGAATCGCTGTGGGCATGTTCTTTGTCATGTGCTCGGCAGTGGCGGCTGGTGAGTCAACAATAAACACACTAAATGACATGTTTTTAGTGTATTATCAACACACAGCAAAGATTTATGGCTGAGTCTGTGAACCTGTGGGTTTTGTTCTTCAGCCTTCACACTTGCCACATGAACTGTGTGTGTGTGTGTTGGCTGGTAGGGTGGGTGTATCAAGCTTCTTTGTACATATTCACAAACTGAGACTCGTGTAAGAGGATGTGAGTGTTTGAGTGTGATAGCGCACATTTGCATACACATTTTAAATATATGTGTTCATTTTTGTGTCAAAAGGCCCGTCACGGTAGTGAACTTTCATTTCAGACTTCATAAGGTTCAAATGCTGTGTGTTCTGTTATATGTGACATACTGTAACACACACGTTTCAGAACACAGATCGAAATTATGCAATAATATATTCGTAACTCTAACGCTGGGTATAGGCAACTACTTCATGATATGATACACTTCACGATTCAGTACATCGCAACATCATAAATATGATAATCTTGAGTGAAACGGCAGCAAACGTGAGGGAGACTCACTGCGAGTGAGTGAATTTGTGGAGTCAATCCATGTTCCCTTCAATTTTGTCTAGTAGTGTGCTTTAAGAAATGATCGACTGATATAATAATTATAATTATCATTTTTATGTATTCATTTATCATTTTGACACCATGACAACTAAATAAATAATCATTCGTTTACAGCCGTGCTTAAAATGATGTACACTGACATGATATATCAGTCTTGTAGAAAAAGAAATTGTACATGGAGCGGGTCGCCCACGCAAGGGCTCTGCCATGTTGACTAGTTGTGACTAGTTGCCAATAATACTGTTGACTTTTTATAGCACTTAGACATGAGCACTGGTTATAATAAGCTGTTTACAAAGCATAAACATAAAACTACCATTCAAAAGTTAGTCAGTAAGATTTATTTAATATTTTTTAAAGAAGCGCTCCAAGTCTGTATTTATTTGATCAAAAATACAGTAAAACAATAATATTGTGAAATATTATTACAATTATCAATATCAGCTTTTTTTAAAAAAAATTTTTTAAATTTTTTTATTTTAATATATTTTAAAATGTAATTTATTCCTGTGATGGCAAAGCTGAATTTTAAGGAGCCATTACTCCAGTCTTCAGTCACATGATCCTTCAGAAATCATTCTAATATGCTAATTTGGTGCTCAAGAAACATTTTTTATTGTTATCAATAGCTACGTTTACATGGACACATTTTGTTTCAATCGGAATGAAATCATTTAGATTCCGAGTGATCAGGTTGATGTGCGTATTTATGTCACAAGCTTCAAATGGGATTTGATCTTTTTGACATGCACACTGGACGAATATACACAGTTTCCCGCTGTTGGCACATACTATCATCGCTTATTTTCTTTGTTTAAAATAGCAGACTTAATTTTTTTGGGTCCTAATTAGGAGACAACAAGCACAAGAAGCTTTGTGCCATGCTGGTTATGTTTATCAAGTTGTAAAAAGCCCCTTCCCTTGCCCAAAACAAGGCGTCTGTGGATGAGAGTCCGAAGCAAGGACTGGTAGGACACCATTGTCCAGCAGCACTTCACAGATGATGAGTGGAAGGTGAAGTTTAGATTGACACGACAGTCATTTATGACAATATATTGAACAACATCAACAGCTTGTTCTACGCGTCATACGTCATTTTGACACTGTGCGTCATTGCACATGCGCAAAACTTTCCAGTTTGGGTTTTCAATGTGATCAAGTGTACATTTCATATCGTAGGAATTAGAAAATAATGATCAATGGTGTAAACAGAATTCAATTCTGCTGTAAAACAGTTCTAAAAAAAAAAAACAAGAGTAGGGCTGCCCCCTAATAGTCGACTAGAAGAGGCTTAGTCGACCAAAATTTTATTAGTTAGTTAGATGCAGGAAAAAAAAAGAAACTTGTGGTGAAGTCACGTAGTCCGTGACAGACAGATCGTTAATGGCAGGTCCTTGTGGTAATTACAGTACATCGGGCAGGAAATCCAAACGTTCGCCTATCATCCATCGACCTCAAATATGGCTTATCATTTGAAACATGTAAGTAGTAGCAATTTGACATGGCTGCTCGCTCTAACATTAACCTAGATAAATGTGCGCTGTTGTTAGACGCATATGCAAGTGTTTGTGTGGAATGTGGAAGCTTAAGTATCCGCGCTTACTGCAGGACATGGAGACACCGTACGATCACTGGCATTTTTACCTGATAACAGCAGAAACAATTTAAAATACTCCGTCATTTTTGGTCATACAGATAAGAGTAATACATCGTTCAAAACTGTAAATACTTTTATATGTGTAAACTCACAATAGCAAGCAAGCATCGTGCCTTTGTAAAATAAAGAAAACAAACAGGATGTGCTTTCTGACATAAGAAATATATCTATAGCAAGCTTGAAATGTCTACTTTTAAATGAACCAATTTAAATTCTCTGCTTATGTGAAATAAAAAATTCATAAAAAAATTTCTCTCTATAGACATGTTCACTATACTGCGGAGATGGTGAGCCAGCATCGTCAACTTCATATTATTAATTAATATAATTGTGTGATTAGTCGACTAATGGCATAAATAAATAGTCGACTAGAAAAATCTTTAGTTGGGGACAGCCCTAAACAAGTGTCAAGTGTAGTACAGCCCTGTGTAAAGTACAATTATGAAATTTAGTTTAATTCAGCTATAAATCAGCTCTGCAGAAAACAGTGATGTCATCATCCCAGCTCAGTTAAGTTCTCATCCAATAGTTTCGGTGCAGTCAAAATATAGAAGGTATAGAAATATATAGATAGTCTGGTGGTAAAATGGAGACCGTTTGGTGCATCTCTTTTTTCGATGTTTAAGATTTCAATTGTGCAATCTTTAGGTGTGGAAAAAGTCAATGTCCTTAAGAAGCACCTAGATGATCCTCAAAGAATTGTGGAACGATACATGATGGACAGACAAACTAAAAGTAGAACTTTTTGCTATACATAAGCTTAGTTACAATATGGTTGACATGAAGCAAACACTACATTTTTAATCACATCACAAAACACGATAGTAAGGCCTCAGTCAGCATATTCCAGAGTGGTGTATGGATCCATCATCATGTGTCAAGTCCAAACAGAATAAATGTAATGAAAATAAAATGTCCAAACGAATAGTCCCTAGTGAAATACATTGAGACAACCCACTTCACAGATCAAGCTGATAAACATTGTGACATCAAAATGCTAAGTCAATATTATGAGAAAGATTTGTGAGAAATCAAAATATATCCATACGGACAATTGAGTCAAATGGTGTTTTCTTGGTACTGTTCACCTTAAACTAAGGAATGAGTTCATCTCAGAGAGGTTACGGCATTTCCATCCGTCAGATAAGGTACAGTGACTCCAAGATGGCAGAGATTCGATGTAGAATGACTCACCCACAAACACCCACACGCTCTTGACACATTCACACAGACCACTGATCTCTCCTCTGAATTCTGTCACTCCTGTCCAACCTTGAGCCGGCTCTATTGAACCCTGCAGAAGGTGGATCGATATCCCCGCTTGTTCTGACAGTTAATATTCATACAGCCCAACGTCCTGGAAAATACCAACCTGAATCAGCGCTTTTCCACTTTTCATTATTCTCACCTTCCCTTTTAACATATTTTTGCAGAGAAACTTTAAATATCTTTTCACTTGTTGTTTCTTCAAAGTCCCATAAATATAAGAATCTATCTCAAAATATGCCTTGTCCACCTTGACAACATTTTTTGGCCTTTTGTGATTGACATGCTTGATGTTACCTAAAATTTTGGCCGAAATTAGGTATCTTAATGGCTCAACAATAAGACCATCCCAGAGCCAGTGTGAAAGTGTCAGACCTGTTTACGGAACTGTTGCTACATCTTACATTTTTATCATTTTTGTGTGTTTATGCCTTAAAACATCACTGATTTAAATTATGCCACAAAGGTAAAGTTATTTAGCTGGTTTGACTGGATTATGATTTGTTTAAAGTTCAAGAATTATTTGTGATAGGTTGGAGTGTTCACAATTATTAACAAATCATACTACATTGTCTTCGATTTAATGAATTTATAGCTTTCACAGTGTTACTATTTAACTGTATAATGTTGATGTATTCTTGCAAATTAAGAACCTAATAATTGGATTCCCACAGACCTGGAATTCCTGAAACTATCAGAGAATTTCAAAAGTGTGATTTCCAGTCCTGGAAAAAAGAGATCTTAGAAAAAAACAGAATTGATAAAAGTTTAAAAGTTAATGGGAATGCCGTGGAAATTTTTATAGTCAATTTAATTTTTCCACCTATAGATGCTCTGTTCTAAAGGGTTTTGTATGATATTTAATGGAAAATATTTCTCTCTGCCACACATTAATACATTTTGTTTTTACAGTGCCATGAAATTTTGGCAGTACAAAGCTGCATTACTGTCCCAACTGAACAAACAGAAAAAAAAGCCTTGATCTTAGATAGTAACATAATCTCGCTAACTACAGTTTTGAGATGACCTTCACATCAGAAGTTCAAACAAAGCACTTTGAGTAGGCGGCTCACTAGAGGCACAGCATTCTCTCCAAAACTTCAGCACTTTCCTTCCAAGTGTTTTTGGCTTGCTTGTCTGTCTGAAGTTCTGTACACAATTGATGCCTTGTTACGAAGACAACACTTTTTGAGATTGTGTCCACGCATGCACAAATGTTCGAATCACATGTTGAGAGTGTCGTGAAGTGCCTGTTCGGAGGTTGTAGAAGAAGACACCGTTGACAGGTCGCAGTATCTCATTGTTCGGTTTGACTGCGCCCAGCACTCCAGTCAGTCCCCAGTCCAATTCCAGCTCTGCCCAGTGGATTAAACCGAGCTTAGTCAGCCTGACAGTGTGCGCTGTATCCAGACATTGACATATTTCAGACTAAAGCGCTTTTTGAGTGAGATGAGTTTTGGGAGATGCACTCTGGAGTGTGAGGAAAGTATGAATTTTTTTTTTTTTCTCTCCCACCCTGTCTGTCTTTCTTTGACTCTCCCTCAGTCTTTTAAACCACTGTCAAACTCTGCACGGTGAGGGAGAGAAAGGTTTAGACTTTTTTTTTTTTTTTTTTTTTTTTTAAATTCCTCATCTGTCTAAGCTGCCATCAAACTGAATAAATGTGTGTTTGTAGTCATCACGAGGGATTCTTTAAGCAGTAAACACCCCAAAATTCAGGAAAACTCAAAACAGTCAACATAATAAGAGACTGACGTCAAGTGATTTGCTGCATGATTGCAGTTTTTAGGTGTTTACCTCACTTGATTTGTTTTCACTTTAATATACTGATACCTGTTGGCTGACATGACTGATGTCTGATACAACATAAAGCGTAGTCCACATCACATATTATTCAGGCCGACGACCACTCGCTTAGACAGGAAGAGACTATCTGAATGATGTGTTAAACCACATACCATAGTTTATTTTATTTTATAAAACTAATGTAACTCAGAACAAAACATAACTGATGCGATCTTACACGCTGTCAGTTGTATACAACATAATCAGTATGAGGCTGTAAACTTGTTCAAAGATTCAGTGCTACAAACTTTTCCAAATCCCTTTCCTCAGGAGCACTCATTCTAACAGCCTGAGATCTTGTAAACAATATTTCCTGGTTTACTGATAAAAACCTGTGCAGCCCGAAGCACCCCTGGAAATTGAGTAAAGCCAATCAATCAGATTGGAGGTTGCTGTTTTGAGAATGCCCTTGTCAGTTTTGTGTGCACTAGACAACGTACCAACATACGGTTCAAGGACTGTCTGATTCCTAAGACTAATAACAGACCAGCAACTTGAAGACATAAAATGCAAGTGGCTTTTAGTCCATGTTTGTTAGTTTTAAGGTCATCTACAGGCTAGAGTACTTCTAAAAGCTGAAAAAGTACAATTTTGTCCATGTGTGTACACCTTTTTCTTCTTAGAAATCAAAGCAAAACATATGAATGTATGTATCTTGTTTCCAGGGGCATATACATTTTTGTCCAAGAAAATGGTTCTGATAATTCCACTTGCATCTGACATGCAATTGCAAGTAGAAAAGTTTTGTTTTTGACAGGTGGTGACTAAAGATTGACTATTAAAAAAAGTTTCGATAGTAAATACATCAACAAAAGAAATGTTAGTGCAAATACTAAACTACAACTTAACCATTTAATTTAACTATTTAATCTGTAGTTAAAAGGAAAACACTTTCCACATCAAAGACATTCACTAAATTTACAGTATTTTGACACAAAATGTGTCCATCGGTGATAGAAGGAAGATAGAAGTGATAGAACGTGGACAGTTTGTGTGACACCCTAATACTTGAGCAAAACTACTTAAACAGAAAGTTTGCCCAAAAAGGAAAATTCTGTCATGATTCACTCACTCTAATGTCTTTGCAAATCCATAAGATTATTGTTCATCTTCGAAACACAAATGCAGACATTATTTTGATCCAAGAGATTTCTGTCCATCCATTGAAAGTCCATTCCACCATAACTTTGATTGAGCAGTTTAATCCAAGTCTTCAGATGATAAACATATTTAATTTAGGCTTTTACTTGCATATAAAATTTGATCAACACACATACATAATACACATCAAATATGGTAAATGGAAGCTTAAATGTGCTTGCTTGACACACGAGAACAAACCTCATTGGTTCTCATGAGAAGACTTTAGAAGGCTAATCGAATCATAGGAATTCTGTTTACATTTTATTCATTTTGAAGCATGAAAGTTTTGGTTGAATGACTTTCAATGGAGAGACCGAAATCTCTCAGGTTTTATTAAAAATCTTCAATTGTGTTTCAAAGATGAATGAAAGTCTTGTGGATTTGGAATTACATGAGGATGAATAAATGATGACTGAATTTTCATTTTAGGGGAGCTAACCCTATAAGTTGTGAATGAAAGCATGAACCCACTGACGTTTTAAGCAGCATTTAACAATAAATTAATTAATACGTTTAAGAATTTGATTTTAAGGGCAATTTTGGGTCACCACTCCATGTCCAGTGTGAAAACTGGGTCCTGAAGCAAAACTAGCCAAGAACCACTGTTTTAAAATGATGCACAAGAAAATGACCTTGGTATTGCATGACAAAGCCTGAACATGCAGTAAGTCTAGTATGCAGTGCACAATACAGATGTTATCTAAAAATAACCATTGCTTTGATGTAGCCAAGAGCGGGGGGGAACTCGTTGGCACACTCTTGCGAAATCAGTATGTGCAAACCATGTTCATATCACACTCATTTTGTGTGTGTGTGTGTGTATGTGTGTGTTGTAAAGATCAAACTAATGAGAACCTTTGGGACTCATGCTCTCCTTCTTGAGAGAGAAAGAGAGCGTCCCATCCTTTGTACTCCCACTCAATGACACAGACTGACTCATTAATAAACCGCTACCTGATACAAGCATGGTTTAAGGATGCTTACTGTATGTGAATGGATTCTGTAAAAGTGTGTATGTGTCTGAGAGAGAACTTAGACCTAGTGTGTGTGTATTAAGATACATGGAGTGGTGAGTGTGTGCCTGTGACATAATGGGTCCCACTAATGAGACTTATTATATAGATGAGATATCTTGGGAAATTAGTTTTTTAGTGCCCCTCATTAATACCAAAAGTATAGTAATCACGCAGTTCTTTCTTTTCTATACCCCTTCGCTCTTCTTTTTCTTTCTTTCTCAGCCATGCTCGGTTTCACTTTCTAGAGTACGTTAATATTCGCATACACACGCAAATGTCACCTGTGGGCACATGCAACATAAATGTAAATTGCAGGCAATTATTCAAAGAGTCAAGGATGTGTATGAAATGAAATACCAACAAATAATGACAAATAATTGCAACTTTTATCTGAATCTCTGAAAGAGATTTGTGACTCATTGTTCGGAATAAAACCCCAGGAGCAGGAACAACAGAGAGTTGTGTCTCTTGAAAGGTATTTATTTTGTTTGTAATGTGACATACAATTGAGGGCATAGATTGGGAAAATGTCTATTATTTCATAAAATAATTGAAATGTTGACTTGTCAGACCTCATCACACCTTTTCACTTTGCAGCAAGTCTGTCTCAGATTTACCAATACTTTCCCCCCCACTCTGTTTTCCGATCTGAAGGCTTGAAGATATGGGCATTCTTCTCTGGATTCCTTTCTGTCTGGATTGTGTGAATCTTTTGTAATATTATGAACTGTAGATGGTTTAAATTATAATTTGTTGAGAAACTCTCTCCCATTTTTTTAGAAGCTGGTGAACCTTGAACCATTGTTGTTTTGTAAACTGCAGAGCATGTCAAGAATGCCCATTTTATTCTACACATATTTACTTGTAGAATTTTCTAAATAGGTGTTTCTGAACATTCCTCAATCTTACATTACCCAGTCTTACATTGCCCTTGTCCCAACTTTTTTGGAGTGTGTTGCAGTCATTAAGCTTAAAATGAGTTTTGATTAATGGGACAACAAATTTAATTAGTAAAAACATGAAATCATTGTGTCTTTTGTACTGTTTTCGGTTGAATTTTCTGGAGTATCTATTTAAACAAAGTGCAAATAGCCCTTTGTTGGCAAAGCTAATTACACTAACTCCACTCACCACTGTCCTGTTGAGCCAGACAAAATTACAAAAGAAACCCATCTGTTAAAGTGTAACTTCACAGATTTTTAACCTGCTTTGTATTGTTACAGTGTCGGTAGTATATCTAAATGAACAGTGTTTCCTCGTTCTCTGTGTTACCTGGACCGAGATATTTAAAAAAAAAAAATTGTCAGCAAAAGACTTTTGACAGCTCCAGGCTTTTGTGAAAACTACAGATTACACTTCCATGTTTGTGTATCCCCGCCCACTGATCGACAGAAGGTTATTAACAGAACAGTTATTGTAAGAGTTTATCACTGAAAATTTTATCTCTGTATGTGAACTCTTTAAACCACATTATGGTAAAATTCGAACACTATGGCAACAGCTTTCTTACCTGTACGCAACAGCGTTTTGCTTCGGGAGGTTGAGCGGAACTGATAAAATGACAGTTTCTTTCAGTTTTTCCCCTCCATTTGGTATAAAATTGTTTGTAGTCATCCAGTTTGAAATGTGGACTACAAACATTTGTTTTTCAGACTTCCTGTCATGGCGTTCTCTCCATATTTAAGATTATTTGCAGCCCTTAGCCACTGTCTACAATGAGCTGGATCCTGGAAACCGAAAGTAACTCACTCGCACTAAATGTTTACTTCTTAAATTCTTGCACTCGGGAACTATACTACGTTGACACCATTATGACTAAAAGTTTGCTAAGAAGTATTTCATACTAAAAGGCGGTATTTGACTCTGGTTGAGTATATCCATAGCACACTGGTGGGAAGATAACAGCCTTTTTTCTTTGTTTTCTCTTGTCAGATAGCACCGATTTGAAAAACAAAAAACAAACCAAAAAAAAACACTTTTCTACTGCATAGGCAGCCAAGTTTTATTTTAAGCCTGTTTTGCCAGCTGTGAAGTACCCCTTTAATAGGCGAGAGTAAGGATTTAACATTTGACACAACCGACCCGACTTCGAAGCCACCTTTTTCCGATCCCATTCTTCGTGGCTCCCTTCCTAATCCTTCAAGTACACCTTTACTGATCAGCTGGGTAGGGGTAGGTGTTTGGGACAATACATCATTTCTCGATTCGCGATACAAAGAATCTGGAACGATTCTGATATTTTCTGATGTATCGCGATTCTCTCCCAAATCGATTCTGGGCTTAGTTTTTAACAGGAGATGGCACTGCTTTAGAAACACTCACCTGCTTGCTTCCAGTTCCTTTACACACACCACTTAAACCTAAAATAATCATTCATAAAGTCCGAAAAGGCTGAAGCGAATTACAAGGGTGTTCGCAGTGGGCTGTGTTTACATTAATCTTGTGTCATAAAAGCATTCTGAGCCGAGGTGCAAGTATATTTAACTACTTACATGACTCAGGCGGACGCACGAACGCTGTCCAGCAGTCTTCTTCGTGAGCATTTGTGTGCGATTAAAAACGGCATAGAGCGCCATCTGCTGTTAAAACTAAGGTCAGAATCGATTCGAGAGGGAAAAAATCAGAATAGATCCAGAATCATTATATGTATCGAGAACTGATGTATTGTCCCAGCCCTAACTCTAAGGTGCAAATAGTATCTACCGCTATTTGATTGTATAAATGCCATCTAACACTGTTTACACTTAGTGCAAAGAAAATACTGCACTTGTCATTTTAATGCTGTATGCGCCTGGTGAAAATACCATTCAGGGTGTGATGATACATCCAGACATCATTTGTGATGACCTTTGCCCTTAATCTATATTGAAAGTGCTGTTTTTATCATTGTATTTTTTTTTTTTTTTTTTTTTTTTTTTTTTGCAGCATACGTTCAAAATGGCTGGTGATACAGTTATCTTGAATGTTTACACACAATTATCTTGAATGTTCATCTTCTATTGCAGTGGACAGATATGCGACTCTCAATATACATGCAGTATGTCACAATACAGATTGGGAATTGGCAAAAATAAACTGATTTCCACTCCTTTTTAATTTAATGAGCAATGCATCAACTGCTTAAGTGGATTCCACTAGACAATACCTTTATATGTGACCCATGCTGGCAAAATGAGTCGGAATGCGCACAGGCTAATTTCGAGCTACAGGCAAAACAAGTAAATAATGTCAATTTTGGTCAAAATTGCGGTTTTCACAAAACATCTAAAATGATCTTTATTTAATGTTTTCTGAGAGGAGTACCTTTCCTTTGACCATGAAAAATTCAGTTTTTCCTCTGCTCGCTTCTGGACGACTGGCACTTTCTCTCAGCACTTTAACTCGATTTTTCTCAAAATTGACTTTGCTGACTCTATCGACTTCAAACAGGTGTAGCACAGTCATTTTTTGTTAAGCAAGGGCTAGTATGTAAAGTGATGAGCAGAACCGTAATTTCAAGTCTAATGGGATATTCACTGAGGGAAAAAAGGAAAATAGGGTTGGACTGTTTTTCTATTTATCAGGAATTGGTTGGATTGTGAAAAATTGGATTATTTGCTTTTCCCTTTTACTTCAGTAGTTTTGCCACTGAGCACAGATGCATGTGTGTACATTTATGTGCTATCACACAAGGCCTGTGCCTCTTAACTCAAGTGTATTGAAGCACTTTTAATCTGTGTCTACCCAGTAGCTGAACCCAGCAGGGCTTAGGTGGGTTTTAAAATACCACTGCCAGAACCTCCTCACAACATTTACACAACGTTTTCCAAACAGATGGGTGCTTGGCAGTGGCATAGCTCTGAAGCCAACCTTACCCGCAGGCACAGATGATGCCCACACACCTGGACACACTTGTTGTCCTGCACTCAGGAAGCAGCCATTTCCACAGCAAGCTGTGCCGACAACAAAGCTGCAAACACACGCTACCGCCACACAGCAGACGATGCCTTGGGGCAGTTCCACTTCTATTCAATTTTCCCAGAAATAGAAGTTGATTTTTTTTTTTTTTTTTTTTCAATCTGGGTTTAGAATCTCTTGGAAGTGCAGAAGTGAGGTCTGTAATCTGCAGCGGGTCGCACTTTTAGCCAAAGAGTGTTTTATTCCAGGCATCATTTGTATTCCGATCTAAATCTGACGCCACAGCCACAGATGAGAGCGGAACGCTTCTGGTGTTTGGGTGAGGGGTGGAGGGGGGATGAAAGATGAGAGGGAAGATAGAAAAAAACTTACTGTTTTGTTAACTGAAACACTTTGTGTTAGTGGCGTTCTATATATGCATCACACTCTGCTATTTTAAGCATATAAAATACAAGGTCATACCCCTTCACAAATGGAAATGTGTGCATGTCGGTGTGATTGGGATTCCACGAGGAGTTATCTGAATAGCACCTGCAACATGGTTATTATTGGATCAAGCTTTTAGATAGACCAGACTGACAATCTCTGCTCCCCTCCGATTACCTGCTAAACCTGGCCTGGTATAATTTTGTGTGTGCGACATGTTTTTATGTGTGGGAGATAAGCTGTTTGTGACCTGTGTGAAGCGCTGGCATTGACCTGACACTTAATCCATTAATGGACTGTTCATACTTTTTTCATTCACTATTACATGCACTTTCCCTCCAGACATGCGCACATGTATCTGATCTAGCACCCTGACACACATACATGGTCAACAACACCTAGTTTTTCAATGGCTGCTGCCAATATTTAGAAAGAAGTGTGCGCAATAGTTGATTTATTGCTGAATTATTTGCTGTAATTATATACACTAACACTACAATATACACTACCATTCAAAAGTTTGGGGTTGGTAAGGTCTTTTTTTCTCATTTATTTGAAATTAAAGGATTAGTTCACTTTCAAATGATAATTACCCCAAGCTTTACTCACCCTCAAGCCATCCTAGGTGTATATGACTTTCTTCTTTCTGATGAACACAATCGGAGAAATATTAATAAATATCCTGACACCTCCAAGCTTTATAATGGCAGTGAGCGAGGATCAAGTATGAGTTGGAAAAAAAAGTCCCTCCATCCACATCCATCCATCATAAACATGGCTCCAGGGGGTTAATAAAGGCCTTCTGAAGCGAAGCGCTGCATTTGTGTAAAAAAAAAAACAAACAAACAAAAAAAAGCCCATATTTAACAAGTTATGAAGTAAAATATCTAGCTTCTGCCAGACCGCCTTCCGTATTCTACTTACAAAGAAAGTGTAAAACTCTCGCAGTTCAAAACGCTTATTCAACCCTATGCAACTTGCAGAAAAAACTTAACTGACGTGATGCCAGTTTACACTTTCTTCGTACTTAATTTGTCTTCCGGCAATAAAAATTTGGACATCTTCATCCTGTTCAAAAGTTTTCACCCCCCGCTCTTAATGCAGTGTATTTCTTTCTGGAGAATCAGTGAATGTTTGAACCTTTTTTAATAGTTGTGTTTGAGTCCCTCAGTTGTCCTCAGTGTGAAAAGATGGATCTCAAAATCATACAGTCACTGCTGGAAAGGGTTCAAATATGCAAAAAATCCTTAAAAACCAAACAATCCGCTGGACCTGGCGGATTTTTCTGAAGATCATTGGGCAGTTTAATTGCTCAGAACAAACAAGGGACTCATGAACAACCATCATAAAACATCAAAAAAACAGTCGTAGATCATCCAGGTAACCACACACAGTATTAAGAACCAATGGCTCCCAAACTTTTGAACAGGGTTATTTTAATAAATTAACTTATTTTTTTTGTCTTGTGGACTATATGTACAGTAAACATCTTTTATGTAAAATATCTTACTCAGAATAGTACTAAATAAAAAATAACATGCATTTTGAATGATCTCTCTTAATTTGTTAAAATTACTCACATTTTCACAGATTCTGCAAGTGGTTTCCATATTTTTTTTATGCAACTGTATGACCTGAAATTCTTCACTGCCAACATTTCGTTGAAATGATATCCATACCATATGATTCTGAAATGTTTTGGGGTATTTATCAGTCATTTTCATCTTATATCCTCTTTCTTGCTACTTTCAGGCATTTTAGAGACAAAGAGGCTGGATATCGTCCACACACGAGATCCCATCCCGCAGTCACTCGGTGGAGTTATATACTATGCAGCCGATCTACCCATATGGTGGCAAGTGCCTCAATACATCCTCATTGGTGTCAGCGAAATCTTTGCTAGTATTGCAGGTAGGTGGTCCTTTGCAAAACTCTTCTGAACACACACACGTTGGGTTTTCACGTTTTATGGGTATATTCCATAGACAATGATTTTTATAGTGTACAAACTGTATATTCTATCCCCTAACACTTAGTATGATTTATAAGCTGTTTCCCTCATGAGGACTTTAATATGTTCATAATTCTGATGTCAGTATGATTTCTTGATGACTCATTTTTGCAGCAGTATATCATACATAAACATAATCGATGTATTAAAATTGATGTTTTCCATGAAATGACCCTTTTAACTTTTAGTGGTTCATGAGGTAATAGTGAGCCTGGAAAGACATTTGAGAGACAAGGACCATGATGAGAAACACCTCTGATTCTGATTGTAGAATTTTGTTTCTCATTAATTTAGATGCATATAATGAATAATTTGTCTGGATGAGTATATAAACAGCATTTTTTTAAGCTTGATTTAAGCAAGTGTGTTTTTGTGTCCTTCCAGTTCTCGGTCTCTTCTGTGCACTGTAGAGTTTTTCCGTAGGATCATTCATCTGTCCTAATGACCATGCTAATCAATGCGTGTCCTTTTAAAAACTGCAGTAAACTCTTCTCTGCCTTGCCTTTGTGTAGTAGCTCTTGTCTGAGCCGTTGCTGAAATTGCTTGCTAAGGAATCCATGGCTGTATCAATCAGGACCGATCGATCGGGGCTTGGCGATACATTATTGCAGTTGCGCAGTTAAGACGGCTAGGGAAAACATCTCGCTCCTGCTGGAATACACTAAGAAAATATCAAGAAAGTCTCTAGCAAGTGGGGTTGAGATTAATGAGAAAATAGATGAAAGGAAACTAAATCCCCTAACACAGCGTTTGTAAGAAAAAAAACTGTGTGGGAGCGGCTCCTATTACCACCTTCACGGCTGAGATCTACAGTAATTACAGCAATTTCTGTCATGATGAGAACTGTAAGGAATTTCATTTGGATTTCACTTAACAAATCAGGTTCCTTAATGATTCCATGAAGAATTTGTTTTTATACGTATCATCACTGTCTGGCAGAAACCTTGTATGTCCAAAACTCCTACTTTTCAGGAAATTGAAAAACACTATTTTTTAAATAGGGAAACAGTTTGTGGTCATAGTTGATATTTTGACTTTATGTGGTCAGACACTTGCATGTGTCATTATATTATTAACATTTTATGAAAATCAAGCACAAATAGTTACAAAGTTTTTGATCAGCAAATGTCAGACATATGTGTTTTGTCCATCATTAGAATGGCCGCATCTGAAGCAGTAAATGCATTGCATTAAAGGATTAGTTCACTTTAAAATGAAAATTACCCCATGATTTACTCACCCTCAAGCCATCCTAGATGTCTATGTGACTTTCTTCTTTCATACGAATACAATCAGAGTTATATTAATAATCACCCTGATGCTCCAAAGCTTTATAATGGCAGTGCATGGAAACCACCTTTTTGAAGCTCAAAAAGTGCATCCATCCATCATAAACGTACTCCACACAGCTCCGGGGGGTTAATAAAGGCCTTCTGAAGCAAAGCTATGCGTTTGTGTAAGAAAAATATACATATTTAACATGTTATTAAATAAAATAACTAGCTTCCATCAGACCGCCTTCTGTATTCAACTTACGAAGAAAGTGTAATGCTTATGCTACGTCCTACGCCTTCCGTATTCAACCTTGATCTTTTGACATATAAGAGGTCATTGTACTATAAAACGAAGTGAATAAAAGCCTAAATTCAATCTGTTCATCATATAAAACAATTGTCTCTTCAGAAAATTTGGACTAAAACACTCAATTCAAATGGATTAGTTTTACGATCTCTTTATGAACTTTGTAAAGCATCAAAGTGATAGTTGCGAAGTTGTCAATGGAGTGACAGAAATCTCTCAGATTTTATCAAAAATATCTTCATTTGTGTTTCGAAGATGAACGAAAGTCTTACGGGTTTGGAACAACATGAGAGTAATTAATGACAGAATTTTCATTTTTGGGTGAACTATTCATTTAAAAAAGAAGCAGTTCACAAGAATCATTCATTCACAAATTGAGCTACACTAGTTACTCAATATTTTGTTTATCGAAAATTTAATTGATTTGATTTGATTTGATTGTTTATTTTTAAATGGAACAGCTTTTGAGTAAGGTTGCCGATTCCCAACTCAGCTCCCACATTTTGGTCATTTTCTTACAGGTTACAGTGATCCATGGCACTTGTCTTATTTGTGTTCACTGTATCAGCTCTATATATATCGCTGGTTATGTGAGGACCTGTCTGTGTCCATGCACATTTTCACACAGGTTAGCAGTGTTTCTCTCTCCCCAAACACATAGCTGTGTTCATTTCAAGCCTTCAGTCTCTGTTCCAAGGTCATGTTCAAATATGCTTGTTTTCCTCTTAGACACACGCCACACCGGTAATTTCACACCCATTTCACGCACAGAGTAAATCAAAGGCTGCACGTCCCGCCTCTTAGCCTTTATGAACCAACAAGACTAATAAGTAGCATTTGGCAAAGACAGGGAATAACACTCTCCCTTCATGCTGAATTGAAGAGAACACAGTACTGATTACTGGATTTCTCCTCTACTCCCTTAGAAGAGGTGTTTAAAATCAGATTGTCGCTCATAGCTTATGGTCCTTCAAAAAATAAGTTTTTTTTAGACGGGATGACTACAAGGACTTACAAGGTCTTTTAAAAGAAGATATTGGCAGCAGAAAATGTTTCCATTTTTTTTTTTTTTTTTTTTTTTTTTTTTTGTCTGTCTGGATCTAATTATTCAATAATTTATTCATTAAGTCTGTTAAATATCAGATAATTTGACCTTTTTATGGCAAGGCAAGGTTAGGTCAGATTGTATAATGTCATGTGGTCCGACTCTCCAAAAATTAATATATAATTCATGGTACTTGTAAAAACAAAAAAAACAAACAAACCTAAAAACCTAAAAAAAAAAAGTTAAAAAAAAAAAAAAAAAAAAAAAAAAAGATTTAATGGTGGGAACTCAGAAATGAGGTGTGTAGGATTCAAATGTAGTATCTTCAATAGTCAAACAACAAAAGAACAAGAAACTCCGAAACTCGCAACAACAATACAACCGAGAATGGACAAGATCTAACGCAAGTTTGCTCTAAAGTTATTTTAACGTTTCTCTAATTCTAAGGTAGTGACAATTTTTTAGTGTAATGTTTGCATGATTGGTAATTTAGTGTTCATTTGATGGTTGTGTGTTGCAGTGCCAATGTTAAAGGGTTAGTTCACCCAAAAATGAAAATTATTTATTACTCACACTCATGTTGTTTCACACACGTAAGACCTTCGTTCATCTTCAGAACACAAATTAAGATATTTTTGATAAAATCCGATGGCTCAGTGAGGCCCTTTTTCAATGCCCAGAAAGCTACTAAAAACATATTTAAAACAGTTCATGTGACTAAAGTGGTTCAACCTTAATATTATAAAGTGTCTAGAATACTTTTTGTGCGCCAAAAATAACAAAATAGCTACTTTATTCAACAATATCTAGTGATGGGCGATTTCAAAACACTGCTTCACGAAGCTTCGAAGCTTTATGAATCTTTTGTTTTGAATCAGTGGTTCGGAGTGTGTATCAAACTGCCAAAGTCACGAGTATTGAAGTTTCAAAACACTTATGATGTAACAAAGCCTCGTTTACTGAAATTATGTGATTTTGGCGCTCTGAACCACTGATTCAAAACAAGTAATTCGTAAAGCTTCGAAGCTTCGTGAAGCAGTGTTTTGAAATCGCCCATCACTAGATATTGTGGATAAAGTCACTATTTTGTTATTTTTGGCGCACAAAAAGTATTCTCGTCGCTTTATAATGTTAGGGTTGAACCACTGTAGTCACATGAACTGTTTTAAATACGTTTTTAGTTCTTTCTGGTAGGGCTGCATGATTAATCGGACGATTAGAAAGGAAACATTGAAATCACGCTTAAACGATTTGGCTTTTTGCAATTATGAAATCGCAAAGCTGTGATTATTTTTTTTATTTTTATTTTTTTATGCGCGGCTTGTCAATGAAGTATGGCTCCAAATGCTAATCCATCTGAAAGCACTACGAGTTTGAATTGCTTATAATGTGCATTTGAAAAACCAACACGTGTCAAACATCTTTCCAGACATAAGAAGCATTTATTAACATCTTGTCCAACAAAAGACAACATTTAATAACATGTTTTTACTCCAAACTCACTTCATAACGACAGTTGAGCATCCTTCTGTGAGATGATGTGGCTTCTTACACAGAATAAGGCAGTCGTGTGTTTATTAGTCATGTTTAATCTGACAAGCTGCACATAAAATAATCACAGCCTTTGCCAAATTGCGTGTGATAAAATTGCGATAAAACGTGCAGCCCTACTTTCTGGGCACTGAAAAAGGAAGTGTTAATGCTGGCGATGCAGGCATTCACTGAGCCATCAGATCTTATCCAAAATATCTTAATTTGTGTTCCTAAGATGAACAAAGGTCTTACGGGTGTGGAGCGATATGAGGGTGAGTAATTAATGACATAATTTTCATTTTTGGGTGAACTAACCCTTAAATATATTATTGATTTTAAAATAGTGTTCATTTAATGGTACTGTAATGTTGTCACTGTTAATGTAATGTTTCGTTTATGAAATTCTAAACCAGCAAAACAGTTTTAAACCATTTCAGAAAGAAAAATCTTCTTAAAGTTTTTGTTACACCATGACATTTTTAGAATAATTACATTTAAATTTCTCCTAAAAGAAATATAAAAGTTGTATAAAAGTTTTTTTTTTAAAACCATATGAAACCAGCATCATTCTAAGAACTTGATTTTTAAAAGATTTTTCTTTTTTGGACATTATTTATTTATTTTTTTTTCCTCATTGAGCAGGTTTGCAATCCCAAACACTGATGTAATGAATGTAGCCTAAATTAAATACTTGTCTGTTTTGTACTTTTTACCCCAAAGGACACTTCTCCCCTTTGAGACCCTTGTTCTTAGAAATATTTTTCCCTCAATGCGCACTTCTCTTGAACATGATTTCAAACAGGAACACAAGTTAAAAAGCAGCATTTTACCCTCTTTTTTGTTAACACTGCAGCCCACATCTTTTGTTTTTTCCTTTTTTCTTACTTCTACTTTCTTGTGGGGATAGTGGCTGTCCCTAACAGTTAACATCTTCATTTCATTTTTTATCTGCGGACCCGAAAAAATTGAAAGAAAAAAGGCTCAGCGCCGATGGAATAATATGTCCATGGTGGACGTAGTGGCCCCTGATTGAATTTCCAGCAGAATGGGGAGATGGGGAAGACTAAGTGTAATCTTCCGCTCCTCCATCACGTCTCCAGGGGTTCGAGTATTGTGGAAAGCTATAAGACCCTATCTGCACAGGCGCTTTTTAAACCTGAAGAGAGCCATCAAGCTATGAGAATCAATACAAGAGGCAGCCCGCCGCTTCCTGATCACAGACAGCTGTGAAATGATAGAGAAATTGGAGAGGTGCGAAGACTGCATCAAAAATATTAAGATTAAAGACGCTGAATAGCATGTCACCCGCTGAAATGAAGATAAATTTTGCTTTTCTCATTTTCTTGAATAATCCTTTTACATTTGAACATGATTGGGAAGATGGCCAAGGCCAGAGATGGTTTGACGCAGTGCAAATCATTCTACGAACTTCCATAAAATTGCACAATGTAGTTGTGCATATGATTTTTCAGTGTAAATTTAGGGAATATATCTTGGATGAAAATTGAATGTGGTCTGCTCTGAGATGGAGCAAAGCACTAACATGCTAATTCAGAAGATTATCCAGAAGCTCAGCTGCAGGACATTTATCCATCAGTTATGAAACAACATCTTGGCACAAGTTTTTTTTTTGGGGGGGGGAAACTCCTCAATTCCTTGGGGCAGCCAGACTAAGATTTAATATGACTGCAACAGCAGCTAAACACAGGTTTGTGTCTGATAACTTCATGTCTGTGCGGCGGTGTGCTGACACACTTTCGTAGTCAACTCTCTCCATCTCACCCCAGGTCTCCAGTGTCCTAGCCCTCCCATGAAATGCAAATGCCTCCTGATAGCACGGAGGACCCTTAAAATAAAGTCTCAACGCTCCATCCTTACCCCTGGGGAACCTCCAGGAAATTGGATGACAAGAAATGTGACAAATGTCTCTGGAAAGTTCCCTCCTCTGGCCCTATTCTGTTTGAATAAATCCTTTTTAATGGACTCCACTGCCAGCTCACTTTGTCGTGGGCTGTCGGATGACAGCGGAAGCTGAGTTGATTCTGATTTTTCACATTTTGGTAGACGAACACTTGCACGTACACACACACACACACACACACACCACCTGCGGGAGATCCTGTATGTGTGGACTCAGATTGAGGGGACAGACCTAAAACCTGAATTTTTTATTTATTTTTTGTTTCTCCACTGGGAATTTTAATTATATATCGTTCTCTCCAAAAAATGTTAAAGGCTAATGTTCTTTCTGAGAAAGAAAAATCGCCCACTGCCTGACTCTGCAAGGGGAGAAATAAAACCAGAATATTTCAAGTTAAACTTCTTTTCTTGGTTTTTGAATAATTCAGCTTTGAAGTTAGAAAAGGTCAGGTTTTATATTTTATTTTTCTTCTTGCGTGATATTGTGGATGGTCTTGTCATTAGACTCTTGTTTCCATGCTCATGACATTGAGGCACCTTATGGATTTCCTTTTTTCCTGCTCTTAACCCTTACACCAAAGCAAAGCTTTTGCAGTAGGGTTCATTTATTAATCAGGTCAGTCAACTTGCATCATGGAAAGGCAGGATTATAAGGTTGTTAGGTACCAAGAAAGTGGCAATGTATGCAGGAAACAATGAAAATAGTGAAAACAAACTAAAGAGTAAACATTTAAAGGTCAAGGCAAACAGGGTCAAAACTGAAATTATTTGAACTGAGCACCATATGTGCACACACCGATGAGCCAAAATATTATAACCACCTGCCTGATATGCTGTTGGTCCTCCGCGTGCTGCCTAAACTGCGCTGACCCACTTTGGCATTGACTCTACAGGACCCCTGAAGGTTTCCTGTTGTATCTGGCACCAAGACGTTGGCAGCAGATCCTTTAAGCCCTGTAGGTTGTGAGGTGGAGCCACTGTGGATCGAATTTGTTAGTTGCCATCACATCCCACAGATGCTCAATTGGATTGAGATCTGGGAAATTTGGAGGCCGGGGCAACACCTTGAGCTCTTCATCATGTTCCTCAAGCCATTCCTAAACAATAGGTTCAGTGTGGTAGGGTGCATTATCCTGCTGAAAGTGGCCATTTACACCAGGTCTGCAACAATGTTTAGGTAGTTGGCATGTGTAAAATTTACGTCCACATGAATGGCCGGATGCAGGGTTTCCCTGCAGAACATTGCCCAGAGCATCAGACTCCCTCCACCGACTTGTCGTCGTCCCACAGTTTATCCTGGTGCCATCACTTCCCCAAGTAAACGTTGCAAACATACATGGCTGTCCACGTGATGTAAAAGAAGACCAGGTGACCTTCTTTCTAGTCCTTCATCGGACCAGCTGACCTTTTCCACTGCTCCAAGGTTCAGTTCCAATGCTCGCGTGCCCACTGTAGATCATCATAAGCACTCTGATTGGTCTGCGGCTACGTAGCCCCATACTCAGCAGAGTGTGACACATTCCTCCCATAACCATCATTACAATTTTGTGTGACTTGAGCCACAGTAGACCTTCTGTTGACTCAGACCAGACGGGATAGCCTTCGTTGCTCTCATGCAAGGATAAGCCTTGGGCACTCAACACGTTGTCGTCGGGATGTGGTTTGTCCCTCATCAGACCACTGTTGGTAAATTCTCACCATTGCTGACATGGGAACAACCCACAAGCCTTGCCATTTCAGAGATACTCTGACACAGTTGCCTTGACATAACAATTTGGCCCTTGTCAAAGATGCTCAGATTTTTATTCCTGCCCATTTCTCCTGCACCCAACACATTGATTATGAGAACTGATTTTTTTGCGTATCATCTAATCTACCTAGATCTTAATATGTGGCCTTGTTAGGAGATTATCAACAATAATTGCTTCACCTGTGACTGGTCATTATGTTTTGGCTCATCAGTGTATATATACAGAACTTTCCACTCCCATCTGCACTTTTATGGGATTGCGGTCTCACGCTAATTTGCCATGTTTAGTAAATCTGGCCCTTGTTGAGCATAAGAGACTTCTTTTAATAACATTTTAACAGTAGGTGATGCCAGTGGTGTTTGTTACTCCATAGAGGTCAATGCATTAGAGGTCCATAGAGGTCAATAATAGAGGTCAATAACATGACTTGTTCACGCGAGTCATGTTAAAATCAATTCCAGTTAATTTTAGTATGTAACCCAATAATGTAAATAAAACCATTTTAGAAAAAAGAAAAAAAAAAAAAGCTCATGACATTTACGTAGTCTTGATTGATTTTGAACAGTTAGTGTTGTTTTAAGTGTTTCTTGAGCCCAGGGCTTTTCAAACATCTGATCGCTGTCGTCAGACACAGCCTCCATGACACAAACAGCACTTAGAAAAGGTCAACCATGCCTGCACACAGCTATAAACACTGTAATAGAGCAGCCGCATTCCTTCATCTCTCTCTTTCACCCTGCCCCTCCTGCCTCCATGTCTCCTAATGTGCATTTGTTTCAGAGCAGCATGAGCGTGGGATTGTGGGACGGGATTAGATGATCTCTTTTGCTCCGTTTGGTGGAATCCCTCGCTTTTCTTTTTAGCTGTTTTACTCCTGTGCTCTCTCTCTCACTGTCTCACTATCTGTCCATCTATCAGAGAAGATTCATGGCCTAACCAGGCTCAGTAAACGAGTCTGACAGTTGTGCCCACAAGCCATAATTTTAAAAATGACAAGTGTGAGGCGCCATGAAATTATCAATGTCAGCCAGCAGGCAGCCACCACTCAGGGTTAAAAGAGATTTGATCTTCTCTTTCTCTTCTTCTGCTTCCTTTCTACATCCTCTGACTTTCCTGAACTATTTCATCTTTTCTTTCCACCACTCAGCATCATCTGTATAATACTACTTTCCTTTTTATCTCTCTCTTTCTTTTTCTGTCTCTTTCAGTAAATATTTAGGGATGTGTGCTGATTTTGGCAGTTGAGTAGGTGTTTCTGAGTTATTCTGCTGCCAGACCTTTATGAGTGCTACAGATGTATGGACACACACTCACCTACAGACATGTTTTAGCGATTTAATCCCAAGTTTTGGCTGATGTCTCTGAAAAGGTTTTCTTGTCTGCTTTGTAGGGGGGTGTTAATGATGTAGGAATGCCACTTAAAAATATAATGCAGGAATAAATGATCAATTTATCAAAGTAAACGTAAATAAATCACTAACTGACAAATAAATAGACTTATGTAAAAATTAAAATAGACATGTGAAGCAAATTCATATAAAACTTTTAAATATAGAATTAAAATAGTACATTAACTATTTTTTAAAATACACCTTTTAAATAGCATTAAAAAAAAAACAAACAAACATATTTACAGATTTTTGCAGAGCGCTATTTTCCCAAATTTTTTTTAAACATTTTAACTACATTTTTAAACATAGATAAAATAAACATGAAATAATAATAATGTCTATTTATATGGCAATATAATACCAAGTTCTATCATTAAACTCTAGATGGTGCTGGCTAATGGGTCCTTAACACAACCTGATGATATTTAAAGGGAACCCCTGGTATTAAGACTTGTATGGCTTAATATAACTTAAATGATGTCTCTTACTGAAATATGTAGTAGAAAACCCATGAAAGATTTGCGTTATTTAAAAAAACCATGACATATTTGGACAATGGGGGGCGCCATTTTGTTTAGGTGCACAGTGCATTCTACGTCGATGATGTCAAATGGTTGCACTCGGTGATGTACTGACACTGCCCTGTTGCTATTTTTACCGCAACACAACTTGGAATATAATATACGATGCCACATTGTGCTGCTTTTGGTTGTAAATTTCAGTCAATGGACAACAAGAGAAGTGATGTAAGTCTTCACTGCTTTACTAGCGATAAGAGGAGAAAAGAATGGGAGGTTGTGATGAATGTGGATGAATAAAACTTCCTAAAGACCCGCGTCTTTGTTCTCTTCACTTTAGCCCTGATGCCTTTGATGCTTTTAGTAGACCACAGCTGAAAGAGCTTACAGTTGGCGATGGATATAAGCGTAGGCTTTAACCAAATGCCGTACCTGTTGTGGAGACTGACGAGGGCGGCCTATAACACATCTCGATTGAGAAAAAAGCTTGTGTGCGCTGTGATGCACGGGATATCTGTGATCGCATAAAACAGTAGCATCTTCTCAGCACGTTTAACTGTGTGTAATGCATTCAGGTGACATATCAGACGATTTTTACACGTCAATCATACAACAGTAGTTCGAATAGCCACAGAGACATTGCGCGGGTTTGATGTTTTCATCCTCACTAATTTTGCGCTCTGGCTCAAATTAAAAAGGCTGGTCGTGTTTTAAAAGGAACCCTGCGGGTATTAAGACTTGTATGTGTAACTAGATTACCGTTTCACCAAAAATACAGATGAAAAAGTATCAAAGGCATTCCTTTTTCCTGTTGTGGTAAAAATAGCAACAGGGCAGTGTCAGTAGCTCACCGAGAGCAACTATTTGACATCATCGACGTAGAATGCACTGTGCACCTAAACAAAATGGCGCCCCCCATTGTCCAAATATGTCATGGATTTTTTAAATAACGTAAATCTTTCATGGGTTTTCTACTACATATTTCAGTAAGAGACATCATTTACATTATGTTAAGCCATACAAGTCTTAATACCAGGGGTTCCCTTTAAATCATTAAGGGCATAAGCTGGTTAGTTCCTGTCGCATATGCAGCCAATAAGCTTGCTGCTCAACATTTAAATAGCTGGTTATCATTCACTATAGCAGTTTGCACTGCACGTTCAGTTTTCTTCTGAAACACTCCACCTTCCCCAGCTCCACCTTCATAGATCTGTTACGGATAATTTTTTATATGATATTTGTTGCAGAAGCAGCATGTCTTACATTTTCACAGTTGTGTATGTATTGACAGTATCAAGTCCCTGTACTTGCTCTGCAGCAGTAGCAACAGGGAATATCTTTTTTTTTTTTTTTTAATTCAAACCATTTATAATTAATTTATTTTTTATTTTTAAGTGGTACATGCACATACATTGTAGTCTCTTTTAATGCAAACACTCACCCTTTCTATGCAAATAAGGCTCATTACAGATCACATCTTATTCACAAATGTCAGAACTGTTTGCCTGCAGGTTGACACAGTATAGAATGTATATGAGAATAAACAGCACTTTTTGCAAACTTCAGACTTTCATCATTGATTTCTGTGTTTGTAGGTCTGGAGTTCGCCTACTCTGCAGCCCCGCGCTCCATGCAGAGCGCTATAATGGGCCTGTTCTTCTTCTTCTCCGGCATCGGCTCCTTTGTGGGATCTGGACTTCTTGCTATTGTCTCTCTCAAAGCCATAGGCTGGATGTCCTCGCATAAAGACTTCGGTAAGTCTTGTGTGAGCACGTTAGAATGTAGAACAAGATATGTGAATAGCACTGCACAGCATAAGGTCTGGGATGAAACAGATGTAGCTTGCCTAGCTTTTGAATAGTGTGTCTGTTGGAATGAGTGTGTGCATGAATATAAATGTGAGTGTGTGTGGGTCAGGCTTTGCCTGCATTGAGGGGACCAAATGTTCCTATAACGATCATTAAACCTAAAATTAGCTACATTGTGGGGACCTGTGAGGAAAAGGGCTTAATAAGCATACTTAATTATGACTTAATGAAAATGTAAAATGCAGAAAGGTTTGTGAAAGGGTTAGAGGGTATAGAAAATATATTTAGCTCAGTATAAACACAGTTAAAGTCAATATAAAGTCCTATTCAGCAGCTTGGATTTTTAAGAAACACAGCTTTGATGCAATCATCATTTGTAAGCTGATTGATTTAAAATATCCTGAAAATCAATGACTTTTATGTTCCAACTTGATGAATGAAATCGATGATGAAAGATGGTCCCTGATCAGCATTCTGTGTAAATGCGATTTATTGTAATTATGCCAAGAGGAAGAGAGGTCGTACCTTTCAGCTCACGGTTGTGTCAGAGATGAAGTGACGAGGTGAGCACATGTGCTTGATGGATGATGTGTGTTTTATGAGTGCGTGTCCACATACAAAGGCTTGAGCGTATTCATTAGTAGGAGTTTGTAGGGGAATCAGATATACAGAGTGTCAGCATACAGATACAGATTATCCGTTTTTTTGTACGTTTATTTCTGCTTCCATCTTTTTAGAAGGCCATCCTAAACTAGTTCACACAGCAGTTATTGTGATATATACAGTGACATATACATTATTAACTGAAAATATTGCTTAGCCTGCCGTAATGCTACTTCGGGATTAAGATTTCTCAGTATTGGACCAGTTTCCATCTTCAAATTGGTTTTAAATTCTGAAACTTTATCATGCATGGAGATAAAATCAAAATGGTTGGACCCATGATTTTTAAATGAATGTCCCTAGTTTTGCTGTGCATTCATCGTCAATACGTGTTGTTATTTTGTAGAAAAATTGTTTTCATAATCTTTCATCAAAATGTAACTATATAGTACCTCTGAAAGGTGAAAAAGAAATATCAACCAATAATATGTTTCACTCCCACCCTCTTTTCAGCATCCAGTCAAATCCAGATGAAGTAAATCAAGTCCTGTCCTACATTTTCCGCTGAATAGTCTGTTTCACTCATAAATGTTTCACATTTTGTTACATGTGTTGCATGTTACATGCAGTTTTATGTTATCTTGGCACATTTGAGTAAAGTAAACTCTGAAGTAGAGAAAGAAAGCCATACCTGAGTGCCAGGTCTGGTATTATGAATGCGCATGCTAATTGATGGTCATGTCAGGCTTACACCAGAATCGGTTTGTAAATCTGTCACAGCGAGGAGGATGAATAGCACAAAGGAGACAGTAGATGGATGTGATTTCCATCGCAATGACAGTTCAATGGTCCAGATGTACTCCCACCCATTCTTTGTATCTGAGGCAAATGAACAATTTACCCACAAACTACTTCAGCACCTATTAATACAGCACACCCAGACAGGTGTGAGGCATTTCTGCTAATGACAGCAGAGAGTGCATGTACTTCAAATCTGTCCCTCTTTGCTCTTTTTGTTTGGCAAGCATCACTGGGATATTAGAGTGGGCCTTAATATGAATTATATGACACATTGCTATTTTTTCTTTTTCTTGCGACAGTTATAGTAGAGAGAGGAAACGATGAGAAGTTGAAGAAACAGAACTGACTGTGAAAGAACAGTCAGACTCAAACCTGCAATGTCCATATGAGTGCCACATGCTTGAATATGAATAAGTGGTGCATTCATGCCATGTTGTAATTACCGTAATTTTGAGATGACAACATGTGACACTCTACTCTGAGCTGTTCACATCCTCGGAGTGGGAATTATGCGTTTCTATGGCAACACTATCAATGCCCAAATGAATCTGCCACGGTCACATGGTACAAGTCGGAGCTCTCAGAAAATTCCCAATGTACAATGAGGATGTGGAAGTTTTTTACAAGTTGTAATCTCATAATTACGGTAATTATGACATGCCGTGGATGCAGCTAATGGCCACGTTCATACAGCAGCAGAATACGGTTGTCAGTCCTGTATTTAAGTCCTTAATATGGTTACATTCACACACAGTTCAGTTATTCATGGTAGTGACAACCGCATTCTATAGCCAGTGCTTGAAATGGGCTGGTACGCGCCGGTACGCAGTACCAGCACTTGTCTATTTTTACCTTTAGCGAACCACCAGTTTTCCTTGTGTACCAGCACTTCCGACATGTTGCATGTACAGAGGCCCGCCATGCCCTCTCTTCTTTAGGAGCGCGTTTTGAACTGAGCATCGGGAGTACCGGCACTTCTGTTTTTCAAGCACTGTCTACACAGCAAAATCACCAGAGTTAAATTAACTCTGCTTGGAGTACATATGGTCCCTCTCCAAATAGTGTTAAAGTAACACTTCACCAGAGTTAATGTTAATGAGATAATTAAGTGATGATTGAGCGGTAGTGATGAACACCTGTTGTTAACAAGCAGGATCACTGAAGAAAAGAGAAACACAAGAACTACAACTGACTTCAGCCACAGTCTTAGATGAAATCAACTGAAGATAAAAGACATTATATCTCTCAAGATTTCAGTAGAGGAGGATTATCTTTTCTTCAGTGATTCTGCTTGTTAACAACAGGTGTTCATCACTAATGCTCATTCATCACTTAATTAATTGCTTAATTATCTCAATAACTTTAACTCTGCTTCAGTGTTGCTTTAACACTATTTAGAGAGGGACCATATGTACTCCGAGCAGAGTTGATTTAACTCTGGTGATTTTGCTGTGTATATCTGAATATACACCTGTAAATTTTCAGGACTTGCAGTACAACTCGGAAAACCCACTGTGTGAACGGAACCACACTGGACAACTTGTTTTCTGTCACGTCATACAGTGTGAGAGAGCTATTCTGCGCTGCACAAATGTGTGTCTACCGTGTGTAGTGGGTCTTCGCGTGTGGTGTTGCTTTCAGTAACTGTGTGTCATTTGAAGGATTTAGGTCTAGTCACTGTTCTCCACCGGAGCTGCTCCCATCAGTTTTGTGTTCTGGGTGCTCTCCTCCCAGACATAAAAGCTGTTGTCAGTTAATGAAGATTTGACGGATGAACTCACGACTCAATTGGACTCTTATATCAAAAGTGACAAGACTTTTCAGTTTTATGGACGTCGCCATCTTAGATATTACTTTGGTCACTGTTGCTATGGTTACTGGTAAGAGAATACGGGCTTGACCCCCATCATACAGACAGTATTCGAGATGCTACTGTAAGTTGCTGTTTGAAGTGGACATTTTGAGACTCACACCTTTAAGTAAATGCGGTTATCAATCCCAAAAACTGACAGTGTGAACGTAGGCTATATACATGTAACACATTGCTTTTTTTCTTTTTCCCTATTTGCCACTTTTTGTGATAGTAGAGAGAGAACAGGAAATTATGAAGAGAAGTGTTCCTTCAGAATTGTTTCTATTCTTTCCAGCCAGACCTGAACCAGCAATGTCCATTTGAGCACCACAGACCTTTTTGCCACTTTTGGGGATTGTAGAGACCAGAGAGAGGACAGGAAATTACTGTAAATGGAGAAATGGAAAGAGCAGAATCGGAATATGACGCATTAGACTCTAATCTAAAATGTCCAGAGCACCACATGCTTTAATATGAATTATATAACCCATTGGCATTCTTTTCGGTTTTGCCACTTTTAGTGATTGTAGAAAGAGGACAGTTATGAAAAATAGTAGGAGGAACAAAACTGGAATATGATGCAGTCAGACTCGAACCTGCAATGTCCAATTGAGCACCACAGGCCTAAATATCAATTACTGTATATTACACAGTGATATTCTTTTTTCTCTTTGTAGACACTTATATTGATAGTAGAGAGAGGACTGGAAGTGAGGTGAGGACGTGAAGGTGGAATGGAATCAGAATATTACTTAAAAATAGTTAACCCTGGGTGATTCTAATACCAGGGTAAACTCAATCCTGGGTTATCTTGTTTCATGTTTCACACTGCTCATACTTTACTCTGGGTAAACAATTAATCCTAGGTGTACATTCCTAAACCCTGGGTCAACATTCTTATTTTCATATTTGTGGATTGTGTGTCATTGATTAGACGAATGCAGCACTCGACCTGTGTACATAAAGCATTGTGCATCCTCGTATTATAAATTGCCCTGTACTATCAAGTTTTTTGTGAATGGACTTTGTGGACTATAAAAGTAAAAATAAAACTTTTCTTAACTCCAATTGACGCGTTTTCTGTAACCATTTTACAATTCTCCCCCTCAAAACGGTGATACTGCTATTTATACAACATGTCTGTTGCTAAGCATCTAGCCGAAATGTTCTAACACCACATTGTTTCGAACATTACACTTTTGCCACTGTAACACAGCAAAAGCGGTGCTAACTCTGCTCCGGAGCAGGGTTTCATAACCCCAGGCAAAAATCAGTGCTACCCCCTTCTAAATTACATGTGTAAAATGTTTCTCTACCCAGGGTTAAAAGCGGTGTTTAGAACAACAATAACCCGGGGTTAAGCGCAGTATGAAAAGTCCTATAGTCACCATGGCTAGCCAGCCTGTGTGTTAGCTGCTAGACTCCAACATAATCAAATTCTTTCTATCTGTTCTCTCTTCCCCAAACTGAAGTAGAAAAGACACCTGCAGACTATCACACACTTGTGAAATCTGAATTAGATGCCCAGGATGACTTTGTGTCTAAACAACAGGAAGGATCGGTCCGGGTTTCATGTTGTTGTTTTTTATTTTTGGCCAGCAGCATAATGTTATTCTTTATCTCTGCTGGTTACTCCATTACTGTTCTCTCTCCCTGTTTCCTGTGGTGTTGGACTCTGCAGGAAATGAAGAGAGAGAGGGAATTATGCAGCGTTGAGTAGAGAACTTTCAAAGTGTATGTACACACAGACGCCATCCAAGCCTGTGGCGTGCCTGCGGATGCATATACAGACTCCAACTTTTATAGGATCGGACGCCCAGGTATTAATCACTAGCTGCAGGGCCTGATTACCCAGCATTCAGCTCCGTAGCACACTCTCTAGCACTTATTTTCACAAATTTGAGCTTCTTCCCAGAATACCATTTAGCAGATCAAACCTACCTCTCAGGTTGCTTCCGAGGGTGAGTTCGGCACGCTCTCTTACTTAAAATCCTACAACACTTGATGATAACCTTTGTAAAAGTGGAGGCAATCGGCCCATAGGGCTATTGGCTACCGCTCAGACAACGTTACTGGATCTCTTATCGCACTGATCACCAGAGAGCTTCTATGGTCCCCATAGGCTAGCAGGTGTAAATCTGCAGCTCGTCGTACATCCATGCTAATCCTTCATTTGGCACAGTAAAGGCAAAGGAAAGGCACCCTCCAATTTCTTTCATTAGTATTTTTTTTTTCCTTCATTTGTTGTAGTGTTGGTACTTTACATACCATACTGACACAGTTCTTGCTGTTAGACAGTTTGCATAAGACAAATCCGAGATGTTTTATTTTTTGATTCATGCATTTTTCATGCAGCACAACTTGTGCTGCTTTCTTTGAGTGTCTTTGACCATGTGTACTGTTTTTAAAATGTAAAGTTAAAATAACTTTTTAAAAACACATCTCAAGACCCAATTCTGTCCCATTCTGTTCTCCTTCTTGCATTTTATGTAAAATTCCCTGAAGAAACCCAATCTGATTGTGGCCAAGTGAACCTGAAACCAGCATAGCAATAGAAGACTTCCTAAAGATCAATGAATCAACTAGCCATTCATGTAAACCACCTATTCATTTTTGATAATGTCTAGTTGATGTAAATCTATTTATATCTATTTATAAGTGGAGGAAAATGGGCTAGATACACGGAATAAGAGAAACAGATGTCTTGTTGTGCCTTTGGATGTCAGAATCGGAATGTAAAAAAAGAGATGTGGTGTGTCTCAATCAGCTCCCTAGCTCCCAAACTCGTGAATCAGTATATCTGTACACGAATTCAGGCACTGGTAAGGACAGTATAGGACACTGGCTCACTACACATTTGGACACTTATGACTCTATTTCCGGTGACGTGACAACGTCCTCATTGTACAACATCACTACTGTCATTATGAACAACAGTAGAGCTGATATCTTTCTGACATTACTTGTAATGTTATTTAAAGTACATTATGATAAATTCTCTGCTTTTTACATATACGTGCATATACGTAAATAAATTATAAATGTTATTATAATTATATATATAAATGTTCATTGCCTGTCTAGCGATGTATGTTTATGCTAAAATCTAATAAAATTATGGTTTGTATTTTTAAAAACATCTATTGCGCGCCGTTAGGTGTAGTGAGTTGGCTCATGTGATTTAAGTTTCGTGCTTCAGAACTTACGTCAAGGGAGCATAGTGAGCGTAGATGCTCCCTGGTTTTCACAGTGCATTGTGGGACTCTTTAGGGAGCGAACGTTTCAGTGCCCTGGAAGGATTCTGCGATTAAGACAGCCATTAAAATGGCCGACTCCCTGATCAGTGCCCTGACTACTGAACTAGGGAGCTGATTGAGACGCACCCATGATCTTCATTTTTACAAAATACCATCATTGAAGGTGACCTTTTAAGCCAAACGCAGACGTTTATGGTTGCAAGCTATTAAACGGATAGACTGGACTGATGAAACCTGTGATGATTAGTCTACTATTAAAGCATGAATTTGATGTAAGCAACAGATCTACATAATACTATATGCAGTTCATAGGGGGCATAATGTATTAGCCCTACATTTACAGCATGAAATTACATTTAAACCTATAACATTTTTATCTCACAATTCTGACTTTTTTCTCGTAATTGAGAGTTTATAGAATTGTGGGATATAAACTTGCAATTCTGAGTAAAAAAGACAGATTATCGAGTTTATATCTCACAATTTTGAATTTTTTTTTTTTTTTTTTTTTTTGTCAAAATATTCCTAAATTGTCAAATCTATCACTATTCCCAGGTAGTCCAAAGTTTTGCATTGGCAAACACAACACTACTAATTTCCTTTTCTTTAAAAAAATGTAAAAATTTAGTTTATTAATGCATATGCATTGTTTTTTTTTTTTTCTTCATTCTTGTATTGTGTGATTTGACAACAGAAGTGTCGACTGGGATTATGCTCTACATTTAGTGAAGAAGTTACGAGATGTGTTGTAGATGTGCCCTTTTCAACAAACTTCTATAACAGGACTTTTGCTCCATTTCCCAGAAGTTTTATTACTTTTTTCCAACCTATGATGCAGGCTTTGATAAGTATTTTCAAAGACATTTTACCCTCATCCTTTATGACTGCAGGTGTCACCAGGCACAGCTTTGCCTCACGGTATTGGTAAAATGAATTCTTTCAAATCTTTTCTCTGGACACCCAGGGAGCTCCTCCGTTTTTCTTTTTTTCCACGAGGTGAAGCTCGACGTGTGAGTCTGTTAGATCTCAGGTCAGCTTAAAAACATGCAAAGAACCACAGGGCCTGCAGACATGACCCTCTCTTCCTGGTCTAGAATCTGTATCTGCCACTTACAGAAATGTCAATGTTTTAATCGAGGCCAAGAGTCTCAGGGAAGGAGAAGGTGTGTTCGCTGAATATGACAAAAGGAAAGAAAGGTGTCTTTCAAAGGAGTGCGTAGAAAGGAATATGAGTGAGAACAAGGAGATGATAGTGAAACATGTTTGTGTCAGCTTTATTCTGTACCTTGGCCTCAAGTCAGTTAACAAAGACCTTATATATACACTACCATTCAAAAGTTAGGGGTTGGTAGGATTTTTTTTGTTTTTGAAAGAAGCCTCTTTAGAAGTCTCTTGAAGTATCACCAATTACTCAATTTATTTAATCAAAAATACATTAAAATGTTAATATTCTGAAATATTATTACAATTTAAAATGATTTAAAATGTAATTTATTTCTGTAATGGCAAAGCTGGATTTTCAGCAGCTATTACTCCAGTCTTGAGTGTCGCAATATCCTTCAGCAAATCATACTGAAATGGTGGTTTGCCTTTCAAGAAAACGCCAATTTACACCGCGTCGACAGACGCTAACCAACACGGACAATCACCAGATTACAGTACGTCATTTCTCAGACATTCAGCATGTTCATTTGGTGAAAACGAGCTCCGACAGACGCCAACAGACACCGACGTAACAGATTGATCTGACAAAACCCGACAAAGTGTCTGTTGCCATCTGTCGCCGTCTGTCGGTGCAGTGTGTATTGGCCTAAACGTTCTTATTATTACAGTATCAACATTGAGAACAGTTGTGCTGCTTACAATTTTTGTGAAAAACCATGATACTTTTTTCAGGATTCTTTGATGAATAGAAAAATCAAAAGAACAGCATTTATTTGAAATAGAAAACTTACTAACATTTTTGATCAATATAATGCAACCTTGCTTATATTATTGTATTCATGTTACTATTTGACTTGGATGACGAAGCCATTTTGTTTGTTTGCATTACGCAAATACCGTTTATTCACATTTATTCATTGCTCCCAGAGATCCCCCTAGACGAGAGAGCCATAAAATATGAACATCTCTGCGTTTGCAGACCCTGACAAATGGCATTGAACTCTGTGTGCTGACTCGTGTAATCTCCTGTAGAAAAGCCGTCAAGGCATCAGGACGAGTAGCGCTGAAATATTGTTGTTGGGATTGACACACACAAATAGAGCCAAGAGGGGAAAGGGCTGTTGTGATGTGAGCATCATGCTTATTTGTTAGGACATGTTTCCATGTGTCAAAAGCAAAGATGTTTGCTCTGACCTCAGTCTGTCTGTCTCTGCATAATCTGCTCTCGTCAGAGAGACGTACTTATCACAGAGATTGACTTAAAAAATAAACTGCTCATAATTCAGCTTTGCCATCACAAGTATAAATTACATTTTAAAATATATTAAAATAGAAACGTTATTTTAAATTGTAATCATATTTTACAATATAACTGTTTTACAGTATTTTTGATGAAATAATTGCAGCATTGGTGAGAATAAGACTTCAATTGAATGACTAAATGACCCTATACTAGAAGTTTTTTTCAATGAAACAAAAGTGATGCATTGAAAAGGTTTGGCATACAAAACAGCCAATCAATTGCAACTGAAAATGTAAAGTAAATAGGTTCATGTTGTCTTTTTCTTCTCCAGTGTCTCCTTCCATGATTCCACCTAAATAAATCAAGCTGCACTTTTTCAATCTCTACATTTCTCTCTCAGACTGCCAAACATTTATGGGGCCGGTTAATGTCTTTTATGGGCAGCTCTTGTTTTGTCTTTTGTGGACGTAATTGGAAAGTGTTTGGCAGCCTGTTGTGTCTCTAATGAGGAGTGTGTGGCCAGCAGAAGCTTTGAGAAATAAATTAAGACAAATCACAACAAAACTAACTAGGCACTTCCATTACTGTACTTCCAAAAAAAAAAAAAAAAAGAACTTTATGGACTTATGAGTGTATTTGCTGTGTGCAATCTATGACTTATGATCTGTGTTGTATGATCTGTGTGCTCATGATCACCATTCAGTTACATTGTATGGAAAAATTGCAGCATTGCAACATGCAGTTTGATTTTAGAATAACATAAGGGACAGAATGATGACAGAATTTGCATTTTTTTGGTGAGCTGTCCTTTTAAATACTAGAAGAGTTAAAACCACTAAAAGTTTCTAAAACTAAAATGTCTAAAAGTTCATGATTCATCACGAATCACGATTTTTCTTCTAACGAATATTTCTTTCCTTTCTTCCTGTCTCTATCCATGCCTCTACGTTAATTAAACCAACATCTGTCCCCTCTGTCTGCTGTGTAGCAATGTGTTTGGAGAGTTTATTGATCAGCAGACACACTTCCTCCTCAAAGCTTATGGCTGCCTTGCTGAGCACATTGTTTTACTTCTGCAGTATGTATTATTCAACAGGAGTGAGGAAGCACAGCAGACAATCCCTGAACTCTCAGGTCAAGTGCAGCACAAGTCTGTCTGTGTGTTGGCCAATCTGTGTTGGACAATAGAAAGTAATAGTGTTAGTGTTTTGAGTGGAAGAGCTTTTTCTGTGTCTAAGAGAGAAACAGAGCATTGAGGGACAAAGCAGTGGAAATGGATGGTTAAAAGTATAGATTTAGGCGAATCGTTGTCATTAATAAAATAAGATCGCGTGGGTGTTTTGAATCGAGATCGCAATCTTTTTTCGATTAATCGTGCAGCTCTAGTGTGGCAGTTGGGTTTTACTCACTAATAAAATGATGTCAGATTTTTTACGATTATAGTGCCCAAAATCAATATCTATAGAAATCTTGGAAAAAATAAATTAATCTATAAGTCAAACAGCAATGAAAACAAAATTATATAATTTTATGGCATTATATACAGTTAATAAGGCTATGTCAATTGGCATTGCATTTAAATATACATTATCCTAATGAAAAAAAAGTGGAGATGGCTTGAAGATCAAAGATAAACCATAATACTGTTGCAATGGTGTATTAATTTTCTTCATGTTTAATCAGTCAAAATGTTTCTATCTGCATATTATTCAGCAACTACAGCAATCGCTGGATGTCTTTGTCCATATTAGGGATTTCCTGGAACTTATTACTCATGAGTCTCACTTGTGGACATTCTGCGTGAGGGTGCCCTCCGGCGTTGAGCATGAATAAAACATAAATTACATAATGCTCACATCGTCCTATTTTGGGTAAAAATAGAAAAAAAAAAAAAAATACTGGTCTCTAAAGATATTTGAAGTAAACATACGATAATCTGTAAGGTTTTATCTGAATGAGCACACTTTTGGAGCCCCAAGGGATTTTCATTCATTTTCACAGAATCCAAAAAACGTCCAAAAAAAAAAAAAAAAAAACACTCATGGTTTCCACGGTTCACATATCTGCTAACCTTTCTTTTATTTCCTATTCCTTGATTGTGCATCTGTCTCTCTTACTTTGCCTCCTCCTCTGATGTCCCCCCCTTGCATCTCCCTGCTTCATCCACGCTTTTAAAATGGATAAAAGGTCTCAGTTGATTAATTTGAAAGACTGGTTAGGCTTGGTGACTTAATGGAGCTGCCACACTCAGAGTGTTGTGCTGGCCAGGTTCATTCTCTTACATCCCCCTTTACTCCTCCATCTTTAATTCTCCCGCTTCACCAATTACCCCTGATAAGCCCTCACATGTGACAGGTATACCCTTTTAAAGCACACATGATAAATACCAATATTTGTTAAATGAACACAAAGAGCATCATGTAAGTCATACAGAATGACATGCCAAGGAAAGGTTAATAAAATCGTTACATGATGGACTGCAGAGGGCCTGCAGCAAGACAAATACAGTTGCCGGCCCTCATAGAGTGAGACTTCCAGGTGCCTGCTGTTATCTTGGTGTAGCTGCCATATAAGACTGAATGTGCAATGTATCGTGAAATGAGGGCATGTAGACCTTAACGCTGGAGAGCAAATGATACAACTGAGTTGGGGCTACAGTATGGCAAATGGAAAATACATGACTACCACTCAAAATATTATTCTAAAATAAAAAATAACTTCATTTATTTTATTTTTTATTTTTTGCATGCAGAAGAACATGCCAGATTGATTTTTAGGATTTGACAGGATGAGTTTGATCAGTGTTTAACTTTCTTCTTGGGTCAAGATCTACAACATTTTGTATCCTACAACTTTCTCTGATCCTTCCTTTCCTTACTGCTTTTTCTGTTTGAGATTCACATCAGGAACATGCAGTTGTGCTCCAGTAATGTTTATTTTTCCATTACCTCCCAAACGCCACCAAATCTGAGACAGCTGCCACTTTCCTGTGGGAAGTGCTAGCAATCTCCCCCAAGTGTGTCGCTGTGATATATCTCCCACTCCGTCCTTTGACTGAGTATTCTTTACGGCCTTGTCTTTCAGGGAGCACCTCCACATCCTGCCAAGCGCTGATGTTAAATCATGTCATCTCCCAGAAGCATAGGAAGAACAGGCACGTCACCCGCCAATGCAAAGCACTGTGGATGGAATGGGGTGGCGGTGGGAGTGGGGGGACCAAACTTAACACAAAAGCACTCAATATTTTACTCTTCTTATTTCCATGAATTGGGATAGCCTCTGGTGTGAATGGGGACCATTTGTGGGTATTGATTGTTGGTTTGCTCTTAGCTCTACTCTGGCATGTGGGTATTGTAAATGCAGCATTTTTCGCAGACAGGGGCATTTGTTTCCCCTTGCTGGAGGGCAGTAAGATCCTGAGCTCTATTGCTCTCTCAGTCAAACTGTCCACCTGCTTGTAACACTTGTTGTCATTGGGGAGCGCCTGCTGTTATAGAGTATATTAAAGCAGCTGAGAAATTGATCAAGAGGTTGTTGTAGCCATAACACGGCTTGCTACTTTTATTGGATTGAGACGGTGAAGAGGAAGGAGGGAAATTATCGGGGATTGAGACAGGGATGGGATAGGGTCTGGTTGGATTCAAACCTGTGCAAACATCTCAACATTTGCGGTAAACACAAGGCCGTGGCTCTGAAAGTTCTTACTACTTTGCTACAATTGCCGCTGTCAAACAAGACTTCAGACCTTCCAAGAATGGGGCCCTATCCCAAATTCTGCACTCTGCATCTTGCAGTTGTCCAGTTAAATAGCATAGGATTTGTTATGTATTTAAAATACAAAATTTGAGTAACTGTATTACATTTACATTACAGTTACACATGGGTGGTAATCAAATTAGTTACATCCAAAGAGTATTTTAGATTACTAAAGTGATTACTTTGAGTTTTAATGTAATTTATTTCTTTTAAACATTAACATAAACTGTGACAAGCAATTAATGTAAACAGCAGTTGGTGATTCTCCGACTCTGACAGTCTGCGGAAGCATCCTATATGCTACATTTTTGCTCATAAGTTCCATACCCCAACATTTTAATAATTTTAACAAAATAAGAGGGATCATAAAAATTACATGTTATTTTTATTTAGTACTGTCCTGAATAAGCTATAACAGATGTTTACATACACTCCACAAGACAAAATGGCTGAATTTATAAAAATTGCCCAATTAAAAAATTGACACACCCTTGAATCTTAACTGCCCTGTCATTAACTGGATGATCCACGACTGTTTTTATGTTTTGTGATAGTTGTTTGTGAGTTTTTATCTGACAATTCTGACCTTTTTTTCCTACGAATTGCAAGTTATAAATTCTTTTCTTGCAATTCTGACTTTTTTTCTGAAAAATTGTGAGTTTATATCTCAGAATTCTGACTTCTTTTCTCAATATTTTCTCACAATTCTGATTTTATAACTCGCAATTGCAACTTTATATCACGCAATTCTGAGAAAAAAGTCAGAATTGTGAGATAAAAACTCACAATTACCTTTTTTGTGTGTTACATACTTATTAGTATTCCAAAGTATTCTAAAGTATTTAGATTAAGTTACAAAACTTGGGTAATCTAACAAAATATGTTACAAATTACTTTTTAAAGTATGTAATTTGTAATCTGTAGTGAAATACATTTTAAAAGTAACCTACTCATCCATGGATGCAATGCTGTTTAGAAATTTGCAAAGTTATCTAAATGACCACCCTAGTGAATCTTTGAAGAGCTGACAGGACACTCTATGGTAGTGATGCTCAAACCTGCACAGTTTGGATGTCTACCTCATCTAACTCATTCAACTCATCAGCTCATTAGTAGAGATTGCAAGACTCAAATTGTGTGTTCAATGAGGAAGACATACAAAATGTGCAGGGGTGGGGGGTCCCCAGGACAGGTTTGAGAAGCCCTGCTCTATGGCAAGGGTGCAGGATCTCTGAGAGCATCTGAAATATATCAACCCTTTCTCTGTACATGATTAATCAAATGTTGTCTTCTGGATCTTCATTTACACATGTTTGGGATGGCAATGCATTGCATCTCCATAGTGTTATGAATCAGTGTTTTTATGTCTTCAACTGCCCTCATCTCAAGCAGTTCTTATCTTCTGCCAGTAATATTCTTTGAGGCCGTGGATAATTATATCTCATGGAGTTGTTCATGATGTTCCTCAAGGGTCAGCTGAGGGTGAGCAGACCTTTTTCTTCTTTCTTTCCTTCAGTTGGTTGCTACGAAAAAGTGCTTTATCTTGTTCGCATCTAATGACATCTTCAAACTAAAATAGAATCCTCTCTAAAGTGTACCTTGTTCTAATCAATGACCCTATTTCGGCAAGATGTGTACATGTGAATACATCTATTTAAATGCTAATGCATTCCTACGGAAATACGTTTTTAGTCATTGTAATAGGTAATGCTAAGCAGCGCTACAGGGTCCTGCTTTAGCCGCTCTGAAACACTCCTGAGAGTTGACAGCCCCTTTGCAGAACTACTTATTAAGAGTTTCTCTTTGATGGTCCTCAACCCTGGAGGTTTGACCACCTCTTCTGAACAGATCAGAAGTGTTAAGCAGCTTTTTCCTCAGCTCAGAGAGTGAGAGAGAGAGAGTGAGAGGCTCAGATTTATGGTTCATAATACAGGAAACATTTGTGAACCGATTCTGTGTGTTTGTGTACAGAATTTAGCGTAAGTAGAGGGTTGAATTTAATACTACACACAGTCATCATCCAGGACTATAATGGCCCTGAGCAGTCAGAGGCTTAAACAACAGGAGAGTTAGTTTAGGGCTGAGGGCTCAGAGTCTGTAATGCCAGCAGAATCAGAGCGAGTGTGCTTCACTTAAGCTCCCAAGATGGTGAATTATAGGCTCTTCCTTCATCCTGTGAAGATGTGGCTTTTTGTTTATGGTTCCCCTGTAAGTATTGATGTAAACCCTCTATCTGCTCTCAAGCATTATATAGAGAGGGAAAATGAAGGAGAGATTGGATGGAGAAGGAATGCTTGTTTAGGTTTTGCTTGAATAAACCAGAGTCAGATGGGTTTGCAGGTTGCAATGGATGCTTACAAGCAGTGCGGACCGACATGCTATCAGTTAAAGCTCTTTGCCGCTGTAGGATAGTACGAAGGGAGCAGATTGCCTGTTCGCTCTGTTGCTTTCAGGGATCCAACAAGCACAAACATATGCTTTTTGCTTTCTTTTGACATATGAATGCAGCATGTACACAGATGTTCAGTTTCTCTTCATCTACCTGTACACATATGCCTTTATAATTAATCAGAAATCTCTCCACTGATCAAGTGGACAAAGGAAGGATGTTAAGTAGTATCAGTTAAAGAAAACAAATTGCGATATTCCTTATTTTAGATGGTAACAGTACATTATGATATACACCGATCAGGCATAACATCTTCGTGGGGAGCGAAGGCTGGCCCGTGTGGTCCGATCCAACAGACGAGCTACTGTAGCTCAAATTGCTCAAGAAGTTAATGCTGGTTCTGATAGAAAGGTGTCAGAACACACAGTGCTTTGCAGTTTGTTGCATATGGGGCTGCATAGCCGCAGACCAGTCAGGGTGCCCACGCTGACCCCTGTCCACCGCCAAAAGCGCCAACAGTGGGCACGTGAGCATCAGAACTGAACCACGGGGCAATGGAAGAAGGTGGCCTGGTCTGATGAATCACGTTTTCTTTTACATCACGTGCATGGCCGGGTGCGTGTGCGTCACTTACCTGGGGAAAACATGGCACCAGGATGCACTATGGGAAGAAGGCAAGCTGGTGGAGGCAGTGTGATGCTTTTGGCGATGTTCTGCTGGGAAACCTTGGATGTTACTTTGACACGTACCACCTACCTAAGCATTGTTGCAGACCATGTACACCTTTCATGGAAACAGTATTCCCTGGTGGCTGTGGCCTCTTTCAGCAGGATAATGCCCCCTGCCACAAAGCAAAAATGGTTCTGGAATGGTTTGAGGAGCACAACGAGTTTGAGGTGTTGACTTGGCCTCCAAATTCCAATCGAGCATCTGTGGGATGTGCTGAACAAATCCCATGGAGGCCCCACCTCGCAACTTACAGGACTTAAAGGATCTGCTGCTAACATCTTGGTGCCAGATACCACAGCACACCTTCGGGGGTCTGGTGGAGTCCATGCCTCGACGGGTCAGGGCTGTTTTGGCAGCAAAAGTGGGACCAACATAATAATAGGAAGGTGGTCATAATGTTATGCCTGATCGGTGTACTTTACGATCAGTGTTGGGTGTAATACATTACTAAGTAATTAATTACTGTAATTCAATTACTTTTTGCTTAAAAAAGTAAAGTAAGTGATTACTCTTAATTTTTCTGTAATTTATTTAGTTACTTTTGATGTAAGTGCATTGAATGCTATATAGACTTCTAGAACAGTTCTATATAAAACAATAGTGGATTTAACATCAAAATGTAGTCTAATGACAAAATGTATGTTTTTAATGTAACCTTCTCCCTTTAAATACTTTGGTTATTTCAAGAAAAATGTATGCAATTTTATATTATTTATTTGAAAATATTAAAAGAGCAGTTTCATCCCTGTTCTTGTATTGTTCAGCTGGTCGAGGTTGATGTGGGATTTAAAAAGTAATTAGTAATAAATAATGCAATACTTTTTTAGAGAGAGTATTTAGTACAGTAATGTGTTTAATTGTTTAAAAAATGTTTGTTTGTTTTTTCATTTCCTGAAAAGTAGCATTTTGGAGGTTTCTGCCCAACAGCGACTGTATTATTTATTTATTGCATTTATCATCATTAAAAATAATTATAGAAAATAAATAATTTAAAAAATATATATATCTTGCCTTGTTTTTGTTGCTTTATTTTTAAATCCAGTTATAAAAATTAAAAAAAGAAAAAAGAGAGACTCAATACTTTATTGATCAAATGAGAATCATTGATCATTTCAACTGGTATACAGAGGTTGCATTATCTCTGTGTTCAAAAGCGTGTCTGTGGTTGTTATACTACTGGAATTTTGGTATTGTGAAATTCACATCAAAGTGATTTTTTTTTTTTTTTTTTATAACACATCCCTTTTTCTCACCTTTTCTTCTCTCTGTAGGTAACATCAACGGGTGCACACTGAATTACTACTTCTTCCTCCTGGCCGCCATTCAGGGAGTCACACTCCTCGTCTTCCTCATTGTGTCTTTGAAGTATGACAAACAGAAGCCCAGAGCAGGGAGCCACAGGCCGTCTCTGACCAACTCATGACCCCCATCATCATCAGCCATACTCTCCCCTTCACCATTCCTCAACCTCCAAACCATGTGCCAAACTTTAAGCCTCTTAGTATTTTGCAAATGAGGTAGGATTTTAAAATATTTGACTCAAAACTTGAAGCCCCCTGTGTTTACTACAACTGGCCATCCTGAGAAAATTTGAAAGAAAACGAAACACAAAACTTATGCAATAATCAACTAAAATATTTAGTATGAAATGGTTGAAAATGAGGATTGTTCACTCCATCAGCGAACTGGTTTATAAAATGCTTGTTTATTGTAGTGTGTAGTTTGAGCAACACTTATTCACAATTTGGGATTTTTGTTGTTTTGACTGTCAACGATATTACTGAATTCATTTATAAATTGAAGGTGGATTTTAGATTGTTTACGATGGATTGTACTAATTGCCAATTTAAATTGAATATTTATTGAACCTTTTATTTTTCATAGTTTATGCTCAACAAGGTAAGACTGTACTCCTGTTCAGATTTATTTAAAATGGTCTCTTTTTGTGGTACTTTTTTAAAAACAATTTTAACGAGAAAAAAACAAAAAAACAAAAAAAAATCAGGCACCATTTGCAGTGTATGGAGTATCTTTGGCCACTTTTTTCATTTTAAATTATTTATACATACTAATTGGTTGTATTTTGAGATACTGCTGATAATAATTGGCTGATGTTTAAAATGGCAAAAATGGTTGGATACTCCTTTCAAATGTGTAGCCAATGAATCACAAGGAGGCGGAGCCCATACAGTTATTGTCTGAACATCAGTAAAGTGTTTTTTTTTTTTTTTTTTTTTTAATAATCAAATGAATAATTGTGTCCTTAACAGTTTGATTAAATTTTTTAACTTTGGTACTAAACCTGTGGCATTACAAGCGCTTCTTACTTGTAGATATTTTTTTATCATCAGGCATTAGTTTTCCATTAGCTTGTTTTTAATGATTTTGATCATAAGATCATAAGACACTTCATCGCCCTTTATAATGGTTATGATATAAGATAAGTGTATCACCTGAGAAATGATGAATTTGCACAAAGAGTGCTGATATCATGATGCACACAGCTCAGCTGACATCTTTACATTAGGAATATCTCTGCAAATGCAAATGAATACACCTGCATCTTGTTTTTTTAAGATTGTATAAAGTTTTTTTTTTTTTTGATGAACAACAAACCTCAAGCTCAGATTGTTATCACAATGAGGTTATGTAGTGAAATCACATTTGCACTAATCTTTAGTAAAAATAACATTAATAACTGAGGATTTAAAATCGTGAATTTTACATGCAGGCTTGTGATAGATCCTTCACAAAAATGTATACCTCAGCTTCATAATATCATCATGCTGTAGAGGGAGTCTTGCCTGATGTAATTTTAATGCACATTTTGCAACAACAACCCTTTTGCTGCAGTTTTTGCCAACAAATTAACTAAGTCTGCTGTCTTCGCTAAGACCACAAGCTTAACAAAATAGTACTACAACAATAGTACTACAACAGTCCCATTATGCTTCTATGCTGGTCCTTTTTAATGCGTTTTCACAAACAAGTAGATCCTGCAGTTTGAGTTGCACTTTTTCAGCAGTTACACCTTGTGCCTTTTAATGCCAAAGTTGCTCCACATGACTGTTGCAACTGATGCATTTTTTTTGTTCTCATCCTTACATGTTACATTAGGTAGTTCAAAACAAGAGCGATCAAAATCGTATTGACATTAGAGCAGTTCGAATCTGTGATCAATTTGGAGGAAAAAAATGTGTGGTTGGAGAAAAGGACATCGTTCATTTTAACTAGGCATAATCAAAATACTGTTTTAAAGTTTTTTTTTTAAGCATGTAAAATAATTCTGTTTTCCCCAAAGAGCCTGTTATCATATAATTCAAAATTTTCTAAAACACATACGAGTTTGTGCTGTGAAAATATACATTGTGATTTTTTTTTTTTTCATGCTTGTTTTAAATGAAATTTTCTTGTGGTGTTGTTGTTGTTGTTGTTGTTCAATAAAATGCATCTGACCTTTAGTGTTTATGTGAGCAGTTTGAAAATGAGTCGCCCGTTTATTACAGCTTTCATTTTCCTAGCTCATATGCAAACTTTGTGATCTCTCACATTCAACTGCATTTGTCTGATTTCATCAGATGAGCGTGAAATCAGAACATCATCGCTCTTTGCTCAAGCACATCTAGACTGACGAGTCATTTCCTAAGACTGTGACCGTCAGCGAGCTGTTTGAACTCCACAGCTCTTTTTCTTCCTCTCACTCTGAGTCAGACTGTTGACGCAGCCTATATATTTCTACCGCCTCCATGTTTTTTACAGTGTTATTCTCTATTAAAAATCAGAAGAGCTGAAGGTATAAGCACAGTATATCAATAATGGATGCTTCATGTGATTCTGTTAAGCAATCTAAGGCCAGTGTTCCTAAATATGTCCCCTCTTGTCTTGTAAGAGAGGCAGATGTCTCAAAACAGGATGTACCTTATCTTAAATGGCCAGTTCACCCAAAAAATGAAAATTCATCCATCCATCCATCGATCATAAAATGTACTCTACGCGGCTCCGGGGGGTTAATAAAGGCCTTCTGAAGTGAATCGATGTGTAACGAGCTACCGACATGACGGTCATACACATTTGACTTGTCTAAAAAGTGCTAACTTTCGAGACGTAGTACACAATGCCGTGACGTTCTACATTACGGCATGACGTACTACGCTATGTCCTGCGTTATAACACGTATTATAAAACGGTTAGTTCCTGTCCTTGATTCTGATTGGTCAATAGCTGTGTTTTATTCACGATAAAACACAGCTATGACTGCTTCACCCAACGATTCTGTGTATCACTACACAACACCCTTAACAACGTAAACTGTATGTTCTCAATTGATATTGTTGTTAATTGAAACGTACTGTATTATGTAGAAGAGTATTGTGAGAAAGAGATCGAGTGAGCGAATTTACAGTTTTACCTGCATTCAGATTTAGCATTTTCCTTCAGGTCAGTCCTATATTCATAATAAAAAACCTGTTTAAATGTCCGATGTATTGTCTTGTCCTTTTAACAGTTAAGGAGTTTTCCCATGACTGACAGTGCTAGTCAAAGCATTTGTCAGTTGCGTCTTGTTCCGTGTTCCGTGTAAAATTCTTCGCTATTGACTGACTCACTCATAAAGACAGTCTTTGCCTCCATCTAATGGCATAATAATGTCACTTCTGTTGCTGTTCACGGTCAGGGACTATTTTTTTTCCGGCGAAGGAAGGCTTTTAGTGACAGTTTACTTCATGAAAGTTGCATTGATACATATTTTTGGCTTTAATATTTGTATTGTGTGGTAACCGTTTTATAAAAGAAGTAAGTCGGATCCGTATGGCTGTCGCGCCTTAAGCTCGTTATTTATAAAGTATTAAATAAGGATATTTGTCTTACACAAACGCATTGATTAGCTTCAGAAGACCTTTATTAACCCCCTGGAGCCACATGGAGTACATTTTATGATCAATGGATGTACTTTTTTGGCCTTAAAAATCTCATCCTCCAATCCCGCTCATTATAAAGCTTGGAAGAGCCAGGATATTTTTAATATAACTCTGATTCGGCTGAAAGAAGAAAGTCATATACACCTAGGATGGCTTGAGGGTAAGTAAATCATGGGGTAATTTTCATTTTTTGGGTGAACTATCCCTTTAAAATTTTTTAAATATCTTTTTAAACGTCATTCAACATGGCAAATCTCATTTTTGAACAGGCTTCTAATGCAGATCTCTTACTGTTAATAGCTTGTTTACTGTGCAGTACACCGCTTTTAGCCTTAAAAATGAATTTGATGAACATTATTAAATGTTATTTACAAATAAAGTTTAATTGCAACACATGTAATATGAAATGTAAATAAATCAGGTTGCCATAATGCATAAACTATGCGTCATCAATGTGTATGCTGTATATAGATATGTATATAGATAGATATAGAAAGGGATTGTGATGTTAGCATGTTTGACCTGTGCTTCCATCCATACAGTACATCTGGCATGGCTGACTGCATTTCACACTTGATCTGAGACACTGACCTCACAGATCTCTCTGCATTTACAGTGTAAGTTCTTACGTGTGAACATGCTTGTGAACCATGAAGCTGCTCTGTGGGATCCTGTAAATGTGAGTATTGTGCATGTACTAGAAGGTAAGAGGTCAAGAGACAGTATCATATTAGCAGGGCATGAATAAACCTGTCCTGACTTTCTACTGCTGTGCAGTAGGGTGTGTGACATGACAGGACATAAACAGGATATTCTAATTGATCCTAAATCAATCCTTACACTTGAATTTGTGATAAATATGATTATCATATTAATAGAATAACCACAATCCAATGGTTGGCAGCAAACTAGCTAGCTCCTTCTGAGTAACAGCGTAATTTTGGCTAAATATGCAACCATGTTATTCATTCTGGCATATTTATATCAGAGAAAGTGTGAAAGTGGGAGAAAGTGTGGTGGTCAACTTCACATATGCCTTGATAACCAGTCATGTTATAGCCTTGACATCGTCATTGAATTGCTGTCAGTGTTGTAAAACAGTCAATCAATGTGCTATATTTATTTATTTATTTATTTATTTTTAACCTTGGAGACTTGCTTTAAAAGGCCTTTGTTTGTAGACAAAAAGATTGCCAGAAGTTTCCTACAAGTTATATCGATATGCCAGTAGGTGGCAACAAGTGGTTGTTTTTATGAGTGAGTCATTTCACCATTGATTCTTTCGGTTTATTCAGGAACGTCATCGCTGTTTGGCTCGGAGACGCTACGTGGTTGACTGTTCATCTGTGGATTTGTTTGCAACTATATTTGAGTAAGTTACTCAATCTTAACTTTACTGAATATATTCTATTTTCTTCCAAAGCTGTGTCGTACTCGTAATTAGAGTGTTGGTCTAGCTGAGTAGACACATGATGTTACTTTAGCTAGCGCCGCTTTGATTACATGTGCCTCGTGCCCACGCACTCTCGCCAAAGACCGACTCTTGCTCGTGTGATATTGCTTCAATATGTAACCTAGGATGTTATTAATATATACCGATGTAAGAATGTGTACCACTAGAAATTATCGAAATCAAATGATGAGTTTAAACTAAACGGCATTTGTCTTTAGTTTGACATCCTTAACTTGACAAAAACGCCCTATTTTATCCTCTGTAAGAGATAAAGTAGAGAGTGGTAGCCATACATGCCCAAAGTGTGCTTAATTGTATTAAATGTGCATTTATGTTGCAGAGAATACTGAAATATGAAACGTGAATATAAATATGTAATATTAAATAAAAGGCCACTTAAGTGTACTTAAAGTGGGTGCACTGACTGTTTCTTAACACACTTAAGTTTTTTAAAAAAGCACTGTAATAATGTCAAATTAAAAGTTTTACCTAAAAAATCATTTAAAATACATTTTAAATCGTTGCTTTAATAATATTTTGTCGTTCTTTAAAGTACACTTATTTTGCTGTTGACTAACATACAAAAGTAGCCTACATGTAAAGTACTTGATTATAATTTTAACAGTAGTTGTTCAATATGACATTTAAAGTTAATATATTTTAAATGTACTAAATTGCAACTTCATCATTACAAATGTGTAATGACATGACAGAAGTTTCAATAGAAATGATATTTAAGTATAATTCAGTTACCATAAATGCTTATCAGTACACAAGGCAGTATTTAACCATATTTCAAAGACAATAGAAATTATGATATTTAATATAAGATGTACTTAAGTCCTACTTAAGTGGGTCAAAAAAGCACTCTTAAGTTCAACCAATTACATTTAATATAAATTTGAACTACAATACATTTTCATTTAATGGCAAAAAACATGCGTTTAAAGTATATTATTTATTTAGTTTAATAAGTAGGCTTTTAATAAGTACCACACCTTTTAACTGAGATCATTGATTATATATCTGAAATTGTCTTACACCTCATTTAAAAAGTATATATGTCTTTACATTCTACATCAAAGAAGTTTGTTTCAGTTTGAATGATAAAACAATAGACTTTTAATTCAAATACTTGAGTTAACTTGAGGAGAAGTGACTACATCAACTAAATTCAAATGGTCCTAAATCTCACAAACTGTTGTTTACATATTTGATAAGAAAACAGCAAATACCATCAGTGGATTAAAATGATTTATGTTGCCAGATGGTGTAGTTACAGCATCAACCAGCAGGGACTAACTTGACCATGCTAACCAAGCAGACCTTGACCCTTTACCATGTGACTGATGATCCTGAGTTCAGCATATTCGGCCTGCGCCTAGTGAGAGGAAGACAGATGTACATGTCATGCCTAAGAAAAGAAAAAAAAAAGGCAGTATATAAATGGAGAACAGGATTTTATGTTACAAGTCATGCTGAAATGAAATGCTCCCCCCTGCTGATGATGCTAGAAAATGAGCAGACGTGATTATAAAAGATGTGTTAATTACAGCCAGAGATCCATCAGTCATTCTCCCTCTCTGTGCCATAGATTATTCCTCCCCTAGTCAGCTCAGCTTGAAGTGCCCTTCACAGATCACAGACTGCACCTCCATTCACAATACCCCTGTGCAACACGCTCCCGATATATCCATCTCGCTGCTGATAGAGACGCATTCAAATTTAATGGCAGGGAAACTGAACAAAAATAGAGAAAAAATGTAATTTGTCAGGATACTAGAAAACAAAACTGTCTGTGTGTGTGTCAGGGAAAGACAGAAGGCACGATCATGTCAGGCAGGATACAGGAAAAAAGAGCGGCCTCAGGCAATGAAAGAGGATGTGATTGATATGATGCTTCTGATAAAAGAGAGAAGCGGAACGACAGAGGAGGAGAAACGGGGATTAGAAATGTTGTACACTTTGACTTTATTCAATACGGTTGTTTTCATTAGGCTTAGACCATGAGATCAATAATCCAGCAGCAACTGTAATTGTGTAGACATGAAGCTACTGGTGCGTATTCAACTAATCTGAAAAACAAAAACAGAATAACTAATAAATAATTACAACAGAGCTCTGTGCAAGACTGGAGAGTTGTTATTAAAAACAGGCTCTGGTAAAGTTAAGTTGTCGTCTTATTTAGGACTCTGAGCAACTTTGCGGTTGTGGGCTGTTAGTTTACTCAGACTGTCTTAAAAGGTTAGACCCAAAAATGAAACTTTTAGGGTGAACTATCCTTTTTATGTCGTTCAAAATCCGTGGAACCTTTCATCGGTGGAACACAAAAGCAGATGTTTGGCTGGAAGTGTGCTGCTCTATACGTTGAAAGCGAATGAGGACAGATGCCAAGCTCTAAAATAACAAAAAGAAAAAAAAAAAAAGACTACTAAAGCAGATTTGGAAAAGAGCAGAAGTTTGTGTGCTATATTCCAAGTCTGAAGCCCTAGCTCTATATCATTAGAGTTCACCTGGTGCATGAAGACGGGTCACACCAGGTTTGTCTCAAAACTGTCACTCACACAAAACTATGGCTTTTACTACACTAAATGTATCTATCACTCAGGAAATAATTACAAAGAAATGGCAAGTAACACATTTTACTGTTGTTTTTTTTTTTTTTTTTTTTTTTAAACAATGTACTTTCATATTCTGCATCACCACATTCTACATGCCTTAATCCTTCCCAATACCTAAACCTAACAACAACCGTACAAACTATTAATAAGCAGTAATTAGGAGTTTGAGACAAAAGTCGTAGTTAATAGTTAGTTAAAGGGATAGTTCACCGAAAAATAAAACTTCTGTCATGGTTTACTCACCCTCAAGTTGTTCCAAAACTGTATGAATTTCTTTCTTCTGCTGCGCACAAAAGAAGATATTTTGTTGACGGCACCATTGACTTCCATAGTAGGGAAAAAAAATACTATGGAAGTTAGTGGTCCCACCAACTGTTTGGTTACCGACATCCTTCAAAATATCTTATTTTGTGTTTTGTGCAGAAGAAAGAAATTCATACAGGTTTGTAACAACTTGAGGGTGAGTAAATGATGACAGAATTTTCATTTTTGGGTGAACTATCCCTTTAATAGTGAGAATTGGACCCTAATCTAAAGTGTGACCAGGGTTTTTAGTATGGCATCAAACTGATTAAAGTAAATCAATTAATCCTAAATCAAGATAACCATCCACTATTTATTATCTATTCCTTATTACATGACTCTCTAGAATACTTGATTCTGATTGGCTGCCATATTTGCAACGCCTCCAACAGGTAATTTGGGCATGCAGAACCAACTCCTATGTACAGTACTAAACTAAATATCGAAATCTCTAAAACCTCTTGCCAAACTCGCATTTAAATATATTTCAAATTAGCAATAAAATCTGACATGAACTGCCTCGTAAATTTTCTTTCTTATGCTCAAATAGCATTAAAAAGCGTATATTTCAGGTTGGTAAAGCCAGTGCACACAAGGCTCAGGACACTGACAGGATTATGAGCTTCTAACGGTACTTTACCAACTGGCAATTGGCTATTTTAATTATAAGGCGAGACTTACTATGCCATATTGTGCACGTCACTTTCTCCCATTCATAGTAATACGACTGAACCGTTGGTATATACAGTCTTTGTTGGTTAATGGCAGGATTGAGTGCCGGTGAAATATTCTTGTGTAGTGACCACTAAGGTTACGTTTACACGACAACGACGTACTAAAAATGGAAACGTTTTTTTTTTTTCTTTGTACAGATGACAGTGTTATCAAAACTTATCCCCATTTACACGGATCCGTGAAAATGACAAACGCTGTATTACGCATCCCAGACGAGTAGTTGCCTCTGCACATACGCATTCTTTTAATGCGCATGCCTATCCAACTTATTTTTACAGTTTACTGCACATTGAAAAATAAGGTGGATAGACTAAACATGTAATACGCATGACGTCACCGTTTTCGCAGATTCGCGTTTTTGTAGTTTACACGGAGATGACAACTTGCACTTTGAAACCCATTTTCAAAAGTTTGCATTTTCAGGCCACCAAAACGCCGTTGTCGTGTAAATGAATGGCCAAAATGCATAAAAAGTTTTCAGTTGAACGGTGTCATATAAACAGCCCCTAAATGGTATATTTGACCATGTACTTTCATGCCTCTTGTATCTGCATTCTGGAACTTAAGCATAAAAACTTTGGTACATGGCTAAAAGTCCCCATTTAAGGCAATAAAATTAAAACATCACTGAAAAGAACAAGGAATCAGTAAAAGACAAAAAAAAAAAAAAAAGCTGAAAACTTAATAGAAGATAAGTTATATAGCTAAATGTTAGCTAATTAATTAATAAAAATAGTAACTTTAGATTTCAGATTCATAATAACAAATTACACAGTCAAACCAAAATTTATTCAGACACCTTGAACATTTCATTCATTAATACAGTTTATTCACTATAGTTTAAAAAAAAATGGTAATAAAATATGACAAGATCTCAGTTAAACTGTGTCAGAAAAAAATAATCTTAAAAAAATAAATTATGTCAGATAACACTTAAACAAAACATGGTCAGGTCAAAGTGTCTGAATAATTTTTGGTCCCAAATTTTTATCAATTTTACTGGTAGTCCACTGTATGAAAAAATGGGTATAGTATGTCACAGTTTATTTTGCTATCCTCACTTACATAAATTAACTATAGTGTCCTGCACCCACTAGTAAAAAATATATAAAAAATTATATCTAGTGTCTGAGTAATTTTTGGTTTGACTGTATATCATATAAAATGTGTTTGTCTTGTTACTTGTTATAATCTGCCATATAATGAACTGGAACAATTTTCAACAATTTCCATTTGTTGTTTAATTTATTGAAATGGCCGATACAGTGGCTCAGTTGCCTCATTGCAAGAAGGTCCCCAGTCGAGTCAGGAGGTCTTTCGTGTGGAGTTTGCATGTGTTTCCTCACAATCCAAAAGACATGCAGCGTAGGTGAATTAGACACAATAAATTGCCTGTAGGTGAGCCCTGTGATAGACTGGCCATCCAGGGTGTCCCCCGCCTGTGGCCCGAGATGCTGGGATAGGCTCCAGTATCCCTGCGACCCTTTAAGGCCCGTTCACACCAAGAACAATAACTATAAAGATAACTATAACGATATCTATATTTGCATCTACACCAACGAATGATAACGGTCTGTTTATTCTAAGCTCACGCACTGTCATTTCAAAGTGTGTACAACATGTTTTTGCTGTTTTTGTTGCATTTACACAGCTTTAACCAGCAGATGTCCTCAGCATGCTATGTTTCGAGTGAATAGCTAGTGCAATCGATCTATTCTAACATTAAATTTAGCTGACGAAGTCAATATAGTGGAATAAAAATAACACTTAGTCTTTTTCACTACAACTTCAAAGGAAGCAAGACAATGTTGTTGAAATTAACGCTGGATACCTGAGGTAATTTTATTTTACACTGTTTGCTAGCCTGGCATAATTATCTCATCGTTACTTCTCACCATTTAATCCGAGGGTATGACCGATTGTTTTCCATATATCCATTTTCTTTAAAGTATCCTTGAAAAGGGGGTTTGACTTGTCAAACAGTTGTGGCTTTTTCTGGACCTCGGCAGTTGACTTCTCCGCTGTGTCGTCTGCCATTTTAAATGTGCGAGCCCTTAAATTTGAATGGATTCTGATTGGCTGTCAGTGTTTTATCGTTCAACAGCTGGAAAAAAATCGTTCTGAAAGTGATCCATACGATATTGTTTCTCTATATCGTTATCATCATTATAGCTGTGGTGTGGACAGTGCTATTCTTTTATATTTAGAATGATATTTAGAACTATATCTTCATCATTATCTTTATAGTTATCGTTCTTGGTGTGAACGGGCCTTTAGAGTAGTGGTCAGCAACCTATGGCATGCAGAGCGAAAATCACAGATGCATATGTTGGATCTGAGTGCTAGCGCAGGTTAAAATCTCACTTTAATAGTATTTATTGCTCCTGACTTAACAAAAACAGGCTGTGTGACTGAGGAATGATTATCTCAGAATGTACATATGCGAGTTCAAGGAACTTTATCTAAATTAAATGCAAACACCTCTATTGTCAAGTGCCAGTGATTATCACTCAGTGTGCCAATGCCATAGGTTGCCCACCGCACCTGTAGAGGATAAAGTGGTTTGGAGGATGGATGGAATTGATTAAAATATACTTTAACCATTTTGGGTGCAGTAAATAAAATAACAAAATTTGCTCTCGGTTTGTCTTAGTTAAACCTGAAATCAGTCAATAACACTTTCTTTAATTGGTTAGAAGTGCAGAATCTCTTCCTTTCCGTCTGGTTCTCAGATGTCTGAGGCTGTTAATGATTTTCACTGAAGACTGATAGTTTCCCATTAATAAAACTGAGAAGGAAATACCATTGAGCACTTGCAAGAAGTATCTACTATAGGTTAATTAGACAATAATTGGCATTTGTGTAGTGAAAGGTTACAATATTTTGGCTTGAAGGATTGCGGTGAAAATGTCACATTAACATGTAGTACAACCATTATAGAATTCATTTGGCCTTTTTCAAGCAAGACTCTTATCATATGCTGCATAAATATTGGCATCTTTGGACTGCCCTTTTTTCCGCCAATGTTGGAGCTATTGTTGCGAATTAGACTAGAATTGATTGCTTTAATGTTTTGAAATTTATAGGGTAAACGTACCTATTAAGCTCAAGTACCCATTAAGCACACTACCATCTTTGAGCTCAGATTATAAAAAGAAAAAAAATTATGTATTATCCTACTTGATGTCTTAACCAATTGATTGATTGATGTGTTACTACATACCTCCTGCAATTTCAAGAAAATCAGACCATTGCACACCGAGATATGGGTATCCATGTGTTCACACTGTCTGGCAGCCATTTTGAAAGCTGTCTGAAAACTTTCACTAAAAGAGGAGCCTCTTAAATGTGCATTTTTAAGGTGGTTAAGCCTTTTTTGGGGTAGTTAGAACTACTTACTGCAAAATTAAGAGATTAATGTTTAGGCTTTTGCATATTATAACCTGGAACTTGCATGTGGAAAATTATTACAGTTAGATCCAAAAGATAGTTTTAGCAACATAGCGCAGATGCTACAGAACATAGTTAGCTCACTAGCTGTATAAGATTGTTTGCTACACTAATATATTACTTTTCAGGCATTACTGGCTTGTACTTTTAAATCCATAATATTATACATTTACAGTTTATTGATGGTCTGTGGTTTTAAACTGCTGCAATTTTTAAAGACTTCATATTATTGTTAGGTGAGCTTAAAGGGTGCACTACTATGAAAATCACACTGCTTCAGTGTGACATCAATGAGAAAAAGTATAATTTCATAGATATTGTCAATAATAGTTGTTCATATTAAAATATGTATAAACTTAATACATGACCTAGATTATTTATTTATCAAAATTGTGTCCTTTAAATTTAATGTAATATTTATTAATTAAAAATTGTTGCTGCTCCAATTTAATCTCGGTGTGCTCCCTTTAAGCTCATCCACATTAAACGTGACATTAAACAGACTTTAAATATTAACTGATGGTTGTCACTTTAAGTTAATCTTTATAAAATGATTAATAACTTATTTTCACAGCCTTAAAGGGTTGGTTCACCCAAAAATAAAAATTACCCCATGATTTACTCACCATCAAGCTATCCTAGGTGTATCCTCAGACTAGTACAATCGGAGTTATATTAACATTTTTGGTATTAAATAATGTCCTGGCTCTTCCAAGCTTTATAATGACAGTAAATAGAGGATGAGATTTTGAAGCCCAGAAAAGTGCAACCATCCATAATAAAAGATATCCACATGGCTCCGGGGGGTTAATAAGGGCCTTCTGAAGCAAAGCAATGCATTTGTGTAAAAAAAAAAAATCCATATTTAAAACTTTAAAAACTAAAATAACTAGCTTCCGACAGACGGCCGTACACATCAATTTACGGCGAAAGAGTGAACTCTTGACTTGACGCATGAGGTAATGACGAACGCGGAAGCGCAGAGGATAGAGCAAAACAAAACACCGGTCATGAATTAGAATATATAACTGATCAAATTGAATGCCTTGTTGCTTGATTTTAGTGTTCTGTTTTTTTTTTTTGTGATTGACTCAAATAAAAATAAAAAAATCAATTCTTTAAAAAGGTTGTTTAAAATAAACAAGAATTTTTAATAAAACGTGAACTTAATGGCAACAGGGGTGTGCTTAAAGGGTACAAAAATGTACCCATCAAGCACAGCCAGACTTTTTGCATTTAATAATGTACATCTTAATTATAATGCTTTTGTCATTTAAAATAAAATGAAATATTATTGTGTGAGAGATTAATATTTTATTTTAACATAACTTACTGAAATCAATATCCTGTGCACTAAAAATGTCTCTATAGATTTTGGTGAGCTTAATAGGTACGTTTACCCTAAGTGATTTAATTTCTTAAACCCAGAGAATTTCCATGGTCAAAAATGACTTGAGCAGAGTTTCTTTTAGTAATTTAATAAGGTTCCTATCTCAGTTGAAACAGCTTGTTTATGACGCTTCTAGCAACAAAAGGTTATAACTGAGATTTGGGAAATAAAGTATAATTTAAACAGAGCCTTGAGGAACTGTTTAATTGATTTAGTTAGGCAGTACTGGGCTGAATAACATGTTTACCTCTCAGGCTGAGGAAAAGGTTTTGTGACATTCTTTACCAACAAAAAAACGACCAAAACAGAAATGTCAAACTTGGTGACTCAAGGTCTCTTGGTAAATAATCTAAATATATCCAGAATCCAGCAAGCACACCTGCCAGAAATAAAACTCCTAAGGCACCAAAATCCAAACCATTCTATGTGCACTTTATTTACAATGATTCATTAATATTACAATCTTTAATCTACATGTCACCATCTGCATACAGTCCTGTAGCCTCATAAGTGAGTGCAGAGCATTGGCAAGCCTGGAAATACGGTTTAGTTTTTGTTTTGTTTTTTTAACTACAAAAGGTGCTAAAATAAAATCATTTAAAAAAATGAAGAGAATAGAGAACAGAATATAAATGAACATACAAAAAAGGTTTGATTCATCTTGTTAAAATGTCATATTTTGCCATATGTCTGCTATTCTCGCTGTCTTAGCATTGTCCCACTATTGGCATGTCACACCACAAGAATGCTTGGACATCCTTTATGTAATGGCTGATGTGTTGTGTTCAGTAAGGTTTATGTCGCAGTTGTTCCCTGGCTCGTACTTGTCTCTATTACAAAGGCATAAGGGTGAGTTCAGTTCGCACACATTGATTCAACTAAGCCACTTCCTTTAAAGCAGTATCGTTTAGCCGCTCCATGTAGTTTCGTAGTTCCTTAGAGTCGCCAAGTTCAACATCCTGACATACCCACTTAATGTCATCGTCAGGATCAACTCCCAAATTTTCCTTTGCCGGACTAACACTTTCCACTGGGATGGTGGTGAATGTGGTAAACTTCACACGTTTCCGTTTGGTTGTCGGCGAATCGCCTTTGCTGTCTTTCCCCGTGCAGACTGTAGCGGTGTCGGCTCCTCTGTGCACCTGGCCATGAACGTTCTTCTGCAAAGAACCACCATTGAGAAGGTGGCTACCTTCTTCTAACCCGCCTAAGCTAGAGTCCATAATGGTGATGTGCTCATCGGTCTGCGGAGACAAACTCACGTGGCTCTCCAGAAGTTCTGCGTCATTTCCCAGCCACACCCAGTCATGAGCGTGGTTCATGCTCTCCTGGCCCTCGATTGACATCTCCTTGTGTTGGTACTTGAGAGTGTACGAGATGCAATTGATGAGGAAGACCAGAATAGCTAAGCAGAAGACACCTAACAAAGCGTACATCCCAATTTCAAGGTCAGTAAGTCCATGAGGTATTTGAATGTCATCCTCATCCACGTTATGTCCTCGGGGAAGGTCCACTTGAGCGGGGAAGTCTGAGAAATCGATTGGAATGCCGGGCAACTGGCTCCCATCGTCTGAGAGCTTGTCTCCACCTGGTCTCCTGATGATGGCTGTTTTGGTCGTGGTGGTGATTCGTCTCATGTTACCATCCTCCATGTCTGAGATAGAGCTTCCATAGTAGTGGTTGTCCATTCCGGTCCTGTCCGGGAGAGACGGGTTCTGTCTGCGGTCACCTGGTCTGTTGTCCATGTCCTCTCCATCCTGTCCGTAGTCGCCCGGTCTTAAGGCGCTTTCGCTATGACCGAACTTCACACGGATGTTGCAGTTTCCGGCCGCCAGGACACTTCGCCGCTTAAATTTCTGACACACTTCACATACCGTCATTTCTACATGCACCAGCAGACCTTGCCCCTCGGCTCGTGCAGAAATAACCGGCCACTGGCCTGCAGCGTCCTGCCGTATGGACACTACATCCTCATCCAGAGAGGTAGCAGTCAGAACAAAGTGCTCAGGGTTGTACAGGTCCAGAGGAGCCATGGAGCCGTCGCTGAACTGCAGCCAAGCACTGATTAGCGCCTCCTATAGAGAGCAAAAAGAAAATCAAGATATATTTGACTGCTTCAGCAACAAAAGATGTATTTGTACCATATCAGCTATTGTATCAATCGATATTTAATTGTGCATGCTCATTTGCTTTGTTTTTACATTTAGGGTACATTTACACGACAACGATGTACTAAAAACAGAAAAGTTTTTTTTTTTTGGTTTGTTTTTTTTGTACAGATGACATTATCAAAACTATCCCCGTTCACACGGATTCGCGAAAAAAAGCGCTGTATTACGCATCCCAGACAAATATAGTAGTCAACATTTGAAGTGGATCAAAAAAGTTCAAAGTTGTCCGAAGAAGAAGGTTTTAGGACAACTTTGATGAAAGGTTTTGATCCACTTCACATGTTGACTACTGTAGTTGGCGGTCACTTTGTAAAGAAAGACTACGCGCCTGCGCATACGCATTCTTTTACAGAGCACTCGCGCCAAAGCGCATGCCTATCCAACTTATTTTTACAGTTTACTGCACTTTGATAGACTAAACACGTAATATGCATGTGCATGATGTCACCATTTTGACAGATTCACGTTTTTGCAGTTTACACGGAGATGACAATGGTAGTTTTTTCAAATACTTGCACTTTTAAATCCGTTTTCAAAAGTTTGCGTTTTCAGGCCACCAAAACGTCGTTGTTGTGTAAACACATAAAAAGTTTTCTGTTTTTAGTTGAAAACTGTCGTGTAAACATCCCCTGAGATTACTTTGCTGTCATCTAATGCTCACTTAAAGTTAATAAATATATTATTAGCAGATTTCAAAATGAATATTCCTTTTTCTTACTATACATTATAATGTTGTGATGCCTAAACTTACTTGTAGTACTTAAAATGATTGATTTTAATTAATGAATAATTGACAACAGGCCGTTGAATTATTAGAAAATAGTTATTTTCTAATAATTCAACAGACCAGAGTCACTTATTCCACTTATACTTCGGTTACCACACCTCAAGACATTGTTCAGATGTTGTATTTCAAGATATTGAACTACTTTAGCTGTGCATTTCCCTGGAAATAACAGCACACCTTAGAGCTTTCATCAACCAATCAAATTCAAGCATTCAACAGTCCCATATTATAAACTTCTTTAGACAAAATAGTAGAACTTTACTGTCAACATATATCTCATGCAGTACAAGGACACTTTGTGTCTTCAGGTTTTTGTCACAGCTGCCATTTCTTAAAGACAGAGATTCATCTCGTATCATGATGTTGTGAGTGACAAAACTATTAAACCATAGTACTATATATAATATATATATATATATGTATGCACCATTCCAAATTTTGCTATATATCCTAATCATTAACGTTCATTACTTCCATGAGCTCATTATTTCTACCTTAAATTAATACATTGCTTAAATTAATACATTATCTAACTGCATGATTTGTATATGTACATTTCTGAAATCACAATTTGGACACAGTCACCTCTGATAAAAATCACTCTAAATTGTAATGTTGACATGCATTCTCTGTAAAGCTGCTTTGAAATGATATGTATTGTGAAAAGCACTATACAAATACATGTGAATTGAATTGAATGCAAAATAGTTTCATGGCCAATAATACATGTGTATGACTAGAGTTTTTCAATTCTAAATGTTGTGTAATTTTTTGTCAATGGTGTGTGTGAGGCTTTTCATCAGGTCTGTCAAAAGAATGCTGTCTATGTACAGTGCCTGTGTTGGCAGTAGACAATGAGTTCGCTCCCTCACATTGAGGTGGAGCTCATGTCACTGCGTGTGACTTTACTAATATACTGTGTCTGACTCCACACAGCAATCCTTTAATGTAGGCCATGAGATCAGAGTGGTCTCTCCTCTACTTGGAGGGTCAGGAGTCGTCAGATTAAAAGATATGAGGAGATAACAGTGCCATTACGGATATGGGGCTGCATATAGGGATTTGCAACACACAAGCGTCTTAAGCTCTTCTCTTACCAAGACATCAATGCTCACTGTCCGCGAATAACACGCTACAAATCCTTCTAGAGGGCAGGGGAATCTCCCAGAGCACTCTAATCATGCAGTGAGACCGCAAATGAGGGAGGTGCTCATGATGATATCTGTAATACTTTAAAAGCATTCTGTGAGCTCCAGAAGGATTTTGTAATGTGTTTTAAACTTGTTTTTTCTTTTATGACACATCTGATTTAGATTTTTTCACGCTTCTAATGGCCAGCATTCTTCGAGATGGACTTAATTTTTTATTCATTAGTGCAAAGGCCATCATTGCATTCCAGTTTATCCTGTTGCAGAGTTTGGTTCTGTAGCTTTGTTCTCAACAAAACAGAAATTACACGTTTTAAAGCCACAACAATGATTGTTTCTTCAGCATAAATCACAGACATTTTTTCTCTAATTTGTTGGCCTTCTATATGAATATTTCATTTTAAAAATCTTATTTGTGTGGCAGAAAATGGCACATTGAATCCGAGCTCATTTAACCATCTAACTCAGACATTTTCTCAACAGAATATAAATTTTACTGAAAGAATTAAAAAAAAAAAAAAAAAATGAATACCATATTGCCTGTAACATGTCACTTTTTTATCATCTTAAATGTGCTGCAATTTATTCCATATTGCAAAGCAACTTGCATAATTCACGCAAAACATGCACAAAGCACTCATGTTCGGATTCGTTCTGGATGAGAGTTACATGAGCCCAAGTTTCCTTGTATAGTACATTTCTGGCATGCTGGTAGCTTCTGTTTCGCTTTACATATATTTGTTTAGGCTTAGAGTTTATAATAAATGGTACTGTAATTTATGTTTGTTTTATAGACCAGTTCTGTGTTTGCAAACAGCGGTGACATTTTTTTTGTGGGCGGAGCCTACCTGGTTGCAGAAAATGACAGTTCTGCAGTAGCAGTCTATGGAAGCCACGGAATAAAAGAATAAAGTTCATTTCGAGTTTATATCTCAATTCTGACTTTTATTTACTCGCAAATCTAAGTTTACATCTCACATTTCTTAGAAGGAAAAACAGAATTGTGAGATATACTCGTCATTCTGTTCTTTTTCCTCAGAATTGCAAGTTTATCCCGCAATTCTGAAATAAACTCACAATTGCGAGTTATAAAGTCCGGACTAGGAGATATAAACATGCAAAAACAAGAAAAAAAGTCAGAATTGTGAAATAAAAATGTTATAGGCTATGTTTAAAAGTTATCTATGTAAAATGTTATAGGTTTAACTATTTCATGCTGTAACTGTATATGTGAATATTATGTAGACTTACTGTTTACATCAAATTCCTGCTTTAATAGTAGATTAATCATTGCAGGTTTCCTCAGTCCAGTATGTGACTTGCAACATAAACGTCTCCGTTTAGTTTCAAAGGGCGTTTTCAATGACGGTATTCTATAAAAACGAAGACTATTTTTTTTGCGACATCCAGAGGCACAACAAGACATTTTTCTCTTATTCTGTGGATTTTGCACATTTTCCTCCACTTGTTACCGTTATTTTTCTGCAACCACTATGCGCGCGCAGCTGCGAGTGACGCAACTGTGACGTTTGCTCCTCACGGGTCTATACTTACATTTTTCATTCCTGTTCTGTTCCGAATACTGTTAAATTTAAGATTTGTTGTGGAGTGAAAGGAACTAAAATACATGTTTATAATGTTTGTGAATATTTTGTTTTATTTTAAATTATACCAATTAAAGTAAAATTAAAGTAACAACATGTAATGTGTAACAAGGACAATTTAAAATAGTGTTACCTTTTTTATTCTCAACAATGCAATTTTGACCTGGTGTGAAAAATTTGGTAATTAAAAAGACTATTTTAACTACCTCGTGTCATATACGGTACATTAAACTCTTTTGAGTTGTGTCTCGTGTGTTAATATGAGAAACACTATTTTATATGATGCCCTACTGATTGTAGCAGAGTTGCTGCCTTGTAGAGTGTTCCAAATCAGTCATTTATGGGGTTCCATTTCAGCTATGGGCATTTTAAGCACATTTAACATGGTGCACACCATCTGTGTGTTCTCAGTTCATTCTTAATAGGAGACTGTGGCAGACTGCAGATTGGGGACGGTGCTGAACAGCACGAAAGATAACCGTTACAGCTCGTTGTTCACGTGTCTGGAAAAGTGGCTGTACACATGAGAGATGGCTTGATAGCTAGCGCACACACAATAAAATGCCCTTTAGGATGCTGCCTTTGTAGGAAACAGGCAGCTCAATAGGTTTTAGAGGTAATTCTGCATAAAATATGAGAAAGAATACAATTATCTTTGTATGTTTCAAATATCCTGTTGACTTGCTTGAAATTCATGTTCTCACTCTGGTACTTAATATGTATTGTCACACCAGGTTCCACAGGAATTAACAGACTGTTAAAGCCTCTGAAATACACAAACACACACGTATGTCTTGCTTAATTGGAAGAACTGGGCTAACAGCACTGCGCTGATGCTAAACTGAGGTGTGTCATATTGATTAAGACTGTCAACTATAAGATAATTATATTGAGTCCAGGTACTGAGGCACTGCACATTCACCTCCATTAACAAAGACATAATTAAGCATGACAGCTGTAACCATAGGCAACAATAGTTACTTTCATCCCTGGGTTATACATCATAATTATGTAACAAATGACCAGTGTAGAAAAATTCTTCTTAAATAGGCTGTTATAGAAAGAGGAAATTGCGGTGAGTTTTGAAGGTGTTGTTATATAATGGGCAGCTGTTAGTGAATGTAAGTGGAGCATTTTTCCAGGAAGTATTTCCGGAGAAACGCACACCAAACTGTTTTCCAAGAGACTAAAGCTTACTAAATCTTACTGTGAAATAAAAGAATCTCAAGATAGATATTGTTGAACATTTTTATATTCTGATTAACAATTTGTGATTAATTCACATTAGTTGACATTAAGTGTGTGATTTCAGTGTTGACTTGGAGCGTTTAACAACTGTCTTTTGAAATGTATTTTTCCCACAAGTTAATTCACCAAACTTAATGATAATCAGATGCAAAATAATATTTTATAATCTACAATCTGAATCTATAATATATTAATAATTAAATGTTTTACATATATTGCAAAGAAATTAAGAAAAGCTATTTATTCCTCATACAGAACATTGGAACTAATGATCCATCAAAATACCTGCTTGTGCTGATGTAAACAACTTTAACAATGGACTAATTGTTTCTAGTCCTGGATATACATCGATCAGGCATAACATTATGACCACTGACAGGTGAAGTGAATAACACTGATTATCTCTTCATCACAGCACCTGTTAGTGGGTGGGATATATTAGGCAGCAAGTGAACATTTTGTCCTCAAAGTTGATGTGTTAGAAGCAGGAAAAATGGGCAAGCGTGAGGATTTGAGCGAGTGTGACAAGGGCCAAATTGTGATGGCTAGATGACTGAGTCAGAGCATCTCCAAAACTGCAGCTCTTGTGGGGTGTTCCCGGTCTACAGTGGTCAGTATCTGTCAAAAGTGGTCCAAGGAAGGAACAGTGGTGAACCGGCGACAGGGTCATGGGCAACCAAGGCTCATTGATGCACGTGGGGAGCGAAGGCTGGCCCGTATGGTCCGATCCAACAGACGAGCTACTGTAGCTCAGATTGCTCAAGAAGTTAATGCTGGTTCTGATAGAAAGGTGTCAGAATACACAGTGCTTCGCAGTTTGTTGCGTATGGGGCTGCATAGCCGCAGACCAGTCAGGGTGCCCATGCTGACCCCTATCCACCGCCGAAAGCGCCAACAGTGGGCACGTGAGCATCAGAACTGGACCATGGGGCAATGGAAGAAGGTGGCCTGGTCTGAATCATGTTTTCTTTTTACATCATGTGGATGGCCGGGTGTGTGTGTGCGTCGCTTACCTGGGGAACACCTGGCACCAGGATGCACTATGGGAAGAAGGCAAGCCGGTGGAGGCAGTGTGATGCTTTGGGCAATGTTCTGCTGGGAAACCTTGGGTCCTGCCATCCATGTGGATGTTACTTTGACTTCTACCACCTACCTAAACATTGTTGCAGACCATGTACACCCTTTCATGGAAACGGTATTCCCTGGTGGCTATGGCCTCTTTCAGCAGAATAATGCGCCCTGCCACAAAGCAAAAATGGTTCAGGAATGGTTTGAGGAGCACAACAGTAAGTTTGAGGTGTTGACTTGGCCTCCAAATTCCCCAGATCTCAATCCAATTGAGCATCTGTGGGATGTGCTAAACAAACAAGTCCGATCCATGGAGGCCCCACCTCGCAACTTACAGGACTTAAAGGATCTGCTGCTAACATCTTGGTGTCAGATACCACAGCACACCTTCAGGGGTCTAGTCGAGTCCATGTCTCGACGGGTCAGGGCTGTTTTGGCAGCAAAAGGTGGTCATAATGTTATGCCTGATCGGTGTATATGAAGCTTTGTTAAAGTAGAAATAAAGCAAAGATTCTCTTTCGATGATTCTTTCTTTTTAAAGCTACGTGACTGATTGTTTCTTCGGCATAAGTCACAGACTCTAATTTGTTGTCCTTCTGTATTTGTGTGGCAGTAAACAGCACATATTGAATCTGAGCACATATTTAACTCTGCCTTGTAGATTTTCCAAAATTACCTGTTTAGGATTGCTGAGCACTTCCTGTGTGGTTGCCGTGGCACTGATGGCTCGGTTACTTCCTGTGCTGAGCTGCAGGCTGAGTGTGAGACCACTGACCAACTGCAGCCCCAGTTCAGTGATGGTCACTCGATCATCCACAACCCTCACCGTCTTCTCTGCCAGGATAGAGTCTGACAGCGGGGACAGAACCTAGAGCAGAGCATACACACAAAAGTGCATTATTAAATACAAGCATCATAAGCAATCTGGGTTGGTGGATACAGCTCTGCCCACAAGGATTACTTCCAATTACAGGGAGAAATATCAGAAACAGAGAGCTGTAAACCCGTCTAGTGATTGATGCAATAAAAAGGTGTTACAGACAGTCTCCTGCCTGCCCACACTTTCACTGCAGACGAGCACATATTAGGTATCTGGTCTCAAAGCAGACAGGAAAAACAAAATAAATCCAGATGACTAACACCTCCTCAGACACATGTTTTCGCTGCAATATCAGCCCACTTTCCTGGAGACAGAGAAAAGTGGGCTGCGGAAAAGGTAACGTCTTAGTATTAGCTGTGTTCAGACATACAGAAAAAGTACAATGGAACAGTGAGAGGAGTACTTTGAGCAGCACAAGTCAATGACAAAGAAGAGTGTCCATGACAAATAAAAGGAAAAATCTAGTTTAAAAAAAGATGTGGCAAGTTCTTAGAACTGTACTCTTTCTATTACATTGCTTTCCTGTTTTTTTTTTTTGTTTTGTTTTTTTCCTATTTTCAATGAAAGTTTTAATTTTATCTCTTTCCCCACCACTGACAAGAGTTTTCCGTCATTTATGAGACAATGCTTCCCTGCCATTGACTAAGTTCTCCAGCTTTCTGTGTTTCTACTGTTAAACCGTAGGGGGCGCTATTATGCATCTCCTGAAAGAGTACAGAATCTCTGGAAAACAGGTGATAAAGAAGCAGAAACAAGTGATAAAAGCATTGCTTATGCATGTTGTAGTCTTTGAAGAAAGAAGAAAAAAAAGATTTTCTCAGCTTTTTGTTCAAAATGTCTTTTTTTCTTCTTTTTATTAAACTTACCACAAGTGTTGATAGAAAAAGAATGCATGAAGCTAGAATAAAACTGTTTTTTTTTCTTTCTGTTCTTTCTTTTTATATACTTTATGTTCAGATATTCATACAACAAAATATTCTGGGGGCCATGAAAGTTTTTTGAAAATGATCAAGATTGCTGGCAGTGGCTGGCAACTGTTTTAAAAAAAAATGCTGGCAGGGAAAGAGTTAATAACGTGTGTGTGTGCGTGCGTAAAAGTCTTAGGCCATCGTTAGATGTTTTAGCAATGATATAATGACCATATATAATTATTTCTCAGTCTCTTTAATAGAACATAACCAGAAAATACAGTAAATTTGTATGCAGTATTAAAAAACAGAAGAAAAAAAACAGCTTATAGCCTAAAGTGGCAAGTATATAGTGACGTCCCCTTATACTTGAGCAATAGCAGGAAACTGGCTCTCTTAAAACTAAATGGAATGGAAAACTTTCAAAATCTGATGAGAAGTTTCTCAGAGTTTCTTCTTTGAGAAAATGGAGGTCACACTAAATAGAAGTTTTTTGCTTAAAGAAACAATTTTGTTCAGATTTTTTCTTTTTTTTTCTTTTTGTGTACATATTTCCCGTCTTTTCTTTTTGTATCTTTATTGTATTGTATTTAACACTTTTTAAATCTGTATTATTACACAGCTCTGTGGAATACTTGATTCTGATTGGTCAATCGTGCCATCCAGCAGTATGTTATTCCCCGATAACAACCGCCGAAAACAGGTAACAAGGCTCATCCGGCTTACTAAAGTCAGCAGCGAAGTTTTGCATTTGGTGAGCTAATAAAATATTAAAACTCAGTCAAATCAATATTTTCTGTAGTTATTTAATTATGTCATCCAGTATCGTGGACTCGCTCTCTCGTTTCATACAAACGCAGCTGCTGCCATTTTGCGACTATTGTTTTATACACTGTTGGATTATAAGATAAAAAACAGGTACGATTTTAAAACCGTTTCATCTCAGATCAATATCTCTTATCCCCATAATTATTTATGTGGCCAAATGCCGTTTAATATGTGGTATGACTGTAATTAGACATGAAATATTGATCTGAGTCTAAATATTTTATTAGCTCTTTAAACGCAAAGCTTCCGCAGACAGAGCAGTTGCTAGCGCGGCAAGTTCAAACTAGATGGACATTTAAGAGATACGCTCTAGTTTGAACTTGCCGCGCTAGCAAGTGCTCTCTCCGCAGAAGCTTTGCGTTTAAAGAGCTAATAAAATATTTAGACTCAGATCAATATTTCGTTTCTAATTATTTATTATGTGGCAAGTAGCCTTTAATAAGCAGGATAATGTACATCCAGCAGGCTGATGCAAGACCCCTCCGCTTCGTGTCGGGGTCCTGATCACCCTGTCAGTGTTTATTATGAGATAACAACCGGCTGGATGCACACTATCCCTTACTTAGTAAATTTTGAAATGACACCTGACTAACATTAATAATACTGCAAAAGTATTGTTTGTTGTTGGTTCATGTTAACTAATGTTTACAAATGAAACCACAATAAGGTTAATTTGTTAACATTAGTTAATGTATTAACTAACATGAACTAACCATGAGCAATACATTTGTTACTGTATTTGTTAATTTTTGTTAACCTTAGTTAATAAAAATACAGCTGTTCATAGTTTGTTCACAGTGCATTAACTAATGTTAACAAGATTTTAATAATGTATTAGTAAATGTTGAAATTAACATTAAGATTAATAAATGCTGTAGAAGTGCAGTTCATTATTAGTTTATGTTAACTAATGTGGTTAACTAATGTTAACTAATGAACCTTATTGTAAAGTGTTACCAGTCATTTCAATAGGAATCCATGCAACTAACAGAAAGCTGCTTGATATGAAAGTAACATTGGTGTGAGTAGTTCTTCATGCAACGCTGCCTTTTTTTTTTTTAAATGATTGATTCATAAATATTATTACATTTTAAAGTCGCACCACATGACATTTCACAAACTGAACAAACCTCATCTTGTCATTAAAAAAAAAAAGGTAAAATTATCTGATATTTTAAGAGACTTATTGGCTTTTGTTTTTTGTTTTCATTTCATTTTGGTCGCACCACATGAAAATATACACATACCTGAATGCTGGTCATGCCTGTGTCCATGCCCTCCAAAACACGTCCCTCTCTCAGCCTGGCGATTCGGGGATTCTCTACTTTCAGGAAGTCCCAGACTAGCTCCGTAATATCCACCTGCCAATCACTGCCTAACATGTGGGCCACCTGACCTCGAGTCTCAGAGGAATCGGCCACAAAATGTGTGAGCACACGCACCATGGCCCTCTGGTACTGTAGAGTACACGTCTTTCCTCTCCTCTCTTCATCATCATCATCTTCGCTGTCCCGCGTCGACCTGAGAATGGGAAGGATAAAAGTCTGAATCTGCACCAGGATAGTCATTTTCTCTGTAATATTTAGCATTTAACCCAATCATGTTTTTGTTCAACTCTTCAAAGGTTTCATGAAAGATTTTTCATTTCACATTTCACAAAACAACCCTTTTTTTGACAGAAATAACTGGTTGTTGACACGCCTCCATTAAGCTTTATTAAGCTGATGCATCTAATCAAGGGAGGCTAATTAAGCAAATCAGTTTTATTTAATACTCTATGACTGAGTGACATTTACAGCAAGAGCGGGAAGTCCAATGAAGCTACTCCTTTCTTTAAGGACGTTTTTATCTGCTTTGATGTTAGAGGCCAGTGGATCAAGGTAAAAGGCTTCACAAAGATCACATATTCATATTCAAAGATGGAGCTTAATGTGCTTTAGTAATCAAAGATCAGTTCAAGTATTACAGTCAAAATCACTTCACGAATGTTTATTTATACCCACGCACAATCTATGGGTGAAAAAATAAAGTAAAGGTCATGGTCCTTTTTAGACGTTTTTTGCGTGGTACAGCAAAAACACAAAATCACTGAAAGAAAACCTCCATGTTGTGTTTAACTGCATTACATTCATTTTTTGCTATCTGTAAGGAAGGGGTGTGTGTGTAGGTCCTCGGGTTCAGATTACAGTGTGTGCAGGTATGGTAATGTGGCATATTGACTTTCACAGCACTGTAATTGAACCCATTTCATAAAGCAATCACATCCAACAATTACAGCATAGAAAAAAATCCTCCACTCACATGCAGAACAATTGTTTTGTTCCACCTCATTAATTATTTCTCCCTCTTACCACACACATAAAATACATATTTGTTAAATATATAACACATTTTACTGCTTTTGTTTATTACACTCAAGACATAGTACAAATACAAGTCATACTTTTAATGATTGAATGTATGGCTTCTTTCCCAGGTAAGTAGTTTATTCACTTTAAAGGTGTTTAGGAACAAAGTACAAAAAGTTTGTTATGGCGCTTTTCCACTGCATGGTATGGTTCAGTACGGCTCACTTTTTGGCGCTTTTCCACTGCATGGGACGGCTCGGTACAGCTCGATTAAATAGTACCACCTCGGTTGAGGTTCCAAGCATGCTGTACCGATACTAAATGTGACGTGTAAACACTGCAGATCACTGATTGTTCAGAGAGAATCGTCACTACCAGCATCATTGGATTTGAAACACGAGACACCAAACCCGCTAGATTTAAATAGTCAGTAACAGCCACCGCAGTATCATTTGTTTGCGCAACTGTTTTTAAACAACTGTCACACTAATAAGCGAGCCGTGCCAAACCAAACCGCGTCGTCCTACGCAGTGGAAAAGCGGCATTAGATTGACTGCAAAAAAGAAAAAAAGTTAAAATTAATATGACCTAACATGAGTTACAATTAACAATAGAATATTTATAAATACAAATTATTCAAAGCTAAATTAATAAATGCTGTAAAATTGCTGTATATTGTTAGTTATGATACCTAATGAACTAATGTTAATGAACCTTATTGTAAAGTGTTCCTGGTGCTATTCTTATACGTTACATTTATTATACTTGGTTGGATATTTTGTTATCTGGTGCAGTCACATTTTTGGCCAAATTTTGTGAAAAGCCATAGTCTGTTGTCAATAGTGTATGTGTTAAATGTATGAAGCACAGCTCACACAGAAGTCAATTTCAAACCAAGCAGCTTTTTGCGAATTTCTGTCACCAAACTGAACTTGAACGAAATGTGCATGGGGAAATCTTGTAGAATTCTTGATGGATTCCTATTAAAATGACTGGATTTTACCCAAGAAAATGTGCCAAACAATGGTAAATGTGACCGGACTTTAAAGGCACAATATGTAAGATTTTTGCAGTAGAATTTCTAAAAACCACTAGGCCAAGTTGAGAACTTACAATATCCCAAATGTTTCCAACTATTTGTAAATCATGAGAAAATCACGATTTTAACCAAGGATATGGGACGTGTCCGGGAGTCACCTGTCAATGGTGTCATTTCCGCGTTACCCTCGGTTCCGGTTTTATTTTGTAGAAACCATGGAAACACCAAAGACGCTTTAATATATTACATGTTTTATTAGACAAGGGAACAACTGTTTGGTTACATTTATAGACAGAAACCTAATTATTGTTATATAGCTCAACACGTTTAGTCTTATTGTTTAAATCTAGTTTTCTTGATTTTTTGCGAGTACCATGCTTTACCATGCCTCAGAGAAAAACACTATTTTGTGAAGTAGCTAACATAGCATAATCAGATGCAGCTTTATTTTTATTTTCAGCATTTTCTCCATCATACAATACGTTTTAAAATGAATTGCATGTCATTTATCAACACAAGCCACCCAGCATTTATTAATATGATATTCTAAAATTGATCTAGCTTACTGCGGTGTGCAACAAAGTGTCTCACAGCAGCACGTTATAACATTATTTTCAACGCAGTCAAATGTATCTAATATGAATAACAGTGCTGTGTTACACTTCCGGAAGAAGCAGCGCAGGTGACTGCGGCATAATAAAAGTTCCGCTGCTCACAAGACGCGTGTTGCGTTCGTCTCTCATTATCAATCGCGGCCTCGTTCAGCTCTCACAACACTCGGCCCTGCTCTGCTTCGTACTACAGTAACGTTAATAATCGCATCCATGAACATGATTTCTTCTCGAATCCCGTCCCGATTCTTTTCCACTGGCTGTGAGGTGAAGACGACATATCTCAAGATTACACGCTCAAACTCGCCGTCACCAAGCTACGCCTTTGTTTTGAATAGGCGACCTCTAGTGGCGAAAAATCTACATATTGTAGCTTTAAGGCAGTGACATTCAAAAACAGCTTAATTGTGGCCTATAATGGTCTAAATACTCTTTTCTCAAACTCTAGGTAGTCAACACCCATTAGCTAGTCAAGAACAAGAGCAAAATGTTCCCAACCATGCTATTGTTTATGATTAAGTGCAATTTTTTTTTATGATGTAAAAAAATCCATCCATGGATTTTCAAAAAAGCCACAGTTTTAAAAATGTCTTCATGGGAAGGGATATTAACAAATTGCTTTTTGTGATTTAGCCATCAGCTGTTCTGGGTGAGATCACAGTGGCAGTGCTCGGTTATTTACCTACACAGGAGGTCTGAAGATGATTCAATAAACAATATTTTCCACAAAGCAGACAGATGTCCCTTAAAGGGGGCAGCCCTCCCTCACTAGCACCACATATCTCTCTCACACAGCATCATTCCTTGATACATACTAGAATAGTCATTCCCAGCAGTTGGACTTTATCATGCCTGCCTGGTGTTGAGAGAACACTGTTAACACCAGTCCGTAAAGTGCGGGAGAGTCTGGCACTCTACACGCTACAGGCTTGGCATGAGCACAAAAATGCTCTCTTGGGTCAGTTTCTCTCTCACGCACTACACGGACCAACTGGCAATGCATTTGGCAGAGGCCGAAGAGCTTTGCGATTCTCTCTTACATACTTGCATACAAACATATAGCGGTAAACAAATGGATCATCAGTGCCCACTAGCACCAAACCGTAATGCTGTTACATCAGCAAGGTCATGCCTGTTATGCCCTGATAAATGAGAGTGTATGGAGAGGGAAATCAGTGGTGAATGCAAAACACACACACAAACACTGCCATATTTTAAGGTGATGAGCCAAAATTGACATTTTCTCCTCTCTTGGATGAAAAATGTCTCTGGGTCAAATAAAACAAATGTGAGGTGACATTGCCATTTTTAACATGCTCGTTCATCCTTGCTAAACATGTTCACATTGTGATAATCACAGGAAAGATGAATGTACTTTGGCATGCGCTATGTAGACCGGACTGCAGCTGTGTGAGCCAACTCTACCACTGGCTAATGAGTGTCTGAGCCGGCCTAACACGTGTTCATAAACTGCTGACAGAGTCTCTTGACTTTCTGTAGCGCTAGGTGAGCATGGCTAGGGGAGGCATGCTAATTAGTCGTGATGTGCTGACGATGAAATCTTTCATTTAAAAGCATGCATTTTAGAGGATACATGTGGAGATGTAGCCATTTGAGTGAGTTAAAAAAAAAAAAAATCATGTCCTGGTACCTCGAAACAATCTTGCCAACAAGAACAAAATTAACGTTAACCAGGGGCACTGAAATTGGTGAGGCCTCTGATCTAAACTTAGTCAGCTGATTTTTTCCAAAACTGGTGTTGTGCAGAATCCTGTTCCCCTGCAGAATCCTAAACCTCTTGGACCCCAAAGCTACTTCATTAGTTGACCTTTTTATAGGTACTATATTTGGTGCCTGATAATAAATTATAGAAAACCATTTACAGGGCATTTATTCTTAACCATCAAAATATGATAATATATTTTAAATTACATATCACATTATCGGAACAAGCTACACAATAACGAGCTTTATTTTGAACATCGAGAAAGGGGAATAGAATTCTGTGTTTGGGATCTCACATGACCTCACTTTATTGTAAAGCAGGGATCCTCAAATAGCAGACCGCAGTCCAGTTTCGGACCCTGGCTTGGTTCTGACTGGACCGTGAAACAATGACAATGGTAGCACCATTTTTAATTACTAGTTAACTTTTTTTTCCTGCTCATTATGAGGGCGTTTTGATTATGCATGTTGTCAATTTGTTTTTGTTTTTAAGCAAAATATAAAATGGTCCAGACTTCAAGAGGAAAAACTCTAAACCCCCATACAGTATCTTTCAGTCACATGGCCTTCTACCATACATACGTCTCGAAATGTAAAAATATTATTAGCTTGATAAAACATCTGATCTTTCCCTTTAATATTCATATCCAATTGAGCTAAACTGATGAGTTTTTAATTCTCAGACACCATTGTTTTGAGGGCCCAATATACTCGTCTTTGATGACAATTTTGACTGTTTAGGATTTTTTTTTTCTTTTCTTTTACAAAGTACTACTGCTGCCCACTATTCCAAACTATTCCAAAAAAATTGTCCGGACCTCTGCTTGGAAGGAAATATACAGACCGGACCTCTTGGAACTGTAATTGAATTGAATTCTCCTGTTGTAAAGTGTGACTGAAAAGTATTTTTGTTCTATTTCTATATATTATATTTATCTAATAAATAGCACTTGGTTGGATATTTTGTTATCTAAAGGTACGGGCACATTTTCAGCAAAATGTTGCAGGCAAAAACGATCCATTGACAGTACTAGTGTACTGATTTATGAACAAAGTGGCTTTAAGGCAAGCCTCCAAGGTCTGTTAAAAAAAAAATAAAAATAAAAAAGCAGTTTTATCAGAGAAAATTTTTGTGACAGGTAGTATTCAGTTTATGGCACTTCTTATTAATGTCTATGGTATCCGCAACCAGTGATTGACTGTTGCACAACTCTGAAAGTAATTCAGTGACGTTGAGGCTGTAATGTGATTGGTTATCAAGGCAAATGTGATCAAAGTTGGCCGTTACACTTTCTCCAATAGAAGAGCCGCTGACCTTTTTTATTTATTTAAAAACAAACGTTTTTGTTAAAGAGTTAAAAGCCATGAACCAAGCCAACCAGCTATGAGGTGAATCACAACACTACACATTTCGATTTGAAGCAAAAAAGTATTTGAAAATTGGACAAAAATACAAAGGTACAAGACTGTGTACTTAACGGCTTTAATGATGGAAAAAACTACAATCCCATGAAGCACTGTGAACAACATAATCAAATTAAAAACAATGGGAGAAACATAAAACTACTTATTTACAAATGTTGATTATATTTTATGTATATATATATATAGATGTATATATTGATGTGTATATATATATATATATACACAAACACACATAAAAACAATATATTTTAAGTTTATTTCAAAATATACATATACACATACAAACACTTAAGTATTTTGAGAGCGTAGAGAGATCGACTCGATAACGCTATTTGCAGTGCTTCATGGGAGTGGACGGAGCTAACAAGATCTTTTGGGGAGTGTTGCTTTTTTTGACTGATTGGTATAATTTTCTGTACAGCATCATGGGTAATGTAGTTTTTCACCAGTAATTCCACTGTTTTAAAAAAATAATCTGAAATAATATGGGCAGACATCTTTAGCAGAAGCAAATATCATTGATTAACAACCTCTTAACTCACAGTAGGTTTAAAAGGTTTATAAGTTACTGTTCAAAATCAATTTCCCTATGGAGAAAATCAATGGAGTTTTTACTTCCGGAACCCGACTGTTGCACTGTATTGTGTCAATTTAATCATCATTTATAAGTAGGGTTTTTAAATCTAAGTTTGACTGAACTAGCAACACCAAGCAGCGTGTGGGTGCTGCTGAAGTAACTAGTGTAAAGAATACTACAACATGAGTGAGTGGGTTCTTAAGGTGTCACCACAGCATTGTGCATTATTGCCACAGGACTGCGGCATTAGAATGGACTTGGAATCTTAGAATGGGCTCTGTCACAGAATCAGAATATGATTGCGTCAGGTGGCCATCTTGTTAGTGCTCTCTGAGATTGAGGCTGTCAGGAGGACGGCAATCGAGCCCCTCATTAGAGTCCACTCGATCCACCATGACAGACAACCTCCCACTACTGGAGACACAGCTCTATGAAGATCCTGCTGGTGTAGGGCTTTCTCACTTGCCTCATTTAAGTTCAATTTGGCTAGTGTTGTCCAAAGAATCATTATTACATACTGATTATATTCACCTTAATTTGAACAGGGATTTCAAATGAGTACACAAATTAGATAGCTCAGTCACAAAACACATTGAAGTTACCAGCAGAAAACTGATTTTTACATTTTCTTCAGAAAAGTTGGAGGTCGCCTAACAACTTTCCTAGTGAATTTACTAATTCACTGCTAAGATGTTCAGTCTCTAGGGCATTGCTTGGGTGTTGTGGGTAGTTGCTATGGTGTTGCTAGGCAGTCTAATTAGGCTAATTAATCTTAAAAAGGTCCACCCTTAAAGGGTTAGTTCACCCAAAAATGAAAATTCTGTCATTAATTACTCACCCTCATGTTGTTCCACACCCGTAAGACCTTCGTTCATCTTCAGAACACAAATTAAGATATTTTTGATAAAATCCGATGGCTCAGTGAGGCCTGCATTGACAGCAAGATAATCAACACTTTCAATGCCCAAAAAGGTACTGAAGACATATTTAAAACAGTTCATGTGACTACAGTGGTTCAACCTTAATGTTATGAAGCAGCGAGAATACTTTTTGTGCGCCAAAAAAATGACTTTTTCAACAATATCTAGTGATGGGTGATTTCAAAACACTGCTTCACGAAGCTTCGAAGCTTTACGAATCTTTTGTTTCGAATCAGTGGTTTAGAGCGTATCAAACTGTCACGTGATTTCACCAAAGTCACGTGATTTCAGTAAATGAGACTTTGTTATGTCATAAGTGTTTTGAAACGTTTCGAAATTTCAATGGTTCACCACTGGGGAGGTGTGACTTTGGCAGTTTGATACATGCTCCGAACCACTTATTCGAAAGAAAAGATTCGTAAAGCTTCAAAGCTTCATGAAGCAGTGTTTTTTTGGCGCACAAAAAATATTCTCGTCACTTCGTAACAATAAGGTTGAACCACTGTAGTCACATGAACTGTTTTAAATATGTCTTTAGTAGCTTTCTGGGCATTGAAAGTGTTAATTGTCTTGCTCGCAATGGAGGCCTCACTGAGCCATCGGATTTTATCAAAAATATCTTAATTTGTGTTCCGAAGATGAATGAAGGTCTTACGGGTGTGGAACGACATGAGGGTGAGTAATTAATGACAGAGTAATAATGTGAGTAATAAATGTGAGTAATAGTGACATTTTTGGGTGAACTAACCCTTTACGTTTCTATGATATTCAGATCCCTAGATATGAATGAGGTAGGATAAGAGTTCTCAGTGGAAGTATATGGGATATTTTCACACATTTTATCATCTGATTACTTAGAATCCTCAAAAATCCGCAATTGGAGGAATCATTTGTAATACAAATTGTACAGGAACTAGAGTTGCACTGGCCAACCGATCATCAAAAATTAAATTAAAAGAAAATCTTTACCATTGAAAAACATACACACTTCAGCTTTACTGGTGCTTGACCTTTTCAGGTAGAGTTACATACACAAACAACCTTTGCTTCTCTTACTTCTACTTCTTAGAAACACATAAATAGAAAAGCATAATGAGCAGGTTGATGTAAAAACACAGAAAGAAGCGTGAAGCAATTAGCATCTAACATTCATTCTGTGGACAAACATAGAGCAACTCATTAGCGTTAACAGCTTTGTTTGATGTGTATCCATACATAAACCACAAAATGAGCTATTAAGAAAACATGCACTTCAACTAACAAATGGGTATACCGTTAGTTATTTTGGTAATAGTACCGTAAACCAGTGGTGTACTGATAATCCAGGGTGCAAACCATGTATAAGGAGGCCGCAACATAGGGTCGAGGCCACAACATAGGGGCAACATAGAGGCAACATAGGGTCCCCCGTTACTGGCTTTGGGAGTGTTACACAGCAAAAAAAAAAAAAAAGAGACAAAATAGTCAAAATAGAGACGCACCTTTTTAAAAAAGATATGTTGCAGAACTAAACGGATATGAACACATCACTGTCACCACGCTCTTCCTCCCAGTGCTGCACTGTCAGTCTGCTGAACTGCCTATTTTTCCTACGTACTTTTTTTAAAGTAAAGCCGACAGTGTACATGTCAGGTACTTTACTTGTGTTGTCAAAAAGTTGAGTAGAGAAGTTTGGGAAGGAATGACACACAATGTACGGGACCTCCCGTTTAGCTCAAACTCTCAATGAATCAGTATTGTAACTGTCTCAAGAGCTTCCCTCAAACTCTTGGATTCACAATCCACTGAATACATGTACAGCCAGAGCAACCCGTTGGGAACTTCAAATTTCACCTATGAAGAGCTTCATATTTTATATTCTGTATTCTCAGCTTCTCACACGCATTGTGAATCATTCCACATGGGACATACGAAAATGGAGACATAAAGAAAACTGCCTCCATACCTCCAGGAAACCGTATATATTGACTTTATTCTATTTTGAATTCACAAGCCCAAGCCTCCCTGTGGGTTATAAGGAGAGAGGTGAAATGTATCCCTATACTTCAGTTTCGAATGACAACAAAATATTATAGGTGCATGCTGGGAAATTGCAGCCAGGAGCTATTCAATAGGTTTAAAATGATCAACCCCCCAAATGTGGTTGTTTCATAACTCAAGGATTTCTTACTTTTACAGATTCACTGACACCCCACACAGACTTTTAGCAAACCCAAGGACCCCCAAAATCAATACTATGATAACTTTAATTAGATTACATAATGATTAACATAATGCATATTAATAATTAGAATAATGGTCTGATTCATATACATTATTTTCATACTCAGATATGAACATGAACTTATATCCAAATGAAATTAATATGAATGCTTAATATAAACTACTGCTCTAATAATGATTACATAATGATTGTTAATGAAATCAATGGAAATTGTAGTGTTACTGTTTCTCAGTGGAGCTCAATAGTGTCCACTCTACATTTCACATTCACATTCGTTTGTATCACATCCTTTGTGCTATCATGGATTCACAACACTACTGTACTGCCCGACAGAGAGTTTGTTTAATGTCTTTCACACTTCAGAGCTGCTGGTAAGATCTGTTTCTCTGTGATTGTGTGGGGATTCTCACATTCTTTGCACTGCACAACTCTCAGTACAAATCGATATAAAAGGATTTTAGTGCATTTTCCCTTTTAAAGTTTTAACGTTTTTTAAAATTCATTTTTATTCTAAACTACTCTGTGGGTTTACACTGAAAACTGCTGTAATTTGTCTTCATTTATCTGATCATTTTGAAAGTTTTATATGCTCACTAGGGATAGATATCTCCTATTCTGTGCCAAACACATTTAAAATAATCGTTGGAGCATTTTCTTAAAGGGTTAGTTCACCCAACATGAAAATTCTGTCTTTAATTACTCACCCTCATGTCGTTCCACACCCTTAAGACCTTCATTCATCATCAGAACACAAATTAAGATATTTTTGATAAAATCCGATGGCTCGTGAGGCCTGCATTTAGAGCAAGTTAACTTAGACTTTCAAATGCCCAGAAAGGTACTAAAAACATATTTAAAACAGTTCATGCGACTACAATGGTTCAACCTTAATGTTATGAAGCGACGAGAATACTTTTTGTGCGCCAAAAAACAAAACAAAATAACTTTATTCAACAATATCTAGTGAAGTATGATTTCAAAACACTGCTTCGAAGTTTTACAAATCTTGTTTCGAATCAGTGGTTCGGAGCATGAATCAAACGATCTCAAACATAGACCTCAAACTGCCAAAGTCACGTGATTTCAGTAAACGAGGCTTCATTATGTCATAAGTGTTTCGAAATTTCAATGGTTCACGTGACTTTGGCAGTTTGAAATCTATGTTTGAGATTGTTTGATTCACGCTCCGAACCACTGATTCGAAACAAAAGATTCGTAAAGCTTTGAAGCTTCATGAAGCAGTGTTTTGAAATCTCCCTTCACTAGATATTGTTGAATAAAGTCGTTATTTTGTTTTTTTTTTGGTGAACCACTGTAGACACATGAACTGTTTTAAATATATCTTTAGTACCTTTCTGGGCATTTGGAAGTCTAAATTAACTTGCTCTCAATGCAGGCCTCATGAGCTATCGGATTTTATCAAAAATATCTTAATTTGTGTTCAGAAGATGAACGAGGGTGTGGAACGACATGAGGTTGAATAATTAATGACAGAATTTTCATTTTTGGGTGAACTAACCCTTTAATTTTTAAGTTCCTTTAAGTTTCTACCTGCAGGATTTTCAGCCTCAGTTCCCTTTCGAGTGGAACTCAAAGCCAAGTCATGGCTCACGCGAAGCATTCCCATAGCGTTAAGCCATGACGTGGCGCCTCGTTCCCCTCTCAGGGACCAGGGTTACATATGAAACCTGAGACGTTTTCATGTTTTATGGGGACATTCCATAGACATAATAATTTTTACACAGTACAAACTATATATTCCATCCCCTAACCCTAAACCCATCACAGGAAACTTTCTGCATTGTTACGTTTTCAAACATCACCTAGTGTGATTTATAAGCCGTTTTCATCATGGGGACCAAAAAAATGTCCCCACAAATTAAAAAATGTTTTGTATTACTGGGACATTGGTCCCCACAACTTGGGGTTTACCCACACACAGAAAATTATATAGGTTTTAAATATCTTCCCACAGACCACCTGTACATTCACAGACCCTAGATGAAAACCCTGGCAACAACAGATTGCAAAATCCCACAAACACACTAAAGGTTGAGATGTGTAGAAATATGTGAGTGACAGGTGTTTTAATTTCTGTGGAAATCTGCTGAGTTTTCAATGTGCATGCAGATTCAATGTTGGTGCCGATCACTAAATATTTTCAAAATCCGTCGCAAACATTCGTACCTCTGGGCATTACTGTTTACGGGAATCCTCCAGCCTTTTATCTGACTGAGTTCAGTATCTGAAACTTCGATGTGCAGGGGCAGTTTGGGAATCCAGACCTTCACCTCCAGCTGAGCCCTCAGGTAACCATATGTGAAGTTCACCAGCATTCGGACCCGTCCCCTCATCTCTTTGCCATTCACGTAGACGTAATCACACCTGTCTGATACCTGAGAGAAGAAAAAAGATTATGTCAGTGATGGAGAGGTGAGAAAAGAACGGGGAATTGATCTTTTCAAGACACCATAGTGAACTTCACATTACCAAAATCAATACAATGCATCTGAGCAAAAGATAAGGTATATCTGAAATGGATTGACAGTGAAATCTGACAATATTACGAAAATATTTTATTTTGAAGAGTCGGCCTTGACTCTCTGTGAAAAGTTAGTGTTTTGGTGTAAGTATCATCTTGATTCATGCACGCCGATTTAGGTCATGGTTAAATATCCCGTCTTAAGATTTCTGGGGTGTGTTTTCACCCTGACTCCCACAATCTCTCAGTCTTCTTCCCCACAGTCTTTCTCATCTCTTTCAGTTGTTCTATCGGTTTCTACCTTTGAATGAAAAGATAAAAGCAGTACTGGCTCTCACACATTTAACAAGGCACTACAGATGCCCGAGATGAAAAGATTGAAAGTATAACTGCATGTGAGTGTGGCTTTACTTTGTTATAGTATATGCTAGATCTGACAACACCTTCTGCTGATGTCACATATGGGAATGTCCTCAAATAAACAAAAGTCTGTGTCTTTTCTGGTCTGTGTTATGGATAATAACCAAAGTTCCCTGTAAGGATAATCATGTGATAATCATATGAAATGTCTAAAAGGTGCAGTAAGTGATTTCTGAGAAACGCTGTTAAAAAGTGGATCGGACTGAGCACCACAACACACTTGTAGCCAATCAGCAGTAAGGCGCGTATTAGTCTCGCCTAACTGCAGAAGGTCTGGACTCTGTCAGAGCTTTCACTGGCCAAGGACTGCCCAAGAGGACGTTTGACTGACATGTAACGCAACCAATCAGAGTTCGTTTTGTTCTGCGTCATGTTTAGAGGGATGTAAATGTAAAGTTAATGTCCCTACAATAATAGACTGGCGTATGTAAATCTAGTAAATTATTCATTCAAGAACGTTGTGCAAGTTTACTGCAACAATGGAGCCGTGGAATACACATACTTTTGAAATTGCAGCATTTAGTTGATCAGCGTTCTTCTTCCACGAGGGGATTTGGTGTCACAGCATTTGTTTCTAGGTGGAACATTAAAGAACGGGACACACACGTCTCCCGGACATCCTGTACAATTCAACCAACCAAATGACGACTTCGAAAATCCTGAAGTGTTTCTAGTTAAGTGTGCCATATGCATCAGACGTTCAGCCAACGGTCCGTGAGCGTGACGTCTGAGGCTGAGACTAGGCGCGTATAGACTCAAGATGGGAGAGGAGAGAGCGTGAACAAGAGGGAGATTGAAGAAAGACTGTAGAAAGAGATGGCTGAGAGACATTACAAAAGAGAAAAGGTCAGAGGAATATCACTGGAAAAAGAAGGGTTATGATCAGGCAAGAGCTTTAGGACCCGTTTTAACATTAGAAAAGCTTTCCAGCGCTGGAGAGACCTAAGTGGGAAGGCCTGAAAACAGACGCTGAGATTGCGTTTTTTTCTGCTCAAACCGTGAGTAACATTGGTTTTGCTATATTTCACAGAACCAAGATATGCTGTTGTTGAAATGTTAGCTATAATAACAGGACAGTTCTGAGTGTCATTGTTTGTCTGGAGCTGGTGTACTGATGGCGACTAACAACAAATTCTTGCTTGTATATACTCTTTTGTATTATATGTTCATTTTTTTTGTGCTTCCTTGTTCATTTGTCATCTTAGCTTTAATTTCGCAAAACATTGCTTCACTTCAACTATGATAAATAGATATCCACTGCATTGTGTGTTCATGCATTTTGGGGGCGGAGCAATGAAGGGAGGGGTGTGTTTGTTTGGGTTGATTTCAGATATCAACAGTATTCAACAATGATTCTCAGAAATCGCATACTGCACCTTTAAGCCAAAAAAAAAGAAAAAAAAAAAGAAAGAAATCTTACTGACCCCAAAAATACTGACCCCGAACCAATGTTTTTGTATTAGTGTAAGTGTGCATGAATTGGCAGCATACAGCTGAGCCAGGCACCAAAAGTCACCTTTCCTTTCCAGATGGCTGCTGGAGAAATGGGCACCACTTTGGTTAATAATGATGAGTAAATACAACAGCCTATCATAAGACACACACTCAGAGAAGACAGAAGGGCCATCTCATCCTCTTGCTGAGGAGTTATGAGGCCACATTCCAAAACCATCCGTTTCATAAACGTTGTCGAAATTACTTGGCTGTGTTCCCTTCTGTTGCGGGTCTCAAATCACTATGACTGGCTCGGTTGGACTTTGATTCCTCTAACCAGGATCTGACAGGGATGGAAACTACAGAAGCAACACACACACACACCATCAAAGTGTGGCCAGCAGCAGAAAGATAAAAGCATGCGAGAGCACACATACTCATACACACACCACTGGCACATGGCTGCAAACCCAAATTTTGTGCATAACCCTTTCATATTAATAGAGCTCCTAGGCTCTTTTTTATTTGTAAAAACATTTATGTTCCTTTTTTTTTTTTTTTTTTTTTTTCTCATAAGGAATATTAGGGTTTGTCTGTCAGGGTTTGAGTACTGCACAATCATTTCATGCTCCCTGTAGAGCAATTAGAAGATCCAGATCTCGTCTAATATTAAAAAGCTAGTGGTCACTTTCAATGCTTACAGTACACAGGTTTTTAAAAAGCATTAGAGGCACAGATCCCAGAATATTACCATATTAGGGAAAACTATATCAGGGATACAGGAATAAAAATCATTTGAAGCCTTAGTAAATGATCTAAATCCATTTTCTGAATTTTCCTAGTGTTGATTTCAATTTAACAACAATTTAACTCTGTTACCCAAGTTATAGAGTGATTTTAATTTATTTTATAATTCATTCATTCTAAAAAAGTTTAACACTAAAAAATTAAACAGTATTTAGATGTGCCCTATGTTTTTTTTTTTTTTTTCTAACAGAGCTGAAAACCTCATATGAAATGTATACATTATTAACTTTGATCTCATTATAATTCAACATTTTCTTAACGTTAAGCACTTTTTTTCAATCACCTTTTGTTACAAAGAAACAAAACTCATTTTGAAGAGTTTCAGCCCTTGTTTTGTAACTTATTCATGGAAAGTGCCAGAGCACTCGCAGAAGAGACTATTGAATAATGTCATTATACGTACTGAAAAATTCAAGAGTCATATTCCTGGTTCTTGCTGAACATTACACACACTCATAGAGCTGAGTGAGACATCTAATCCAGTATCAGAACATCATGGTGTGTTGCTTTCTACACTTAAGGGTTGTTAGAGCTGTGAGAGTTTGTTTCATGCTTGTCTGATTGATAGAGTTGTCTGCTGTTGGAGTTTCCTCTTCCTCTGTCTCCATAGCTTTATCTCTGTTGCTTCAACAAAGTCTGAATGCAAAGATGCTTAGACTGTCTTCTTGGGCTGACAAAGTTAACCTGTTTAATCACACTACCCAGACAGCAACATAGTGTGGCCCAGATCCGGCCCACATCTGGTACATGTACACTATGTTGCTGTCAGGGTAGGCAACAATAAATAAAAAAATAATAAAAAACAACTCAAAAAGGCATTCACTTGGCATTTTTGTAATTATTTTAATAGCAATCAAGTGCAATTTTGTGTATGTATGTTTAAGTCCAAGTTTATAAGTGCCCAGGTATGTTAGACCCTGTTTCAGCCTGTACAAACAATTATCAGTAAATGAAGAAGAAAGATCTTCTTAGTTGCTAAAAGCCTGATATACTTCAAGTGAAATCAATAAATGAACTGGTGTGATGTCATTTTGAGCAAAATCAGGCCAAAACAAAGTTTGTTTGATGTTCGTTTCAGGAGTTTGAGACAGCTTGCCAAAGCGAGCTTTCCTGAAAAGTTCCTGCTTTCTTTGACATGGAAATCTTCTGTTCAGTCCATTGAGTTTGGATGTCCCGGAGTAAAACATAAACACACTGGAGAGCCACTTTATAGAAGAAATTGTTACAAGTTGTAATTTTAATTGAAAGAGACACTGACACTGTTTTTTCATGTTTAAAACTGTAAAGCTGTTTGCTCTATAAATAAACGTGATGTGACTTTACTGGAGAGCTCGACTCATGCAAACATGCTTTCTTTACTTTCTTTAAAAATGCCGGCTGTTGCTTGTTCCACGACAGCATCAAACTTCTGTCACGGTCCCCAAAACTGAATCATGGACAGTTTTTAAAAGCCGTTTTTAATACCAATGTACTTTGTAAATGTGTTTATTTTAACCGTGTAGTGGCGCCAGATACTCTTTAATCGGTAATGACAAACGGAGACATAATTCATTTATAACATTAACAAGATGACTCGTTGAATTCATTTTGGGAGCGACAGCTGAATGTATTTTTTAGTAAAATGCCTGTATATAAGATTAGTATTGGCAAAGTTCAGAGGCTGTCATATATGTGAATCAACTTACTTTGTTGTGTATTTTCAATATGAAAAATAACTTTTATATTGATGGATTAATTGCATTTTGAAAAAAAACGTGTCATGGATTTATTGCATTTTGGGAAAAAAAAAAAAAAAAAAAAAAAAATCAGTTTTTATAATAAACCTTTTAAAATCAAAATGTAGATTTGAATTTTTAATGTTTTTATAACCAAAAGATGCTATGTGAAAGTTTGAAACAGAAAATAGTGGTTTTCATCTTGCCACTTTCTTGGTAAAGAAAACACCTTTTTACTCAAATTAATCAAAATGGAGTTATAGCGTTTTGGAACCAAACTCTTCATATTCATCTAAACGTCGCTCTCAGCAGTGTGTCATCGGAATATTCGCTAACAGTATACTGCTGGTCACGTATTTCGAACTTATTTTTACTCCTAAACGAAGAACGAAAAACAACTTCGCCATCAATATATCAGGGCCTTAAACTTGTTCATAAATCAAATCCGGATGGGACTTTTTACAAATATCATTTGTAATACATGTATGGTGGACGTTTAATATCATAAAAGTTCAACATATAAACACTAGGGCTGTCACAATTCCTTTATTAAATTCGAGTACTCGATTTAAAAAAAAAAATCTTCAATTGCAATTTAGCCATGTCGAGTAACCTGGAAAATACCGGAAGTGGTGCAATCCACGGACAGGAATCCATGAACCGCATTATTAGACCGTTTCCTAAGGCTTCATGATGTATTAAAACCATTTTAAAGCCATACTATAGCATAGTGCTATTGTGAATTCACGAAGGCTGTGATTCAGTTAAATAAATATATGCCCTGCGGGTTTACTATATATGCGCTTTAATTATTTGCGTGCAGGTTACGTGTGTCTAAGAGCGGCTCCGTTCACAGTAAATGCTGTTTCAATTGAACTGTTATCATTTACATGCGTGGAGTGCATCTCAAACTCCTTGTCTGCATATGCTGAGAGTTTGGGTGCTTGTAATGTCCATCTGGGAATGCAATGTGTGCCATTTCATCAGATTTGTAAGGTAAATCATTTATAAACCTAAGCCAACAGGAGAATACATCAGTATCTTTCTAAATATGCAAACTGTTCATCACAATTTCACAATAAAAGTTTAAATCCTCACTCTGAGTTTTAGTTTTGATGTCCACATGTTCTTGCTCAAGAAATTACCAGGCCATTTGTCATAATACCTGATAATAATATCATAATACCATATCTGATATATTGAAATATATATATATATATCTCAAATAAACACTGTTCTTGTGAAATTTCTATTCACCAAAGAATGAATCAACAAAAATATTAAACATCATAACTTTTCAAAACTGATAACAACAATAAATGTTTTTTTATTGTAATTAAATTCAGTTTCAATTTAGTTTTTATTATTGTATTTTTGATCTAATAAATCCAGTCTGGTGAGCATAAGAAACCATGTATTTTATTGTCTTTGTCGCAACTTACTTTCTACTAAAAAGTAAACTGCAAGTAAATTCCAGCAAGTTCACTGTGAATGCTTTGATTAATAAGGTACATTTCAACTATTCCAACATCACTAACTCAAATCTATTGTTACGGACACACAGAGGCACACAAACACACAACACATAGGCCGTCATCATTAATCACTGCCATAGACTGGGGAATCTCCCACCACAATTTTACAGCCATGACTATTCAGTCTGGAAAATTAACTACCTGTCAGACACATCCAATCAAGCAGCCATCTAAGGAATGAGAGGGCCGGACCATGAACAGGCGGCTCGTACATGTGTTGGACTGAGCAGGTCTGACAGCACAATTAACCAGGACTTAAACTACAACTATGTGGGTCCTCGTGAAGGAGGAAGTTATTTATAATCAAAGGTGAAATACATCCAAGAAAAGTACATTCAACTTTTACTTCCTCCTATTTATATTAAACACTTCATCTGCTCTAGTGGACACGGTTGGACTACTAATGTAGCTCCACATGTCACTCCTTTCGGGAGAACCGGTAATCTAAACTCACCTTTTTATGCGCTCATCAGTTTTACCTGACTGGCTTCCAATAGTGCTTTACATCAAACGACTTACTGGCTCCTTTGAAAGAATCCCAGATAACACTCCCCTGTGTGCTCTCTCTCACACTCTATACAGCATCATGGTATATGGCCCAAGAATCATCGATTCCTAATACACACACAAACCCACTAAAATACACACATACTTTTCACGCAAAGGTTTGGTCAATAAATTTTAGTTTTTACTGCAGATCCTTTGCAGCCATCCAGGTTTGAATGTTTTCAAAGTGTTCAGTGTAACACTGCTGATACTGTACACAACCTTCACAAGTTTTCACTAGCTTATTCCCAGAGTGCATTACAGTATGTGCATCAATTACAACTATACATTATGCACATCACTGCTCAAAATCTGAACAGCCATGGTTCTATATTAAGTTGAAATGCCCACAAGTGCATTCTTGGCTTAAGAGGCGTTTTCTACTTTTATAATGAAGTAGAAATTATTTATATCTTTTCGAGCTCTTTTGAAGTTCAATACAGAAATACTATATTAAAATGTCTCCCCTAGTACACCAGACTATTTATTGATACTATGAAGCAGAAATATCTAGTTCAGTCATGAAACTCTAGGGGGCGCAGACTGATGGTCCTTTACATGCAATCTGCAAGCAATCACATCATTACCATATGGTACAAGCCAGGGCTGTTTCTAGCCATTTTGGCAAACCCTAGGCAACCCCACCCCCCCAACCAGACCCCCACTCCCAAACAAGATCGTTTAAGATTACATAAAATTTAACAAAAAACTGTTTATATAAACACTCAAATCTTAAATAGCAACATGTATACATATTGATGCATTTAAAATCTATATATATATTTTTTATATTTGTTAATGAGGATTATAATTATTTTCCAACTTTCGTAGACTACACAATTGTTTTTGTTTTTTTTTTGTTTTTTTGTTCAGACTGCAGTTTCTTGGCACATCCACATTAGTTGTTACAGAAACGACACTAATGTGTGGAGGTTCAGTGCATTGTGAGTTCCACAGATTTGGAGTGTGCAAGCAGTTTTCAAATCTAAATACATTAGTTGTAAATTGACTGTTAAGGTATAAATTATGCCCCATTTACCATCTGTAATACCACTGTGTAGCCAAGATTCATACACTGTGCATATTTTATATATATATATATATATATATATATACACACACACACTGTATATAAACAGGTTTGTGCAATCCTTAGTTGCTAAGACATTGTTCTCAGATTGTTCTCAGACATATTTGTATGTTTTGCATTTGGATACATATTTAGATAAAATTTTTCAACGTTTAGATTTTTTTAAAAATATTGATATGTCAGTTTTTGCATTATATTACAATCAAACCTATAAAACCTTTTGTTACCCCAAACTACATATAAAAGCTTAATCAGTCACACGAAAGTAATCAGAATAAATACTAACTCATTGCGGGCAGGGTCAAGGCGAAATCCAGCTACTTATTTCTTTGTTACTCACTGATTCAGAGTCCTGCACAGGTCCTGTTTGATAAACCCACACCCGCAGTTATTAATAGCACATTTGACCCGATATCCGACAGAAACACTAATTTTTAGCCCGTACTCGATCCGACTCGTTTGACACAAAAACCATGACCCAACCCGCACCCGCATTAAATCTCCTGAGGTACACAAAAATCATTTTCTCATGTAGCCTAACACAAGCAATGAAACCAACATTAGGCATTCTATGTCGCTGCATTTAATTAAACATTGTATTAAACAACACAAGTAAAATAATAGAACAAATAATATTTTAGTAGGCCGATTTAAATGGAAGCTTAAAGCTAGTAAATATTTTAGCAGATTCACTCGGCATTTAAACACGGTTGTCTCTTCTGAAACTCAGCGTTTACCTGGCTGCTGGTCCTCTTTGTAGCAGCGCGAAAAATATTCTAAAACTTCTATTCAAATTGTGAATAGCTTATACTGAATACATACAGCGAGCAAAGCTGTATGTATCAGATCCAGTGCAATTGGCTACAATGCTCAGCGCTGCAAACCGTGCTGCCTTTAACGGTCTTCAGACAGAGCGTGAACACAAATAAGCACGGGACCATTTGAAAGCAGCTGTCAAATGCACCGAATTGAGTCTGCCCGTGTCTACCACGCGTCCGACCCGCACCGCACCCGACACGTAAATATTATTTGTAACGACTGAGACAAATCAGACACAATTATTTGTCATATTTAACAAATAATCTTTAAAACTCACTCTGCGGGACCCTCCCCCACGGACCAGCCGGGGCAAGGGCCTCAGTTACCATGGACCATCTGATATGGTTTTACGATCAGAAAGAATTTTGCAGAGACTTGTGACTCTGACTTAATTCTTTCTGAGAAGGACAAAATAAACCCTTTCAATCCTATATATCCTATATATATAACCACGTGAGAAATGTATTAACGTGTATCCAATTTTCCCCTCTCATGATTTTACTTTTATAGGGTTTGGCCTATGTATTAATTCTTTCTTTTGAACTCCTTTGTATTAATGTTTCAGAGTTGCATACTACTGTATGGTTAACTAAAATCACATGGGTAGCATGTTTGGCATAAATGATTTTGACTTTCGTTTCCCATTTGGTAATTTATGTTACATGTTGCTAACTCTGTGGCACATTAGTATTACAAGAATCTTTAATAGTTTCTTCTTCAACAACTCAGCCAGTTTAAGCATGCTCAAAAACAATGGCTCATAAAAAGCCCCCACAGAGGGGTTCTGCCGCTTGGAAATTCAACCTTCTCATTGATCAGGTCAACCCTGAGAGGTGTAACTTCTCCAAGACCTTAAAAGCCAGCGCACAATGCTCCTCCTCCTCTCTTGCTTCTTTTACGGACTGAAGAGACCCCCTTGCTGGGCAGCCTCTTCAGGCCAAGGCCTGTGGGCCTGGGCCTGCCCTGCACCCCAGCCATGTGCTTAACTAAGAGAGTAAAGGACTCTTTCCCACTAAGATTCAAACTGACCATGCAAGTTTGTCATCGGTTCTTCATATAACGCAGAACTTGATTGCAACTTCAGCACCATCGGACTGAATTCTCAGGACTTCCTACGGCAACAGTGTATCCAGACGCTCTTCAAAAAGGCCGAGGCCTAATGCAAGTATCGTACAATATACTAAATTGCTGCTAGTTAGTTAAAGTTGTGAACCTCCTTTGTTAACAAAGGAGCTTTGTAATGAATACTGATGATTCTTTCCGGGTTTTTGACTCTTCTCCATAGCTCCTCCTGTTTCCCACTTCCTATCATTCCTTATTTTACCCATGTACATGTGACTTGTGTGTATGTATGTGTTTGTTAGTTTAGTTATGTGTTCGTGATTTAATTAATAAAACCTGTGCACAATACATATTTGGTTCTGACTCTCTGTCTGCAATAGATTGTCTCTTAAATGATCAGATCTTATTACCAGCTCTAAGCACTGTAAATGCTAAGAAAGAATTATTTTTCTATTAATTATTTAATATTAATTAATAATCAATACTGAGTGTTCACAGGATGAACTGATTTACTGATTGTAATATTAATGTAGCTACATCAAGTTAATCTGATTAATATTTCCCCTTTGAGCTGATTTGCTACATATTCCACCCGTTACATAAAATTTGGTGGGTCACCCATCGCGTGCAGGACTCTGATCTGATTGACGGCTTAATCGGAATGAAAAGCCTCATGTAAACACTTTAATCGATCCAAGTGAGCTCAATCCGAATGAAACTTCGATCGGATTGGAAGGGGTGGTTTATTCCTTTTCTAATCCGATTGAGAGGACATGTAAACACTTGATAGGGTTGAAAACTAAAACTGGAAAGGACTGCGCATGTGCAATGATGTAGAAATGGCGTAATGATGTATGACGTGCAGAACTAGATGCAGTTGTTAAATAAAATATCATAAATGACTGTTGCGTTATTCTAAAATTCTCCTACCACTCATCGTCTGTGAAGTGGAGCAAAACTACGTCCCATCAGTCCTCACTATATCTCTCCCACAGATACTTTATTTTGGGCATGCGAAGGAGTGTTTTTACTGATTGTTAAATATAAGCAGCACGGCACAATGGTTCTTGTGCTTGAAATGGCACTGGCACAAGCTGATTGGCTTCTGTTGATCATGCAGCCAATGAGATTGCTTGCTCAACATTTAAATAGTCTGGTTTAGTGTTTGCAGTAGGCTAGTCATGCAGCGCACTATCAGAGTTCCTCTGAAATCTTCCACCACCCCCAGCTCCACCTGCCTAGATCTGCTATGGTATTTACAGTATGTATGTCTTTTTATGCAGCAGCAGCATATCTTTCAGTACATGCTCACAGCAGTGTGTCTGTATATATATATATATATATATATATATATATATATATATATATATATATATATAATATACAGACACACTGCTGTGTCTGTATATTATATATATATTAGATGGCGGCAAAGTTTGGTGGTGGGTCAGTGTAGTCAACATTTGAAGTGGATCAAAAATGTTTGAAGAAGAAGGTTTTTAGGGTAGCACTTTATTTTACAGTCCTGTTCTCCATGTACATACAATGTACTTATTACAGTAATTACAATAACTGGGTAATAACTCGGTACTAAACCTACCCCTAAACCTAACCTTAACCCCTGCAGTTACCTTATATTACCCAGTATTTTCTTAGGTAAGTACACGCAAGTACACGTACTGTAAAATAAAGTGCAACTGGTTTTAGGACAACTTTGATGAAAGGTTTTGATCCACTATATATATATATATATATATATATATATATATATATATATATACACATACATACACACACACACACACACACACACACCCATATTAGAGTTGGTTGATAGATGACTATTATTCAGCAAATGAGCTCACATGATTACTGACAATGTTAGGGCTGGTGGTTTTGACTTGGTTAGCCAATCATAACAGAGATCATTTACATACAGAAGTCTTACAGTACTGTTACAGTTTAATTCTTAAGGCAAGAGAAACAATGCAAATGTAAAAATAAATAAAGACTTTGTGCAAGAAACTTCGACTAATATTTTAAGTGGACCTTTGGGAGGTAAAATAGTACTGAAGTGACTATTAAAAATGACTATTAGTACAGTATATTGTAAGGCAGCTTAATTGTTAAACAATAAATAATTCTTCATTTGACCATTTAATTATTTCCATATTATTATAAAATGGTTAGTTCCTGTCCTTGATTCTAATTGGTCAATAGGCCATGACCGCTTTACCCAACGGTTCTGTGTATCACTACACAACACCCTTAGCAACCACTCTTAGCAACATAAACTGTCGGTTCTCAATTGATATTGTTCAGTGAAGCTTACTGTATTATGTAGAAGAGTATTGTGTGAAAGAGATCGAGTGAGCAAGTTTATTACCTGCATTCAGATTTAGCATTTTCCTTCAGGTCAGTCCTATGTTCATAATGAAAAATCTGTTTACATGCCTGATGTATTATCTTGTCCTTTTAACAGTTAAGGGGTTTTCCATGACTGAGTTGTGTCTTGTTCTGTGTTCACAACAATTCAGTCTTTTCAACGTAAAAGTCTACGCTACTGACTGACTCACTCACTCATAAAGACAGTCTTTGCCGCCATCTAATGGCGTAATAATGTAACTTCTGTTGCAGTTTACGGTCAGGGACTATTTTTTTCCGGCAGAAGGAAGGCAAGTTTACTTCATGAAAGTTGCATTGATACATATTTTTGGCCTTAATATTTGTATTGTGTGGTAACCGTTTTATAAAAGCAATAAGGTACTCGAGGCTAGTGATGTATCGCTTCGCGTCGTGCCTAACAACGTCCTTCAGCCGTGACTTATTCACGATACAGCACAGCCTCTCGTACCTTATTGCTTACTTATATAAATTATGTAAATTACTAATTTGCATACTTTTTAACATGAACGCATCTTGTAAACTCAAATCAATTAAATTCATAAACTTCAATAATTTAAGACGTGTCGAAGAAACCTAGATGAACCTCCTGCAGTTACTAGTAGCTAACATGTTAACATGTTGAATGCAATTATTTTTAACTATACAGTTATGCAATGTACAGCACAACAAAGAGGAAACCAGCTACTAGCAACATTTGCTCATTGAAAAAGCAACATACAACATTCTCTTTAACCACCCATCATTGAGCATAAGCTCAACTCTTTACCACAACATTAACTCCCCAAAATCCACCATAACGGAATCTCTTCTAAAATCCAACATAACGGAACATTAAACATTAAACACAAAAAGTCTCTCCCCTTTCTCATCTTGCTGAAAAGCACATAAAATAATATTATTTCAACATTTACTTTTTATACAACATTTATGCAATATTTACTCTTTATGTAAAACTGTCAGTAAATACATTTATAATGTTACAAAAGATTTCTATTTCAAATAAATTATGTTATTTTTTATCCACAAAATTATTAAGTGGCACAACTGCTTTCAACATCGATAATAATAATAAGAAGAAGAAGAAATGTTTCTTTAGCACCAAATTGGCATATTAAAATGATTTCTGAAGGATCATGTGACACTGAAGACTGGAGTAAAGAACTGCCATTACATGAATATATTATAAATATATTTATATATATTTATAATATGTTTATATTTTTATATATGAATAAATATATTAGAATAAAAATAGAGTTATTTTAATTTTAATATATTTTGCTATAATATTTAACAATATTACTGTTTTACTGTATTTTTGATCAAATAAATTTAGCCTTGGTGAGCATAAGAGACTTCTTTCAAAAACATTAAAAATCTCACCGATCCCAAACGTTTGAATGGTACTGTATTGCACATCCTACAAATTTGCAACCAAAGTTAATTTTTTTCCTTGTATTTCTTTTTTTTTTTTTTTTTTTCATAAGCAATATCAGATCAAAGAGATGCTACACAAATCATAGATGAGATGAACACTAAGGAAAAAAAAAAAAAAAAAAAAAATCAAGCCTATTATGAAGGAAAGAATGCAGGGAAAAAAAACGTCTCAATAAGCACCTGCTCTGAACACATTGTTTTGGAAGTGTAGGAAGTACTCTTCTTAGTACAAGTACAAACGTCAAGTGCAGATAGCTTTCAGGCATTTTGAAACTGAAATATGTTGAGTGAGAATTACAAACTTTAATCAAGGTCAACTATCAAACACTCTTATAAGCTCTTGAAGTTCTCAGAAGTTGGAAATTGATCCCACTGTTTGTGACAAGATTCAAAGAACTTCAGGCGCTTTGATTTGAAGTTGTTGTCAGGATGACCTTACTTGCCAATGTTCCCACAATTTGTGACAAAAGCAGAATTGACGTATTTACAGTCTGCAGTTCAGACATATTGAGTCACAGACTGCTACTGAAGCAGATTACATCAGTAAAACTGATCAAACAAAGCCATCAGCATGTCTGGAAACATGAAATAAGTGTGACCTCATGTCAGGGAACAACTTCATAAATAAAGATCTCCTCTTAGTATTTTAGTCAGCATTTTAAAACAGCTTAGTGGAAAAAAATTAAACAATTAGCAACACCACATGAATGCATAACTAGTGTGCTTTCAGCAGTTGTAGCCCTGCTAAATCACTAATAAAGATAAAAAGCTAAAATTTTCTATTTAGCATGTAAGGACATGATATAATGCAGCACAATATAGCCATTCAGTATTTTGGCACTGCTGTTTTAGCAAAAGAGATGTAATTTAGTCCATTATGCGTTACATTTATTTTCTTTAATTATCTATTGTTGTGACTACTGGCAGGCTGATGGATTTCAGTTTCAAATTAATTGGGTGAAAATGATCCAAAAATGGTACATAATGATCCAATATCCAAATTGGTTGTCATGATATAGGAAGAAATTTGCTTTTACTTCAATCTCTGGCGGAACAAAATATTTTCAAATCTCTCACACTCCTTTTATCAACTAGTTCCTTCTTTTATTATTAAGTTCTTTAACACGCACATACATCCCTCTCCAAGGAAATAGAAAATTCATATCAAAATGGTTATCTTTATAACGCACTACAGTGATTATGATCCAAGGAAATCCATTATGCATTAGTGTGTACGCCCAGAGATCCATTATTTAGCTACAATGTCACACTTGTATACTTAACATTAATCCCCTTCAGTAAAATGATTTGTCATTCTGCTCATGTTTTATAGAGATATTTTCACATGGTCAGCTGAGGTCTGATTGAGTAATTGCAATGTTTTATTCTATGCCTCAGTCTCCATAGCATGTCTTTGTTACACACACACACATATATTTTTAATCACGATTAATCGCACACCCTTAATCGTGAAATTAAGCATACACCATTTATCTTGTTTAACACGTCCATTTTGCCATCATTGCCTATATCCAACAAAGTAAACCATCAGATTGAAGTGTGATTTTCACAAAACTGTATTTTTCAGCTTTTTTCAAGGTAAATTTAGATGTCCTTCCAAAAAAAGGACACCAAATAACCAAATGATATGATTTCATATAATTCATCACAGCAAAAAAAAAAGTTTCAGAATTCACAGTGTATAGTATGTGCAACAGCAGCTTGTTTACATTTTATACAAGTCAAGTTGCCATACTGAACAGGACCACATGGAGATGCCAAAAAAACCTAAACCAACCGCCTTGACCTGCATATATACTAAAGTACACAGCAACATACACAGGACAAATCCAAACATTATCCTGAATGTGTGTGAAAACAACGTGAATGTACTGAAATGTGTCTGTGCATAAATACAATGTGCGATCAGTGCGTCCAGAGCGCTCATACATGATTTGTTTGTGCATCAATATAACGGACTCACGCGTGCTTCTGTACGTCACCGCAATCGTCTTTACTTTGATTGCAATCCTCATCCATCAAAACTTTTATAGCAAGAAGCTGGTTTGCTTTATCCAGCCGAGAAACGTAGTTTTCATATCATCTGGCCATACGGCGGTGGGATGTTTCGACGTTCCGTTCAGACAGGAACAGCGCGATGCAGGAGGGCTTGCGCTCTTCAGATACAATGACAGAATGTGACAGACAGTTTGTGTTTTAAAGCGAAACAGGCACTGGAATGAATAATTCTCTATGCCATCTCTGATATAATCAGCATGGACTTTAAGATCATCTAACTGTGTGACGTAAATTATGTTATGATGCAATTTCACATGTTTCCGTAATTTTTTTCGTTAAATGCGTCAAATTATTTTAACGTGTTAAGGATTTTGAATTAATCGCATGTGTTAACGTTGACAGCCCTAATATATATATATATATATATATATCGATTTTATTAGAAAACATTATTACAAGCTTACAGTTGTGAATCAGGCTAAGGTAAGGAGATAGTTTTGAACACTGGCTGGTTATGTACTTGCTCAAAAATTTATTTTGGATCATTTTTAACCAAAAAAAGTTACGGACTGCAGCTTTAAGCATGTAGATATGGTCAAGACGAGCTCCTGAAGTTCAAACTGAGCATCAGAACAGGGAAGAAATGTGATTTAAATGAGGCATGCTTGTTGGTGCCAGACGGGCTTGTCTGAGTGTTTCAGAAACTGCTGATCTACTGGACTTTCATGCATAACCATTTCTAGGGTTTACAGAGAATGGTCTGAAAAAGAAAAAATATCCAGTGAGCAGCAGTTCTGTGGGTGAAAATGCCTTGTTGATGCCAGAGGTCAGAGGATAAGTGACCAGACTGGTTCAAGCCGATAGGAAGGCTGCAGTAACTCAAATAACTCATTACAACTGAGGTCTGAAGACATGCATCTCTGATTGCACGCCGAACCTTGAAGCAGATGGGCAACATCAGCTGAAGACCACACCTTGCGCCACTCCTGACAGCTAAAAAAACAGGAAACTGAGGCTACAATTCACATGAGCTCACCAAAACTGGACAACAGAAGATTGAGGGGGGAAAAAAACAACAAAAACATTGTCTGGTCTGATGAGTCTCAATTTGTGCTGCGACATTCAGATGGTAGGGTCAACATGAAAACATGGATCCATCCTTGTATCAACGGTTCAGGCTGCTGCTGGTGGTGTAATGGTGTGGGGGATATTTTTTGCCACATTTTGGGCCCCTTAATACCAGTTAGGCATAATTTAAAAGCTGAAATCATTCTTGAACATGACAATGAGTTCACTGTACTCAAATGGCCTCCACAGTCACCAGATCCCAATCCAATAAAGCACCTTTGGGATGTGGTGGAATGAGAGATTCACATCATGGATGTACAGCCGACAAATCTGCAGCAACTGTATGATGCTCTCATGTCAATATGGACCAAAATCTCTGAGAAATGTTTCCAGCACCTTGTTGAAGCTATGCCACGAAGAATTAAGGCAGTTTTGAAGGCAAAAGGGGGTCCAACCCAGTACTAGCAAGATGTACCCAATACATTCCTTACAAAAAAAAATGTAGTAATATAAAAGCATTTTTACAGTGCAGGTAATAAATAATTTACTGCCTTGCATTGTTCTAGCCAGGCCAAATATAAGAGACACTCTGAAGCTGCAGTATGTAATTTCTTTACCTAAAGCGTCACTAAATAATGACCGGTTTCACAAACACTCCCCCGTCTGCCACTGGTAAAGTTAACAGTTCAAAGTTAAGTGTTAAACTGGAGGAACACTCTGACTGAAGCCTAAATATGTGCTTCATGTGGTGACAACTAAATTACTTGGTTATATTACCTGGTTATTTAATGAGTGAATCTACATTATATTAAGCTAATGGAAGTCTTTTTAAGGGTCATATCAGATAGAAATAGCTCCTTAAGGTAATAACTGCACACATTCCATTTGCACAGCATATCTGAAGTAATTTGCACAACTTCAGTTACAGTATGAATTGGGATAAGCTAAAACTTTTACTCATGAATATAAATGAAATGTTAGGCCGAAAGTTGGATTACTGCGGTCTATGTAAACATATACAACGTTTTGATCATTTGCATACCACCAAAGCCTTTAATGCTTTTAAGAGAGAGTTTTAACTGAAGCACAGCTGTGTTTTTAACTTTGAAAAAACACATTGAAATTAGCAATTAAAAACATTCTTACGAATGTCGCTGGCATTAAATCACTCACACAGTGGAAGCTGATTGCATTTAAGTCTTTTGGGTCATTTAAAATGAGAGAATTTCATGTCTAAACAACCTCAACTTAATAGGCCTGTCAAACACAAATTATCATCTCCAGAAAAGAAATCATACAATCCAATCTTGTTTAGAAACAAGCTTCAGCAGATTTCGCCTCATGCGTAATCAAACATATCATAATTATATACGCTATGATTGAATTTGAGCTCATACGTGACCGAGACCCAGCTGGAGGCATTGAAAAGTAACCCAAAAATTTACAGAAAAGAACAAAATGGTCAGTGAACTTCCACTGTGAAAAACAAATGTGCCTCATATTACTGAACATGCACTTATTTAAATCTTAAAAGTATATTTTAAAAAAAACTGCACTTTCACTGCACTGCACATAATATTAGTTAATATATTAAATATATATAACGTAAATTTATCATATTTTAAATGTACTAAATTGCAACATCATCATTACAAATGAGTAATTACAAATATATTTAAATACATGACACAAGTTTCAACAGAAATGACATTGAAGTATATTCTAGTTACCATAAATGCTTGTCAGCACATTAAACAGTACACTTTAATTATATTTCAAAGACAACAGAAGTAATTATAAATTTCCATATAAAGATATACTTAAGTTCTACTGAAAGGGACAGTTCACCGAAAAATGAAAATTATCCCATGATTTACTCACCCTCAAGCCATCCTAGGTGTATATCACTTTCTTCTTTCAGATGAACATAATCAGAGTTATATGTAAAAAATATCCTGGCTCTTCCAAGCTTTATAATGGTAGTAAATGGGGCTCAAGATTTTGAAGCCCAAAAAAGTGCAACCATCCATCATAAAAGTAATCCATACGGCTCCAGTGGGTTAATAAAGGCCTTCTGAAGCGAAGCGATGGGTTTTTGTAAGAAAAATATTTATATTTAAAACTTTATAAACTACACTAGTCAACATTTGAAGTGGATCAAAACCTTTCATCAAAGTTGTCTTAAAACCTTCTTCTTAGGACAACTTTGATGAACTTTTCTGATCCACTTCAAACGTTGACTACTGTATTATAACTGGCTTCCGGTAACGGCCGTATCCACGTCTAGTTCCGGTGAAAGAGTATGACGTATGGGTGTAGTTGTAGTGTAAGCTTAGACGCCTCTCGCTGTTCAAACAAATAGGGCTGTACAACAAACTCAAGCTCCTCAGATTTCTCTTTAAAAATTCTTGTTTTAGACTTGTAATTCGTGACCGGTGTTTTGTTTTGATCTATCCTCTGCGCTTCCACGTTCGTCAATACGTCATGCAGGGTTGCCAGGTTTTCACAGGGGGTGGCACGGTAAAAATCACATTCTGGGGGGTAAAATCCACGTTTTTTGGCGGGGCTCCCTTGGTAAAATTTGCATTCCAGGGGCTAAATATCACATTATTTGGGGTTGATTCAACCCGCGGCAACAGTGTAAAAGTAGCCCAATTCCGTGGGAAAACAGCGGACTTGGCAACACTGCTCTTCCGCCGGAACTAGACTCGCATACGGCCATCGCTGGAAACCAGTTATTATAGTTTATAAAGTTTTATATATGGAAGTAATATATAATACGGAAGTTATATGTAATAAGTTTTATATATTTTTCTTACAAAAACCCATCGCTTCACTTCAGAAGGCCTTTATTAACCTCCTGGAGCCATATGGATTACTTTTATTATGGATAGATGCACTTTTTTGGGCTTCAAAATCTTGAGCCCCATTCACTACCATTATAAAGCTTGGAAGAGCAAGGATATTTTTTAATATATCTCCGATTGTGTTCATCTGAAAGAAAATACACCTAGGATGGCTTGAGGGTGATTAAATCATGGACTAATTTTCATTTTTGAGTGAACTATCCCTTTAAGTGGGTCAACAAGCACTCCAAAGTTCAGCTAATTGACCGTTCGCAAAGATCCGCCTCCAAGCCATCTCTCACGCCACACATCATGTTCTCACAGTGAAAAATACATTGCGGAGCAAAGAGGACACTGACAATGTGTCGACAGACAAGGCAGAGCAGGTTACTTTTGATATGAAACAAAGTCTCAAATTTTGTAATTTTTAAAGAAATTTAAACAATAAATACCATTTTGTGGCTCTTTAATGTGTTGCGACAGATCGCTGTAGCGCCTCAGATCAAGCGGCTCATGAACCGATCATCTTTTCCTACTAGTTCATTTATAGCATCAAATAAACATGAATGAACCACATTTCAACCACAGAAAGACGTCAGTACACATCATTTTTCAAGTTCAAGTCCACCAACGTTAATCTACTAACTCCCCTGACTGCTTTGTTGGACAAAATAACGGATTCGGCGTTATGATTGGTTAGATCGCCTGTCAAACTCCTGGTGAAGGGTCAGTTGCATTTCATATACATTTAACCTAAAATGCATTGTGATTTAATAGCAATTAACATACAATTAAGTGTATTAAAAACATTACATTCAGTTTGTACTTACTGTAAATATATTCTTTTAAAGTATATTATTTCCATAATAAATACTCTTTTTTAAAAGTATACTTCTTCACAAAGGACATCACATGACATCTTGTCAGCTTTTTGCAACATGCTGATTAAGAAATTGAGAAATGGATCTCCACTGAATGAGTGTCAGAGTGAGAACAGACAGGTGGAGAACATTTTAAATCAGTCAAGATATGAAAAGAACTTTCAAACAGTTCCGTTCAAGTTCAGATTGATTTTTGAAGCATTTATAATTAGTGTCTGTGTCCCTACATGATGAATAATTATCACCTCTATTAATCACTGGAAAAACTTCATTAAGTATGAATGAAATTTATTGTGAGCTTCATTTGAATACGATCACGTTGATTAAAAGTCAACATGACACAGCATGCTTTGGTTCAGTTGTTCATTTGAGTGAATCATTATAATTAAAGGAGGCAAGAACACACTGACCTTAACCACGTCTTCATCAGTGGACTGGCACTGCACAGCGTCTGACACGTCCGTAACCGTCCCGTCTGTGCCCACCGTCACCACCTTCACTGGCACTGCCACCGTCTTCCCGTTCAGCACTGCAGTGTTCAGGATCTCTGTTTCCTGTGAGCACAGACACAAGAAACATCCTTACTTCATTCCTTCCATTACTCATTGATCCGGCTCACGCTTTCCTTCCTTCATTTGTCTCTATTAATTCTGATTAGTGTCTTTCTTCATTGGTTCAAGCTTTCATTTATTTGTCAATTTGTACATTCCTTCATTCTTTCCATACTTCAATCATTGACTTGTTTTTTCACTTGTTTGTTAGTACAGTCATTCCTTTCATTTTTTCTTTCATTTTCATCCTTACTTCATAAATTCATTTAGTTGATTCATCTGTTCTTTTCTTCCTTCTTTCCATCATTCATTCCTCCTCCTTCCTTCATTCTTTCCTTCTTTCCATTTATTAATTCGTTCTTTCAGACACTTTATTTCCACCCACTCATCATTCATTCATTGATTCAGTCCTTTTCTTCATTCATTTCTATTCCTTTCTTCTTTCTTGATTTCCATCCGTCCTCCCTCCTTCTATAATTATCTGTTCCTTCCTTCTTTCATTTATTCCTCCTCCTTCCTCTTTTTCATTGTTTTTTTCATTCACCTGTTCATTCTTTCCACAACCACCTGTCCTTCGTTCCTTCATTTCTTTCTATCCATTCATCATCCATTAATTCATTTTTCATTCCCTCATTCTTTCCATACTATTGTACATTCATTCATTCGTTGTCATTCATTGTCATTCCTTGCTTCTTTTCATCCTCCCTTTATCCATTTAGTTCATCTGATCTTACCTTCCTTCTTTTCATTATTTCTCCTTCCTTTCCTGTCATTATTCATTCATTTATTCTTTCACTCACTCCTTTCCCTCATCCATCTACCTATCATTCATTCATTCATTCACATTTCCTTCTTTTCTCCATTCCTACTTCTATAGTTAATTATTTACTGTCCATCATTCACTCCTTCATTTATTGTTTCATTCATTCCTTTCTTCTTTCCATCTATTCACCATTCATTGTACCAGACATTCATTCATTCATTCATTCATTCATTCTTATTTACTATTTTCAATCACTGGATCAATCCTTACCTACTGTAAATCCTTTCTTTATGTTTGTTCATTCCTTCTTTCAGTTATTCATTCTTTTTTCCTTCTCTCATTATTTCTATCATACATTCATTTCATTTCAGGTGTAGTCATTCCTTCCTTCACCTTTTTCATTTGTATCCTTCCTTCATTTAGTCATATAATTCATTTGTCTGTTCTTTCTTTTCATTCTTTCATTCATTTCTTTTATTCATTCATTTTCTCATTCACTCATTTTTCCTTTTCATCTATCCTTCATTCATTGTTTTAGTCTTCTCCAGATTTGTTTGTTCATTCATTTATTCCAATCCTTCCCCAAATCCCATCCTTCCTTCATTCTTACTCCCTCCTTTTTTCCTCCTTTCTTTATTTCCTTCCTTCCTCCATCCCTTCTTCTCTCATACATTTGTTCTTTCCTTCACTCCTTTCCGTCCGTCTGTCTGTGACTCCTCCATCCTTCCTTTTCTCATTCATTTGTTTTCATTCACTCCTTTCCATTTTCTTTCATTCCCATCCACCACCCACCCATCAGTCTCACTCACTCACTCACTCACTCTTTTCTATTTCTTATCCATCATTCATTCATTCCTCTTCACTTTCCTTCATTCTTTATTTCCTGCCTCCATACTTCTTTCCCCCATTCATTTCTTCTTTCTTCTATTCCTTCCATTTCATTCATTCCTTCCTTCCTTCCTATAACCCCCCTGAATGTATGATAATAAGAATGTGACATGAGGAAAGAGGAGGGGCAAAAAAAAAAAAAAAAAAAAAAAAAGCTTACAAAAGGAGAAGAAGAGGAAGTCAAAGAGCAGAGGAAGGAGGCAGCAGGGCAGTGGGTTTGACAGTTCGGGGAGGGGGTTCATTAGAAGAGAAACAGCCCGAGTCCTTAACCTTTCAGCCACAGAGACACACTGTTTCAGACAACCACATAATTGAGACCATTACAGTCAGCCTGAGAAACTCAGCCCCCATTGTGCCATCCCTGAGAGACAGGCAGACATTGGTAATGTAGTCAATTTACCTCATTAGCAGATCACTTTCAATTAACCAATCTGCTTGCCCTCAATGTCCAACAGCGGCAGCGCAGTTACTGCAATCAGACGGTATTCATTCACTGTAAGCGCCGTCTTTCCATCCTCATTTCTTTCTCTTTATTTCACTCTTTTATAAGAGAGCAAGATATGACATAACCTAATCTCAATGAATGCGTAATGACATGCTCAGCTTACCGCCATCTTACCAACTCTGCCTTATTATTCTCATTACCACGAGCACCACTTTCTGTATCTCTATCTTGTCTTCGATAGTTCTTCCTTTTCATATTTTTTTATGCGAAAAGAGAGGAAAAGAATGAGGAAAAAATGAATTTGTCCTGACAGCTGCGTGTTTTCCCCCCCATATTATATATTTTTTAAGCTGATCTGCTCTTTACAGGCTTGATTCCCTGTCATTTCTGTAATGCTATTACTGGAAGACTATTTTTTTTTCGGTTTAATTCTTGGATCATGTCAGTGTGTATCCCGGTTAAAGAGACTGTGGTGTCTTCATGCTTTGATCCACTATCTTGACTCGGTTTGAGCCAGTCCTTTATGGCAAACAGGGGGGGTCACACTTCTCATGCATCCCTCTAAGAATGGGCTTATAAATGTTTGAGATGTTTTTGTGCGCTGAATAATTTAAAGACAGTGAAAGAGAGCAGTGAAATCTGTGAAGGCATTTTACTTGAGACAGAATTTGGCTCAGAGTAAATAAATGTTTATATGTGGACGCAAATGGAAAATGCATGCAATATCTCTTTTGCTAAAAGAAAACTTTTTGCATAATAATAATTATTTAGTTTATTTATGAGCCACTTTAGACTTTATTTCTTTTAGGGCATCCCAAAAGGAGGTTTTGTCATATTTAGCTAACTTTTGGTGACATTTTTTCAGCAAATCTGTCCTTAGGGTATGGCTAAGTAAGTTTAGATACACACAGAGAGACCTCAAATTTTATCAGTGAGGACCTTGCTCAAATGCAATGGTGTTCATGCTAAAATAACACCATACCCTACTCTAAAACGTAACCTTGTGACATTATTGGATTTAAAGCAAAACAAGATTTGGCTGATTTATGAGCATTTCAACTAGGGAGGACAACTTCAAATGCCCTCCTTTTATTTGTTTTACTCTATTTTACTATATTTTTTTGTTTTTGACCAGCAAATGTCGGACATGAGTGTTTTGTCAGGCCATATCTGAGGCATCACAACATGTTTTCATCAATATAGGTTATAAAATTTACTTCAGCTCTGTGGGCACTCACTTTTGCTTCGCACTGGCTATTTAGGACAGTATTGGCAATGATTCAGAGACAAATGCTAGACTAAGAGACTCTTCTCTGCTCCTTGAATACATAAAACATTAGCCTTTATATATAGTGTTTCTTGAGTAAAGAAAACACTGTACTTATCCAAAGAACCAGTTCTTTATTTAACCTTCCATTTGAAACAAGGAGAGACGGTCCAAACTGTGTGCAGCACTTCATTCACGATAGAGGAGGGTGGAGTTATGAGGTTTTACTGACAGTTTGATGATCCAATGGAAATACAAGTTTTAGTCACAAGCTCTTTTTAGTGCTTTTCATTGGTTAAATATTTGCAAAAACCCACGTAGACGTAAAGCGTGACCAATTAGTAATGAATAATGGAAGAATAAAAAACAAAAATGACAAAATATCAAGATAGAAGGTTTCCACCTGACAGCAACAATATTAGAATGATTTCTGAAGGATCATGTGACACTGAAGACTGGAGTAATGATGTTAAAAAAAATCAGCACTGACATCACAGGAATAAATTACATAATAAAATAAATTAAAATAGAACACATTAATTTTAAATTGTAAAAATATTTCATAATATTGCTGTATTTTTTTTTATCTAAGAAATGCAGCATTCGTGAGCATAAGAGGCTTCTTTCAAAAAAAAAAAAAAAATTGTACCCCTAACCTTTTGAACATTAGTGTATATACAGTATAATCACATTTTTTGGTGACATTTTTCAACCTAAACTAACCTTGCCTTGTCATAAAAAGAAATGTACAGTAAATAATGTATACTTTACCCACACACAAACACACACTTTTAAGGAGGTTAAACCCTTTAAAACAGCCTCTGTTCTGTTCATTACAATTTAGCCCACAATATGAACACTTTGAGGGAAATCCCTGACTCATACATTACTAAACGCTTCATCCGCAGCTCCTCTCTCCCTTTATGCTCTCTGCCCTGAATGCCGACAAACCTCTGTCTGCCCTCCTGCTAAGATCATTGCACTTGATGGGCTAAATGGCTGTGGACCTTGGGAGAGAGCCAGAGCATGTGGACATGTCTATGTGCGTGTGGATCGCTCGTCTGCGTGTTTGGGGATAGGAGCCTCACAGCAGGATAAATGTGAGCAGCAGGACATTAGCTGCTAGCAAGAACGAGATCACTGCATGCTGGTAATAAGCCACAGTGGGATGTCTGTATAGAGGGGAGAGGGCTGAGACGGCTACTTCAATTGGATACAGACACAGACACGGCCATTATCAAAGTTGTGGGGCCGGACTGTTTACAGGCCTGTCCCCCGATGGGTTTTAATGGGCTAGATAGAAAGCATGCTGCAGGGCAAGCCCAGGAGCTAATGGAGGAATTTATGAAACAAGCTCACTCTCAAGGACATCACAGCCAGATGCTGAGTTCTGCCTCTTATGGCTGCTTTTGTTCATTTTAGGGACCTTGACTAGACTAAGAGGCTTTTCTGGCTAGCTGCCTGAAAAGTTAATGTCAATGACCTGAGGCTACATTAGGACAGGAACTACATAATCTAAATCTAAATAAGGCTGAGCAGAACACAAGTGTATTGAATATTATGTTCAAAGTATTTTGAACATTGTGTTGGAAATGTACAATTAAAGGGGTACTTCACTGTTAGAAAAAAATGGATTTTCAATAAATGCAGTAGAATGGCAAAAAAGAAAAAAAGAAAAGAAAAAGAAATTGGTGCTACCTGACTAGAGAAAACAGAGAAAGGCCACTCCCACCAGTCTGCTATGGATATGCTTGACCAGAGTCAAATACCACCTTGCTTTAGTAGGAAATACTTTTTTTTAGTCATAATTGTGTTGACTTGTATCATTCCCGGGTACAAGAATTTAAGTAGTAAAGATCTAGTGCGAGTGAGTTACTTTCGGTTCCCAGTGAAGGATCCAGCGCATTGTAGGCAGTGGCTAAACACTGCAAAGAATCGTAAAATGGAGAGATCGTAAAATGGAGAGAATGCTGCAATGGCAAATCTAAAAGAACTTCCGTAAAGTGTAGTAAATATTTCAAACTTGATGACCTCGAACACAGTGTTTTATGCCAAACGGAGAGGACAAACTGAAAGAAACTGCCGTTCTGTCAGTTCCGCCCAACCCCCCAAAGCAAAACGCCGTTGCGCACAGGTAAGAAATCTGTTGCCACAGTGTTCAACTTTTACCATAATGCTGTTTAATAAGTAGACATAGTACAATACAATTTTCAGTGATAAACTTACCCTTACATTAACTGTTCTGTTAATAACCCTCTGTCGATTGTCGATCGATTGTCCTTGGTCAAGGATACAACAATGTGGAAGTATAATCTGTATTTTCTCGAAATCCCTGGAGCTGTCAAAAGTCTGCCAGATGAAACATTTGCGTCATTAGGCAGACGTTTGCTGACAAATAAATGTGAATTTCTTGGTCCAGGTAACCCAGAGATTGAGTAAACTGTTAATTTACATATATTACCGACATTGTAACAATACAAAGTGGGTAGAAAAATCAGCAAAATTACAGTTTAAAAGTTGCGATGATTTTGGTGTACTTTTTATTATGAGGACATTAGGACAGCTGTGTAACAATCGGTAAGATCATTCCTTCACGCAAATCAGCTCAAACTGTTTTTTTCTTTTCTTTTTCTTTTTTTTTCATTAATTCATTAAGTTGTTCTCAATGTCCACTCTAAAATATTTATGGAAATCTCTACTGTATTAAAATGTTTTTGAATAAATGCAGGTAAATGTTTATAATTTTTACACATTTTAAAATGTGTAAAATAAGAGAGCAATGTTTCAATGTTTATACATTTTTACGAATGTGTAAAATACATTTGCAAATTGTTCAAATAATTTACAGTAATTAAATATTTTTTAATTAACACTTTTATTCGGCAAGGACATTTAATTGATCAAAAGTGACAGTAAAGACATTTTTTATCTCTCTCTATTCCAAGTAAATAGATAAAAAATAGTGTAGTTTATATGTAGGTAAATAACTTATTTATAAATGCAGGTAATTTTACATATTACATATCTACTTATTTTATATATAAGAAATGTTTATAAATGTAAATACAAAAATAGTTTGTTGCTTATAAATGACAAAATAAAACAAAAAAAATGCAGGTAAAGTTCATAAATGCACTTGTTAAATACTGCATATTATTTATTATATATGAATATACTTTTATAATATACTATGTATTAGGGGTGTAACAATATATTATCACAATATATCGCAATAAAATGCAACAATATCATATCGTGGATAGTGACATATCGTGGATAGTTCACCCCAAATGTGAGGAAAAAAATCCAAGTTTACAGAGTTTTAGTGTTAGTACTACATTAAACTACTATATATAATGTTGAATATAATGTATAATAATGCAATAGGGGAATATTTGTGGGTCCTGATAATGCCAAATGTCTTATGTTACCAGTAAAAAGTGGCCTACATTATTTTAAATATATCTAGTCAGTGACAGAGTGCAAGCATATTTGTCTCAAATAAATCAGTGTTTCAGCGTTAGAATGATGAATATTTTTATTCCGGTGTCACCATTGTCCTGTGCATTGGGTTATCAGCACCAAGTCCAAGCCTATTCATTTCCACTCTTAATGTGATAATACCAAATTTAGCATTTTAATCAACAGTACACTGTTTTGTTATCCTTTTACCATATGTCTTGGAGTATATCGTGAGTTCAGTATCGTGATATGTATTGAATCGTGACATGAGGGTATTGTTGCACCCCTACTATGTATTGTTATATTTATGTATATAAATGTGTTCAATTAGTAAAAAAACATACATTTTTGGAAACATGTCTTGATTATTTTAAACTAGATTTTAATCTTAACATCTGAAACGGAAAATTTCCTTTTAAGCACCTTGCTATTTGGTGATTCAGGCATCTCCACTTACTGTACATCTACAACAGGAAGTACTTGATTTTTTTTAATTCTGTGAGAGACTCCTTTCTTCCTCTTCTTTGTTTTAATTTGCACAACACAGGCAATCTTTCACCTGATTCTGTCTTTCGGAAGCCCAATTCTGTCTTCATTCAGACTAATTTGTGATTAAAATTCAGCAGCACTATTAAACTTTAAACGGTAATATAAAATAGAATGACTGTGGACACTGAGGATCTTCTCTAGCGAGCAGCATCAGAACACACACACACACAGAAAGGTGAGAGTCAAAGCCACTGCATTATAAAAGCTCTGGAGACATCTTGAGCCAAAACACCCAGCAGAACTATGGATAGTCATACCACTGTTTGCTCATTCATGAGTGCCTGTCAGCACTGGGATTCAAACCATCAAGCCATCAAATCTGATTCTTAAGCTATATCCTGTGTGCACACAAAGCTGAAAATATGATCCGCCACTGAAACGTAGTGGAAATGTTGTGGAAAGGTCATACATCCTATTGCAATGAAGACCACAAGATGAAAGCCCAAAAATGAAAGTTCACCAACACCAGCTATGAAAACTTGCAAGTAATAGCAAGGCCAATTTCAACCAGACTGGGCAAGTTGCTTTGCGCAGACCCTACAATTAATTGACTAAAATGCTTTCGAACAGGCCGCATCTTGCTGCCAATATCTTGTAAAGATTTCCTCAATCGTATGTCATTACCACAAATCTGCTTGCTCAATTACTTGAGGGGCACTGGGTAGTACCAAACATGTAAATATGCTGAAATTCATTTTGAAGGTCCCAGTAACTAAACAAACCCAACAGATTAGTAAGCCATGAACTGAAAACTTTGCTTGTACAAAAGATCTAAGACCTACCAAATAATATGATGGAGATTAATGAAATCTCTGAAAATGGCTCAGCCTTTGAATTCGAAATTTGGAGTTCTTTTCAAATGTGAAGGGATGAAAAAAGGAAGAAAATTACATCTTCGGCAGAGAGACGTGTCTTTCAACTTCCAACCCACCAAAGGTATTCATTCAGTCCCAACTGTTAAGGTAAAAGCCATCACAAAAAATGATGAGTGCGGTAATCTTTGCTTCTGAGATGTAGCTCTATAATAGTCAAAGTGCTTGAGTATTATCATTCGCTTGCCAAATATACCAGTCAAAGCACCTGATGTCTAGTGCTCTAGTAGAGTGGATGTTCATTGTACTGTAGCTGAAAAACTTAATAAGAGGCGGGAGATGCAATTTGCGTTTATGTGTTGCAGACAGAAAACATCAATCCCTGTATACATTTACATTTCTTGAGGCAGACTTTCTTAGTGGCTAACCTAGTCTTGCATTTGTCCACATATAATAAATATTTTCCTATGTAGGTTTCATTTATAAATCACAACGGACTGAAAAACATCAGATATGACAGCTAAGAAACAGCGTTTTCAATAAAACTTGTCCCGACTTGCCCCCAATGGCAAACTTTATGGGGGCTTGTGGTCTTCCTTTGTACATCTCTGTGAAATCCAAGAGATCATAGGGTGTCCCATTTGTCATTTTATGGTAAAAAAAAAATGGGGTTCTTCATGACGAATGGAGAGCAACATAAGCAAACCCCGTTTGTAAATGTGGAACAGTCCTTCAGGACTGAGCACACAGGACTGCCATATTCCACTGGATATAATGAAATACCAGGATAGGGTTATACACCTTTCATCATTCAATTGAAAGTGCCTTTTACATTAATGGATTGATTGATAATTGGAGTGAATTTGAAACGGAATGCTAAATTGTAATTTGATAGTATCAATCACATTATTTAGGGTAATCAATTGGATGAGCAATCGATCGTTGTTCATTATCAGTGTTTTAAATTATTTTTATTGTTCACTATGCATCTATTTGTGTATCTATGCATGTATGTATGTGTATGTACAGTATGTATGTACTGCATCTATCCACCTATCTACACTGTCGTTCGAAAGTTTGGGGTCGGTACGAAAGTTCAAAAGAACAGAATTTATTTGTAATATGAAAATTTTGTAACATTATATGTTACAATATATGTGTATATGTTTTTACTGTCACTTTTGATCAATTTAATGGATCCTTGCTGAATAAATGTATTATTTATTGAACAATTTTGATGCTTGTTCAGTTCACTTTATTAAATTACTGTAGCTAATATAACACTTTCAATTCATAAAACATTTACACAATATTTTACAATTTGTCATTGTGTGCAATCCACATACATATGTAAAATGGAAGTTTAATTACTTGTTGGCATCCATCCATCCATCCGTCCATCCATCCATCCATCCATCCATCCATCCATCCATCCATCCATCCATCCATCCATCCATCCATCCATCCATCATGTGGTTTTTGGCCAATTCAAATTCACAATAAAAAAAATAAAAAAAATAAAAAAAATTAAAAAAAACATTTTAAAATTTAGAATTTTGTTCAACTCTGATATAAGTGTACTCAACTGTGCTATTTTGAGACACCATGAAATATGAACTAAAATGTGCTTTTAATACACTATCTCTGTATTTAAAAAATGTATTTAGATATCATTTATAGTACATTTGAACCCATAGTGTACAAGTGGTAACTAAATATAGTTTTTAAATACAGAGATAGTACTGTATATTAAATGCATATTTTAGTTCATATTTCATGGTGTCTCAAAATAGCACAGTTGTGTACACTTAGATGTTCTTAAGATTATCTTAAGAAGTACTAAAGAAGAATTTTTAGTATATTAAGTACAAAATTAGTGCGCGAAAATAGAGCACTATTACTTTTTTTTTTTTCAGCTGGGTTATTAAAAGCCATCAACATGACTCCTAATTAGGATTTCACTCATTCAGGTTTTAATCCATGGGCAAATATTTTCATACATACAGTAAACATAATTTTCCTAAAAAAGAATCATATTTTTAAAACTGAGCTAAACTAGTAGTTCTGAGGTCTGTGATGTCCAGAAATAACTTATAAGTACAGAGATTTGAGTCAGAACTGAATTTCTCAAATTGACCCACAGCCTGAATGTCATCGTGTTCACTTCCTCTGAGCAGTCTGCTAGACCGGTTTCCCTGCCAACTGAATGTGTTGAAATTCAGGAGAGCATCGTGAGTGTCTCCCTACCCTCCTCCTTTTCTCCATCTGAGAATAAGTAAGATTTATGGTGTCAGCCCCTGTAATCTGACCGGCATGAAAAACAGATGCTCTATCTTCCTTTTCATCTCTCTTTGCTAACCTCCATTTGTCCATCATTCCTTCATCCCGGCCACTTCATGGCTATCTTTGCTCCGTTATGACATATAAATCCTGCTATAATGAAATACGAGGCCATGAAATATAACATAATTACAGAAATGCGGTGTATTAAAGAGCGATCTAACGTGACGATCTTAATTCACCACAAAGCAGAGGGATTTTCTCGTACTGCAGCAGAGAATTAGCTGTCTCACTCTCCCGTTTCTTTGTTCAAAGGAATAATTGAATTATTGGGGCGAAATTTTGTGGTGTGCTCCTTTCATGCTGTGCAGTGTTCTCAGAGCATTGTTGCATGCAATTCTTTTTATAGCTAACCTCTTCGCAACTAGCTTCAATTCACAGTCAATGTTATATGTACTCAGGAATATGGAATGAAAAACATCCCCACTATTCCTCCAATGTTATCCTGGAGGTAGACATAAACATTCCCATATAATTCACTTTTCCAATTCCTTCAGTTTATTCATTTTAGATGAATGCTGAAGAGTTTGTATGTGTTTGAAGGGAAAGGAAGACTTATTTTATTACAAGGGTTTGACATACTACAGTTAAATGTGTCATGCCATTCACATGTCCCCCTTCAATTTGTTTGAGCCATGGATTTGAACTTCAATAAAACAAGTTGCTGTAAAGGGCCGTTCACACCAAGAATAACTATAATGATAACTATAAAGTTTTAACAATCATTGGAAGCCCACACCACAACTAACGATAACGACAAAGAGGAACAATATCATTGCAATCACTCTCTGAATTTTTCCAGCTGTGAATGATAAAAACACTAACACCCAATCAGAATCCACCGACTTTAACACTTAAACGCATACCTTGGGTCTTTAGTGAACCAGGACATCATTCACTACCCTCCTCCTTATTCATTCTTTAAAGTTAGACATCAACCTTCTTAGTATTCCTCAATAAATTCATTATAAACAATATAACAGGGACAAAATAATACGATTATAAAAGAATAATTGTTTTCCCATTCATTTTTTGTAAAAATTGTATAGGGTTGCTAACGACCCGAGGTTTGTAACAGTGTAAGTATATTTTTTCTGCACAACAATAACTGAATCTTTGATGACTGAATAAGTGCAATTAACCCTTTGACGCGTACGATCACACCAGTGTGATCAGTCTTGGCTGGTCCCTGGAGCGTACGATCACACTGGTGTGATTAGAACGTTCAGTGCATCACGTGATCAACTGCCAAATTCAAATGTGCTTGCGCGCTTTGGCTGGCGCTAAACCAGAGACGGATGCGCTCAGCGCTTTTCATATATCACAAATATGCAGTGTTTTCAACCGCATAATGCTTATTTTATGTTTCAGCCATTTAAATACACACAAGTACTAACAAAACAATACATTTAGAGTTTGTAAAATACACACTGATGTCTATAGAAGCGGAAATAACAACCCTTTCCATTATAATTAGACGACACGTTTTATTCATATCAGATACACATTGTATAAGTAACTTTAAAGTTTACTCTATTCTTCTCCCAGTTCACCAGCTCACTTACTTGCATGTATTTTGGGAGAACTGGATGAATTTGCGTGTTGTAAACAGATCCAATTCTGTACACTGCAGCGCAAACTAACATGGTGGTGCCCATCGCGAGTATAGCTCAACTAACACAATCGTTATAAAGGTGTTTGAACAGCAAAACACATCCACTTGCACATATTTGACAATCAGAATATCAGATATTTCATGCTATAGCTAACAGATTTGTGAATATTTTAAATAAAAAAGGAAAAATTAAATAAAAGCAGATCATCAGTCATACAGCGCTATTGTGGCTGCGGTGTGTCACGTAATGACACAGCAATGACACGATACCATAGAAACAAAGTGATACGTTCTAAATAAGGTCGCCTTGAAAAACTCACGCTGGGGGGTCAGCCAGAATATTTTAAACTTATATGTAAAAGGGTTACCCTTTATTCCACAAGATGGCAATGTGTGATACACAATGATGAAGTGACGTTTCACTCATAGTCACCGCAGGCAGAAAACAAAAGAATAGGAAGTATCATCAGCAAAACTTGAAATGGCTCAGCGATTTACAGAAGAGTACTGAACGCAATCAAATATGAGTGTCACTGTCACTTGATGGTGGATCCGGTGAAGAAGCTTTCAGTAATCAAAATATTGATTTGGAAGATGTTGAAAATTATAGTTTTAAGAATATGTTTGAGATCATGAATATGAGCCAGATGCTGAATGTACTGGGAAATGAGCTCTAATGAGGACAGTGATGATGGTATAAAACATCTGCTCAAACTGAACCCTTCCAAGCTCCAAAAGGTAACAACTATGCTTTATTTTATTGTTACTCTAATATCAGGGAAGTTTTATACTATCAAGACAGGTAGAGGTCCATCCGTGTTAGATATAGGGTCGCTAAAGCCCCAAATATGTAATAATGATTGGCGAAACATTAATGCATTTTAAGGGTTAACCAGCTTAAATGTTTAAAGCGTCAGACAACATGACTGCCACACACGCGTATTATTATCATTCTTGGTATCAACCTTGGTATGCCATAAGTTTTTTGTTAAATTCAATCGAGATGTACTAACATTGGCTTTAAAATGAAGATTGTCATCAACTTCTCTTTAAACTTTTTTTTTTTTTTTTTTTTTTTTAATTAAACCAAGCAATAAATAAATAGCAAAAAGTAACATCCCCTTGTAGTCTGAACTATGATAGAAGAGCAGGTGGAGGTGGCCCGCTGAGAACCTCTATGATAACGGACTTCTTCATTTGAGAGCACTAAAAAAAAGAGGCCTGAGAGTCATTAAGTGCACCCAAAAAGGAAAGGGGAAAAAACAACCGTAAATGCCCTTCAAGCTGAGATACTGTGCTAACAAGCAGGTTGAGAGAGCCAGTGACATGTCCCCTCATCTGGTCTGCTTTACTCCCAGCGGGAGGGAGATCCGGAGAACCAGTGAACAAGCCGAGCACTGGTGACATTCTCCTCTCGCTCAATGGAGCTGTCTTTAATTGGGTCTTGCTCGCTATACTGAATAAAAAGGAGGAAAAAAAAAATCTGATATTACAATGTGATTTAGAACTAAAAAATGTGGAGCTGATAAATGAACCGATTCATGAGCCATAATGAAGATGTCTGTTTCTCACAATTAATCTCATCTTATTCATTTTTCTTTCTACTACTAACACTTTCACCAAGTTGGATTTCCTGTACCTCATGGTTTAGCATTCAAATTCATGCTAATATAAGCCAAGTCCTGGTAACATTTCCATAAACAGAAAAAAAAAAAAGAAAAAAGAAAGAAACACATTCACCTTAATTATACTTCCATTCAGACATTTTATTTATTTATTAGAATTTTTTTTTTTTTTTTTTTTTGTGAACATCCTATTATTTTAATGATGCTTCACATATTCTCATTACTGTAATAAATTAAAAATGACAGTCAAAAAGATATACTTAAAAATGATTTAAATCAACATACAGTACTGTTCCTACCATGCATATGATTTATATATATTTAACTTTTTCACATTACAGTACTGTAAATTGAAGGGCGGGGGCATGTGATTATTTGGCATTAAAATAAAGTCATAATTTCAAAAAATAAAAAAAATAAAAAACAAAATATCATATGGTGGTCCCAAAATGAAATTTATTATTTATTGACTTTAATTTTAAGATGGCATATGGCATCATTATTTACAGTATTAAACACACCCTGACAAAAGTCTTGTCGCCTATCCAAGTTGTAGGAACAACAAATAATAACTTGACTTCTAGTTGATCATTTGGAATCAGAAGTGGCTTATATGAAAGGCAAAGGCCTCTAGATTATGCTTATTTTACCAAAATAAAATCTTATCATGCCTTGATTTTTAATTATTTAATTAGGACAGAAAGGTCAGACTTTGCTTAGACAAAAGTCTTGTCACATCTTTAAAGGATTCAACCAATCACAGATTAGAGCGTCACCTGTGACAAATACTGTAATTAACACATTCCCAGGTGTGTAGAAGAAGAACCCCAGCACACCCAACCTTCATTTGAAATGCATCCTGACCTCTGACAGCATGCCAAGGATTCAACCACAGACCAAAGTGCTGATCATCAAGAGCCTGAAGACCAAGTCTCCTGCTGAGGTGGCAGACATCTTTAATGTATCTAAACGTCAAGTGGAGAGGATAAGAAAAAGATTTGAAGAAAATGGTGAAGTTCATGACAGGCCCAGGTCAGCCAGACCTTGTAAGACAGCTGTTCGAGAGGACCGTTTGTTGGTTCGACAGTCCAGGGCCAGCTCTTTTTCAACTGCAGCAGAGCTACATAACAACTGGTCACCAGAAACCCCTGTATCTACAAGAACAGTTTGTCGAATTCTGTCACGCAGTGGTCTCAATGGCCGAATTAGTGCTCAGAAACCAGCATTAAACAGAAGACAACTAAAAAATCGTGTTGCATTTGCCAAGGCCCACAGCTTGTGGGAAGGATGGACTGTGGAAAAGTGGCAGAAGGTTGATCTATTGAACTGCATCCCAATCGTCGTAAATACTGCAGAAGACCTATCGGAACCCGCATGGACCCAAGATTCACACAGAAAACAGTCAAGTTCGGTGGAGGAAAAAATCATGGTTTGGGGTTACATTCAGTATGGGGGCGTGCGAGAGATCTGCAGAGTGGATGGCAACATCAACAGCCTGAGGTATCAAGACATTCTTGCTGCCCATTACATTCCAAACCACAGGAGAGGGCAAATTCTTCAGCAGGATGGTGCTCCTTTTCATACTTCAGCCTCCACATCAAAGTTCCTGAAAGCAAAGAAGGTCAAGGTGCTCCAGGATTGGCCAGCCCAGTCACCAGACATGAACATTATTGAGCATGTCTGGGGTAAGATGGAGGAGGAGGCATTGAAGATGAAACCAAAGAATCTTGATGAACTCTGAGAGTCCTGCGAGAATGCTTTCTTTGCCATTCCAGATGACTTTATTAATAAGTTATTTGAGTCATTGCCGAGACATATGGATGCAGTCCTCCAAGCTCATGGGAGTCATAGACAATATTAATTCTTTTTCCAGTGCACCATGACTTTATGTTCTGTACTGTACATTATTTCTGTTAAGTGACAAGACTTTTGTCTAAGCAAAGTCTGACCTTTCTGTCCTAATTAAATAATTAAAAATCAAGGCATGATAAGATTTTATTTTGGTAAAATAAGCATAATCTAGAGGCCTTTGCCTTTCATATAAGCCACTTCTGATTCCAAATGATCAACTAGAAGTCAAGTTATTATTTGTTGTTCCTGCAACTTGGATAGGTGACAAGACTTTTGTCAGGGTGTGTATATGATCTGACAACTATTTCATATTTTAATTTAATGCATTATAGAGTATAGCAATCATATTTGTAAAACCTTACAAAGGCACTAATATTTCCACAAAAATCAAGAAACAATCTAATTTCTTTCATAGAATGTAACCACAAAAATAACTTTCACTTTCACTATATTTCTGATCAAATTCAAACTCGAAAATTGAAAAAGTTTTGAAGCAAAATGAAAACTCAGAGTCTTCTGATAATCCCTTCCTGACACACATAAGTACGCGTGCAAAGAGATGCAAGAACTACCTCACAATCTTATTATAGGGGTTCAGAGGTGCGCTGTGTGTGTGAATGTGTGTGAGAAAGATCAATGACTAGAAAGAAGAACTACTGAATGTGTGTGTGTGTGTACGTATACATGTGAGAGCATGTTCTAGTGTAACCGTGTGCAAGTATTACGACATGGAGTCGCACTGTATGTCAGCCAGAGTTTGTTCTTTAATGAAGACATCTCTCACACTGGACTTCAATTTCACATCCTCCTTATCTCAGGAACAAAATTACACAAATGAGTTTAATATAATTTCCAAGTTCTAGCACTCCTCAACATTTGCAGTTACACAGATTACTGTACAAGCAATTACTCTCTAAGCAATGTTGCCTTTAATAGACCTTATGCGGCTTTGTTGGGCATCTAATTAACGAGAAAGACTGAAACTAAATCTGCCTATTTGGTTTGTTGGTGGTTTTTTTTTCTTCTGAGGTTGCTCAATTAGATCTTGTACGTACTGTAATTCTGGGGGTAAAAAGCAACTTCAAAGTCATGAACTTCATCATTATTCCAGGAATCAGAATTCTTTAATTTGTGAGTGGTGTTTTTATTTATGCATTTACTGTAAGTTCATAAAATGATGCTAATACAGTGTGGGCATGAGCGGAAAGGACAGAAATGTGCATGTGCCTAAAAACGAGGTGGACACAGACTTGCCTTTGAGACACAGATTTGCCTGTGTGTAGGTACTATAGTTTTAGACAAGCTTGTAATGTCCAGCAAGAGCATTTTGTCTGAGAATATTTCAGATTTATGCTTGTAAAGGGAATGTGGACAGTCATCAGAGGCTTGTATTTGTTTATTTGACAGCTGATGTGGCGTGTCCATGTTGCACCCTACAAGCAAAGCATCCGCTTTAGGTTATTACCTGTATAAAAACATTACTGCAATCTTTACTGCCAACATTAACTCAGAAAAGCACGTTCATTGGATTTGACTGCTTTGAGAAAAATTGCATATAATTTGATCTTTAATTCTATGTGTGAAAAAAAGAGTGGATACACAAAAAGCCGAGCTCTGACTAAGATTGGACTTTATTTGGTAACTGCAGTGTATTGCAGCTCACTCTACATATCGATGTTCTCCTCAGATGAGCAGCAAAGCCATCCGATCTGAGTGACTTACTTGATGAAATACCAACAGTACGTTTCATCTTCAGTCCTGCGCACCAAACTGAGCAGAAGCCATTTAAAAACCTGCTCAGAGTACAAAAAGGGCTTTATTTTTTAAAGATTACTTTCTTTAAAGTCATCATCTTTTTGTTAACCAAAGCTATTGTATGACTTAAGGTATATCCTCTTCAATATTTTCTATATAATGAAAGTGAGAGAACAAAAAAAAAAAATAAAAGTATCATAAAAGCAGTCCATATGTGTGAATATTCTTAAGAAACCCAGCTTTTGTGAACTAGAGAAGACAGAAAGTCATACAGGTTTGAAACAACATGTGTGAGTAAATAATGACAGAATTACATTTTGGGGTGAACGATCCCTTTAAAGTGTGGTAAATGTTGTGCCTTGCTGCTTTGTGTAACAGTAAAAAGAGAAAGTGAGAGACCGAAATAGAGACAATAAGATGAAAATAAGACTTTGAATAGTTTTGGTACCCGATTGGTGGAGTTGAGGGAGACAAGCTTTTGAATAAAACATGGCAGTCGTAGCAGGACTATATTTTAACTTTATAGGACAAATCCCCAGCCGCTCTCATGAATACCACACCTGCAATCCACCCAGATCAATGGGTCAGGTGGGAGGGCCTGGCAACCCTGGTGAATTTAAACGAGACTACTTTTTGCAGTTACCAAGAGCCAAGCAGTCAAGGTCAGACTCAGGGAGCCAACGGGGCAGACAGGGAACGTGTGTGTGTGTGTGTGTGTGTGTGTGTGTGTGTGTGTGTGTGTGTGTGTTTGTGTATGTGAGAGAGAGAGAGAGGGAACGTCAGACCTCTGTTTTCTCTGTTGGATGGATGGGGGTGTCTCAATAGTTATTAATGATTAGAAATCTCAGGTAGTGCTAATATATCATTTTCAACTGCTCTAGTGTTTGATTAGTTTGTTACATGAATAGGATTGTTTATATAAATCACATATAAGGACATTGTTTCATGTAATGTGACATCTACAGTTGAACATTTAATAGATATCAAGGTTATACAGAGTGTTTTTCACTAGTTTTGCATTTGGTTAGGGTCAGTGTCACTACTGGTAGCATGAGGCGATACTGGACCCTACAGAGGTTGCACAGGCAGTCCAACTCCTCCAGAATGGCACGTCAATACGTGCCATTGCCAGAAGGTTTGCTGTGTCTCCCAGCACAGTCTCAAGAGCATGGAGGAGATTCCAGGAGACAGGCAGTTGCTCTAGGAGAGCTGGACAGGGCCGTAGAAGGTCTTTAACCCATCAGCAGAACCGGTATCTGCTCCTTTGTGCAAGGAGGAACAGGATGAGCACTGCCAGAGCCCTACAAAATGACCTCCAGCAGGCCACTGGTGTGAATGTCTCTGACCAAACAATCAGAAACACACTTCATGAGGGTGGCCTGAGGGCCTGATGTCCTCTAGTGGGCCCTGTGGTCATTGCCCGGCACTGTGGAGCTCGATTGGTATTTGCCATTGATCACCAGAATTGGCATGTCAGCCACTGGCGCCCTGTGCTTTTCACAGATGAGAGCAGGTTCACCCTAAGTACATGTGACAGACATGAAAGGGTCTGGAGAAGCCGTGGAGAACCTTATGCTGCCTGTAACATCGTTCAGCATGACCGGTTTGGTGGTGGGTCAGTGATGGTCTGGGGAGGCATATCCATGGAGGGATGCACAGACCTCTACAGGCTAGACAATGGCACCCTGACTGCCATTAGGTATCGGGATGAAATCCTTGGATCCATTGTCAGACCCTACGCTGGTGCAGTGGGTCCTGGGTTCCTCCTGGTGCACGACAATGCCCGGTCTCATGTGCCGAGAGTATGCAGGCAGTTCCTGGAGGATGAAGTAATTGATACCATTGAATGGCCCCCACGCTCGCCTGACCTAAATCCAATAGAACACCTCTAGGACATTATGTTTCGGTCTATCCGATGCCACCAGGTTGCACCTCAGACTGTCTAGGAGCTCAGTGATGCCCTGGTCCAGATCTGGAAGGAAATACCCCAGGACACCATCCGTCGTCTCATTAGGAGCATTCCCTGACGTTATCAGGCATGCATACAAGCACGTGGGGGCCATACAAACTACTGAGTACCATTTTGAGTTGCTGCAATGAAATTTCAGCAAAATGGACTAGCCTGCTGCATCATTCTCACTTTGATTTTCGGGGTGTCTTTGAATTCAGTCCTCTTTAGGTTGATAATTTTCGTTTCCATCAAACGATGTGGTATCCTTTCATTCCTAACACATTACCCAGTCCATATCAGTATAGATATCCAGCATGATATTTTTCCCCATTGAGATCTGATGTGTTTTCAAAATGTTCCTTTAATTTTTTTGAGCAGTGTATACACACACACACACACACACACACACACACACACACACACAGCAAAACACTTATATCACTTCTTCCAGAAGGAAAGCCCCTTTCTGCCTAAGAGTAAAAAATAAAAAAGGGTATATATTTGATAAAGTTTAAATTAATAAATGAATTCACACTGTGAGATATAAAATTGCAATTTTGAGATATAAAGTCACATTGTCAGATATAAAGTTGCAACTACGGGAAACAAAGATGCAATCATGATATATAAGAGTCACTTTTTTTCTTTTTTTCTCTGAGGTGGAAAAAGACTTTCTTTTCATCAGCATACCACGTTGGTTAAGCTGGGATCTGGTTGAGCTCTAAAACACACCATAAAGGAATAGTTTGCCCAAAAATGCAAATTTATCAAAAAGGACTTAAGCACCATAAAAGTAACTCTTACAACTCATGCACTATAATGCAAGCATTCTCAAGCCATAAAAACCTTGTATGATGATAAAAAAGGGGGAAATAGTTAAGTCATTATTAACTCAATCTTCACCCCCTCTGCATCTCTCAAATCAAATACGGCACTTACTGTATGGCACAGGTTAGACATCAAACATCACTGATTCTTGAGTGTCTCAAAACCAAATGTCATTATGTCAACAACAACCCTAATTATTTTGTGAGGATTATCAGTGATTACCAACTTATTTCAGTCTGTTCTTCACACAAAGCAATTATAGCTTCAAAAGACATTGTGGGTATCTTTTTATGACCATTTAATTATGTTTATTTGGAATTTGAAATAAAGACCCTTGAGAAGATTCAAAAATTCTCCTTTTGTGCTTTTCTTAAAAATAGCAGATGTAAAATAAACTGGTTGATCATCTTATAATAATAATTATAATAATAATTCCTTACATTTATATAGCGCTTTTCTGGGTACTCAAAGCGCTTTACATGGAAGGGGGGAATCTCCTTAACCACCACCAGTGTGCAGCATCCACCTGAATGATGCGACGGCAGCCATATTGAACGCCCACCACACATCAGCTTATTGGTGGAGAGAAGACAGAGTGATGAAGCCAATCAGTGTATGGGGATGATTAGGAGGCCATGATGGACAGAGGCCAATGGGAAAATTTGGGATTTTTAACGACCACAGAGAGTCAGGACCTCGGTTTAATGTCTCATCCGAAGGACGGATCTTGACCACTTTAGGCTGGTAGGTCATGTTTTTTTCTTCAAAATTAATCTATACTCTCCAAACGGTTTTGGGTTAATACACTGAGCTGAGAAGACTATGTTGAACATAGCAAACTTTGGGGGAAATATCCACAATGTTATGTGTAAGAAACAGTCAGAGGTGAGATGACAAACAATTCTCCTCTCTTGCATCTTGACCATCTCCACAGGATCAATCTCAGGTCATGATCTCAGCTTTGACTTGTGCATTCAGGCCATGGCCTTTCCAAACATCTCATCTTCGCTTTTCTGCTGTCCTGGTTTGTTTTCCCTGTGTTATTTTATATTGAATGCAACAAAGACATATCTTTTTTACTTTCCCCTTTAAAGCCTCTCCTCTTCCATTTTTTCCATTCCGCTCTTCATCCCACTACACAAAAGATTCAATTTTCTTCCTTTCAAGCTTTTTGGATACAAATGACCCATTGTAGTCTAGAACCAGCAATTTGTGCTTCACATTGAATAAGCAGTGATCTCATCCTTTACTGAATGAATTATGGATTAACTGATTAAATTATGGATTAAATGGATGGATAACAAGGTGTGAGAAGAGATTGGTTGGAAACCAATCCCTTTCACAAGTTAACATGCTGTTGAAAAAGTAAGTGCCCGGAGGAAGTGGAATCTGTGAGTTTAAACAGACAGATCGAAGCCAGGCCTGTCACCTATGGCAGGGCTGCCTCCGATGGGACCCAACCTTTCTGCCTCTGGCCTCTGATCCATGCCACTGCTCTTCTTCCTTTTCAGCTCTCAGCTCTGTTTAAATCTATACTGTTGCAGCTCAACCAAGCTCATCCAGCAAGAACCTGAACCACACACACTCAGACTGGACATACAAGATTTGGTGGTAACACTCAAAATAGAGTCAATACCAGAGGGCACAGCAACAAAAATCATATATTCTATTAGAAGATGGGCTATTCTACAAACAGGAGCGTTTTCATTTTTTGTAGTGATATTCAAACTGCAAATGAACCGTTGCTTTGAATTTATTCATTTTCAAATATAGCTGCAAGCAACAATTAAGGGGCCAAGCACAAAAAAAGATTATGCAAGCATGGCTGGGAGCATCAGACCAACTGCAACAATGAGTAATTAAAAACATTTTTAGATTATTTTATGCAAAATGGCTGAAAAATCAAATACAATCAAACCGGAGTCGGACACTGATGGAGAGACTCAGGAAGAAGTTACAACTTTTAGAATGCGTCTGGACATTTCTGAATGGTTAGTGGATAAATTTATGTAGTTGCTGTGGAGTTGATTCAACTCATCGACTAGCATGTGCCGTCATGTTAATCTTTTGTGCAAATCCAGCGTTCACTCATTTGTGAAGCAGTCCACAGTTTCGTAACGATATTCTAATGTGTTCGTAAAATACAGCATTTTACAACAAAATTAAAAATGGCAGACACCCAAAGTGACCGATATGGAAAACTGGGTATCGTTTGACTTGGTATGCTGCACTGAATCAAAAGAGGTTTTTAGGCAAACTGTTTAGAAGTTAGGCCTATAAGCAAAAAAAGCCATTTTTCATATCTCCTGACGAGTAGGTGGCGCTGTGCCTAAATGCTGCAAGTGGCCTCAGGTCATGCTTGGTAAGATTTGTCTCAATATGCTAAAGCATGGTGGAGATATAGCCTTCCATGCATTTTGACAAGCTCTTCAAATACATTTGTGTATTATTTGAGAACGGTTTGGTCTATCAAAGCTTTAAATAACTTTTTGCCAGGGCTCTGAATCAGTTCAAGGAATGAAAACAAAAAATGGAATCTAACGAAATCAAGTTTATTCATTCTGAACAAAAACCCTTTTTTTTTTTTTTTTTAAATTACCATAAAGCTAATAACGTTATTTTAGCGTTCTGTTTAATATTTTAATTTGGCAGTCAACCAATCATGAATTCAAATAGTGCGGCCTGTGCAAATCTGACATTGATGCATTCAAGGTGAGTGAAATGCCAACGCTCAGTTGTCAAGTCATAGGTAAGTTACAATGGCGATGCGCTGGCATTTGGATATTAAGAGTTTTTCCAAGGATATGTCACCAACCATTAAAGCATTACATTTAAGTGAAAATGAACGACAGGTAATATCCAGCGTAGTGTGTGTTTCGAAACCAGCGACAATCGCAGTGTAGCGTAGAACCGCTGTATTTTAAAAATAATTAAACACTAACTTGTCAAAGCTAGTATTGTGGCTTTATATATGGTCAGACACTTATGTGTGTCATTATATTATTAATATTTTACCAAAATCAAGCTCAAATGGAGTTACGAGGTTTTTCACCAGCAAATGTTGGAGATTTCTGTTTTGTTAGTCATTAGAACGGCCACATCTGAGGCAGTTCGCATTACATTTTCATCAACATACAGGTTATAAAGTTTATTGTAGCTATGTGGGCACTCAGTTTTTCCTGTCGTTTAATACATTTGGCCAAAATCTTGTGTTATAAAAGATGAAGTGCTATGCACAGGCTGTATTGGCTATGACTAGACGGCAAATACAAGACTAAGACACTCTTCTCCACTCCTCAAATACATAAAACATTAGCCTTTACAAACATTGTGTTTTCTGAGTAAGAAAATGCTGTACTTATTTAAAGAACCAGTTATTTATTACTCTTGCACATCAAACAAGCATATACAGTCTCCAAAATGTGTGCAGCACTTCATTCAAGATTGAGGCAGGAGTTACGAAGTTTACTCACAAACTCTTAGTATGAAGTTCTATTCAAGCTCTTGTATAAATTATAGGCAAAAAATAAATAAATAAATAAAAATTAACATTATTAACCGGCATGTTTTCTAATCGAACTGTTTTCGGAACAGTAATGTTACAGAAGGAACGCATGAAGAGAAACATTAAAATACTGCTTCTGCTCGGAGTGAACCGACTGTTTTTACCGTTTTAAGCCCCACTTTTTGCCAGCATAGTAATAGTTAAGCATACTTTAAAAAAATATATATATAATCTTGTTTATTTGCTTGCTGTGATAAAATGCAGATATGAGTGACTCAATTATTGATTTTATTCATATTCTGTTCATTGCACTTGTAACACTTCTTTAAAAGTTCAAGATGAAGACAAGATTGTATGGATTGTCTGAATACTACTGAGTGAAACCTCAACTGAATCAGTTTTTTTTTTTCAATTCACTGAAAAAAACATAGCTAAAATGAATATGCCTTCCCAGTTGTGTTCTGATGTTCCAGCCACTAAACAGATCTGAAATTGCATCTGAAATCTCACTCAGTATAAGCGATGTTAATATTCTGTGTGTGTCTTGGTCTGGCATTCAGAGAGGTGCAACAGCGGAACAGGAGCTCTGCGACTGGATCGCATTAGGAGGGGACCAGTGAGCTGTGTGGGCTGGAATAATTGCTGTCATTCTCTTTTCATCCTTTCACATATTCTGCCACAATTGGTCCACGTACACACACACACATATACACATACATGCTGTAATATCGTATCTTGTTGCCTCTGGCGCAGCTGTCAGCTCCTTTTTCTTCAGTCCGTCACTCGAGATGTTGGCGAAAGCACAGTGCGAACACAAATAAATGCATAAATAAATAATCAAACAAACAAATGAGAACTAAATAGAGGGCAGATTTAGATGCTACGGTAGCAGATTTCTCAGAGGCCTTTCTCTCTATCTGTCTCTCGCTCTTTGACGGAGGGGAAAATCATTTCCTGTTTGGATTATTGGTGCACTTTTGTATGCAGGAAACAGGATATGATTTTAGACAACATGAATTGTATTATGATCAAAGGATGAAACAGCTAAACTGCAGCTCTATTAAGCTTGAAGGAGTTTTGAATCAATGTGCATCTTCGAGTTAGTCTTTTCATTCAATTTGTTTAAGATTTCTGAAGTACTCATCATAGAAACTAATGGAGCACCAAGCACCTGACACACAAAAGAGTGTTTTTGACTGACTTACACACACAGAGACAAACAGTGATGAGTATGTGACAATGCTCTCTGGGACATAGACTTCTTTAAAAATGAAAATGGAAAACAAACAAACAAATGAACAAAAAAAAAACAAAAAAAACTAGAGTCTATGAATCTCATTTGATATGTTTGTAAATTGCATGCTACAATTTAGATGAACTGAGTATAAGAAATGTGTGTGAATAGGACATTATTCATCAGCGCTTGAGAGCCTTGTTCATTAACATTACCTGCGTTATGGCACATATGAACTCCATGGCTGCTCCAATTAACTACTGCACTTTATCATGCTAATTCAACTAGAGAGCAAGTGATCGAGAGGGAAGAAAGAGAGGAGGAGAGAGAGACTAATGGATTAGGCACTAGGGATTCATATTTCAGAGCTGTCATTGTGGAGAGAATGTGTGTCACAGCATGCTAAGAAATGTAATATGATACACTCGCATAGTCTAAATCAAAGCCTACGGGAAAAGGAGAGCAGGAAAGGAAAGGAAAGGAAAGGAAAGGAAAGGAAAGGAAAGGAAAGGAAAGGAAAGGAAAGGAAAGGAAAGGAAAGGAAAGGAAAGGAAAGGAAAGGAAAGGAAAGGAAAGGAAAGGAACGCAAGTAAACAAGGAAAGGAAGGGAAGGCAAAGTAAGAAAAGGAAACTAAGAAATGGAATGGAAAGGGAAATTAAAGAAAGGGAAGATAAATTGAAGGAGGAAGTGAAAATGAAATCATAATAAATCAAAAGGAAGTGAAAAAGGAAAGGGGAAGTAAGGGGAAAAATAAAATACAGAAAAAAAGTGGAAAGGGAAAGGAAATGGAAGAGGACATGGACAGGAAATGAAAATAAGCAGGAAAGAAAGCAGAATGGAAAGGGAGAGTAATAGAAGAGGAAGCTGAAAGGAAAAGGAGGAGTAGGTGAAAATGATAGGAAAGAAAATGAAGTGAAAAGAAAAGGCAACGCATGCAAAGGAAATAAAGGAAATGAAATAAAGAAAAGGAAAAATAAGTAAAGGCAAAGATGAAATGGCAGGCAATACAAGCACAGACAAGGAAGGGAAGGAAGAGGAGAGGAACTGGGGAAGAAAAGAAAAAAAGAAGAGAAGGGAAGTGGAAGGAAGGAAGGAAGGAAGGAAGGAAGGAAGGAAGGAAGGAAGGAAGGAAGGAAGGAAGGAAGGAAGGAAGGAAGGAAGGAAGGAAGGAAGGAAGGAAGGAAGGAAGGAAGGAAGGAAGGAAGGAAGGAAGGAAGGAGGAAAGGAAAGGAAAGGAAAGGAAAGGAAAGGAAAGGAAAGGAAAGGAAAGGAAAGGAAGCTGATACACTAAAACTAAGAACATCTTTATCCTCCATGTTGTTCACTTAGAAATTGCTTAGTTAATGCAAAGTTCCCTAGTTTCTGTTTATTTACAACTCAAATACATCTTTGAACCACAACAGTGGACCAAAACTGTGAAGACCTTCACACAGCCCAAACCACACCACATAACTGGTGCATTTAAATGCCAAACCACATGCTATGCTTTCCAGAGAACATCCACTTCAAACTCTGCATTTATATGCTTCATAGCACATCTGTTCTGAAAAGGCAGCAAACACATTCTATTTTTTTTGTATTCTAGTGTCTGAATATGCAGTAGGGGTGGAAGGGGGTGTTTGTGTGATTGCACTGAGCTGGGAACACATGTTATCTTTACTGGTTATTAATGTGCAGCTGGCAGGACTGGACGTTGAGCCAAGAGCAAAATGACTTTCATGAGAGTGGACCATCAAATCGAGGGCAGGAACTTGCTGCTCTGCAACAGGCCTTTTAAACACAGAGTTAAAAAATGAGTGAGCGGTGAACAGTCACTGTTTTTCAGTTGACATACTAGTGAGTGTTTGTGTGAGTTCAACTTTATCTCTTTAGCTCAAAATGCGCCAAAGGTGTACAATAGCGGTTAATGAATCTTAACAATAGTGGACTCCTCTATTTTTGATATCTGATTTGGATGTCTGCTCAACAGTACAACTAATTACAGCAGTCAGACTTGCAGACAGAATGAAAATTTAAAAAAGGTCAGTGCCCAATGCAAATATCATTATGATGCTGTTTGCCACAACAGGTAAAAGCGCCGAAGAAGAACAGATGATCTAGATATGCGTGTAATCTCTCAACTGGTGTTTCAACTGAGGAAAACATCAATAAAGCAGCTTGAGAATAATATCTTGCGTAGCATTACATTTACCTCAGGCAAGTCATTTAGTGTCCACGGCATGTTAGTTCACTAGAGAAATTAACTCTAGAGGGGAGCATTTCTCTAAATATATGCACTATATTAACTTATATATTCATAGCTGTTAGTAATGTCTTAATTATTTAATATATGTTTAAATAAATTTGTAATGAAAACAAGTTATGACAGTAACCGTGTAAATGATTATATTTCAAGAATGAATTAGAGTGGAAAAATAATTGAAAAATTATTTTATAATTAGATTTAGAAGTCAATGCAAAAGCTGCCTTATGTGCAAATTACTTTTTTTTGTGTTTGTGTTGATTATTATATCTAAAAATAAATAGCAACTTAAGTGAATAGTTTGGGCTCTGTTGTTAATTGTAACCTTTAATATTATAGTAATGTGTTAGTAAAGGCTCCCTGTAGTGTATATAGTTTACAGCATTAGCTTATATAGATTTATTTTATCCTTAAGATAATTATAATTGAATTTATTTAGATTATTTATAAAAGCTATTATAGGTATTATAGTTTTTTTTTTTTTTTAAATAACTCCTCACTTTAAGTGCCTAAATCATTTCACAGTACTGTACATTCTATATACAAGTACTACATCAAAAGTTTAGGTACAGTAAGATTTTATTTTTAATACTTTAATCAGCAAGATGCATTAAATTGATCAAAAGTGACAATAAAGACAGAATGTTGCAAGAAATTATTTCAAATAAATGCTGCTTTTAAAAATTCTATTAATCAAAGAATCTGTTTCTTTAATAGCAACTGTTTCTTTGCAATAACAGGAATAAATTACATTTTGAAAAATATATTCATTGAGAAAACATTTATTTTAAATGTTAGTAATATTTCAGTAATATTTTTGATCAAATAAATGCAGTCTTGGTAATGTCTTTCAAAAACATTAAAAAAAAATCTGAACAATAGTGTATTTTGATGCAGTTCTGTGTTTCCCGTGTAATCTTCAATCAGTTACACGCGTGTGGGTTATTAGAAAGATATCTTGTTGGATTAATTTCCATGTCATGTTTCTTTTTCGATGGAGTGTGTAATATTGTCCTCTTCCACTTTTTTTTTCTTCTCTGATGCATTTGTAATGATGAAGGCACTGGTCTAATCAATGCTAAAATCACTGCATGACTCTGTGTGAGTGTGAGAGAGAGAGAGTCAGCTCAAAGAACAGCCTCCTGCTGTGCTGACAAATCTGATCTGCCTCAATTACCGAGCGGCAGATCTATCTTCACATGACCCACATAACGCATCATTTTACACACACACGCGCACACACACACACTGGACAGGAGACACACACATATTGGAAGGAAATATCTTTCATCTTCACCTTCCTTCACTCATAAGGCTCGGCTGATTTTTCTCTCTTTTTCATCCCTCGTTCCATTCCCCTCCTCGAGTCATTTCTGCCATGCGGTATTGAAATAGATGACAAATTCAGTCTCTGTCAGGCAGCCGATGTACACCTGAGAGCCTTTCCACCTCTCTCACAGTATGTTTTTCAAAGTGGAAAATTTTCTCATAAAACTTCAGCTCTCTTCATCTGTCCCTTGATGCTCTCCTCTCTCTCTCTTTCTCTTTCTCAGTCTGTCCCAGAGGTCTGTTGCAGCGCAGTTGAGCTACTGAGCTTTAGAGAAGCTATTAAACGTCCTTTTGTTCAAATTGATTAACAGCAAGGACACCATTAATTGAAAAATATGCACCAAATTAAAAGAAAGAGAGTAAGAAAAGACAGATACGAGCCAAGAAAGCTAATAATCCATAAATATGGACCGACAGAACTGGAGCTATGAATCATTCCTGATTATTTACGTTCAAACCACACGACCTGTGCAGAGGTCACTCCTAGATTACTGCATTTAAAAGGATTATTTCTACCCCTCATAACCCTATTAGCTCCGTATCACGGCTCAAAGACAATGTGGCCTGTTAGCCTAATTAAAACTAATTACTGATGAAAGCTTGATGTAAAGCAAAGCTGGGGCGACACTCTTGTCAACACAGCCCTGAGCTGTCTCTCTCTCTCTCTCAGTGGAGGCCATCTGTTGGAGGTGATTAATCGAGATTACAGTGACCCTTGGTGTGGGACTCACTTGGGCCGTGGCGGAATCGCACTGCCTCGCTGCGCTGGGCTCTTCACGCTCCGCTTAATTCATGTCATCGGGCTGCAAAGATCAGCTCCTACAGGGGGGATTGTAACCTCCTCCAGGAAGTGTGTTTGAGGAAAGGTCGGTAGCAGTACATCACCGCGCCTCATCTGACATCCGACCGCCGGAGCGCTTGGCTCAGGGGGAAACTCCCACACTGGCCCGTGAGTGGATTAGCATTTTAACTGAGGTGACTGTCTCAGTACAATGGCTTTTGGTTCTCATGTTCACCTCTATAGTTTTCGCCTAGAGCAGTTTAAAATGAATTACTGCTTCCAGGGGCCAGATTTCTTATGATGGGAATCCAGGACTTTAATGATTAAATGATTCACTGGAGTGAAGAACAGGTTTATTCTCATTACACAATCAACCAGACAGTACAGGTCCTTCAACGTCAAGACACTGGCCTCAGGACGACTGCCTCAGAGAAAGGTTTAACAAGAGCAGTGATTTTGCTGGTGGGACACATTACTGGATCAAAATAATATACACTGCAAAAATTAGAGGAAAATGATAGATTACGCTGAATGCCAATCACTCTGCTCCAAGCACTAAAATCTGACTGGTTGAAAGGAATGCTGAGAAGATGGATGGATGGATGGATGGATGGATGGATGGATGGATGGATGAGAGGTGTAACACTGCTTTTGTGATGTTAACCCCGCATTGCGGTGCTAAACTTGTACAGTGTGAAACGATGTAGTGTTAGAATGTTAGCAACAGACAACCAAACGCTCATATTGTACTCACATTTGCCTGCTTTGGACAGTCACGGAAACACTGCGCATTGTAAATAAACAGTAAATTGAGTGTTTGAGAGGAAAAATGTCAAGTGCTGACCGAAAACGTGACAATTTAAGTGAAGAAGAGACTGTTTCACTCTTACCTTTATAGTCCGAAATGTCCATTCAGTATAAACTTGATAGTACAGTTGGCAATACGAGAATGCGCAATGCTAGAGCTATGTAAACGGGTCGCGTGCTGCATTTATCCAATCAATGACACTGACACCGCAAATATGCAAATAAAAATGTTAACCCAGGGTTTAGGAATGTACAGTGTGAAACGTCAGCTTATGAATACCCAGGATTAATTGTTAACACCGGGTAAATTATGAGCAGTGTGAAACGTGAAGCAAGATAACCCAGGATTTAGTTTACCCGGGGTTTAGAATGACCCAGGGTTAAAGGGTTAGTTCACCCAAAAATGAAAATTCTGTCATTAATTACTCACCCGCATGTCGTTCCACACCCGTAAGACCTTTATTGATCTTTGGAACACAAATTAACATATTTTTGATAAAATCCGATGTTCTTAGTAGTGGTTCAACCGATCACAAAACTCACGGTTCGGATCATATCACGGTTATTAAGTCACGGATCGGATCATTTTTCGGATCAGCAAAAAAAAAAAAAAAAAAAAAAAATATTGGGGGGTGGGGAGTAACTTTGCATTTGTTACTTAGCCCACTTTAACTACTCCGATAACACAGCAGAAACTACTAGCCTAACTAATACATTATTAAAGGCAAGTGAACAGACTGCAAAAAGAACAAATACTGTACACCAATTACAAGCATAGATAAATACAACAAAGTTACAAATAAAGTATAAGGTCTAACTGTAGTATTAATTTTCGTGTACAGAAATGTAATAATTAAATGTAAAATGACACTGTTCACTGTATAAATTTAATATAGATTAATCTTTCTTAAAGCTGTGTTTTGTTGTTTGATTTACACAACAGACAACAGCAGGTATTTATAGGTTGCTGTCACTTAGATACACATCCGAATTCTCACCTCGTTCAATTAAGACATAACCGAATGTGTTTACGAGAATACTTGCCGAGAGGGGTATTTTGACTGACGTAATGCGTGTACTTGTCCATCCAAGTGCATTGGGGACGCGAAAGAGAAATCAATTTGGAGTTTGCGAGGGATCTGAAACGCGCCTCTCTCTCTCTGTGCGCGCGAGCCTTGTATGTATGTGCGTATGTGCGTCTGTGCGCACCGATAACAGCGTGGCGTGCGATACCGAATTAAATCCTCTTTTGCCTCTTCTAGCGCTGGAATGGTTTTATATCTATTTAATGTGTAAACTAGCAAGACAAAACACGTGCAAATGATAACCTTTCACTCTATTGCGGTTAAACTTGCAATTGATCCGCGAATCACATGCGTCCCGAACCGTGGGGCTTGGTCCGTACGGATCACGGATCAACAACGATCCGTTTAACCACTAGTTCTTAGTGAGGCCTCCATTGACAGCAATATAATTAACACTTTCAGACGCCCAGAAAGCTACTAAAGACATATTTAAAATGTGACTACATTGGTTCAACCTTGATGTTATGAAGCGACTAGAATACTTTTTGTACACCAAAAAAACAAATAACGACTTTATTCAACAATATCTAGTGATGGGCGATTTAAAAAACAGCTTCATGAAGCTTCGAAGCTTTATGAATCTTTTGTTTCGAATCAGTGGTTCGGAGCATGTATCAAACTGCCAAAGTCACGTGATTTCAGTAAACGAGGCTTTAAGTCAAGTCATAAATGTTTCGAAATTTCAATGGTTCACCACTAGGGGGCGTGACTTTGGCAGTTTGATACACGCTCCGAATCACTGATTCGAAACAAACAATTATCTTGTTGTCAATGCAGGCCTCACTGAGGGATCGGATATTAACAAAAATATCTTAATTTGTGTTCCAAAGATGAACGAAGGACTTACGGGTGTGGAACGACATGAGGGTGAGTAATAAATGACAGAATTTTCATTTTTGGGTGAACTAACCCTTTAACTATTTCAAGTGTGAAAAGCCCTTACGAGTACTACAAGTACTACAAGTAGTTTGGAAAAAAAATAAAGTAGGCTTTTCAAATGAATGTTTTATGTCACTGTTTCATTTGAGTCTTGTTTTTTACTGAAGAGTTATACAGTGTTTTTGCAGTGATGCCAGAGCAATGTTATAAATAATCATATCTTTTGAATGAAAAAGTTCCAATTAAAAACAGAATATAATTAAATGAGATCTTTCATGATTTACCTAGAATTCCCTATACAAACACATTCCATTAAAGTGAACTAAAATATCTTGTGCCATGCACTGAACTCCATCACCACAATTTCAACCAAACTGGACTCTAATGTAGCATGCACAGCACACAATCAACTCTACCATCACCTACTTATCAACCCACTGTACATCTGAAGCTGTATTATGTATATTCTTGTATATTATGTGTCTGTATTGTGTATATTGTCTATATATTGTGTATAGTGTATATTGTTATCTGTAAAGTATGTCTAATTGTATTCTGCACTGTCTGGACCCCAATCATACAGGCACATAGCTTCTCCTGCTTCCTTACAATCTCTGCAGAAAACTTTTTCTGAGTACGCAATCTCCCGGTCATCTTGCAAACTTTCCATCATCAGCCGGCTATCGACTGACCTCAACAACACCAATGTCAGCAAGATCAGCCAAGAAGCTGTGAGGAGTGCTTGACCACCAGCTATTCTCTACCCACACAGACACCTTAAAGGAAAAGTTCACCCAAAATGCTAAAACTTTTTTTTTGACTAAACTACCCCTTTTAAGAAAAGTGAGAAAAGACAGATCTGGATTATAAAATGAAGAAATATCTGTGGATATAATGTTGAGTATTACTGACTATTGATATCTTAAATAGTGTTCAGGTGGAAAAGCAGCACTGTTTGAGCAGTGATGCAGCTGTCTGATTTTCTCTTTAATGTGCTGATTCACAAAATGAACAGCAATTGAACAGCATTTTTCAAAGGATTGAAAACCCATGAAAGGATGTGAAGTGGAGTTTAATTAGATGTTTGCCTAGGAGGCAGAAGTAAAGGCTGGAAGTCATCCAGCTACAACACCTTTTAACACTAAAGTTCAGGTTTGCTTTGCATTTGATAATGACTATATATATTAGGTATATATGTGGAGTATATTAGGACTAGTGCTGGGTATTGACACCACATCAAAGATGACATTTATAGTTTGAATTCTGTGATACAACTGACAAATGCGACAATTTGAAAGTTGAGACTGCTTCATTTCAAAAGTAACAAAGCGCAAAGCTTATTGCTATTATCTGATAGCAGATGCATTGTAATGTTTAGTGAAATTTTCTTCACGCATCAACAGAAAACAGCATAGACTAAAAGATCGATCTTGAGCTTTAAGAATCAATATCGGTTCATCAAAATGAAGATGGATTAAAATCGATGAATTGATATCATTAACCCAGTCCTAATTAGGACTGTCAATCAATGTGAATTAACTTGCTAAATTAGCACAGTGAATTGCATAATAAAGTAATGCATTAACACAACATTAACACTTCATGTCATTTGAGCCATATGTAAATTCCATGATATGTAATTTTCATATCTTCAGGACCAGTTTTGTGTGCTATAATAATCTTTGATTTTTTTTAAAATAATATTTACTGTCACTTTTAATCAATTTAATGAACCCTTCCTGGATAAATGCATTAATTTCTCTCAAAACTTTTGAACAACAGTGTATATAATGCAATTAATATGCTTTATTAATTGGTTAACAATAATTCATTCAATTAACATCCTTAAATTTACAGATCTTGTAGCTTATAAAATGAGCTCAAGCTTTTTTAGTTCATGGAGTTCTTTTCTTCATTTGAAAATGAGTATTATGCAGCATTTTTCAAGGATGCCAATTATTTAACACATTATTTATTATAATTAATAATGCATTATGACAAGATTAACACAAATTAACAATTTATATCTCATAACTAGTGCATAAAATCTGTAATGCATAATTTTCCTTTCACTGAGCACTTTTCTGTGCCACAATAATTTAGGAGCTTTTATCAGTAAGTACTTATATACGTAAATAATGTATTTATATAATCAACATATTATGTAAGTATATCTAAAAATAATTTGTATTAGGCCCTAGTATCCTTTTTCATGGAAAAACATTCATGGAAAAACAGCAAACAGAGAGCTGATGCCTCTTCAAAATCCTTCTGCTTGCTCACGCATGACTCCCTGCGCTCCTCCACTTGAGACCTCGTCTGGAGCTAAGCGATAGCCAAACCACTCACTCTGCCCTAAAGAGTCTGGAGCAAGAGCCCCGTCCTCGCCAAAACTCTCCCGTTAGACCACAAATACCACAACGACGTGCCAGACAATTATGGGGTGAACCAACAAGCAGCAAGTGGCACAGGATCCTTGTCTAGCAGAGCCAAAACCTCTGCCAAATGATTAGCGAGGGGACAGTCAAGTGTGACAGCAAGCACTACAGCATTGAATCCCAGCTGTTGAAGACTTCAAAAGTCCCCCAGATTGCCAAACAGGGTCTCAGATCAGAGGGAACATGAGGGTGATTAATTACTACGCCGTCACAGGGTTTGTATTTCACTAATACCTCATCAAAAATGCAAATGTTGTGGCATCATATCGTCTTTGTCGGGCAGAAACCTCTTCAAATCGCCATATTTCTCTATTCATTTTTTTTTTTTTTTTTACAGGAATCATTACTATTGGTCACCCTGTACATCTGTCCAATGAAAAGTATTAAAAATAATTTGTGACTAAACTCCACCCCACCTCTTGAATTTTGGACCATCTCTGCTTGTTTGCGATGCAACGGTAAATAAAGGAGCTGCTTGCTTGAATAAGTACACCATTTTCTTTACTCAAAAAAAAATAAAATAAAAATAATAATGTTGATAAAAACCTAATTTGATGAACTTACTGCCTCAGATGTGGCTCTTCTATTGACTGACAAAGCATGCATGTCCGACATTCGCTAGTGAAAAACTCCCTTTGAGCTTGATTTTGGTAAATGTTAATGTTAAGGTCATTCCGTGTCAACTCAACCAGAGGTCACCGGCTCAAATTTTTGATTTTGTTAATTTTTTTTCTGTAGAAAAACAAACATAAATAGTGATGAAAGCCAAAATATTAAATGTCACAGATGTATATTTACTGAGTAATCCACTATTTTGTAGAGGGGTGTCAAAATTACAATTTTCACCTGAGATTTGGAGCTGTAAAAATGACTTTAGAAAGATTGGTAGGTCTATTAGTAAAATATGTTGACTTTAACAATCTTTGTTTCATTATATGCTAACAGTGACAGTTCAAAAATGGCAAAAAGCACTTCAATATCTTTTTTAGATTCTGGTTCTTAACTAACTTTCCTTTTGGTATCTTCATTTTAAAGGCCCTCGATGGTTCAATCCCACAGATATGTAGATCTTAATACGACTCAGTGAGTAAATTGGTAAATTGTACACATTTTCATGGGTCAAAAACCAAATTTGGGTCATTTTTTAAACAGCTGATACTTTTTTCTTTTAAAGAGGAATATCTAAAGAACAAATAAAACTAGCAAAGTATCTATTTTTTTCCTATCAGCTCAATTACATAGAACATACCTGTCTGAGTGCCATAAATAGTATTTTTCCAAAGTTTGCATGCCTGTAACTCTACAAGTATTAAAGATATCGTAATATCCTTCTAGATTCTCTTTCTTAATAAACTTTTCTTTTGGAATCTTCATTTTTAATATAGTTCAGTCCCATAGATATTTGACCCCAATATTGACTCCATGTCCAAATTGTTGAATTTTACCCATTTTCAATGGTCAAGAACCAAATGTAGGTAACTTTTTAAACAGCTGATAGTTGTTTTGTTTAAAGAAGAATGTCTGAAGAACAAATAACACTGAAACTAGAAATGTATTTTGTTTCCCTCTATCAAAACAACTGATAACAACACACCTCTCTGAGTGCCAAAAACATTTTTTTTTTTTTTTTTCCCTGAAGTTTACATGTCTTTAATTCAATAAGTGTTAAATATATCTTAATGTCATTTTAGATTCTTGTTCTTATGGAACTTTTCCTTTGGAATCTTCATTTTTAAGGCCCTATATGGTTCAATCTCATAGATATAGGGATGTCAATGCGGTAACGTGTAGTTACAATACTGCATATTTGAAATCTTGGTAGCTTCAGAAGCTGTTAAAAATGTTAAATATCTTCCAAATATCCCTAAAACTGATCCAAATATAGATTCTTATAAATACACTTTTGAGAGCAAGTTAATGTGCCTCAACTTCATTTCAGTGGATTTTTGTTACTTAGAGAGTTGTTTTATGCAATTCTTTTGATAGAGAGAAACCAGATACATTTCTATTTTAAACATTATTTATTCTTCAGACATTCCTCTTTAAACAGAATAAGTATCAGCTGTGTGCAAAGTGAATCACATTAGGTTTTCGATCACTGAAAATGGGTAAAATTTTTTGAACATGGAGCTGCTTTGAGATCCCCATATCTATGGGACTGAACTATATAGGGCATTGAAAACGACGATTTCAAAAGGAAAGTTTATTAGGAATGAGAATCTAGAAGGATATTAAGAAATCTTGAATACTTTTAGAGTTACAGGCATGCAAACTTTGGAAAATGAATATTTATGGCACTCAGACAGGTATACTCTATGCAATTGAGTTGATAGACAAAACACAAGATACATTTCTAGTTTCAACATTATTTGTTCTTTAGATATTCCTCTTTAAAAGAAAAAAAAAAAAGTATCAGCTATATGCAAAATGACCCAAATTTGGTTTTTGACCACTGAAAATGTGTACAATTGACCAATTTACTCATGGAGCCACTTTAAGATCTCCATATCTCTGGGACTGAACCATCGGGGGCCTTTAAAATGAAGATACCAAAAGAAAGTTTGTTAAAAACCAGAATCTAAAAGTCTATTAAGATATCTTTAATACTTCTTGAATTACAGGCAAGCAAACCTGAGGCAAAAAACACAAGAAGTGCTTTTTGCCATTTTTGATCGGTCATTGTTGGCATATAATGAAACAAAGATTGCTAAAGTCAACAGATTTTACTAATAGACCTACCAATTTCTGTGTAAAAATAAAATAATGATGCTGCCATCTTTCTAAAGTCATTTTTACAGCCCTGTAAATTAACTCCAAATCTCAGGTGAAAATTGTCATTTTGACCCCCCCATCTACAAAATAGTGGATTACTCAGTAAATATACATCTATGACGTTTAATATTTTGGCTTTTATCGCTATTTATGTTTGTCTTTCTACAGAAAAAAATATTAATTAAATCAAAAAGCCGGGGATGTTTCCGAAATTTGGTTGATTTGACACGGAATGACCCAATAATAGCATGACACATGCAAGTGTCTGACCACATATAAATCCACAATATCAACATTGCCATCACAGTTTTTAGTTTTTTTTAAAAAAAAAAAAAAAAAAAAAGGTCACACTTTAGATTAGGGTACAAATATTCACTACTATCTAGGAGTTTATCCTCAAACTCCTAATAACTGCTTTTGAAAGTTAGTATGGTACTTGTTGTAGTGGTTATGTTTAGGTATGAGGTAGGCATATCTAGAATATGGTCATGCAGAATAAGGCATTAATATGTGCTTTATAAGCACTATACATTTCAGAAATGTAAGAAGTATGTGTTAAAGAGAGATGGAAATTGATCTGCTGTCTTTAGAAAAATGTAAACATATTGTAAGAGCCTTAACGTTACAGCACTCTTAACCTTTAAGTGAGAGTTTAAGTGAAATATCTAATTGCTATGTAATTATTATATCGTCATTCTCAATAACAGGCCAGTTGATGTTTGTGTAAATCACAGTTGGAGACTGCATTTTCGCATTGATTTTTTCAGTATGATGGATAATTACTACGCAGGAATTAGCAAGAAAGTAGGTAATGATTGATGGTGTATACATATGCACACACGCACGAAAATTATCTACGCAAGACTGCAATCATTTAAAATTACTCAAATATCATTCTTTAAAGACTGACTGCTTGAAGCCAATTCGATTCGAGCAAAAGAACAAAATTACAATAAAATAATCAAATGTAATTACTCTGGAACTTCTCAATAACAAGTAGCTGAAGCAATAGTAGAGCGACTGTTGAGCCTGAATACTCTTCTACACAGTCAAGGCTATAATGTGTTTGTAATCACAGAAAAATAATAAAATATCACATCAATAAGTACATTTCCTTCCTGCAAGCTGTCCTTAAAATAGTCTTATTCTGCACTGATTATTCTGATTAAAGTGCCCCTATTATGGATTTTTGAAAATTACCTTTCATGTAGTGTGTAACATAGCTGAAATGAATGAAAACATCATGCAAAGTTTTAAATCTGAAAGTGCACCATATATAAAGTTACTGTCTCTCAAAAGTAAGAGTCGACTCTCAATTAAACGAGTAAAACAAATCCCAAGCCGTTTCGTTGTGACGTCAAAACGAAACATTAGCATATTGCCCGCCCACTTATTGCACGCAGATGCTAGGGAAAATTCATTTTTTCAACAATACCACAGCAGTAGAATCTTTTGTTGTGTTCCCGTCATTTTACTGACGACTGCTTCTCAAACCTCGGGGAGTTTAACGCAGGATTCACAAAACGCTTTGTCTTAAAATATGGATCAATGCCCAGTTTATTTGGACCAGCTTGCTCCTCTTAATCTCAACCTGTAAGCATGATTAATAATTGATGTTTATATTTTCTAGCGATCGTTCAAAATTCGTACTTTTGTATGTTATGTTGTGTAACGTACACCCTAGTCTGTATGTCTCCTGCTAACCGGCTAACTCACGTTTCTGTAGTTCTGCTATTCAGATGTGGGTCCAATATTGTCTAAAAATGTGTCGATTAATGCAGCTTGTTTGTCTTATTACTTGGAGTAATGATCAAGGATGGAGCACAGCTTTTGTTTACGGAGTCTAATGCATTATCAGCTATTCACGTTTGTGCTCGGCTAACGTAGGAGTTTACAACATAGTTGAAGTATTTTCTCTGTAACAATAAACACCCATTGTAATGTCAAACAATGATATAGACATTTTTTACTTTGTTAAGAGTTATGACGAAAAAGTCTGTGTACACATCTGGCCTAACTGTTTATCTTATGTTTAGAGGTTTTCAGCTTCGCTTGTCATTCTGTGCACCTACATAAAGTATAACAGTGACACTGCTATCACGTCTTATAAATAACCCAAACTAAGGTGACACTTACCATATAGAAATGTCCTGCTCCAGTCAGTTTCTGGTTGTATACAATGTCTTGCGAATTGATAGCTGTCATTCAGTTATGGCAATGTGCGTTTTGTTTCCGGCGCGCTGTAGACCAATCACTAAGGATTGGGCCATCTGACCAATCAGATGGCTCACGGAAAGGAGGGGTTTAGAGAGACTGATTCTTCAAACTGCTTCTAACGAATCGTTGAACTGCGATGAAATTAAATGTATATTATGAGAAAACGAAGCATTTTTTGACCTTGCATGCATGTAAACCAGTTGTAGGAGACTCCCAAAACAATATGAGGAACCTTAAAAAAGGCATAATAGGGGCACTTTAATAATGATTATAAGAGACTAATGTTAAACTTTTGTGAATTAAAATGTTTTTTTAGGTACTGCTGAGTAACGAAATGTGAACTAAAAATAGTTCTGTCATGACAACTCTCGGAGTGTTTGGCATGGTAATGGATATGACAATGTTGTATGTTTGGTCTTGGTGGAATAGATCTGCTACCCTGCTGCTTTTATTGCTGCTGCTGTTGTAGGTTATTGCTGCTGCTGCAGAGCAAGTACGGTACGCTGCTATGAGTAAGAGATGCTGCTGCTGTACAATATAGCGTACATGAATTACCCGTAGCAGATCTATACAGGTGGAGCTGGGGAAGGTGGAGGGTTTCTGAAGCGCGTTGCACTGCTAAGGCAATACTACCAAAGTATTTTGAAGGTTGAGCACACAAGCTCATTGGCTACTGATACAGCAGGAACCAATCAGCTGTGCCCTATAGATAACGATGTGATTACGAGCAGGTTGAGTTAAAGGACCTATTAGCCTGCGCTATCTAGAGTTTCATGATAGAACTTTGTATGTGTGCTTCAATAAAAGCCTTAGACTGGATAATTCCTGTAAATTAATCCTCATGTGATTTGTTCAAGTTTCCTTTTCCAATTAATCAAACATCATTTACTAAATTTATAAGTGGCAATAATGTTCTAGTCTGGAATGGCACATGACAAGAGGTTCACACCTAATTTTATTTGACTAAAAACAAAAACAAACAAAGAAACAACCAAACAAAAAAACCATTCAGGTTTCTCTTGAGGAAGTCAAAACCTGGAGTACAAATTAATTGATTTTTGGGGCCCTAGAGAAGTTTTGACATGCTCTGACATTTGTGCTTTTTTCAGTTGTTCATAAACATATTAATGGCAAAAGACCGCCGACTCCAGAGTGTTAAAGGATTAGTTCACTTCAGAATGAAAATTTCCTGATAATTTACTCACCCCCATGTCATCCAAGATGTTTATGTCCTTCTTTCTTCAGTCGAAAAGAAATTAAGGTTTTTGAGGAAAACATTCCAGGATTTTTCTCCATATAGTGGACTTCACCCGGGGTACAATGGGTTGAAGGTCCAAAATTGCATTTTCAATGCAGCTTCAAAGGGCTCTACAAAAAAGATCACGCGTGACGTAGGCGGAAGTACCGCGGTACGGCAAAAACTACATCTCATTTTCTCATCCAACTTCAAAATCGTCCGACATTGTTGTTTTACCTTTTTTTTTTAAAAGGGGCATTTGACTTAGTCTTTGCACGTTTGCTTTGTAGACACTGGATCAGTACTTCCGTCTACGTCACGCGTGACCTTTCCAATATTATTACGTAATGCGTGGCACATCGCAGAGCAGTGCAAGATGAGCATTTATGGTTAAAAAGTATATATATATATATATTTTTTTTTTTTAGAAAATGACCGATTGTTTCGCTAGACAAGGCCATTATTCCTCAGCTGGGATCATGTAGAGCCCTTTGAAGCTGCACTGAAAATGCAGTTTGGACCTTCAACCTGTTGTACCCTGGTGAAGTCCACTATATGGAGAAAAATCCTGGAATGTTTTCCTCAAAAAACTTAATTTCTTTTCGACTGAAGAAAGAAAGACATAAACATATTGGATGACACTGGGGTGAGTAAATTATCAGGAAATTTTAATTCTGAAGTGAACTAATCCTTTAAGCTTATATATGAGGATATATATATATTTATTTATTATTGAGAACTCAACTGCAATTTAACATGTTTGATTCTGGTCACTCGTGTCTTAAAATTTTTACTGGACCATTGCTTGTTTAAATATGAGATTATGCTAAACCAAAAAATGGTCATGACAACCCAGACGGTTCATTTTACGTTATATCAAAGCGGCTTAAAAAACATGACCGCCTGCCTCTTTTATCTTTCCGTCCCAGCACTCCCCGAAGAGACCCAGCACCTCCCTGAGAGACTGCTAAAATGACGTTGTACTTACCATAGCCAACGGCACGATGCCAACTAGGTCTTTCTGAGCCAGGTGGATGTGCGTCTCCGTTTCCTCATTGCCGGCCCTGATGCCCGGGTATTCTACCGCCCAGGAAATGGACCTGCTGCCTACCGTGCTGCCGACACCGTCCACCTCCAGATCCACCTGAACAACCCTCTGCCAGCCTGGCTCCACGCTGAAGAATAAGAGAGAGAGAAACCAATAACAGCTCTGAAACTGAGAGTTTTCTAATAATACATGACATGATTAGGGCCCTATGATTTTTGCAATGCCGAAAATGCGGACGGAAACATGGAATCCAGTCAAAAAAATGCCATTTACTGTATAGCAAATCATATCATAAACGATAGGGATGTCCCAAGCCGATCTCAAGGATCAGTATAGGGGCAGATTAAGTATTTTTAACTGACCGATATTGGCTATCCAAAGCCCGATCCTTTATTTTACGTCAGCTGTCAAACAGGTGTCGTGCGGTATGCACCTTTAATTGGGTTTGCCAACCGCCATTAAAAGGAAAAGAAGCAGCTCAAATGTTCGAGAACCAATAAGGTCTGTTCTAGCGTGTTCGAGCTTCCGTGTTTTGCATATTTGATGCACACTTTTGTAATGAATCACTCGAAAGTCATTTATTTACTGCTTATTTTTCTCTACCATCAGACTATCCGAGACGTTGCTGCCATAACACGCTGCTATGGGTTGCGTCCTGCTTCGGACATGACAGATGGGCATGCTTCACTAGAAAGTTTCATGCTTTCTAACCTTAAATCCACTTTTTTTCTTTTTGTTGCAAGTATTCTGCTCAGTGTATATATAAAATACAAGAAGTTTATATCAGTATTCCCCTATTCATAATTGTGACCACACAGTGTTTACAATATCTACTAACAGATGTTTACATCTAGCAATGTCTTTATTTGGTATATATTTTAACTTGAAGAAATTGTGAAAGAAATATATTACTATTGTGCAGTAAAATGTACAGGGGTTGGACAAAATGTGAACACCTGGGAAATATGAAATATTTCTTTCTTTTTTTTTTTTTTAAGGTGTTTTACCTTTAATACAGCTTCCAACTTTATTAGAATGGATTTATCAAACTTTTGAATAGTCTTCAGCTGAATGTTTTCTATTGGAACATCTGCCAGTTGCTTCAGAGATGTTGAAGGAGAGAATCTGCTTCTCACTCTTCTCTATTCTTATTTGCTGATTAAGTCTTGCTATGATTTGTGTACACAGCCATAATCATAAAGACTGTTGTTCTTAAAACACAACAATTGGGCGGTTAAGGTTACAGAAGCTCTATTGGACATCTGTAAAGTCAACCATTTCACACACTGCTTGTACTAAACACTGCTGAAAACCACTTATACTACAGTGATATACAAACTAGAGAATATATACAACAAAAAGATAACAGCAATGTTTGTTTTTTCCTAGAGACGCACCGATCGATCGGCCAGGGATCGGGCTGAGCTGATCTCTTTTGAAAGCGAAATTTACTGTATAACATGGAATGTCATGGAATTTGTCAAATTTTGGACGAATAAATCAAAAGTGGGTCAGTACACTTAAATTACATTGCAGTATGGACTAATGATTGTAAATATTAAACCACAATAATTTAAATATGAATCCTACATATTCTGCGTGTCTGTGTGAATGAATGCCGCTGACAAGCGAATACGTTTTACACACACCGAAGCACGCGTGATGTTATTATATGACGACATGAACACGTACTTCATCTCCAGAGCTTCTCTGAGTCACTTCATGAGCATTTTACCGTTTCATTTGAGAAAAATTATTGCCATACCATATACACACAGAAACTTCAAGATCTTCACGGAAACCCGTCAAAATAAAAGTTAGATATAACTTGTGACAGAAATATATTTGGCTACTATTGTATAGTACTATGTACTATTGAATTACTATTGTACAGTATAATGTATGTCTTGTGATATAATGTATGATAATATAATACTACTACTAATAAAAACAACAACAACATAATAATTATTAAAACTTAATTTTTAAAGGAATAATCACACAATTTTTCTTCCATGTTTTATTTTTAACAGTAAACCTGTTGTGCAGCACCTTGTTTGCCAAAAAATGAAAGGGTTTATTTAAATTTCATTTGATTAATAAAATAAATTAATGTTTTATGCTTTGATTTGATTACCAGAAAAACTAATACACATAACACAGAATTTCTTAAAGCCGTGTTTATTTAATATCTCCTTTTATTCTATTGCATTTATTTGCGCTGTTGTTTGAAATGTATTTTGTCTTATTTTATTAGTCTTTTTACTTGTTTTTTTTTTTTTTTTTTTTTTAATGAAAATAAAATTTTACATTGCAGAAAAGTAGATTTTTGTTTGTATATGCTGTCAATTATAGATCTTTGAAAGAAAATTTGAATCAGCAAAAATCGCTATCGGCAGGTCACATTTAGAAAAAATTCAGAATCAGATAAGAAAATTGCATTGGTGCATCTCTTTTTTTTTCATAGCCTCAGTCTACACAAATTATGTTAACCCCTATAATAACGGGTATCCACATTATTTTGTCTAACACCTGTACCACTCAATGTAATAAAAATAATAATAAATTATTAAAACTTTAAGGAATAATCACACACATTTTCTTCTTTTAATTTTAACAGTAAATCTGTTGTGCAGCAGTTTGTTTGCCAAAAAATAAAAGGAATTGTTTAATTTATTTGATTACATTTTAAAAGATTAAATAAATTGTTCATGTTTTATGCTTCATATGATTCCCACCATTTTGATAATAAAACAGTATTAAGTCATAAATCCAGAAAAATCTAAAGACACAACACAGAATTTCTGAACAAATAAAACATTTCATAATTCATAGGGCCCTATTATTGTAATAAATAAATAAATAGTTAAAGTTTTATTAGATTAGATTGTTATATTAATTAGATATGCTTTTTTATTATTAAAATGGAATCCATGAGGAAAAAAGAAACATTTCATGGGGCGCTAAAAATGTATTTTTGTTATATTTTGTTAAACATTTTAATAAATAGTTGTACAAGTTTCATGATTTCAATTTATTTGACATGCTTTTCGATTACTAATGTTTAATTTAGCCATTAAAAAAAAAAAAAAAGGAAAAATTATTTGGGGAAAATACAAAGGACCCCATGTGTGATGTTGAGAGAGAGGTCATGACGTCAAGAACCACGTTGAGAAAAATAAAAACAAAATTCAAAAACAATGCACCTGACACATGCGACCACATCGATAGAGTGTAAAACAACAAATTGTGTGATGTAATGTCTCCGGAGGAAGCAGGTTTGAAGCCAAGTCACAGAGTTTACCGTCACAAGCCGATCGAGGAACTAGGAGATGCACAAGTGAGAGGCATCATAAAAGAGTTGCTGAGTGCAATGACACAGCTCTCAGCGATTACCGCACCGCAACACTTTAAAAGAAGGACAGAGAGGAGAAACCCAACAGAGGGGAAAAGTAAGGCAGGAGGTATAAGAAAGAAGTGATATGGAGAGACAGGGAACAGATGGAGGTAGACACATACAGAGACTACAGCTGACAGGAACAGAAGAACGAATGAGAGAGAGAAACAGACAGAGAGAGAGAGAGAGAGCATGAAAAAGAAACAAAGAAACAGAAACTTCATTTTCTGCCTGAGGTGGTGATCACTTTGCCTCAAATTGCATGCAGAGTTGAAGAAAAACAACATTCTTTCTAATGTTTTTCTTTGGCTTTACCTCAGTGATTCCTGAACTTTTCAAGCAAGTGGCCAGGATGGATCCAGACAGCAGTGTTGAGAAGCTAATTTTAGTTTGTCAAGCTACAAGCTTGAAGTAAAGTTGAGATACTTTGAAAAATTAAAGCTTCATTACAAGCTACAAAAATAAATCTATCAATAAATAAATAAATAGCTACACTGAAGGAGGCGGTATGTTTTCATAAGAAAAACAATATAACCACGCAAAGATTTTCTTCTGAAACAAAAGAATGAGGGGTTTTGAATGAATGAACAATCCCAGTTAGTCTGACATTTTTTAAAAATAAGATGTACAGGCTAAATCTCTCCTAAACAACAACAAAACTTTTTTTTTTTTTTTTTTTTTTTTTTTTTTACATAACTCAAATCAAAACACTGAACTGATTCAATAATGAATGGGACTTTCCAGTGAGAGAGAGGATTTTTTGAATGAACCAATTCATTAGGAAGAATGCAGCTTTCTAATGCTACATTCACGGACGAAAATGAGATGATGACTAAAACCTACCCTAATTTTCGTCAAAGAATAAAAACGAGAGAAAATGATAGAGATGGGCGATTTGGGAAGATATCCAGTCAGGACTGTTGTCCTGTGTGGAAGATGCGCACATTTGAAATGTAACGTGCTGATCTAACCGTGGGAAAACGCGGCGCGCTCTACAGGCTCGCCCAGCAGCACTTCAGACTGCTTTGCAATTAATGAATAGAGCACATTTATGCCAAGCGATTGCTTATGAGCTAATGTTGATGAATTATGACAATGTTTACTACACAATGTTTATATGGTAATATGATTTAGACTGTTGTAAGAATGCATATTTTAATCTCCCTCATCTAAACTTAAATGAGCAGCCTGCTGCTACAGTGCAGACTGCAGACATTTCAGAATAAGAGTCATGGTGTATTTCGGGATGGTTTATAATTATTATAATTTTTTCCCTGGTCATTATTGTTATTTTGTTTACACAAACTGTATTTAATTTAATTTCTATTTAATTCATAGTAAACTACTGTATCTTCTGTCACAGGAAGGAAAGACTAAGAACATTATTTGACACATTATTCAATATATTTTACAAGTATAAGGGTTATTATAGTTAACTAAACCTAAAACCAAAGAAATCTTGAAATAAACGTTAATTGAAATAAAAAAAAAATAAATATATAAAAAATGTAAACTTATTTTATTTAATCTAGTTTCTAAGCTTTAGCTTAACCTGATGTATTAAAATAACTAAAATAACAAAAAAAAAAAAAAAAAAAACTATATAGACATTTAAAAGCATAAACTAAAAGACATAAACACAAAAAATTACTAAAACTTTTAACTAAAATTATAATGAAAGCAGACCAAAAAAAAAAAAAAAACCTAATCAAAATTAAAAAAAATTTAACTACAATAACTACAATTTAACTAAACCCTTTAGATTTTAGTCAACTAAATCTACTGTAGATTTAGTTGACTAAAACTAGACTAAAACTAGACTAAAACTAAAACAATTTCCGATGACTGAAATATGACTAAAACTAAATAGCATTTTAGTCAAAAGACTATGACTAAAACTAAAAGAATGAATCAGATTTTTCGACACCACATACAGGAAATGTCTAGCTGAATGAACTGGTTCACTAGAATGAATCAGACTTTCCAATGCAACATATGAGAGAAAGGATTGTCCCAACTAAATGACTGACTAGAATGAATCAGACTTTCCAAAGCTATAAATGAGAAAGAAGACTGTCTGAATGAACTGAACTGGTGAATGAATGAATTAAATTTTGAAATGCTACATAATAAAGAGAGGACTGTCCTAAGGAACTGAATCATTACTGAATCACTAGAAGGAGTTGGATTTTTCAATGGTACATATAGGAGAGGACTGCCTGAATGAACGGATTCACTTGAATGAATTGAGACTTTCCAGTGCTCTTTGGGCCAGTCCAAATGCCCACACTTCTGATTTTTGCACTTGATCATTTGTCTTCTTACATGATGTATTTTCAGAGTTTGGCCAAAGTGTTCAAGTGGGTGTGAAGACCTCAAGAGTTTTAAGATTTTTATTTACTCAATGGCACACACTTTTTTGTGGCGATTGTTGTGCTTCATATTCAAACGTTTTACAAACTACATATAATCTCTGCTGTCTCTGCACCAATAAAATGTGCAACTCTTTACATTTTACAAATTATATGTAACATCTTATTAAAGGGTTGAAACCACTGATTCGAAACAACAGATTCATAAAGCTTCGAAGCTTCATGAAGCAGTGTTTTGAAATCACCCACTAGATATTGTTGAATAAAGTCGTTATTTTGTTTTTTGGCGCACAAAAAGTATTATCGTCACTTCATAACATTACGGTTGAACCACTGTAGTCACATGAACTGTTTTAAATATGTCTTTAGTACCTTTCTGGGCATCTGAAAGTGTTAATTATATTGCTTGCAATGGAGGCCTCACTGAGCCATTGGATTTTATAAAAAATATCTTAATTTGTGTTCTGAAGATGAACGAAGGTCTTACGGGTGTGGAACGACATGAGGTTGAGTAATTAATGACAGAATTTTCATTATTGGGTGAACTAACCCTTTAATTTAACTTACACTGGAAAGTTTTCAGAGACATAACGTGAAATCAGGGCACGTATAAGTTTCCTGAACGTGATGAATGACGGGGATAAGCTTAGCCTTCCGGTCCAAAGCAGTATTAGAGATTTAGTGTGCATTAAGTGCACTGCGGTTTGGCATTTTTCATGCATGGGACAGTCTTGTCCACTTACTTCCTGTCGCATATACATGTGCTCTCAAGTGGTCAAGACTGCAAGTTGTGGGTATTTGGACAGGCCCTATAAATGAGAGTGAGTACTATCTGCACGAACCGACTTACTTTCATGAACCGAATCAGACTTTCCAATGCATCTGAACCAACAAATTTACTAGAATGAATCAGAATTTCCAGAATTACCAATTCACAATGAATCTGATTTTTTATGCAACTGTTACTAAGAGGTGCATAAAAGCAAGCATGCAGCATGTTAAATAATATGGTTGACTATAATAAAGCCAATTATTTTACAAATGTACTACATGAAGCCCATTTTAGGTTACTTGAAAAATAATCTTTTCAATGTACCAGCAGGCTTTACTTGCGTTCTGTTGTTAGTAAAAGGAAACAGGGACACAGGAAGAACAGAAGCTTCTACACTCAGAGTGCATATAAGTTTCCTGATTACACATTTACAGAAAGAGTGAAAATGAAAACAGCACCCCAAATCCAGTTTCATTTCGACAGCTGCATCTCTTGAGAGCATCTTTCATACAAATTAACATCCTCTCCTGGAACAGCAAGAGAGACTCAGACACTGGGTATGAAAAGAAACATCCCAGTTGTGAATCAACAACCCAATTTTCCTGACAAAACAGAGGTGCAGTGAATGGCAAATGAAAATGGAGGAAATGCGTTTCATTTCAGGAACACTGACTCCGCTCGTTTCACTGGTCTCATGGCACACACATCCTCAAAGTTTCACAACAGCCTGTCAAAACAGACGCCGAGTTGTTCTGAGGACTAACACAATCAGAAAGTCACAATCAGAGGCCCAGAGAAGAATCATACAGTTCCTGTTGTAAATGAATACTTGATTGAATTTTTATTGTCTTGCAAAACATCACTAGTTACATTTGATTATAATAAAATTAATGTTGTGCAGCTGAGGATTTTAATTGAATTTTTTTGTATATTAAAAACAAAATGTGGCAGAGTCTACTGAGTTATACCTTAAAGAGATAGTTCACTTACAAATTCACCTTAAAATTCCTCATTATTTATCCCTTTAAAGTGGGCCATCTTGAAAACACAAATATTGACAGTTTTTCAAACTCTAAGTGCACATCTTGACTTTATACTGATAGTGGTGTGGATAGAGTATTTTTTAGAGTAAATATTTATTAATATTTTGAATTAGTTTTTATATTTCATGGGGCTATCACTAACGATTATTTTGGTAATTAAGTAATCGGTCGATTATTTTGACGATTAATCTAGTGATCTGATTTTTAAAAACAAAAATAGACCTAAGTGAACAATAACTAGTAAAATGACTATATAACAATGATAATAACTGGTTCAAACGCAAGTAATCATATAATTTTACTGAACAGCAATGTTAAAGGATTAGTTCACTTTCAAATAAAAATTACCCCAAGCTTTACTCACCATCAGGCCATCCTAGGTGTATATGACTTACTTTCTGATGAACACAATCAGAGATATATTAATAAATATCCTGACACATCCGAGCTTTATAATGGCAGTGAGCGGGATCAACGAGTATGAGCTGAAGAAAGTGCTTCCATCCACACCCATCCATCACAAACGCATTCCACACGGCTCCGGGGGGTTAATAAAAGCCCTCTAAAGTGAATCGATGCTTTAGTGTATTTAAAAAAAAATAAATAAAAAATAATCATATTTAACAAGTTATGAAGTAAAATATCTAGCTTCAACCAGACCGCCTTCCGGATTCAACTTACGAAGAAAGTGTAAAACTCTCGCAGTTCAAAAAGCTTACACTACGTCCTACGCATTCCCTATTCAACTTACGGAAAAAACCTAACTGACACGACGCCAGTTCCGTTTTTTTGTAAGTTGGAAGTATGGAAGGCGGTCTGGCGGAAGCTACATATTTTACTTCATAACTTGTTAAATATGGATTTTTTTTTTTTTTTTTTTACACAAATGCATCGCTTCGCTTCAGAAGGCCTTTATTAACCCCCCGGAGCTGTGTTGAGTACGTTTATGATGGATGGAGGTGGATGGAGACACTTTCTTCAGCTCAGATGCGTTGATTCCGCTCACTGCCATTATAAAGCTTGGATGTGTCAGGATATTTATTAATATATCTCAGATTGTGTTCATCAGAAAGAATAAAGTCATATTCACCTAGGATGGCTTGAGGGTGAGTAAAGCTTGGGGTAATTTTTATTTGAAAGTGAACTAATCCTTTAAAATACAAAATATAATATACATAATATAAACACAATCAACTTATGTACATTACGTATAACAAATGCCTGCAGAGGGCGCCAATGGTCTGGTGATTGTTGTTACACTTTACAGCATGATCAACCTTGTTTAATATTGGTCAAACAACATTTTATTGAAATGTCCACTTAATCTTTAATATTTGGCCACTTCTTAACAATATAAATGTTACAGCCACTGTAATTTCTTGAACATGTAGACATCAAAATATGCAAACTCAGAGTGAGGGATTAAACTTTTATTTTGAAATCGCGAAGATCAACTGTTCAATGAGTGCAATGAAGGATTTTTTCTTCAAATCGAGTACTCGAATTTAATCGAGGTATCATGACAGCCCTAATATTTTATATATTATTACTTTTTAAAAAATATGTATTTAAGTTTTTTGTTTTAGTTTTAATACTTTTAGTACTTCAAATTAAACATTTTTCATTTCATTTTTTCATCTAATATTTACATTATTTTATTTCAGCTTTATTTAAATTAACAAAAAAGTTTTCAATCAACTTTTTTACCAACTCGACAAACCTTTAAACTTGTCTTGTTTGTAAAAGCAAAAGGAAAACGTTTAAAAATGTTTAACATATGCAACTTTCACACAGTATTTGAAAGTATAACAATAACACCTAAACATTACGTTACCATGAGACTGGCATGATTTCACATATCGTGAAAAACTGCATCTGAATCATCGTAAAAAGTGAATATCCTTCAGCAAATTTTACACTGCCCCTCTCTCTTTTAAGTCCATGTGCAGGAATACAGTGTGCGTATGTGTGTGTGAGAGAGAGAGTGAGAGAGAGAAAGAAAATTAGAGAGAGGAAGAGAAAGTGTCTTTAGGGATTTGCAGAGATATAAAAGCTGCTCCGGCAGGTACAGCAGCAGGAAAGGGACGACAGAATAGAGGGTGACAGCAGTCTTTCGGGAGCGACAGCAAAGGAGCGATAGTGAGCGAGAAGAGAAGAGAGAATAAAAAGAGAGATAGAAACTGAGCACATTTAAAACCGTCCCACAACTCTAGCAGTTTTGCTTTTCTTGGGGAGAAAAAAAAAAAAATTATTAAATGAATTGGTGTGGCAGAAAAAGCTATTGGAAATGCAAGTGTGACGAAAACTATTGTATGAAAATATGTAGTCATAAGATATTTTGTGTCATACTTATTATAGATGAGAGAAGAAACGGTCAAAAGTCACAAATAATAGAAGGAGGGAAATGACAGGAAGGAAAAAGACAAATTCAAGTGTAAGAGGAGCAAGATAGAAAGTCGGATTCTATTTTGATCAACATTTCAATGCACGACTTCAATATACAGACTGGAAGTTTTTTTGTTTTGTTTTTTTGATGGAAGAATTTATCAGGATTGTTTTGATGCAAGTTCAAATACCATGATATATATCATGGTTTCCACAAAAATATTAAGCAGCACAACTGTTTTCAACATTTTCAACATGATATGTTTCGTGAGCCTCAAATCAGCATATTAGAATGATTTCTGAAGGATCATGTGACACTCATTACAGGAAAAAAAATATATTTGAAAATATATTAAAATAGAAAACCGTTATTTTAAATTGTAATATTATTTCACAATATTACAAATTTTACTTTATTTTTGATCAAATAAATGCAGCCTTGGTAAGCAAAAAACTTTATCAATAATTTTCAATAATATCTTTATCAATAATTTTCTGTGGTAATCGACAGCATTCCACAAATGATGTTGACACAGCTTAAAGTCATCATGAAATCAAAATTGATCATTATACAGTTAAAGGATTAGTTCACTTTCAAATGAAAATTAGCCCAAGATTTACTCACCCTCAACCCATCCTAGGTGTATATGACTTTCTTCTTTCTGATGAACACAATCGGAGAAATATTAATAAATATCCTGACGCATCCGAGCTTTATAATGGCAGTGAGCGATACCAACAAGTATGAGCTCGGCTCCGGGGGGTTAATAAAGGCCTTCTGAAGCAAAAAAACTCTTGCAGTTCAAAAAGCTTAAGCTACGTCCTACGCCTTCCCTATTCAACTTACGGACCTGACGCGACACCAGTTTACACTTTCTTCATAACTTGAATACGGAAGGCGATCTGGCGGAAGCTAGATATTTTACTTCATAACTTGTAAAAAATGTTTTCTTTTTTGTTGTTGTTGTTTTTTTACACAAACGCATCGCTTCGCTTCAGAAGGCCTTTATTAACCCCCCGGAGCCGTGTGGAGTACGTTTATGATGGATGGATGTGGATGGAAGCACTTTTTTCAGCTCATGAACCCTGTTCACTACCATTATAAAGCTCGGATGTGTCAGAATATTTATTAAAATATCTCAGATTGTTCATCAGAAAGAAGCAAGTCATATACACCTAGGATGACTTGAGGGTGAGTAAAGCTTTGGCTAATTTTCATTTGAAAGTGAACTAATCCTTTAAGATAGTTAACTTGGAGCACTAATATACACAGGTGGATTTGTCAGAATAAAGAATCATGCAATTTACTGACATATTTCTTTCTGTCAACAGAGTTTCATATTAGTTAAGGCTGTGAATGTTTCAGCACCATGGACAGAGACACAATACAAGCACAAACGCTGTACAATCTCTCCTTCAGGGTAAAGATGTACGCATAAACACGCGTATAATGGCATTTGTGGTTAAACTTCACTTTTTTAAAAAAGGACAGGCCTACAAAGAAATACTCTTTTTCTAGTGAGCAATCACTAATAGAGTTTACAGTGCAAACCTTGTAAAGCATTCTTCATTAATATTTACCCAGAAGAGAGACTGAATATTTATAAACACTTCCAGTGAAACAACATTTCTGAACCCTGAGCAAACAGACATTTTTACCTGATAGCATCATTTATTTGTCCATATTGTCGTATTGTTTTTTTGTTTTTTTTGCATCCCATTCAATAACGGAATTATGCAATCAGGTAATGTGCAGAAATTGAGGTTATCACAAGGTTAAAAAAAATAATGAATTAAATGAAATAAAAATAAATCTCTGCCTACCTATAATTTACTGCCGCCACAACTAGAAAACAATATTTTAAAATAAAACTTCATTTAACACCAGTTTTCAGTGGGTCGTAACAGAGAAATGTTGTTTGTGTTTGTTTAATGAGCCTCATTTGCATAGAAAGGAGGCGTGTTTGCCCAGAAAAAAACAACAATGTACGATGAATAAATTGAGTATATTTAATGTAAATAAGACGCTGGGTTTTGTGGTGAAACAGCAGACTGAAGTTGCAGCTGTTTCATGAATTCTGCGCACACTTTTTTGTTTACTGTTTTTCAAGTTCAAATAAAGTTTCTATATTGACTGTGTGTATTATTACACATATATACAAACTTTCTGGTCTACAGTAAAATAAAGAGTAGACAAGAAAGTAGGTATAGATAAATACAATAGGAAATCATGCCAAAAAAATAAAAGTTTCCTTTATTTAGGAAGCTTATATAGAAACAGAGTAAATGGGTTATAGTATTCCCTGTCATGAGTAGTCGATTCCAAGTTAGCAAAACCATACTGAGATGATAACAATGCCTTTTTCTTGTATTCTGTTCCTAGCAGTTTACAGATCCTCATCCCGGAGGAGGACTCTAGACACAGCAGGTCAGATGAGCTCCTGGTAAGTGTCTGCTGGGACCACATTTAAATGCCAGGGAGAGTCAAGTGACAGAGCAAATAAACAATTTCCTCACTGAGGTGATTTATTTCAGTGCCAGGTCTCCAGGGATGGACATAATTGAAAGCGGCTGCATTATCCAGTTATCAGAGTAAATGTTTCAGCCTGAATTGTGTGCCTGTGTATATCTCCTATCCTTTTCCCCAACAAAATTACATTAAAGTTTTAAGTTTAAGTTTTTAAGTATTTATTTATGTCCACTCTGTCAAAGACAAAGCATATCTTATAAAGTGGATATAAAAAGTCTACACACGGGGTGTAACGATACACTGTTATATCGAGATATAAAAATGCGACGATATGTATCGGTGATGTAAACGATATGATCAGAGATATAGATTTAGTTTTTATCCAAGACTCAGCTTACTGTATTTATATGGTATAATTAACCAAAAAATGTAACATCATGTACTCACTCTCATGTCGTTTCAAACCTATAAGATTTTCGTTCAACTTCCAAACACAAATGAAGATATTTTTTATGAAACCTGAGCGATTTCTGTCCCTCTATTTAAAGTCTATTTCTCTAAAACTTAAAAGATCCAAAAATGTCATAAAGGCATCATACAAATAATCAGTTGGAGTGGTCTATTCCAAATCCAAGTCTTCTGAAGAGACATCATGTTTTTTTTTGGGGTTTTTTTTCTTTTCTTTTATGGTGAATAGATTTACAATGATGAGCATACTGTAGTAAACACGGACATTTAAATGCTTGCGTGGCGCGTGGAAACAACATGAGAGTGAGAAGCACCCAAGAGTTTCAGCCAAATACTACATTCAGATCACTGATTATTTTCCAAGTGCCAATGGGTTTTGGAGAAACAGTAACATTGAGGTGGATTTTATTTTACTTACTTGATTTTCTATGGATGCAAAAGGAAGCAATGACAGCCGCCACAATTTTACTGTTAAAATACACTCACCGGCCACTTTTTTTTTTTTTTTTTTTTTTTTTTTGGTACACCTTGCTAGTACCAAGTTGAACCCACTTTTGCCTTCAGAACAGCCTTAATTCTTCATGGCACAGATTGAATAAAGTGCTGGAAACATTCCTCAGAGATTTTGGTTCATATTGACATGATAGCATCTAGGGCTGGACGATTAATCGAAAAGTAAATCGAAACAGAAATTCAGAACCTCTAACCGACATAATTTTCCCATGTCAGTTATTTCACCGAGTCAACACACACACAGTGCGCGAGCCCCGAAGGGAGATCACTTTCACTTTCATCTTCACTAAACTTTGTCAGTTGTATGTGTTTTAAGGCTTGCCAGTTTGGACATTCAAGCGATTTTAGACCATCGGATGTGTATTATTATATTGAGCTACCATGCTCGTGCAGCTGCATATCATACAGATAGTAGCTGCACATCACATGAAGATCGCGCACACAGAGAGGAGCGCAGAAACTTGTTGTCAAAGCTGTCCTGTGATTTATCACTAAAGTATCTTAGAAACTCAAAAGTTATAGCATATATTTTTCTACTTTTGAAGTAACTATTTACAACCCACAGCTTCACAATGAATAGAGAGACGGTATTCACACATGTAATCACTCTCATTAATGCTTTCAAATACAGTGCACAGCATAAATGAGTACACCCCCTCTGAAACTTCTGAAAGTCAGCAATTACTCAATTACTTAGAAGACATGTTAGGGTTCTTTAGAGATATAATGTTCCAGCAAGTCTGCTTAATTACCAAAGAAGTATGTCAAAATTATTCAGGATTATTACTCTTATCAAGGTGATAAAATGTTGTGTAGCAAAAATGAGTACACCCTCCTAAAAGTTACTAAATAAAATGAAATAAAAATTTTCTGGTCTAAGTTTAAGGCAATGTTTGATCAACAGGTAAGTATGTTGAACCAAAACATTTAAAGAGAAGTAATTTCTTGACAATTAAAAGTGTTATATAGCCCACTGAATCATTCTCAGACTTTATGCTGACAACAATGGAACCACTTGGGAGAGAACTGTCAGGAGACTTATTTCTTAGCACAAAAGAGGACAGTGGTACAAGAGGATTACCAAATCATTGTTTTAAGTGTGAAAATATAGCAAAAGTAACAACATGACAATGAGGATATGCATTCTCCCAAGGTGGAAAAACCTTCTGTGGACATGTATTGCACTCAGTCTTAACACTCTTGAGCACCTGTGGGGGATTCTGTAGAGACGAGTTAAGCAACACTCCCCATTAAAGATCAGGGCATTTAAGGAGCTCATCATCCAGGAGTTAAACAGGACAGATGTGACAATTCGTCATGAACTTGTACACTCTGTGCCAAGAAGGGTCAGAGCAGTATATTCAAAATTATGGAGGGCATACTAAGTGCTAGAATATTATACATTTGTTGAATTAAATCTAGGGTGTACTCATTTCTGCAATCCTTAATTTAAACAAAATTGGCTAATTTACTTATTTTATGGCTATTAATGACATTTATTTCTCAGTTTTTATTATGTATATGTTTAATACATTTTAGTTTTGCCATCTTTCCATGAATTGTATTAGTGAGCATAAAGAAAATACATCTTCTGTATTTGTTCAGAGGGGGTGTACTCATTTATGCTGTGCACTGTAAGTGTACTAGTACTGTGCTAATTTATCTGTATCTGATTTACAACGAGCAGAAATCTAAGAAATGTTATGAACCATAGATAAAATAACTGCTGAAAGTGAGCTGTTATCAGAGCACTCTTTCATTAGGAAAAATTTTCCCACCTTTAATTGTCAAGCATATTTAAGGTAAAATGTTCAATTACTCAAAATTTTGATTTTAGGTCATTTCGTCCAGCCCTAATAGCATCACACAGTTGCTGCAGATCTGTCGGCTGCACATGAATCTCTCGTTCCACAGGTGCTATATTAGATTGAGATCTGGCCATTTGAGTATAACTCATTGTCATATTCAAGAAATCAGTTTGAGATTATTTGACATTTGTGACATGGCGTGTTATCCTGCTAGAAGTAGCCATCAAAAGATGGGTACACTGTGGTCATAAGGGAATAAAGCGCACATGGTCAGCAACAATACTCAGGTAGGCTGTGACATTTAAATGATGTTCAGTTGGTACTAAGAGGCCCAAAGTGTGGCAAGAAAATATCCCCCACACCATTACACCACGACCAGCCTGAACCGTTGATACAAGGATGGATCCATGCTTTCATGTTGTTGACCCTACCATCTGAATGTCGCAACAGAGATCGAGACTTATCAGACCAGGCAACATTTTTCCAATCTTCTACTGTCCAATTTTGGTAAGCCTGTGCAAATTGTATCCTCAGTTTCCTGTTCTTAGCCCATCTGCTTCAAGGTTCGATGTGTTGTGCATTCAGAGATGCTCTTATGCATACCTTGGTTGTAATTAAGGCATTATTTGAGTTACTACTGCCTCGAACCAGTCTGGTAATTTCCCTCTCTCTCTGGCATCAGCAAGGCATTTTATTTATTTATTTATTTATTTATTTAGCCCACAGAACTGTCCCTCACTGGATATTTTCTCTATTTCAAACCATTCTCTGTAAACCCTAGAGATGGCTATGCGAGTAGATCAGCAGTTTCTGAAATACTCAGACCAGCCCGTCTGGCACCAATAACCATGCCACGTTAAAAGTCACTTAAAGTGGTCATATCATGAAAATCTGACTTTTCCCATGTTTAAGTGTCTCTGGTGCATCTACCAGCACAGAAAATGTGAAAAAGGACAACCCAGTAACTTTGTTTTGGTAAGCCTTTCTCTGCAAGCATGAGACAAATCGAGCCGTTCGCTCCCCTTGTGACATAGGAAGGGGATCTTATTATAATATTACCGCCCCCTGAATCTGTAGGTTTCCACCCACGGCGCCGCCATTGTTTTCGCAAGCGACGAGTGACAGTGGTCCTGGAGTGCAGCATCAGCAGCTGTCCCGCAGTTTAGCTACAACCCTGATCAAACACACTTGAATGTCTTCAGGATTACTAAAGCTACATGAAGGAAGGTGAGTTGTGTCAGAGCAAAACTCTGCAGGACAGCAGCACTCAAGAACGACCGTCCCTGAGCTCGTGATATGTCTCAGCTATGTAAACATTATCACTGATCTGTTAACGGCTAAAATAGCAAACATACGAGTCTCCACAAACTCCCTGGCATTTGAGCCACTAAGGACGCAGTGGTGCAATTTTATTTATGAAGGGAATGTGGCTAGATAAATTCATATAGCAGTATGTGTAAGTCATTAACACTAGAATGCTTCACACGATCGTCAGTAAAACAGGATTTGCACAGAAATTGATTCTCAAAGATGGATCGGTACCAACTGATCCAATTTCATATATATTTATTTTGTGATGTTTGCAAATTGTCTTCCTGAATGTGTTCAGTTAGCACGTTGCTAATGTACTGTTAAATGTGGCTAAAGTTACCATTGTTTCTTACGTTATTCACGGAGACCAGAGCCATTTCGTTATTTTAATTTTTTTAACCCAAAAACGCGTGTAGTCTGTATAATTCATAAACGCATCTTCATTCTTATTGAGTCTCTCCAACAGTGTGTAGCTTTAGCCACGTGAGCCATGCAGCACATTATCAAAATCATTTAGAATCGAATTTTAGCAAACATCCACAAAATACATGCCATACCTATGTTATATGCTGCATCAAGAATAGTTTGTAATGATCCATTTTGCGCGTTATATTTGCTGTGTTGTTAGCTTCTGTATTATGTATGCCTCAGTGTATTGGAATGACGAGCGAGCTTGGGGGCGGGGAGCATGAGCTCATTTGCATTTTGTGATGAGCAGGGCGGGCGAGAGCTGTGAGGGAACGGCACCAGGCCGGTGACGCGAGTGATAATGAGCGTCAGCTGCGTGTTGCACCGGTCTCGAGTCTCTCACGGAGGATCTCCGGAAGCATAAAAGGGGAGCGACGACAGTGAAGGACGAGAGAGGACAGGCCTGGACTTTAAGTTATGTTTTATTATGTTTGTGTGGCCGGCAGATGTCCGTGAGGGTCTGCCAGCATTACTTTCGTTTTGTTATTTGTTTATTTTATATATTAAAGTTCGCCGGTTCCCGCCTCCTCATTCCCATATCAACAAACATTATTACACATTTAAAGCAACCCATCCACAAAAACAGCTTGATTTTGCTCACACCCAAATCGGGGCAAATTTTACAAGCTATAATAAATGATCTGTGGGGTATTTTGAGCTGAAACTTCACAGACACATTCTGGGGACACCAGAGACTTATATTACGTCTTGTCAAAAGGGGCATAATAGGTCACCTTTAAATCACCTTTTTCGTTCTGATGGTCGGCTTTAACTTTAGCAGTTCGTCATGACCATGTCTACATGCCTAAATGCACTGAGTTGCTGCCCTGTGATTGGCTGAATTGATATTTGCATTAATAAGCATTTGAACAGGTTAATCTAATAAAGTGGTCTGGTGAGTGCATCTTAAATACCAGGTTGTTTTTTTAAGAAAACCAATTGGAGCACGTAGAAAATGATCAGCGAGCTGCATTAACATTTTTGCTGACAGTCTTGGATACTCTAAAGTGTTAAAGTGACTACAATTGTATAAAATTCATTCAACTAAAATAAATGAATAGCAAATTAAATCTCTTTAACGTCTCATTTGGTTCTTTTATGCAGCAATTCGATTAATGGAGTGCAAATAGTTTTATTGTTCTTTTACTTCTCAGATTTTTCTCCAGAAAAAAAAAAAAAAAAAAAAAACCTTTTTCTTTTCACTTTTCTAATACAAAAACACACCTTTTCACTTTTTTCGTTTTCCTCAAAATCTCACAAAAACACCAATGTCTGTAATCAAGTCAGATATCTCAATATAAACTACATTTATCATTAAATTCTTCCAATACCAAATTATATCAGCTTTGCTATCCACAAGTTTTATTGTTCTATACTCTTACTGTAAACAATTATCTCATTTGTGTTTATTTTTATCTCTTATACAGAATTATAGGAGAAACATCTGTGACAAATTTACTTGATCAACATCAGGACTGCTCAGCTATGTAAAGAAAGAAACCGACGAGCAATAACATTTCCTTCTGAGTTGCTTGTCATCTTTCTGAATGCCACTGTGATTTTTCCGTTAGGAAGCACCTACGGCTGGCGCTTTATTCCTGAAGAATAGCATTGCCATTTCCATGCTACACTTCACAGATCAATGACTTTGGTTCTCTTTCATTCCTATTGCTCTACCATTTTCTATATGATGCACTTCTTTGCCCTTTTTTCAGCCAGTCTCTCTCTCCCCCTCTCTCTTTCTCTGCATAGTGGCTGTTTGCCAGCTGAATGCTCGGTCGTGGTGTGTCAGATGCTTGTATCCTGTTGCACTCTGTTGCCCTTAACCGCCCACCCCAGGGGTGCCACGGCTAGAGGAGCAAGAGCGTGGATACGCTCCAGTCACTTTAGACGGAGTTCCCTCTTCACCTGTGAAATGAAATTCCTCCTGATCATACCAGCAATGCCGTAATAGTCACACATACACAGCAAACATACCGCATTTGCCAGTAGAAAAACACATTTAGTACATTAGATGCACAAACTGAATACTAAAGAAGCCACACGCACAGGAGGGCACACAGATGCTTTTGCAAAGTGTGTGCCACACACACGCAATGCTTGAGCTGTCTCCCCTAGTTGTAGGTTTAGGCTACAAAGCCTTTGTAGTGGAATTGATTCTCCGCTTTGATGTATTATTATTGTCACAGCTAACCAAATTGCCACCCCGCTCGAAAAGACAGAGCACAGAGGTAACAATACAAACCCCATCTTATGTCTGTGCATGGGAGAGAAGCTTGCACACAAATGCTTACAAACATATGGATTATAAATATACACATATGGAGGTCTGTTTCCGCCTCAGAGTGAAAAATGAAAAAGGTGATTGTCAAAGTTTAAAATAATAAGGGCCAGATTTACTGAATTAGCATGAGAGCGCAATTCCACAAATGCGCCAATGGGAGTGGCAAGTTTTGCGTGTGATCTACTGCTGACGTGCAAATTAAAGAACACAGAAGCAGTCAAATCATTTATGTAATGACCAACACAATCTACCAAGAGCAGTGCAAATTAGTGTTGGGTCGCAAATAAGCAGAGCTGATGCTCATCAGGTGCGGGTCGACACAGGCACAACTTGTTACATGTAATATACGGATAACATCTTCCTCTGGCATTCTTAACCCATTTTGCCATGTCGCAAAATGGGTTAAGACATGCTTTTTTTGGGCCGTTAAATAATGGCGCAAATACCAGTAAATTGACTAGCGCAAACATTAGTAAATCGCGTTGTGTGATTCATTTAAATACTCTCCTCCCATAAATTTTGAGTTTGAAAGGGAAACTCCTACAAATACATATGCAATAAGGTCAGCCGCAAAAACAACTCAGTCCATGCCTTTTCAGCGCTAATTTTGCACTGCGTGTCTTTAGTAAATCCAGACAGTAGTTTTTTAATGCCAAAAGAGGGTTTGCGCTGGCACAAGCTGTTAGTAAATCTGCCCCTAAGTTACATTAGCTACATTTACATACATCAAAATTATCAGTTAGTAATCGGATTGATGGCTCAATGGACTAAAAAAGCCTTAATGTAAATGATCAATCGATCCAACTGAGATAGATCTGAATTAAATTTTCATCAGGTTTAAATAATCTGATCAACAGAAAAAAATTAAGCAAATCCAACCCAATTTGTGAATATTTAATGAGGTGGCTAATTCGTACAAATTTTTTATGATTTGAATTATACGAATTCATACGAATGTTCAAACAAAGTCACCAGGAAGTACCAACATTGGAGATCAGCAGGCAAAAAAACAAAACAAAAAAAAAAAAAAAACAGCCGTTCGAGTATGTGAATAGTGGCAGTGAAAGCCAATTCCACTGAATCTTTCTTCTTCTTCAGGCTATTGACTTTGCACCATCTGAATAAGCCCAACATAGTAGTTTCTCGCTGTAGAACATCACCTCTTCAGTGGTCGGCATTACAAGCTGCTACTGTGAATGCTCTGCCATGTTCTGGCAAGAAGACGTACAAGAAGCTGAGCTCGTGGGGTCCCATCAAAAGAGCTCACTGCAACCACTGATTATACAGTATATTGTACATACAAAGCATCACTGAAATATTTTTGTTGTTGTTGTTGTTTATTTAAATTAAAAAGTTATGTTCTGATCTATTATTTTCTCTTACTTGACCAAAAGTCTACTAACAGTCTACTACAGTCTACTAATACTCTAATGAGAGTTAGTTGACATGTCGTTGCAGAGTTACTTATAGTTAGTGGAAAGTGGACCATCGAAATAAAGTGTAAACACTATTTTAATCCCTGTTTCAGAGAAAGAAAAAAAAAAAATGATATACAAGTCTGAAGATAGATTTAGATCTGTCACCAAGGCAAAAAAAAAAAAAAAAAAAATGCCAGTTATACTCAGGATAGCTCCGGTGACATCATCAGGTTGGCTTTCTCCGGTTCGCTGAACATGGTGACTGAGCTGAAGTTTTGTTTGTAATACATAAAATACACATGAAGAGTTCATTTGCAAAAACCGATAAATGCCACTTTTAAAAAAAAATGAACTGACTGCTGTCCGTTATTCTCCACATATAGCACGTTCTGAACCCTAAATCCAATTTGTCAGAAAAGCCGGTATTGCCCACTGTCAAGGCATCGCGAGTTCATGTTTTACAGCAGAAACCGACAAGCGCCCTAGTAGTGAACAAAAACCGATAAGTCAGTTTTAGCGAATTAGCGTACAGTATTCAGGTCAGGTGACAAGGCTTCTAGTCACTTCAAAAAGACTCTCTAGCTGAGGGGAGTTTCGTCAAAGCTGACTAAAAGTGATCGAGGATTTATAATTTCGACTCCTGCAAGTCCTTGTACACCATACACGTCTTACATGCTGAAACTTTGGTTGTCCTTTTGCGTTTGTGTGTGTGTGCGCGCACGTGTGTGGATGTGTGTGCCGATCTGTTAGTGTGTGTGTGTGTGTGCGCGCACAGTGCATGGATGTGTGTGTGTGTCGATCTGTTAGTGTGTGTGTATGTGTGCGTTTGTGTGCCCATGTGTGTTTGAGTGTGTTTTAAATGCAATTACTTGGTTTTGTTTAACTCTGAAACATGAAATGTGGAGTTATCTGCTTTTGCTAAAAAAAAAAAAAAAAAACATATATATAAAATATATAAAATAACTTTCTTTCAAAAAAACATTCTTTCAATGAACTTTAATTTTGTAAGTTACCTGTATTTTTTGGAGTTATTATTACTTGATCAAAACAACCCAACTGCAGTTTGATTGATATTACTTGGAATGCACAATAAAAAAATAAAAAAAACATGATTTGTGAGAATTAATAAAAACGGAGTTTAACTCTTCACATATAAACAAACATGCAAACTTTAGTGTTCATATAAGTAAAACTTTAGAGAATTTGAAATCAGTAAGATATAAAAGGCACTTTTGTGAGATATAAAATCAAACTGCTATATTTATAGGTAAGACATTTACGCCCGGTTTCACAGACAGGGCTTAGATTAGGCCAGGATTAGGCCTTAGTTCAATTAGGACATTTAAGTTGCTTTTATAAACATGCCTTAGAAAAAAACATTACTGGTGTGCATCTTAAGAAAAAACAATGGCAGTAACATATTTTAAGATGTGTCAGTGCAAGTTGTTTTTGAGTTAAAACAGCTCAAACATGCATTTTAGTCTGGGACTAGGCTTAAGCCAGGGGATAAAGTCAAAATTGCAAGATTTTGTCATATTGTGAAATATGCAGTAGCATTTACAAGAAACAGTTATAGTTACGAGAAATAATTTTGAAAACAAAAACAAAAATGAATAAATAATTGGAGCATTTCTCGTTATGTGACGTAATATCTCACAACTATGAGTTTGTTTCTCATAATTTTCATTTTTGCGTGAACTATCCCTTTAATATCTCGCAACTGGAACTTTCTCTCACATGTGACTATCTCATATCAAATAAAGTAAAAATTACAAGAAAAACTCAAGGTTTTGAAGTATAAAGTCACGTGCATACATACTCTCCGTTCCTTCCAGCGTTCCTACCACTAATCCTTTCTGCTTCTGCAGTTGACTTGTTGGATTTTCAGTGTCCATCATTGCTCTTTTTTCCACTTTCTTTTTGTTATGCAGTAGGAGTTGACACACACACACACATATTTGTGTGATGTATGTGAGGAGAAAATTGAGTAGTTTCTTTCTGGCTGTGGGGTGTTTGAATATGTATGATGGCCGTCGGGTTTTCTTCTAGTCAAGCCTGATGCCACGCAGCAACACACTACCTCTGAACACACTGTCTGTCACAGGTATTTATCACTGCGCCTGTGTACCCGTGTGTCTTTGTGCGTGTGTGCGTCCGAGAAAGCAGGAGAGTTGTTACGGACTGCCAAATAAACAACCTGGCAGAACATTTCTCAACAGGTCTGCGTGTTTGTGCGTCTCTGATAGGAAGGCAGTCGGTCCATCAAAAGCGAGTGAGTAAGTGTTTAACTGGGACAAGAAAACAGTCTTGAATAGTGCCATATAATTTTAGAACTATGCCTATTGAGAAATGTTTTTTCCTTTGTAGTTATTCAGCTATGTACTGAAAGAAAGTAAAGCATTTCGCCCCTCTCAGGCCTTGTGTGTGGTACGTACACTGCTTGTATGCTTTTTAAATGGTCCATACTTTATGTGTCTGTGAATGTCAGTGAGGGCAGGTTGATTGACCTTGAGGAAAGCAGACTTTCAGATGTCAAACTGCTCTCTTTCTTGTCCTTTTCTTTTCTCATGGCTCTTTTGGAGACCAAACTGTAATTTCCATCTGATGTGGCTGATTCAGGGTTTTACAACACACATACACAATGAGTTGCTGTACATTCAATATATTACCTGAGGACATTTGGTGTATTTCTAACAGGGAAAATGAAATGTTTATATGCCTATAACCTTTCAAGGGAGCATATACTGCTTTTTTATATACTTTCCATCTGATGTAAACTCCTTTTAGGTGTCAAAAATGTTATATGTAAAGTTTTTTTAACTAAACATTGTCATGTGAACCAAGTGAAAAAGTTGTATGAGCTTTAAGTACACAAAACACACAAATTGAAGTTCAGTGAGATCATTCAGTGAATGATTCATCAGAATGATTCAAACTTGTGAGTTTATTTTTTGACAATGAGTCTTTTTTTAATGATGTATTTAAAAAACAGCTCATATGAGTCATTTTTTTCTAATGAATCTGACTGTACTGCTTGTGCCACCTGTGAGGTTAACTTAATACTAAATGAATTTTTTTTTTTTTACATTATTCTGCAGTACATTGCCATTTTATCTCACCACATTCAATTCAGACTGCAAACTCACATTCACAACTAGTGTAAAATATGAATTCTTTTAGTGAGTTCCACTGCTGTAAAGTCATAGAATGTAGGTTATTTTGGGTAAATGTATACGGTAGTGTTAATGTATTCATCTTCCTGATTTCAGAAATTTGTAAAGGTTTGGGATAAGCCATTTTTGTAACTTATTTTCAATAGAATACTTTATCAGTAGAGAGGAAGTTTTGGAAGTTCAGAAAGTCACAGTTATATTTTATAGTATATTGCACATTGATAGCACTCCTTTATTTAAAAAAAAATATATATAGAATGTTTTATTAAAACTTGTTTGTTAAGTCTTATCTGACTGGTCTGATGTGAACAACTTCTGTTCTTTCAACTTCTGTTTCTCATTTAGTGCTGGTACTGATTGTCAAATTCACAATAAAATACAAATAGAATCTGATAAACCTTTTCTTGATGGTGGCATTGTAATCTTTAAGTAGTTGTTTCCTCAGAGAAGCCCAAGCTAATAAGAGTCTGGAGGAAATTATGTTTGTTGTATACTCAATACTGCTAATTAGATTGCAAAAATGTCTGCATATTTCAGATTTACACACATAAATGATCATTTTAAAGCAGCAAGTTTTCTGTGACATGCATTTGTACTATCCATTTAATACAGTGGTTATAAATACTGTACATTATAATCATTACATTACATTAGTAAAGCATGCAGGTTATGCAAGTTTTTTTTTTTTTTTTATCTTTTTTGTGTCATTTTAGTTTTTAGTGGTATTGCATACGTTGTATTTTTTACATTAAGGTGCAAAAGTTCTGATATGACTTATCTTTGTTTCATTTTTTACATCGCAAAAACCAGCTGTTTTAAGAGGAGTGTAACGATACACTCATGTCACAATTCGATACAAATCACGATACTGAACTCATGATACGATACTATTGCAATATTTTAAGCCAAAATAAAGAAAAGAAGTTTTTTATTATTATTATTAAAATAATATTATTATTATTTTATTATTATCAGGACCCACAAATATTCCGCCATTGCATTATTATACATTATATTCAAAATTATATATAGTAGTTTAATGTAGTAATGTCACTGAAACTGTAAACTTTAATTTTTTCTTTTTTTCACGCAGTACTTCAATGCAGGGATTCGTTGAAGCTACGCATATACAGACTCTCCCAGTGTCTCTCTCGCTATTAAAGGCATAATCTACATTTTTTCGCCGCTAGGGGTCACTAACCTCTTCAAAACAATAACAAAGGCATAGATTGATGACGCAGTGAAGAGCGTGGAATCATGGAACTTGTTGTCATGCTGATGGATCTAATAATGTTTATGGGGAAATAATGTTTATGGATGAATGAATGCATTCATGTTCTTTAACAAGACTGTGGTATGAAGCAGGGCGTGGCTGAGAATCGCGGGCGCGATTACTAATGAGAGACAAATATCAGTGCCACACGGGATCAGTGAGTCCTGGGGGATATAGAGAAATGAGGACATTTCATTCTACTGAACTACCCGCAAATGCTGAAATATTACTCATACAGGTCAGTTTATTTGAGGAATTAAAATTGTGAGGTAACGCAGCGCTGTTTCACTTCACACAACTGCATTTGAGTGTGTTGAAAGTTGTATTGTTATTCTATGTGTTAGTTTGTTGGCTGTATGCAACCCAATCTCACGGCAATTCGTACGTATTTTATGAGGTGGCTAATTCGTACGAATTCATACGTTTTTTGCTAAATCGTGCGTATTTTATGAGTTGACAAATTTGTATGAATTCATACGAATGACCTATCCCAAACCCCACCCCTAAACCTACCCTTCACTGGGGTTTAGACAAATCGTACGAATTCGTACGAGTGAGGTCGTACGAATTCATACGAATTAGCCACCTCGTAAAATACGTACGAATTGGTCGTGAGATACCGTTATCTGTATGAGACTAACAGTAAGCTAGATCAACATTAGAATATCATACTGATATTCTAACATTTCATCGTGTTGAGCTATATAACATTGATTCGTCTTATGTAAGTTACATTTGCTCACCTGTCTAATAACGTGCAAGAGCGGCGTCTCTGTCAAGTCGAAGTTTGTCGCAAAGCTCTCGCCATCTCGAAAACGCCACACCAATATTGATCCTCGTTTTATTTCTCCTTTTGTCCCAAAGTTTACTTGCCATGGTTCATAATGTTTGAACGAAACAACAACAGCATGCCACTAGACGATACGCAGCTGTCCACGTCTGTTGCCATGGTTACTATGGCAGTACAACAGGAAGCCAGGGATAATGCAGATGTTAAGTCATTGACAGGTGACAAGTGACAAGGGACGGGCACTATTTAAAATTGTGAATTTCTCTGAATTTACAAATTCTTGGAAACATTTAGGATAACATAAGTACACAATTGAACGAAATATATAACACAGTGGAAGTAGTTTTTGGATATTTTAATATAAAAATATTACATATTGTGCCTTTAATGCACTATACATAAGAATTAACCATCTAAACGCTTTGAATAATCATACTACTAAAACTAAATGTGATATGATTTAAATGATGTTTGTGCTTTCACTTTGAGGAGTGCCATCGTATGCGCTTCAGATGATCAATGCAACCAATCACAGTTCTAATTGCAAGAAAGCATGCCAGAATGACTATTCCCACACTGTAAATGGTTATTTCTTTCAAACAAATTCTCCATTTGTTTTTCATTTAATCACAATATTGCCTATGAGAAATAATTGAGATGTAAAAGTGAGCTATGTAGGATTTCTCCTTTCTATTTAATAGAGGATTGATCGATCAAGGAATAAGAAATGAGAAATCAGCTGTACATTGCACTTAAGTGCTCTTTTCCCTTTATGTGTAGTTAACAAAAAGCCGACACTTAGAGAGAGCCTTCAAGATTGTTTTTAAATGTGTGCAAAAATGACTGTGAAATGCATTCATGGAAGGAGAAGAGATGTTAGAGAAGGTATGCCCAAGATAGGAATGAGAAGCTAAGGAAAAGTGAACAACGGTGAACGAATCAAAGATAGAAATAGAACAAGAAGAGCACTACAGGTACAAGAAAAAAAATGAAAGAAAAGAAAAATAGAAAACAGGTTTGAGAGCTCTTCTGCTGCATGTTCCCATTGGAGACTTTCAATTTCACCTGGTCTGAGAGCTAAGGATTCAGAAAAAAGTTCGAATGAGACCGAGAGAGGCAGAAAGGACAAAGAAGCCAATGCAGGACCCCCATGAGCCCTTGTCAAATAAAAGAGGGAGGGAAGACAAAATAATAGTGATAAATGTCAGTGTGATAGAGCACGGTCAGCCACTACATCCTGACCACAAACAATGCTGGCTCAACTATTGTTAGACAGACAGATTTAGAGAGCCTGCCTCTCTCAAGGGATGGAAGAAGCAGGATGAATTTAGAGAAGGAAGAATGAAGCAGTCAACCTTTATTTACTGAGACGGAAATTGCTTTACAAATCAAGCAACTCTGTTTTCGTGTTTTGTGAGAAAATGGATCTGCGATCACAGTGACCAGTAAAAAAAGTTGAGTGTACTCCAACCTCAATGCTTCAAGCATCCACATAATTACATTTGGAATTGGAAATATTTCAAGGTAAATATTTTAAGGCTATGAGAACACTTAAAAACAGATGACCTGACTAACTCTTGCAGCAGAAGTTAAAGTGCCCCTATTATGCTTTTTCACATATTACCTTTCATGCAGTGTAATATAGCTGTTTGTGAATGAAAAAGGTCTGCATAGTTTTAAAGATCAAAGTGCACGACAAATAAAGTTACTGTCTCCTAAAAGAAAGAATTGATTCTTAACTGCCGAAACGAGTCGTTAGCAATTCCAGTCTCACTTCCTGTTACAAATCTACGTAACAATGTAATAAATTTGCATAATGCCAGCCTATGGTTTTCATTGGCTGCCTGTGTACGTCGTCTACTTTGACATGCCCTCAAACACTGTAGCTGGTCCGTGTTGTGTAGATGTCGAGAAGACGGTCACCGTGATTTTGCCAAGTAAGGCATGTTCCTGGATCAACATCTTTTTTGATCCTGGAACAACATTCCAATCAACCAATCAGATTTGAGGGACAAGTTTACCATTTATGTCCAGTTTAGGCTTGCAACCAGGGTTAGGTGTTTCTACATCAATGTTATTCACCTATCTTTCCCCTCTGATTTTAGGGATAAGTTATGGGTACGTTTAGGTTTAGGGGTAGGAATAGGGTTAAGACTAATTTTTCACACTGGAATGTTGTTCCAGGATCAACAAAATATGTTGATCCAGAAACATGTCTTACTTGGCAAAATCACGGTGACCTCGAGAAGACGCTGTTTTCTGCGCTGCAAAAGCAAATTCTCTTTGAATACACTTCCAAAGGATGAGGATGTGAAGAGTCAGTGGTTAAAATTACCACAGCGATACAACAGCAGAATAACATTTTCACGATTGCTTCTCAAATCTCTGAGGTCTAAATGGGATTTACAAAACTCTTATCCAATAAAGATGGGACAGTACCCACTTTATTTGGACCAACTTGCTCCTCTAAATCACAACCTGTAAGTATGATTAATTATGGATGTATATATTGTTTACGGGGTGTTCAAAATACATAGTTTTGTGTTTTATATTGTGTAGTTCTACAGCTAACCGGCTAATTTTTCTGAAATAATTCTGCTAATTAGCTGTGGGCCCACTAGAGTAATGATAAAGGATGGAGCAAGATTTGTTTTACAAACTTTATCAGTCATTCATGCTAGTGCTCGGTTAACATCTGCATTAATACATTTAATAATACAGTTCCCACATGTGCACCTCTAGAAATTAGAAATATACACATCAGTTTGTTGACAGACATACACTTGTTAATGCTGATGGTGAGGAAGTTCCCATAATGTACGACAAACTGAGTGAAAACTTATCACTGAGAAATGTCCTGCTCAAGTCGTCCTTGTGACGGAGGTTCGGGTTGAATAACTAGTTCTTCCAATGTTTCGTCATCGGATTCGCGCTTGAAATTATATGATAAAATCGACACCATTGTTACTGTCCTTACAGTGTGTACAATTACTGGGCTTTAGGAAGCCTCCAGAGCTAAAATTCAGTTATGGTAATGGGCGTTTTGTTTCCGACACGTGCTGTAAACAGTAGACCAATCACAACAGATTGGGCCATCTAGACTCACGGAAAGGAGGGGTTTCGAGAGACAATCTTCGAGAGACATCCAAAACAAAATTAGGAACCATAATAGAGCCTAATAGAGCCATAATAGAGCCACTTTAAGCATACTGTAAGTGAATGCCTGAATTACTTTTACACAACCTACACTACCGTTCATCTCATTCCAAACACACTCACAAAAAGAAGTTCATCTAAATTACTTTTTTGACTGACAACAGTGGTGGTCAAAGGAAAACAAGTTACCAGTTATTTAGAGTAACAGTTATTTTAGTCTGCTAAGTATTTTAGCACAAACTATAGTGACCATGTAAAATACAGTATCTGTAATGCCTTAAGCTTGTGCCTTTCACCCACAGTAAAAACCCTCACCTTTTTATGTATTCTACTAGGACATGTAAAGTAGAATCTCCAATTAGCCTCTGAATATGTTGGAGAAGTTAAATAAAAGCCTTGTATTAATATTCATCAGATTGTGTTAAATGATTAATTTATTATAAAACCTTTTCTAGCAGCGCTTACTGAGAGCAAGTTGAGTACTATTAATTATACTACCATAACGAACCCAGGGCACAAACCAAAGCCGTTCTCACATGGGGCTTTTGCAGATCACAATAAGATTCCAGAAAGGCACCTCAAGCTCACAAAAAACATCCAGAGACAACCTGATGATCAGATCATTATGCATGTATGCAAGCATGAGCTTCATCTACACACATCACCTATTCAGCAGACATTCACTGAGAGGCGTCTCTGACTTCAGGCTAGAAGCCTCATAAGTAAAGCAGACAGAATAAAACCACTTATCTGGATATAAAAGGCCCTTAGTGTGGCATTGTCTATTTGAATATTCACTAAACAGCTGAGAGAAATGTGCTGAACATTTTAATGTGCTATTCTGAAAAACTTTGATTTGAAGGCAAAAAAAGGGGGAAATCTGGAATAAAGGTTAAAGACTGTGTCTTTTTTTCTGCAAAAAAAAAAAAAAAAAATCCCATGAAGCATATAGCAAATGATGTAACTGATTAAAAAAAATTATGGTAACATTTAAACATACTATTAACTTTTCGTTAATAGAAATAAAAATGACAAAATACAATCAAATACAATCAAATTACTAAAACTAAAATGAAAACTGAAAGCAAAAGTAAACGCTAAATCAAAATATTACTAAATACTACAATATTATAAGAATAATAGTAAACTAATGTCGCTTCATGGGACACAGCGATTTCTCTGATTGGTGGATGATGTAGTGTGGGTGATGCAAGTCTTAGGAATGCAGGTCTTAGGCCTCAGTGGGTGATGTAGGTCTTAGGAAATTCAGCCAATTTTTATAAAAATTTTTTAAGGTGAAATAAAACTCACACTGACTTGTGGCTTCTACAGGTATATATAATTACATATCAGCATATATCATCATTTAACAACTTCGAAGCTCCTGGTTTGTAGACTCTAAATTGTCCATAGGTGTGTGTGTGTGTGTGTGTGTGTGTGTGTGTGTGTGTGTGTGTGTGCGTGCGCGTTTTTGTGATTTATGAGGACGCAAATTTGTATAATGACATGGGTATTACACTGGTATTACGACGTAAACATGAAATATGAGGACATTTCATGAGTCCTCATATTTAAAATAGCTTTAAAAACATACTAAACAATGTTTTATTAAAAATGTAAAAATGCAGAATGTTTTCTGTGATGGGTATGTTTAGGGGTAGGGGTAGTGTAGGGGGATAGAATTTTACGTTTTCTCTCATTTACCATGTGCTCTCTAGGACTGGAAAATTGGTCATTAAAGGGGTCATGACATGAAAAAAATCAAATTTTCCTTGGTCTTTTGGCATACAAGAGGTCTTTGTATCATTATTACATCCTGCAAATTCCATAACTAAAAATGTCCTCGTCATCAATACTAAAACATTTATATAATCAAGATGTAAAAAAGCTTGGATCCGAGGTGGCATGTGACATCACAGGGGCACAATCATTTGCATATGACTGCCTCTGGAGCAAGACAAAAACGCCTACTTTTACATTATTGCATCATTGTCCCCGCCCACTGATGTTCAGTCGATGAGCAGCGAGTGGATCTAAAGTAGGCCTTACATTGTTTACAATAAAATTGTGATGATAACAAGATTGCAATGCCACGCAGACGTTGTGCTGTGGAAAAACATCATCTTTGCATAAGCTGCCAAAGGATCCCGATGTCAGAGAAAAATGGATTCAGTTTTTTTCAACGGGTTGCATTTTTTAGGCTACTTTTATGTACCACGGCCACCAAAAAGTTTATCTGTAGACAAAGAAAATGAAAAAGGATGCTTTTACTACTGTGTATTATCCTTGTAATGAATAACTGGCAGCCTAAGGACAGAGGAGAGACAGTACGTCTGATGTCACAAACTATTACAAGAGTTTCACCCACAGTAGAGATTTTACACAAACTCAAACAAACGTGACACTTACTGTGTTACATGAACTTCAGTCACTTAAGAGCTTTCTTCACCATTTCATTTGGAAAAACACGACAAAATAACATGGCGATAAACCTGTGTGAACTGATATTAGGCTAATATTGCAGTTCTACCGTTGTGTTGGGTTTTGCTCAATATGATGTTAAGTGGCAGATCAGTGGGCTTGCTGCAGTTGAATATAGTAAGTAGGAGACGTTTCTGTCCCAGACAAAACCTAAAATACTATGTGGAGGGCACAAGATAATTTAACAATTATAATATGACCATGTGGTGAACCTATGAACTTAACTCATATTTAATGACAGAGAAAAGAAAAATGGACATAAATTTTGGCTGTATTATTTGTGTCCCCTTCAAGAATTGTTCTTGAGAAATTTTATGCTTATTGCCACCCCCAACTGTTAGATGAAATTTACGCCCCTGGCTGCAACAATCTATCTGGAAAAATCCATACAAGATGACAAACAACCCGTTTTTCCGGGTTGTGTCCGTTGCTGGAGCATCTGTGAAGGGACCACTGTCATTATACAGTACGAAGGCTGCCTCTAGAGGCAAAGTCACTGATGCCTCATGGGGTTTGTTTTGACACGTGAGGCTGACAGAGCAGGTCACTTCAGATGCGGATTTAAAACAGACAATGAAATGGTATGTATACAGTACACTACCGTATGTAAGCAATAAGGTACGAGAGGCTGTGCTGTATCGTGATTAAGTCACGGCTGAACGGGGTTGTTAGGCGACGCGAAGCGGAGTGCCTGCAACCCCTTCAGGTTGCTTTTATAAAACGGTTACCACACAATACAAATATTAAAGCCAAAAATATGTATCAATGCAACTTTCATGAATTAAACTTTCACCAAAAGCCTTCCTTCCACCCGAAAAAATAGTCCCTGACCAGCAACAGAAGTTATATTATTATGCCATTAGATGGCGGCAAAGACTGTCTTTACAAGTGCGTCAGTCAGTAGCGAATACTTTTACATTGAAAAGACTGAATTGTTGTGAACACGGAACAAGATGCAACTGACAAATGCTTTGACTAGCGCTGTCAGTCATGGAAAACCCCTTAACTGTAAAAAGGACAAGATAATACATCGGACATTTAAACAGATTTTATTATGAACATAGGACTGACCTGAAGGAAAATGCTAAATCTGAATGCAGGTAATAAACTCACTCGATCTCTTTCTCACAATACTCTTCTACATAATACAGTAAACATCAATGAACAATATCAATTGAGAACATACAGTTTACGTTGCTAAGAGTGGTTGCTAAGGGTGTTGTGTAGTGATACACAGATCCGTTGGGTGAAGCGGTCATAGCCGTGTTTTATCGTGAATAAAACACAGCTATTGACCAATCAGAATCAAGGACAGGAACTAACCTTTTTATAAGTGTATTCATCCCATTATAAAGTAATTAATTTGATGACTAGATGCTGCATTAAGTCAAAGTCCCTTTCAAAGAGTGTCTGTTCACTCAGCGGCCATATTTGCAACACTTCCGGGCAGCTATTTCGGGCATCCAAGACCAAGTCCTATCTATTTGAATGGGGGAATTCTGAAACCTCAAAAACTGCTTGGCAAACTCTCAATTAAATTACTTATTTCAAATCAGCAACAAAATCTGACATGAACAGTCCAATAAATGTTGTTTCTTATGCTCAAATAACATTAAAAAAAGCTTATTTTTCAGGCTAGACAAGCCAATGCGCATTTGCAGTCCGATGCGCGAGTCTCAGGTTTCTATGGGAACCGGAGCATCTAACGGCAGCTACAGTGACGCAATGACTTTATCAATCAGTGATTGGCTCTTTTACTTAGAAGGCGGGACGTATTCTGCCATATTGCGTGTTGCAGTTTCTCCCATTCATAAATAATAGAGTGAACAGTCTTTCTATATCTATAGTCTTTGATTAAGTGGAGCCCTTGATTAAGGACGCTAGCATTAGTAGTACCTCAAAACGGTTAAAACAATATGACAAAAACACACAAGCCCGACCCCAAGTGTTTAATGTCACGATTGTTACCGTTTATTTGCATTAGTTTACATCCATCTAGTTGCTTTTATGCATTCGTTATGCAGCAAAGTAGCATATTTAAAGCTAGTGACTCAAGAAAGCAAACAATATCGTCATGCAGCCGAGAGAAACACATAAACAAGATTCAAAAAATAAATACCGTTTTGGTGCTCTTTAATGTGGCGTGACAGATCGCTGTAGCGCCTCAGTTAAAGAGAAGCGGCAGCACGGAGCGCATGTGAACATCCTCTCCTGCGCTTTAATACCAGTTACAGTGTGAAATAAACATGATTGAACATCTGAAGGTATGTTAAAAGATACAGTACAACTTACGGAAATCCGTATCATGTCTCGTGTAATAACTCAATTAGTGTTTCAACCTCGGAAAGACGTCAATAAAACAGCTTGTAAACAATGTCACATAACGTCACATTTACCTCAGAAAAATCATATTCAGTGACCATAAACCCATTAGTCAGCTAGAAAAATGAACTAAATATATGCACCGTTACATATTCATTATAATTTTTAATGTTCTTCAATATTTAATGCATGTTTGAATAAATCAGTTTTGTATATTTAAGTATATTTAAATGTTTATATTTCAAAAAAATGAATTGGAGTAGAAATATGATTATGTAATTCGAAACTTTATTTGTTATAAAAAACATCATTGAGTGTAATTTAAGTGTTTGTATATAAATAAGTTAATTTTAACCTTCAATATTATAGTAATGTAGTACCAACTGACTCCCATGTGTAGCTTACAGCATTAGTTGAGAGATTTTTTCCTCTAGAAAATTTGCCATGTACTGTATCTGATATACATCCAAAATAATCGATATCAAATCGAAATCGAATCAAATCACAAGCATGTGAATAGAAATTGAATCGAATCGTGAAAATCATCAATACCCAGCCCTAATGACTGTTTGGATTCATATAAAATGGTAACACTTTACAATGAGAGTCTATTAATAAAAGTATTGTTCACTGTTCATTTCAACATTTACTTATACATATTTACATTTTAAAGTTGTATCTCTTAACATTAGTTACTGCACTATGAACTAACATGAATGATCAAGGTATAATTAATACATTCATATTTATTTATATTCAGAAAGTACAGTACATTGGTTCAGTACCATTTTTCAATTTTTGTAATGAAGTATGTTATGGTTGTTTCCATTCAGTATCCATTAAAAAAAAACAAAAAAAAAAAACAACTATCGGTTGATTAATCGGTTATACTAGGCCAGCGTGGTCCAACCTAGTTAATGTTATCAGTAAAATCCACTATCTGTCGACCTCTAGTTTCCAGTAAGATAAAAAAAAAACGTCCTATGCACCCCCTTTGAAAAAGACACCTTTGTTTCTCAAACGTAGCCGATGGAAAATTCCTGCCAATTCCTTGAAAGAGAGAAACAAAGAAGAAAATTATATGATAGTTGACAGATTATGGTAGAAGAAAAACAGTTGGGTTAAGAAAGACAAAGAGAGAGAGAAAAGTGCGTCCCTTCCTTAATGACAGAGCGTGTCAGAATTCAACCTCAGTTGGCATGGAAACAGCGGCGAGAGGGCATACACAAGGCCTCATTGACTGGGGCCCTCCTGAGCATCAAATCAATGACTGCACCACAGACAGGGGGGAAAAAAACGACAAGAACGGAGAGAAAAGAACTAAAAGCACAAAGTGAATAGCAGGGGAAGGTTAACTATCGCCCTGTCAAATAAACCGGAGATTGGGTGGTTCAGGCCTCTGTTTGAGCGGGTGGCCCATTTCAGGAGGGGATAGACTGTAAAAAGAACAGCAGCACAGCTGAACATGTAATTTATCCAGTAATAATAGCCAATTAGATGCTGCATTCTCAGTAGCCAGCAAGGTAACCAATCAGACTGAAATTGCCTTGGCAGAGATTCGTCGGGGAGGTTTGTTCATCGTTGTCTTCATCACAAAGACAGATTACAGTTCCCTTTATTACAGATAGTAATGATAGTTATAAAAACTGACTGAGATGACCTTGGTGTGTCTTGACATCATGCGGGGAGTGTGCATGTTGTCTCATTGTTAATGCAAAGTCACACATCCCATGGTTATGGAGTGCGCTGCTAATAAAAACGACTAAGCAGTTGTGCTACTGTTGTGTGAGACATCGCAGTACAAATACCTGTGTTTTATTCACTAAATATTCTGTGTGGTTAGTGAATAAAATGCAGGTTTTTGTACTGCAATGGCAAATTCTGGGCTAGTTTAACACAATGAATATTTAAATTAAGTCATTGTTATTCACAGAAGTCAACACAGTTTTCCTTGAGCAATTAACTTTGTGATATCACAAAGGCCTGCAATAAAAAAAATAAATAAATTAAAAAAAAAAGTAAAACATTGACTATGTTTACATGTGCACTAATAATGTGATTATTTCTAATAATCAGAGTAAGGTCTTAATAACAGTAAGATGTTTACATGACATGAGCAGAACTCTTCACTCCAGTTTACATGCAATTTTCATTATTCTGATTATTAAGTATGGTTATACCACACTAAGATAAGCATACAGTATGCATGTTACCGGCCATTGTTTTAATCTACTCACATCAAATTCAAAATAAGGGTTGAACGACTTCAGATTTTTTTTTTTAAAGTCGACATTTATGTGATTAAAGTCAAGTCGACGTCAACTAGTCGATGATGACATCATTAATGAACAAATAAGGGGCCATTCACCTAGAACGCGATTTCCATTCCAATGCTGTCCTTTTCCATAGTTTTTCTATGTAAATACACGCTATACAGACGTGTATATGACCTTTGCGCTCGCGTGTTGCGTCTTTTGCGGCGCCTCGCACATGACGCAGCATTCTAAAAAGATTACATTTATATATGAATGCATTAGTGAGAGTGCGATTGTGTGTGAATTCTACCTGGCAGCGTTTCTCTACTGACAGTGAAGCGTGTGTGTTTTAGTTACTAAGAAATATATGCTAGAACTTTTCAGTTTCTAAGCTATTTTATTAATAAATCACAGAACAGTGTTGACAATAATGATTCTTTATGTGCGCAATCTATCTGCACGTTATCCGCGCGCTACTGTCTGTGTGTGTGTGTGTGTGTGTGTGTGTGTGTGTAGCTGTGCAGTTTAGAACAGCGACTAACTTAACTGTTCCATAAGCTGTTTATAACGTGCATTCACCCGATCAATATTGAGCATCCAGATGGTATAATCAAACATATCTTGTAGGGTGATCTTTTGGAGTATGCATTTATTTGTCATTAACTGTTGGATACAGAGCTTAAAGGATTAGTTCACTTTCAAATAAAATTTTCCTGATAATTTACTCACCCCCATGTCATCCAAGATGTCCATGTCCTTCTTTCTTCAGTCAAAAAGAAATTAAGGTTTTTGATGAAAACATTCCAGGATTATTCTCCTTGTGGACTTCACTGGACTCCACTGTTGAAGGTCAAAATTACAGTTTCAGTGCAGCTTCAAAGGGCTTTAAACGATACCAGACAAGGAATAAGGGTCTTATCTAGTGAAACGATCAGTCATTTTCGAAAAAAAATGTAAATGTATATGCTTTATATAAACAAATAATCGCCTTCCAAGTGGTTCCGCCAAAACCGCACTTTTGTATTCTTCAAAAAGCTTACGCTGTATGTCCTACGCCTTCCCTATTCTACTTACGGAAAAAATGGAACTGGCGCCGCGTTCATTCCGTAAGTACAGGTGCTGGTCATATAATTAGAATATCATCAAAAAGTTGATTTATTTCACTAATTCCATTCAAAAAGTGAAACTTGTATATTATATTCATTCATTACACACAGACTGATATATTTCAAATGTTTATTTATTTTAATTTTGATGATTATAACTGACAACTAGGAAAATCCCAAATTCAGTATCTCAGAAAATTAGAATATTACTTAAGACCAATACAAAGAAAGGATTTTTAGAAATCTTGGCCAACTGAAAAGTATGAACATGAAAAGTATGAGCATGTACAGCACTCAATACTTAGTTGGGGCTCCTTTTGCCTGAATTACTGCAGCAATGCGGCGTGGCATGGAGTCGATCAGTCTGTGGCACTGCTCAGGTGTTATAAGAGCCCAGGTTGCTCTGATAGTGGCCTTCAGCTCTTCTGCATTGTTAAGTCTGGCATATCGCATCTTCCTCTTCACAATACCCCATAGATTTTCTATGGGGTTAAGGTCAGGCGAGTTTGCTGGCCAATTAAGAACAGGGATACCATGGTCCTTAAACCAGGTACTGGTAGCTTTGGCACTGTGTGCAGGTGCCAAGTCCTGTTGGAAAATGAGATCTGCATCTCCATAAAGTTGGTCAGCAGCAGGAAGCATGAAGTGCTCTAAAACTTCCTGGTATACGGCTGCGTTGACCTTGGACCTCAGAAAACACAGTGGACCAACACCAGCAGATGACATGGCACCCCAAACCATCACTGACTGTGGAAACTTTACACTGGACCTCAAGCAACGTGGATTGTGTGCCTCTCCTCTCTTCCTCCAGACTCTGGGACCCTGATTTCCAAAGGAAATGCAAAATTTACTTTCATCAGAGAACATAACTTTGGACCACTCAGCAGCAGTCCAGTCCTTTTTGTCTTTAGCCCAGGCGAGACGCTTCTGACGCTGTCTGTTGTTCAAGAGTGGCTTGACACAAGGAATGCGACAGCTGAAACCCATGTCTTGCATACGTCTGTGCGTAGTGGTTCTTGAAGCACTGACTCCAGCTGCAGTCCACTCTTTGTGAATCTCCCCCACATTTTTGAATGGGTTTTGTTTCACAATCCTTTCCAGGGTGCGGTTATCCCTATTGCTTGTACACTTTTTTCTACCACATCTTTTCCTTCCCTTCGCCTCTCTATTAATGTGCTTGGACACAGAGCTCTGAACAGCCAGCCTCTTTTGCAATGACCTTTTGTGTCTTGCCCTCCTTGTGCAAGGTGTCACTGGTTGTCTTTTAGACAACTGTCAAGTCAGCAGTCTTCCCCATGATTGTGTAGCCTACAGAACTAGACTGAGAGACCATTTAAAGGCCTTTGCAGGTGTTTTGAGTTAATTAGCTGATTAGAGTGTGGCACCAGGTGTCTTCAATATTGAACCTTTTCACAATATTCTAATTTTCTGAGATACTGAATTTGGGATTTTCCTTAGTTGTCAGTTATAATCATCAAAATTAAAAGAAATAAACATTTGAAATATATCAGTCTGTATGTAATGAATGAATATAATATACAAGTTTCACTTTTTTAATGGAATTAGTGAAATAAATCAACTTTTTGATGATATTCTAATTATATGACCAGCACCTGTAGAATAGGGAAGGCGTAGGGCATACAGCATAAGCTTTTTGAAGAATACGGAAAGCGGAAGCACTTCCAAGGCGATCATTTGTGTTTATAAAGCATATACAGTTGTATTTTTTTAGAAAATGACCGAGCGTTTCGCTAGATAAGACCCTTATTCCTCGTCTGGTATCGTTTATAGCCCTTTGAAGCTGCACTGAAACTATAATTTTGACCTTCAACCAATGGCCTCCAAACGAAGTCCACTATAAGGAGAATAATCCTGGAATGTTTTCATCAAAAACCTTAATTTCTTTTCGACTGAAGAAAAAGGACATGGACATCTTGGATGACATGGAAGTGAGTAAATTATCAGGAAAAATTTTATTTGTAAGTGGACTAATCCTTTAAAGGTGGATTTCAAAGATTTCTTATCCTGTTGCGCCCTCTATAGGCCATGACCAGCGACTAGTCGACGTCATGCTTAAATCGTCATGGCAAACCATTAAAGTCGGTGCAATCCATAATTCAAAATACATTTTTATGGACATACTGGATATTATTCGGCGCCATGATGAACATCACATTGCCCGGTTTGCCTACGCTGCCGTCGCGTTCTTCGCACCATCTGGATGAAGATACGGAGCAGAGACTGTTGTGTTGACAGTTGAGTTGTGTTCACAGAGTTTAGCGATTTGGAGACGAGAAAACTTCAGAATGATGTCACGGAGTTCATTCATGATGTTGTGTGAACCAAGCACATGCGCACTTTGATCAGAGAGGCAATAATGTGATTAAGGTGTTTACATGCCTGTTTATTGCGAATTTATGTATATAAACCTGAAATGACGACTTTTTTGGGAGGCCTTTAATAGAATATGACTTACACTGTGATTCTATGATTCTTCTTTTTTTCTTTTTTGACTAATGGCCGTTCAAGCGTAATTGGGTCTTGCGCTGAGAAAGACGACAGATAAGTATTAATCTAGCCCACAGCATTATGGTAGTTACTAGTCAGCATTGTGTGAGCACAAAGAATGAGAAGAAAAGAGGAGAAAACAACTGAATAACAGAATAATCATGAGGGGTTTTTTTTCAGGTTTTAAATCAATGAACTGCAATCAAGGCTCAAGTCACTGTGTTGGCAAAAGTCTATAGCTGTGGCTAAAAAGTTAGTTGACATGTTCTTAGAGAACAAACTTAAAGGCCCGTAAGTCATTCATTTTCATTAAGAATTGTCGATTTGAGGCGTCATGACTGACTGAGACCATTGACAATGCAACAAAGTTGAGTTTAATTATATGCAAATGCACAGCTATGTGATACAGCGACTACCAATATAGAAGCAAAGACTCCTGAAACAGGATACAACAGTCAAAAAAGAACAATTAATAATAACCAACAGTGAACAACCCTTAATAAATGTTGTATTTCATACATTTTTGAATAACTGACTGTTGTCCCTGACAAAGAATCTCCTACAGTACATTAGTTCTGTTCTATGTGTTCCATGTTCTATTGTGTAGTTCTGTTCTACAGTACATAATGCTGGTTCCATATTTCTCATATTACTCTGCATTAATCTCACATCAATCTAATAATATTTTCTAAAATCAATATTTCATGTCAATTTCTTTAGTTATTTTGGTAAACAACAATGTAATATGTGAGAAAATATACTGTCGGTCAGTTACTGTCAGTCACCCGAAAAGCCTTCAAGTAAACCCCCCAATTAGGTTAAAGAGATGGAAGAGATGGTTACAATGTTAAACTATTTTAAATAGATCTGAACATCTGATGATATTTATACATTTAGTAGATATACTGTTATCCAAAGTGAGTGTACTGCATTAAAGGTACACATTTCATCAGAAATCAAACCAATGATCTTGCCATTTTCACCATGCTGCACTTTTTGTACTACAGGAATGCTGTATTTGATCGGATACCTATCAGTTTTAAGTGCCCAAAACACTGCAAAAAGTCCCCCCAAAAAAGATACACTACAGTTCAAAAATTGTTGTTTTTTCATGTTCACCAAGGCTGCATTTATTTGAAAGTGTAATAAATATTACAATTTAAAAGAAGTTTTCTATTTGAATATATCTTAAAATGTAATTTATACCTGTGATGCAAAGCTGAATTTTTAGCATCATGACTCCAGTCTCCAAGATCCTTCAGAAATCATTCTAATATGCTGATTTGGTGCTCAAAAAAACCTTTCTTATTATCATCAATGTTGAAAAACCATGATACATTTTTTTTTTTCTTTCACAAATAGAATGTTCAGAAGAACAGCATTTATTTGAAATAGAAACATTATAAATGTTTTTACTGTTTTTAATTTTTATTAGTTGAATATGTACATGCTCAATAAAAGTACTAAATTCTTTCAAAAATAAAAAAAAAAATCCTTCTGGACCCCAAGCCTTTGAAAGGTTTTGCACATTTATTTGAGAAGCAAAATGACTTATTAATTCTTGTTTCTAAAATAAGTCTTGATATTGAGTCTTGTAACTGAAATATCTATCTAGAGCTTAAGCTTAAAACGCACGCGCACACACACAAAGAAAAAAAAAAATCAAGCTTAATCAAGCTTAAAAAAAAAAAAAAAAAAAAAAAAAAAAAATCAAGCCACTTTAGACATCATACTAACTATGAGTAACTTTCCAACTACATGTCAACTAACTCTCAGAGTATTAGTAGACTGCAGTAGACTATTAGTAGACTATAGGATTAGGGTTAGGTGTTAGGATTTGGGTTAGTAGAATAAGCTGACTTGTTGCAAAGTGCCAGATTTACTTACAGCTTGCGGCAGCGCAAACCCTCTTTTGGCATTAAAAAAAAAACACTGATTTACTAAAGACACACAGTGAAAAATTAGTGCTGAAAAGGCATGGAAACAGTTATTTTTGCGGCTGACCTTATTGCATATGTATTTGTAGGAGTTTCCCTTTCAGACAAAATTTATGGGAGAAGAGTATTTAAATTAATCATGCAAGGTGATTTACTAATGTTTGCGCTAGTCAATTTACTGGCATTTGCACCATTATTTACCTCCCAAAAAAGCATGTCTTAAACCAGACGCAAAATTGTGCTGCTCTTAGTAGATTGCGTTGGGCATTATGGAAATGATCCGGCTGTGTCTGTGTTCTTTAATTTGCATGTCGTCAGTAGATCACGGGCAGAACTTTACACTCCCATCAGCGCTTTTTTGAAATTGCGCTCTCACGCTAATTTGCCCTGTTTAGTACTTACTATAGGGTTAGGGTTAGGATGAGGGGATGTCTAAAGTGGACCATCAAATTAAAGAATTACCTATTTTTCTTACCCCATTGGCAAGTATTCTTGTAAAAAAGACATTAAAAAGGTAAAAGATTATTAACTACAGTTTAGTTCATTAAAATATGGACAAATAAACAGCATCTCTACAACTCCTAGGGGCAATAAACCATTGTTCAGGATCCCATTGTAACTGCAGCAATGCAACAGGCTACTGAGAGGACACAAGGGATGATTCAAATAAAGCATTAACAAGTCTGAAAGCGCAATGAACAGCAAGACCTGCGATTAGACAAGCTGTTTCATTCTTGTTTACAAGCTTGTAGTAATCACACATGAGGCCTGTAAAGCTGCCAGTTTGTTCAAGCTCAGTGTGAACAACAACAGACACCTAACAACTGCTAAAAACCTGAGGAACAACTGGAGGAGGCTGGTTAGATCACGTAGTTAAGATTCGTATTAGTGGGGTAAACACACAGCTAAAGTTTACATACGTCAGCTCCCTTATTGTTAGTGTGACTCTTCCTATTGCTTTTTCATTCTTTTCTCTCCCTCAGAAGCCTTTCGTCTGTGAAGGTGAGTGTGTGCAAAACACTTTTACTTTCTCCTGCTTTTAACGCTAATGAGTTTCCCTACAAATTACCACTGATTTAATTACACACACACAGGTTTGTTTGTCAGCTATAAGAGGAAAATGTTAAGACGTTTTCGATCAAATAAACATATGTAGCAACTATTAGCATGTAAAAGAGGGTAAATGTATCATTTTGACTGATCGGAATGTGAACAGAAAAGACTTTGATGTCTGCAGATATGCGCTCACACACACAGCGGAACAACCAAAGACACGCACGCGTTGTACCCGGGAGGCTTGCCACAGAAATGAGACATTGATTTGTAATTGGAGGCATTCGGTCATGAAATCTGTGGACTAATTAAAGAAAGTGAACTTAATGACAAACATTTACATATTCTTCCTGCGAGTTAGCCTGCTCCACCAGCGGGCATTAATCACAATCTGCATCCGCTGAAACCGAATGGGAAAATCAACAGAGTCTAAATACATCAGCATTAAGGCAAAAGTAATAGGATATTTGTGAGGGTGTGTGTGTGTTTGCATCTGTGTGTCTGGACATGGTAAAGACATTTTTATAGCAACACTGGCACAAACAATAAGATTGAGAGAAGAAAATCTATCTATCTATATATATCTATATCTATATCTATATATATATATATATATATATATATCTATCTATATATATATATATATATATATCTATCTATATATCTATATATATATATATATATATATATATATATCCCCATCTATCTATCTATCTATATCTATCTATCTATCTATCTATCTATATCTATCTATCTATCTATATCTATATATATATATATATCTCTATATATATATATATATATATATATATATATAATATTCATTCAGTTGTTATGGAATATAACATATATAAAATATGGAAATCAATCAATCTGCAGAAAAATAAACATTTCTTCTAACGAATGCATCAGACCACAATTCACAGTGCAATGCGAATGTGTTTATTAAAAATATTTTTCGTTAAAATCACTCTCAACAGAAAAGTTCCCTTTTATCGAATAATCGCACATATAAAATACATACAGCACAGGCTCATTAGAAAAACGTACCTGTGTCAACATTTTTGCAAAACGCAAAATATGTTGCGTCGTGCACGTTTTGCGACAGTTTTAAAGTGAAATGTCCAGTAAGTGGCGCTATAAGCGCGTTTTGTTTTTTCTGGAACAGATTAACGTGAATATGGCAACGTTTTATTATGTTGGAGTTTGTACGTAACACTGCAGTTCTGAATATAAATGTCCGGTGAGTGGCGCTAAAAGTGTGTTTAGTTTTTTTCCGGAACAGATGAACGTGAATATGGCAATGTTTTATTATGTTGGAGTTTGTATGCATCACCGCAGTTCTGAATTGAAATGTCCAGTGAGTGGCGCTAAAAGCTTAATGCTCCATCACATTTAAACATTTAACTTACACTACACTAAACCCTAAAACTACCCGATAGTGTTAACCAAAGCAATTGTGACATAAAAACACAATTGTAACCATGGCATTTTAGCTTGTTTTTGAACTCTTGTGTTTGAGCTCTTTTACCATGACTTGTTTTTCACGGGATTCGTACCTGAGCTCTTCACTTCGCAAGTACAATTCTTGTACTTGAGCTGGGTAAGTGATGCAAACTCCAAAATATGTTTATTTACAAATCATGCACTATGGTAAAAAGTGTTTTGAGGTCATAACATTATTGTGCAAGGAGCCGCATGAAAACAAGTCTTTATTAATCCATAATCTGCCCCTGTAATCATAATTGTGTGTGAAAACGATTAAAAATGCTTGCTGTTTTAATGACTCTAGTGTTCATTTCTGTTAGAAACTGCCGTGGTATTGATACACATTTTATGTGTTTGGCAAAAATGTTGACACAGGTACGTTTTTCCAATTTTCTTTTCTTTTTTTTTCTGGCAAATTCTTATTGAAATTGTATTTCTTGTCATTTTGATTTTAGATGCCCACCCACATATCCAAATATAATAGGAATGCTACTGTCTCAGATCTTAATATAAAATGTTAAAATTAATTAAATCTTCAAACTGTCAAACTGGCAGAGATGTAATCTCCTGTCACATAAACAAATATAAACAAAAACCTATGCAGAAACATATCGTTCTGTGAGATACCATGTGATGGTAACAATTTGATGAATATTTGATATAAAAATATCACAAATTGTACAAAGACTAATGTTCGAAAGTTTGGGGTCAGACTTTTTTTTATTTGATACATATATTCAACAAGGATGCATAAAATTAATAAAAAGTGAAAGTAAAGGCATTTATAATGTTACAAAATGTTTCTAATTCAAATAAACACTGTCCTTTTGAACTTTCTTTTCAACAAAGAATAAAAAAAAAATTTTTTAAAAAATGCATTATGGTTTCCATAAAAATATTAAGCAGCACAACTGTTTTCAACACTGATAATAAAAAGAAATGTTTCTTGAGCAGCAAATCAGCATTAGAATGATTTCTGAAGGATCATGTGACACTGAAGACTGGAGAAATGATGCTGAAAATTCAGGTTTACCATCACAGGAATAAATTATGTACATTTACAATTTATTAAAACAGAAAACAGCCAATTTAAAATTAAATTACTGTTTTTAGTGTATATTTTTGATCAAATAAACGCAGCCTTGGTGAACATGGTGAATTCTTGGTGAATTCTTTCAAAAACATCAACACATCCTACCAACCCCAAACTTTCGATCAGATGATTTAACAACTTTTAGGTAAGGAAAAATTATTTCCATGATTTATAACACTTTTTAAAAAAAAAAAAAATGTATTACAGTAATTAAGCTAAAAAGTAAGGAAAAACTACTACTACTAAAAAAAAAAAAAGACAATACAATTTTACAACTTTTCAAATCTATCCTTTAAAACTAGCATGTTTGTCAATCATCCTAGAGGACAGGAAAGGTTCCTTATTTGAAAAATCCCATTTACATTGCAACAATTCCCATACAAGTACGTTACAGATGATGCATAATAAAAAAAATCCCTCATATGAATGCTAATAATTACTGTCCCAGTGCATCAGGCATGTTGTGGTTCACTTACAACAAACCAGAAAGTTCAGTCCATTTCGGTCATATTTCTGAGAACTAAAATGTATGTGAATCCAAACAATAACAACCATGTAGGCTATTAGTCAAAGAATTTCCACCTCATTTTCATTACTGATCCACTTTTTCAATCAAAGATGTTTAAAACACCTGCGTGTGTGTTTGTTTGTGCCTGCTGTGAGCTGTATTATCAATGTGGCATCAAAATGAACTGCTGATTAAAATGGACCCAGCATGGCGCACGCACGCTTGCATGCGTGGTAGCCTGCAGTCTGTGTATGTGTTTGCATATCTGCATGTGTTGCTTTCGGTGCTCATTTCTGATCATATTTCCCTCCAGGGTTTCTCATGCCATGCATTCAAAAGCAGACAAAGGCAATTTACTTTATCTGGGACCTGTGGATAAAGCAATCTCCTTGAAGACAAGCACAGCCCTGAAAATGGGAAGCCGTTACTGAGAGCAACAGGTGGTTTGGAGTTGGAAGAGAGAGACGAGAGAGAGAGCAGAAAGGTTAGGAAGAGGAAAGGAGAAGGAAGATAGGGTCTAGAAATGGCTTCCCTCGGCACTGGCTTTGTCAGATACAATTTACATCAGCCCTGCTCCAGTTCAGGTGCTGCTGTTGTCCTGGAGAAATGGACTAGGAAGTATGTGCAGAGCCTGTTAAGAGAGTGGCTGTGGCTGTGTGTGTGTGTGTGTGTGTGTGTGTGTGTGTGTGTGTGTGTGTGTGTGTGTGTGTGTGTGTGTGTGTGTGTGTGTGTGTGTGTGTGTGTGTGTGTTCTCATGGCTCTGATGGCCAATTCTGGCTGTTGAAGCGTGAACTATTATGGTGTTGTTGTGTGAAGTGTCAACGATCCTTCGAAAACAGGGGTCAGAAACCTTTTTGACACAAAGTGCCATTTTTTATTTTTCTTGTTCACTTTGCCATATCAAACCAATTTCTCCTTATTTATACACTACCGTTCAAAAGACTGGGGACAGCACAATTTTTTCTTTTCTTTTTTGAAAGAAATGAATGATTTTATTCAATTAGGATGCATTAAATTCACCACAAGTGATAGTAATGGCATCCACCATGTTACAAATGTATTTTATTTCAAATTCTCGAGCTCGTCTGCTCATTCAGTCTTAATAGTTAATGGTAAACAAACCTGGCTTGCTGTCCTCGAACCTGAGGGTCAGCCCGAGCTCAGAGCTAAACCCCCTAAAACAGTACTGCGCAGAGGAAGAATAAGAGAAACAGAGGAGGAGATGGGGAGAAGGAGGGATGCCGGAAGAATTGTCGCGAGGATGGCATAGTGACTGCTGCTTATATATGCTTGTAATGATGATTGACAGGACTGAATGTTTAGGCTCCTCCCGAATCTACGTTTGGAACTTCATTAAAGGAGACTTATAATGCCCATTTTACAAGATGTAATACAGTATAAGTCTCCCCAGAATGTGTCTGTGAAGTTTCAACTCAAAATACCTCACAGATCATTTATTATACCATGTTATAAATACCCAATTTTGAGTGCTAGCAAAAACATGCTGTTTCCGCGCATGTGTCTTTAAATGCAAATGAGCTGCTGCTTCCCGCCCCCCTTTCCAGAATAGCACTTCCTTCATTTATAGCTCCTGAATGCATCGGATACTCTGCTAAATACTAACAAGACATCTGCTTGGTTTTGATTATCATCTATATCGTGATCATCTGTGAACGTAAACAGCAGGGACAGAAATCGCATGTGTATATTAGATCTGTGGCGCATTCCCTTCAAAAATAAAACTAATCCATTGCGTCTTCAGCGGCTTAGATGTCGGGAGTAAATGAAGACTGTTATGTTCACTCTTACATCCAACAACAAAACACCTCAACTGCTTACCAGACATTGTTGTCGCTACAGCTGCTCCGGTGTCGAGACAATGGCGGACTGTGTGCAACTTCCTCAGGGCGGGGTCTATGCCAATACGGCAGTGTCCGTCAACAGTCATGGGCGGGGCCTGTACAAAGTGATGTCACTTTGTACAGAATCTACAAGCAGTTTGTTCTGAGACACTGCTTATGATTTATGGAGATTAAAAAAAGTGGGTGGATTTTTATCATTATAGGGTGGTTGTTTCCCAACCACTGTGCCATGACAGGTTGTCAGGTGTGCCGTGAAAAATTACTAAATGCCAAAAAATAAATAAATTAAATAAAATAAATAATATACAATTAAAAATATATCGTCGGTGTCAGGCGGAAACCTCATATCTCTGTGTTTAGTCAGTTTTTGGTCATCCTTTACGCCTGTATGTGGGTTTTACAAATATTTAACCAATGAAAATGATTTAAAAGAGCTTGTGACTAAAGCTCGTAACTCCATTGGATCCTCAAACTGTCAGTCAAACCTCATAACTCCACCCGCCTCATTCGTGAATGAAGTGCTGGATGCAGTTTGGAGATCTCTGCTTGTTTGCAATGCAAAGGTTAAGAAAGAACTGATGTTTGAATAAGCACAGCATTTTCTTTACTCAAGAAACACTATGTCTATAAAGGCTATTTTTTTTTTTTTTTTTTTTGTATTTGAAGAGCAGAGAAGAGTTTAAAGGCTGATTTATACTTCTGTCGAAACTACGCCGTATCTACGCCGTAAGCTTTGTGTAGCACGCATAGCCTATGCCGTAGCCTGACGTGCACCTCTCCAAAAATATAACAACGTGCTAGAACCTCTCCCTGCATTTGTAATTGCACGACAACGCGGAAAATGACGCAGAAGTATAAATGAAAACCGGCGCAGAGACTACGCGTAGGTCCGACACAGAAGCATAAATCAGCCTTTAGTCTGGTATTCGCTGTCTAGTTGCAGCGAATATACCAAAAAACTATAAATATACTTTTAAAAATCCTGCTTCATCTATTATATCATGAGATTTTGTCCAAATGTATTCAGGAAGAAAAACTAATAGGTCCCCTTTAATTGATTTCAAATAAGATTTCTATTTCAAATTAACTCTCTATTCATCCAAAGAAAGTATCATGAAAGTATCACAGTTACCACAAAAATATTAAGCAGCACAACTGTTTTCAACTGTTAATAATAAAAAGAAATTAGGGGTGTAACGGTACGCGTATTCATACCGAACGGTTCACGAGGCAAATTTCAAACGGAAGTGATCATCCCTATGTGAGCAGGGCACGCGCGTGCCGTATGTAGCCGTTTGGAATGCACTTGGCAAAGGGAGCGGCGTAATTTCCTCATTATCTTCAGCTAGGATGTTCCTGTGACAACACAGCACAGTGTCCTTCAGCAGATGTCGCTGTTTTAACGCATAATTCTTTTTTTCTTTTAGCCTGTTGCAAATAAAAACATACATTTTATATTTTAAAAAGTTTTTAAAATATGCTATATAATACTGTACATAAAAAGTAATATATATAAAACTTTTAAAAATATAAACTGTATATTATTTATGCCGGCGCTGCGTTGTCACGAGAACATCCCAGCTGAAGATAATGAGGAAATTACGCCGCTCCCTTTGCCAAGTGCATTCCAAACGGCTACATAAGGCACGCGCGTGCCCTGCTCACATAGGGATGATCACATAGGGCATAGAGATGATCACTTCCATTTGGGACTTTCCCCGTGAACCGTTCGGTACGAATACGTGTACCGTTACACCCCTAAAAGAGATGTTTCTTGAGCAGCAAACCATGAAACACTGAAGACTGGAGTAATGATGCTGGAAATTCAGCTTAAATTATAGAAATAAATTATTATATTAAAATAGAAAACACTTATTTTAAATTAGAATAATATTTTACAATATTACCATTTTACTGTATTTTTACTGTATCTGCAATGTAATGCAGTACATTTTTAATACACAAGTAAGGTCCCCTAAGAATAAATTCTTACACACTACCTTGAATATAATGAAAGTTCAAAGTTAAGTTAGTGCTAGTTAACCTGTGTTAGCAAGGCTTAACCAATAGCCTAGTTTGTCCAAAAAAAAAAAGAAAAAATGCCATTTCTATGCACAGTATCAAAGCGTACATATTACCAAAATCCACTTAAAGGTTGACTAAGACCTTGATCATAGCATTAGTTCAGAACATGATAATTTGATGAAGCAGAGTTTGAAATGTTTATTTTTTGAAGATGTCAAATAATCAAAAGTGTTGCTAATTGAATAATCATCCAGAAATGAAAAAGAGTGAAAATACCACAGTTTTGTGCTAATTACGACTGTGAACTGATCTCATAATCTTGATCACGAACAACACGACTTCTTCGTTTCAGGCGACGACGACAACAACTCGACTCTTTGTCCTGAGGATGCATTATATGGCCAGCCTGTGTGCTCTTTTCATTCGACTGTAATGCAACGTGATTGCTCTAATCATCCCCTGTGGCGCTGTTTGGCGGCTCTGAAATAGGCCAGCACGCCATCGCAGGTCTGTGTCTTTCGACCGTCCGCGGTGAATTATCTGAACATTACGGCACTAATAACCGCGCAGAGCTAATGGAGACAGATGAGGAACCAGAGTGAGTTGATGAAAATAGTTTCATTTAACGATTGGAGCTGGGAGCCTTAATGACACAAGACGTCTCCTCCCAATCTTATTAATTTTTCTCTAGGACACAGAGTAAAATAGTTGACCTGACATTTTATGCATGGGTGACGTCCTGTAGTTTTCTTACATATAAAGATGAAAAATAAAGGACCTGCTATCTCATAAGTGCATTAAATTACCCGGAGAGGTCTTAATGTCCCAGAATGTTGTCACGGTGGTCATGTCCTCGCAGAGACACTCCCATGTGGAAGCATCTACATGGAGCAACTGCGTCTTGAGTCCTTTGTCGATTAGAGACAAATTACAGAATCACAAAAGGATAGTTCACCAAAAAAAATGAAATGTCGTTCCCACATGACTTTTTCCCTTTTTCCGACGGTCAAAAAAAGGAGATGCAGAAAATGTTATTTCCCCATTCAACAAAAGCATCCAGTAGGCCACCAAGCCACAAAAGAACAGAAAACCACCATAAGAGTAATTTGTGTGCACAAGACTACTTGTGTGCTATGTCTTGTGTGTTAAGAAGGTAAATGATAGATAACAGGCCACAATTTAAGACATTATGGCAATGTTAAAGAATAGATTCCTCCATGCAGGTAACACAGACTTCTTTGGATAGATGATATTACTAAAATAGGTGTTCTGAGAAATCAAAGCTAGTCAGGTGACCAGCCCACGCTTTTTAACCAATCAGAACATAAATGAGCATTCTTTGGAACATTAAGTCAGTCATTTCACTTGATTAACCTCAAATCAGTGATGAAGTTGACATTGTCTGTGGTGGGTTCATTTGAGCGAATCATGGACTGATTACTAGTGTTACCTTAAAATACCTGCAAGTATATTCTAAAAGTGACTGTTCAACACACCAGTAAAAAGACATAATGATAGTTATTTAATTGAATAAATAATTATAAAGTTAACAGAACTTTATGGAACCCCTAAAGGGACAGGATAATGGAAAAATTATGTCAATGCTTTCGCATTATCTTGCCAAACATTTGCATTACTCCAAAAGAAACGTTGTGTTCGCTCGTAAAACAAAATGTCTGTCCACCGCATGTTTACATAGAAAAACAATGAAAAAGTAGCGCAGTGGAATGCAAAAAAATGTTCTGTGTGAACCAGTCAAGGCGGGAAGCGCAACAAATCTTTTCCATCACCTGAAAAGGTACTAGGGCTGCAACAAACGATTATTAGACTGATTAATCGACTTATTGTCGATTATTACACTGGTTAATCAGTATGCTTTGTTCAATTATTCCACTTTAGCAATTAGTTAAAATATTGAGCTATACTTTAATAAATAAAACAAGGAAATCACTTCAGTTTTTGAAAGTGTGTTTTTAATGAATTTTGAGCCAACTGAATACACCTTCAGGTTTTCTTTCCTCCTCAGAAGTTATCAATAGGTCCAACTGTTACAATGACTGGTACTGTGTTTTTATAAAATCTGGGAATTGTAATAATAACTTTTTAATAAGAGTAAAAATATGAATATGAATAGTGCATTTTTTTTTTTTAAAAATGTTCCTCTCTAGATTTTTTTCTTCCTTTTTAGAGTTTATGGTCATTGAAAGGCTGTCCTGGGGTAAATGTAACATATTGTGACATACTTGTTTGCAAGATGTTTTATTGATGTCTTTCTGCGGTTGAAACTCTGATTAAGTGATTACATTAGAGATGACTTAATTTCAGTAAGTTGTACTGTATCTTTCAACATACTTTTTGATGTTCATTCATGTTTATTTTGTGCTGTAATAGCAAAAAAGAGGAAGATAATAGGTTCACGTGTCGCTTGACCTGAGGCACTACAGTGATCTGTCATGCCACATTAAAGAGCGCCAAAACCACATGTATTGTTTGAATCCCGTAGTAAAATTGACAGAATTTAAAAGCTGAGACTTTGTTTTATATCAAAAGTAACCTGATCTGCCTTATCTGTCGTCTGTGTCCTCTCTGCTATGCATCTTTCACTGTGTGAGAAAATGGACGTGTGGCGTGAGAACAGTGAGTTTGAATGAGAGTTGGTGGCGCTGCATGACAGCATTTTTTGTAGTTATGCTAAACATTATGTTTGTTATGTTTTATGCTATGTTAAACTCCCACATTTTACGGGTTTGACATCGTTTGCACTAGGCACTCCGAAGCGCCGTGTGTTCTTCTATTGGATTCGATCCGGGAGGGCTGCATTACAGTATTGCGATACAGCACCCCACTGGTCAAACCGTGTTATTGCAGGCCTTTCAAATAGGTCATACGAGATCAAAAGACTATTCGACAACAAAAATATTTGTCGACAATTTTTTATTGTTGATGTTGTCGATAATGTCGACTAATTTCAGCTCTACCATCCCAGCGACAACAGGAAATGCAGTTCCATGTTAATCTGTGTAGCATGAGGACTGGTTTACAATGTTTACATTTTGCACAGTATAGTAGGGCTGCAACAACTAATCAATAAAATCGATAATAAATCGATGATGAAAATCCTCGACAATGAATGTCATTTTCGATTAGTCGTGTCTGCCCACTGTGCACGGAAAACCGCCAGTCATGTCAAATTACAGCACTGAATAACACATTTCTATGGATAAAATGCACCTAAAATAGTGGAGAAAACAGAATGAGCTGTTCATTCAAAATATTCATTTTGCTGAAATATCTGTTGTTGGACATTAAATTTCAGTTTAAAAGTCAACATGTAATTCAAGTATTTTATGAGGGTGGTAACTGTGAAGGGATAACTGTATTTGAATACACGTTTCTTACATTTACAGGATAAAGAAATGACAGTAACAGGTTACTGTGTCCACAGTAAAGGTGTGTGTTCCTGCACAACATTCCTCTTATCTGTTAACACAAGAGTTTGTGTTTTTCTTTTTATTTGTTATCTTTATTATTATCTTCAATTTTATGTAGGGATATATTCACTATATATGTTTTCATAGCATTCGGTTGGCACGTTTGTTTGAAGAACAGCATTGGGCAGGATGTGGAATAGTGTGTTTTGTCAATAACATAAAAAAGAAAATTGGGATTTTAATCCGATTATTCGATTAATCGAAGAAATAATCGGCCAACTAATCGATCATCAAAATAATCATTAGTTGCAGCCCTACAGTATAGGTTGTACCTCTTCAAATATTTTAGATGATTGCTGCCATTATTTTAATAACAAGACAACCAAACTTATATTGTTTTAAGAAAGAAAAAAACATGTTTACATAGTTAAAAGTTTACATTATGTTATTCTATTTTTGTTAATAAACTATATTCTAAAATGTAATTAACAAACCCTCTGGTTTCTCTAGGCTTCAGTCATCCTCGGGAAACTCTTCAGGTTGTCAGCATTATCAATTTATAAGTTGTGATAAATATCAATATTGATCAATATGGGAATAAATATTGTGATCATATTTTTCACCATATCACCCAGCCCAATTTTAAAGGCATCATGAACCGGAAATTGTGGCCGGCTTTTCTTCCCTATTGTGACATATTCGAGTGAAACAGACTCTCGAATGAGAATTAAAGATTAAAGACTACCAGGGCTTTTTTTTTTTTTTTTTTAAAGTACACAGACAACTTGTTTATAAAAAAATATATCAATATTCCATTTAAAAAAAAAAAAAAAAAAAAAAAGATTTGTTAAAATAGCCTTTAGCGGGTCCACACTAGAGGTCCTGGTTTTGGAGAGATCATGAGGTTGAAGGCAGGGGTGGTCCTGACCCATTACACAACTACACTAATATTCAATAACTAATCTCAATGTCACTTGTATTATATTTTTTGCTTTTGTACTTGGCCACTGTTATGATTATCACGTGTCTTTTTTCCCACGATTCTTATTCTTCTTTAAGAACATTTAAACCGTCTCAAACTTCACCATCGAGCTTCAAAGGTCTGTGTAAATCCAGCTTTCTTTGGTACACATGCTGCTTCTGATTCACCAAAGTGAAACTCTTTCTATGCTATGCATGCGTGAGCTTTCACATGTCTGCGAGACGCCCCTGGCAATCTTCAGCAGTAAAAGAGATGGTGAATTCTTGTTCAAAACTCAATAATGCTCTGACCTTCTTCACACAAACAAAAGCTGCCATGCAAGAGACAGATTCAACAAACGTACATGGCACACTACAGCCTGTACAGCAGCAAAAGATGCTGACTGTACACAAACACACAACCACATCCTGCTTCCCTTCTCTCTTCCTTTTCTTGATGTCATCCATTCTTTTTGTCTCTGTATACATGATGCAATCTCATTTCTTCCCAGTATTTCTCTCTTTCTTTCTGTCTCTGTCTGTCAGTATTCTCCAGTAACACCTTTCATAAATGGCAGGGTGAAAGGTGCCCACTGAAGGTAATAGCACGCCTAATCAAATTTCCCCCACCGAGAAAAGAACAGGAGAATGTAACAAAAGAATAGAGGAGGGAACTGGAGCGGATCAACCTGCCCCTTCGTCCATCCACACCAGGACCTTGTCCCTCCATCAGTGATGAAGAGAATGAAAAATTGCAAGGGAATATTGAAGAAAGCAGAAACTGGATGACAGGTGCGGCATGGTGATGGAAACTGATCCAACACTGGAGTAATGAGAAACAGAAGAGATGAGAGAGAAGTGAGAAAACGGAATGAGAGAATGACAGGGGAATTCACTAAAAATTGTCTCTGCCGATAGCGTAATTTACTTGGACGTGCTGCGCTGTTTTAGCACCTGGTTCACTAAAGAAAATTACACAAACGTGATCACAAATACTGTGCAAAATGCAATTTGCACACTGTAATTCCCAATTTTGCGAGTCGGTCTGGAGTCTTAGGTTAATTGTCATTTTGATACATCAGACTTTTATGGTAATTTACTAAATATAACATCGGTCACACTTTAGAATAGGGTCCAAATCTCATTATTAACTAACTACCAACTACGACTTTTGCTCAAACTCATAATTACTGCTTATTAATATTTAGGTTGTTGTTAAGTTTAGGCATTGGGCAGGATTAAGGGATGTAGAATATGATTAAGCAGAATAAAGAATTAATATGCGCTTTATAAGTACTAATAAGTACTAATAAACAGCCAATATCCTAGTAATATGCATGCTAATACTCAACTAGAGGTCGACCGATATGGGTTTTTCTCTGGCCGATGCCGATATTTAGAAATCAGGGCAGCCGATGGCCGATATATGATGCCGATGTGTTTGGCCGATTTTCTTTTTTCCCCCCTTCATCTCATAAAATCTAACAGTTAAGTAATAAGAAGTTATACAGAAAATTGCTTAAATTAAACATTTATTGAACAACACAAGCCTCTCCAATCAGTGCACTAAAAATTATTTATACGTTAAATATTAAATACACAAAACAGGTAATCAAAAATCTAGACTGTCAAATTAACTTAGTAGTAGCCTAATTCATAGTAATAATAATACATGGCTCAACTTTTTAAGCACAAAAATAAGAGTTCACCCATTTTACACAGCCTGCTGCTCATAACTGCATAGAGTGCACTGGCCACGAGCGATGACGTCGTGGAGGCTATGTGTCGGACCCACAGACACATTTAATGAGGAAAGTTAATATGCATGTTTTAGCCAGAAGTTTCGTCTGAATTGCACGTTTCTACTTTCACATGCAAATGACTTGTTGCACTTATGATAAACATGGTCAGCATCAATTCTAGTAGGCTACAATGTAATTACTCTTTCAAAGCGGTCTGTTTGTTTCCCCTGCCATCGTTAATTGAAGCTGTGTGTCAACAAGGCACGGCTGCAGAGTGTGAGTTGCTCCGTCTCACACGCAGCCTCAGAGGGAGAGAAATTCTCCAGTAACGTAAAGAAACAGAATTGATAACGTCAGAGTTTATCTATACAACGCAGGCTTGTATAATAATTTAGCCGCTGGGCTCGTTACCAGGTTTTGGTACCCGCGCCTACCTGTAGCCTAAACTACAGCTGGTTAAAGGCTCGCACACCCCGTCCGCGTGCAGGACGATCCGCGTGTACAACAGGGCATGTGTGAGTGACTTGAGAGCTTCAAAACAGCAGTCCACTAAATCCGTTTTTTCTGCGCTCACGGACAAAGGAGTATACTTTGAAAGGCTCGCGTGCTCAACTGTGCGCGAGATGCAGCGGAACGCGGAAAATGAAGTATAACTGGTCCGTTATGCCGGTGGAGTGGCAATCGCGCCTGCCTATTAATCGGCCTAATTTGCAGCACAATCACAAATGCCAAAAAACGGCCCGATATATCGGCCGGCCAATCAATCGGTCGACCTCTATACTCAACTAGTTAACAGTGAGAACTGGACCCTAAACTTAAGTGTTATCATAACATATAAAACACTAAAATGCATTATTCACTGCATTTTCAGTTTGAAGCATTTCTATTACACATATATATATATATATATATATATATATATACACACACACACACACACACACACACACATTTTGCATTGTGGACAAATACAACGGATTCAGCAAGATCAAAAAAGTGACAGCAATAATATTTATAATGTTACAACTAGGGTTGCAAAATTCCGGGAATTTTTAAGGCTGGAAACTTTCCATGGGAATTAACGGGAATATATGGGAATTAACGAGAATTAGTGGGAATAAACAGGTAATTTGGAAAAATGCAGGTTAGCCTTTAACAAGGAACTTAAATGTAGTTGAAAAAAAAAAAACATCTTGCTGCAAAATCTTGGTTAAAACAACCAGACTTAATGCAATTTCAGTTGAATTTTTACCCTGCACATTCCTTAATCACATTCACAGCACACTACTTAATGCTATTGAGACCACGCCCCCTGCATGCCCTGTGCATTCCTCCATAACACACATTTGAACAAAAATACAGAAAAAGTTATAATATTGTGAAATATTATTACAGTTTAAAATAATGGTTTTCTATTTTAATATACATTAAAATATAATTTATTTCTGTGATCAAAGCTGATTTTTTTTTTAAAGAAATTAATACTTTTATTCAGCAAGGATGTGTAAAACTGATAAAGTGATATTAAAAGAATTGTATTGTTAGAAAAGATTTCAATTTTGAATAAATGCTGTTCTTTTAAACTTTTTATTCATCAATAAATCCTGAAAAAAGTATCACAGGTTCCAAAAAAAAACATTAAGCAGAACAACTGTTTCCAACATTGATAACTGAGTATCAAATTAGCATATTAGAATGATTTCTGAAGGATCATGTGACACTGAAATAAATAACACTAATGATAGAAATAATGAAATAATAATGTTATTTCATGTTATGACAAAACAAAATGTTTATTTATGTTTGTATATGATACATTTTATATAAATATATAAAATTTATATAGAAATTTATATAAATTTCTCAAAATTTCCAGTTAATTCCCATAAATTCCCATAAATTTTTGTAAATTCCCATTAATTCCCGTAAATTCCTGTTAAGTTTCCAAATTGGAATATTTCCAAAATTCCCCAGGTTAAGTTCCTGTGGAAAGTTTCCGGAAATTTACCGGAAACTTTCCACCCCTTTGCAACCCTAGTTACAACAGATTTTTATTTCAAATAAATGCTTCAAGTCTATTCAAAGAATCCTGAAAAGAATTTTATCAGTTTCCACAAAAATATTCATGGGTTTCGGGGACGTGACTTTTTTGCTACGGCCGCCATCTTTAGGACCTACGCGTGGTGTCTCCTTGGTGATCGGAAGGATGTCACACACCAAAATAACACCTCACTGACGAAAAGCAACGGTATTTAAAGAAAATAGATACATTAGAATTAGACTCTTATTTACTATCAAATGAACTGCTGACTCCACTAAAGTCTAGTAAAACTTGCCGAATTTTACGTTTGCTGACAGCAATTTAAATGAGGCATTTTAAAGCACGTGCTTTAAAAGACTAACTGTACTTCACCTCAGGATGGGTTAATGATATTAACGTTACACAAATAGCAAGTATCTCTGAATGGAATTGTCAATAATGTCGGTAAAGTACATCTCTTGGATTGTCAGTCACGTTACTTACACGAAATAAAGCTCTCACTGCACAGTCCGGAGTGTTCTGTAGGAGTCCTGTGATCTCTCTTATCAGTAAGGCAAAATAAGGGACAGCCATTCATGACCCTCAACAATATCAACATCTCAACAATAAACCATGAAAACACATGAGATCAAGTATGTGAACTTGCAACAGAACACATTTTATATTATTATTTAACATTTGATTATTTTATTTATTTCTGAAGAACTCTTTAATATATGTTGGTGTGTCTTTAGCAGTCATTCTGAACCAGCAATCACTTTTTTGACAATTCTGCAGCTGTTACCTGGATGGGATGAATTTTTAATTTTTAATTAATTTACTTAAATTAGGACTACATTATTATGTAATTTTTTGCCCCATTTTATGTAAATAATTTAGAACTTTTAAATTTTTAAATGTCACAAATTGTATATGACAGATAGGATTATTACGTATGTATAAGACTAATATGATTGATAAATCAATAACATTAATTAATCTGTCTACTAATGTCTAAAAATATAATGATTATCTGTCTAACCAGCTCGGATAGTGTATGGATTATATTAGGCTAATAGATTGTCCAAATTTTATAAGCATGGGTGTGTCTGCCACCACATGCTGCTTTAACGGTGCATTTTGCCTTGCGTTCATCATAAGTTACTGAAAGTTGCAATTGTTGCAATTCGGTCCTACAAATGGCAACCGCACCACTGTGTGACGTCACATGAAACCCATGAATTAACAAACAAACAAACAAAAAAATTGAACTGTTTTCAACATTGATAATTACAAGAATTTTTTCTTGCGCAGCAAATCATCATATTAGAATGATTTCTAAAGGATCATGTGACACTGAAGACTGGAGTAATGGCTTTACTTTTAAATGGTTTTACTGTATTTCTTTCCTTGCTGAGTATAAGAGACTTCTTTCAAAACATTAAAATAATATATAAATAAATACACAACCTCCAAACTTTTGAATGGTAGTATATGTAATATAATCACATGAATAATACTATAAATATTTTATTTTATATCAACAAAATTACAGTAGCAAAAACATTGTTATTGTGAAAGTCTATGAGGTTTTAATGCCAGAGCAGGCTGTGTATATAAAAATACAAATAATAATTAGCACTTAATATATATTGATAAAATATTTAAATTATTAATTTAATTTTTTCAATGAAATTATTTGATGATCATTTTTAATGTGTACCTTACAATGAAGACTAAAAAAAACACCACTTCAAGTATAAGATGTATATAAGATTGTATACAAAGTATTGATCATGTTAATAATGTTTTGACCCATGCATCAAATATGATACATACAGCTTTATACGGCTAAAATGTCCAAAGTGATTGAATACTGCTGCCATGATCTAAAGAAAATCTCTTTTAAATGGGTTTGCGCTGAAAAGAAAACGATTTCATTTTAATAGGCACAGTACAGTATTATACTGGTGCAGAAAGTGTCTGGTTAAACTGCATTGTGGGTGGTTAATGAATAAAACACAGGTGAAGCAACTGTTTAGTAAATTCGCCCCTGGATATCTATAAAACATGCTGGAATTTAACAGAATAAAATAGTAGGAAAAAAACAAAACAAGACATAGACAGAGAGAAAAAGCTCAAGCAATGAGGGAAAGTGAAAAAGAAGCCAGATGAAGGAGGGAAATGGATCATACACAGTAAGCTCAGTGGTGCATCCTTTGTCTTTAAGAAGTGCCTGCGCCAGCTGGAGAGATTAGAGCTCTGGACGTCCCCAAAGACCTAGATTAAAGCTAACATGCTTTATTTAGTCCTAAACTCTTGGTCTTAGATCAATGCCAGACTGGATTAAACAGAAATTTGTCATGTGACATGACTAGGGACTCCCTATTACAAAGGCAGCTGGGTAACTCGGTTAATATTCCATTCAATTCCACAATATCAGATTAAGAGAAAGCAAATTTCTTTTTGTCTGTGTGATTTTTACTTTCAGCTTGTTTCTGGATTGATCAGACTTCAAATCAAAGAATTGCATCAAAGAATTGATTAAGCAAGTTTAACAGCTACTTGAAATCTTATGATTTTATATGCAGAAACATTGTTTTATGGATACTACATAGACAGTTTGTACAAACAACACTTTTCTAATTTGAATATCTTACATTAAGGAAATCTTTTTGTCATCATTTACTCACCCTCATGTTGTTCCAAACCCATATGACTTTCTTTCTTTTTTTTTCTGTGGAACACAAAAGGAGAATTTGCAGAGAATATATTGGCCGCTATTTTCCATATAATAAAAGTGAATGATGACTGGGGCTGTAAAGCTCCAAAATGATAGAAGCAGCACCATAAAAGTAAAAATAGTGATGTGCACACTATATTTTAAGTTTATATGTAAAAGAGCAGCCAGCATATTCTTTTTACATGGAAGAAAGAAAGTCACACATTTGGATTAAAATGGTGTAAATAAATGATGACATGTTTTTATTTTTGGGTGAAAGATTACCATAATTATGTGTGATGCACAATACCACATTTTTATATGGTGAAACAAAAATTACTGGATGGCATATTTTAATACTTAATTAAGCTGTCTTAACCTTTCTTCAGTGCACGGACTGAGTTTGTTGTGTCTCTATTTAAGTTCAGACATTTACTTTAATTCAACCTCTAAATAGCTTACAGAGAAGTGAGAGAGGACAAAAACTGTTTTGAAATTTGTATCACTAACGCTAGCTGTAATCATTTTGCCTGATTAAGCCGAACATAGTGTTTACATGAGCTCTAAATAAAGTGTTGTGTGTTTTCACGTCACAAGTTTCAAATCAGAATTGATCTTTTGACATGTGCACACTGCATGAATATACTTCCCGCTTAGTTTCCTGCTGTTGGCGCATACTATCCATCTTCCTATCATCGCTTCTTTTCTTTGTTTTAAAGGGGTGATGAACTGAGAAATCAAATTTTCCTTGAGCTTTTGATATATAAGAGGTCATCATACTATAAGAATATCCTGTAAGTTTAAGAACTGAGAACTTCCTTGTTAGTCCAGTAAAAGCTTTTATTGACACCAGGCCCAGCGAACGACAGGTTTTTCAAAGTGGGGATCTGTGACGTCAAAGAGCAGCAAGCACTGCCTCCGCAGAAGAAGATCAACGCCTACTTCATCACTGCCTGTTTAGCCCCGCCCACCGATTCGCACATGACATGTAATAAGTAAATAACATAGGCCTACGTGGTGCTATCGAGCTACAAGCAATAAACATGCCGTTGAGGATTACAAAATATTGTGCAATGCCTGGATTTGACAGTAATGCTGTTAATTCTAATGCCTGATCTGATATGTAATGATTCATGTACAGTCAGATGTTGTGTGCAAGTAAATCAAACCCGTGACTAAACGTCAACTTGCGTTGTTTCTTAGTAGGATGAAAATAATCAGTTATTTAAACGGTGATTAATATGAAGCTGAAGCTGTCAATCAAACAGTGCGAGTTTATCAGTGACTGAGTTCTGGACACGCGCAAAAACTCCCGTTTTATTCAACAAATCTCTTAATTATATCGCTTTTGCACCGTTAGTGGCGATGAAAGCATTCGTTAGTGTACAGAAATTGAGTTGCAATGACAAGATCACTGTGCTTTCATGAGCTCAACATGTCTGTGATCGGCTACAGTGTTCATCTCTGCAACCTTTCATGCCTTTCACCTTTCACGATCTAAATATAATGCCATAGATCTAAATGTAATGCAGCACTTTTCACGATTAGTTAACCTTGAGAGCTGTAATAGTAAAAATGCGCTAAAAGAGAGAGTAATACTTGGCTATTTCAAATGGAAAGATGTTAGCCAATCACAGCAGTGGGCGTTTACACTGAAGTCTCAAAGCAGACACGCCCTTTCAGAGGGCCAAAATCAGGGTAGGAAAAATGCCTTTTATTTCTAAATTATGACAATTTTGGGTGTAAAAAGCATACTAACATTATAAGTGCACCCCAGGAAACATTATAAAACCATAAAACAATGCAGTTCATGACCCCTTTAAAAAGCAGACTTTTATATTTATCTATTTCAGGTCCTAATTAGAAGACGATGAGAACAAGAAGCTTTGTGCTGTGCTGCTTATGTTCATCAAGCTGTATAAACGCCCTTCCCGCACCCAAAACAAGGCGCCTGTGGAAGAGGGTCCGAAGCAAGGACTGGTAGGACACCATTGTCCAGCAGCACTTCACAGACGATGAGTGGAAGGAGAATTTTAGACTGAAAGTACAGTCATTTATGACACTATATTCAACAGCAACAACAGCTAGTTCCGTGCGTCAAAAGAAAAAGGAAAATCTTACTGACCCAAACTTTTGAACATACATACATGCATACATGCATATAGTATATTAATTTCAGATACAGACAAGGTGCATACTACAATGCAAAAGGCCTGTTTACTAGGGCATTTTATTTCTGCAATGCCAAGCTGAGCTTCATGATAATGCTGGGCTTAATCTTTCAAGTTTATAGACTTCCACCAAACTGCATTTAATGCGGAAAATTACACCTGTCAGTACAGAGCCCAGTTCATTAACACTATTTCCAGATCTGTGGAGAAATGCGATTAAGAGCATGATGACACACAAAGACTGCAAATCCACACTTAATTACGACCAGTGTGTTTTTTTTCTTCTGCATCAATCAACATGGTTTCCTATTTTTCAGATTAATTTAAGCATGCAAATAAGATCTGTAAATGGATGAATCAACTTTTGGACGAAGACCCCCTTGGATTACTGATTCAATATTCTAATAGGAAGGAAAAAGGGAGATGCATTGTAAACTAGTTCCTATCGGGCAAGATTAATATACACAGGAAGGTGTAACAAAAGCTGAAAAGCCATTATTTAAGTTTAGTTTAAAAAGCAATTGATACCAACTCCTTCAGAAAAATTAAAGAGTATTATTTTTTAATGTTACAATACTTTGTCTTTTTCCTATTGGAGAAACCTATTTGAAAACAGTCATTATTTTTGCATTTCTGCTTGGTCACAATTGGAATGTAAATGAAGCACTTCGGCTTTAATTATCCACTGGATATATTTCTGTTCAGCTTCTAACTACTTTAAAGTAAAGTATGTTCCAAAGCACACTCTTAAGTCTGTCACATGGAATTAAAATCCTTCCTTTAATATTTCTGTTGATGTCCAGTTATCCTAATCCCAATATTACTATTTGATGAGTTGAGGAAAATCTTTATTTAAACGCATTAAACATGTACAGTGACCCAAAAAAGTATTTGGACACTTTTGAAAACTTAAATCACACTTCAAGATATAAAACATCAAACATGCAAAACATTAAACCAAAAGGCATCTGTAAACAAATGCTCAGAACTAACTTCACTTTTCAATGAAGCCCCAGGTCATTTTGGAAGATGTGTGAAGTCCATTAAAATAAAGGCCATTATTGTGCTCTGTAATGCAAAGAGCATCTGTGTTTCTCCAATATTGGACACTTTTACGTCCCAGGAGTTGATTTTTATTATTTTATTTATTATTAATGATTTACCCTTGTCCCAGAGCCAGACTTTCAATCTCAAAATATGAAAATTCATCATAAAAACATGAATTATTAACTATGATGATCAAACAAACTGTGAAATAAACGTAAACCATTTCAATATTTATTGCGTAAAAATTATTTGTATAAATTTAAAAAAAAAAAAAAACTGTGGCTGCCCTTTGATTTTGGTCTAATTTGTTTTTCTCCAAAAGTTAGCGAAATTTATTAATAAATAAACTAGTGAGAGTGTGAAAAGTGTTTTAAGACACTTTTTGAAATTTTTTTGATTTTTTATAAGTACATAGGTCCAAAAGTTGCCATAGTTGAAGAAACACCCTCTTACATTTTAAGCACAAGTGTCCTAATACATTTTTATGGAGGCTGTATATGACCGCATAACATCACAAAGGTCCTGCTCTGTCTGCAGTGAAATAATAAATAAATGTTTAAAAAAAAAACAAAATGCCAATGAGCATACAGACCAACAACACTTTACAAAGCACTCATAGAGAATGCTGATCTATACTTTATAGACCACTGCATACATTAAGTAAATTACCAGAGTACCCTGATGTTGGGCTAGTTTATGGTAACTGACCTCTGTCCATAGCTGGACTCCTTGCGGCGACAATGCAGGGTCACAACCCTGTGACCTTCTGTTCTGACATCTTGACTAACCATCCAGAGCGTGGGGTTACTGGGTCGGGCACCAAGGAACGCCACTCCATCTTTTAACTTCACCCTGCAGTGTAGAGAAAGACAGAGAGAGAGACAAACATCAATGTACAACAGTAAATATTTCACAGAAGCCCATATTATTTAGAAAGTTGCATGTTTCTTTAAGCAGTTTTGACATTACAGATTGGTTGATTCAGGCATAATCCTAATGTACAGAAGGGCCAATGCAAAAGACAAAACAACAACGACAAAAAAAAAAAAAAGGGTATATTATATATAAGCAAGCAGCAATTAACTGGGTTCAGGCATTTTAGGGCCTTTAAAGCACGTATAAAAAGATTTTTTAATCATCTCGATCATACGTAGAAAAGACCATTTACAGCCAATACAGGCAATTTACCATAGGAAATGTCTTTTAAAGTTTTTTAACAGTTATCAAGGTTGAGCCAAAAATCTAGGACTAGTTCTCCAAAGTTGGTTTTAGAAATAATCGCCGATATTTAACGAACGATTCGTCATGGGCGTGCGCGAAAAATCATGTGATACACGATGCTTTACGCACGTGAAAAACACCCCTTGGTGGCTGATTTCTTTTGAATTTCTCACAGGCCTCGGGCCGTGAGTCAAACAGGCCCACCGAGTTTTGTTCCGATCGGCCTCTGTTAATGTTATCTGAAAGCTACTCAAAATTCAGTGGCCGACGGTGGACATGTTTTTCGAGATGCGTCAATGTCCTTCTAGACAGTCGTAGCCTCTCGTGTGAAGACATCGCACGCCAATTTAAGTCGATCAGACTAACGGTGAAGTAGTTATAGCCTTTTTTGTGTTTTTTCCTGTTATAGCGACACCAAGTGGCCAGTCGCTGTGTCCTTTTTCACACACCCACAGAATGAGCTCTTACATAGGTGTGCTGTGTTTGGTGAAAATATCTCATTCCGTTCACAAGTTATAGCCATTTTAGTAAAATGGCTCCACCCACTTCAAAAGTTTTGGCGGCCCTTAGGGACCGTGAATTGGAATTTCAACTTTCTTTTTTTTTTTTTTTGATAACTATTGACAATCAGACTCCAGAGAATCTTGCTGCACTAGTTTGGCTCCGATCGGGTCAAAAACCTAGGACTAGTTCGCAAAATATAGTTTTTTCAAAAAATCCAAAATACCCGAACATTTTGCCAAAACGATGAGCAAACCCGAGACATGCGTCTTGTCCGCCTTGAGCCAAGGATTCCAACGATATAAGACACTTCTAGACAGTGTGAGTACTACCAGCCCTCAAAGTTTCAAGTCTCTTATGACTTACGGTTTGGTCTGCCTGATCACTTTTAGGGGCGAATTCTGATCCTTGGAAAATTTAACAATCACAATAGAGTTTCAGCGCTATGTGCTTGAACCCCTAAAAAAATAATTTAAAACATCTATGCAGTTATTACCCAACACTTTCCACTGCCATAGGAATTCATTCATGGCAGCAGATTAACACAATAACGCAGTACTCGTACGGATCATTCTCCACAGGACCTATCGCTCTCTGTCATCAATCCCAGCATTACACTAAATGAGAGATTTATATAGAGCTGATTGAGTCCTGCAACTGTTGAAGTGCTTTAGTCTCTCTGTGTCTCTCCTCTATGGCTTACACTTGACCTACTGGAGAATAATCCACATTTGTATTGAGCATTTAACCACACACCTGATTAAAACTATAAGCTTTCATTTTTGTCAGCTCAAGAGCTCTCATAGTTAAGTAGAGCCTGTAGCAGGTTTTGTACCTAACACTTGAGTTGTGGATAATCTACTCAGATCTATACATGGCTAATATAAAAAGTGGAAAAATGGGCTGCTTTAAGCACTTGAAATACATTACTTCAATGAGAGATTTTCAAGTCTGAAGATTCAGCTTTCACATCATAATAGTAAAACGATTTCCTAATGCTTTATACCTCAAACAAACTGTCTACATAAAATCCACATATCTACGTTAAAAAACGGCATTTTACGTAGGTCACGACAGATACATGACTTGTGATTTTGCAAGATTTCGTGTACAGCGGTTTTTAATGATGCCTGTGATTGTTTGCGCTCAATGCTAGCAAGCGAAAACTTGAAGCATCTCTGAATGAGATGAGTAATAAAACTAAAATGGCTTTTATTTAACCATGAAGTGTGTTATTTCGCCATAAAATTGGTTAATAACAGATGTTCTACTTAGCAGATACATACAGAACAGGAAAATCTTAAGCTAAATACCATTTGATTCATTGTAAATAAAATCATTTCTGAATGATTTTCTGATCAAATAAAAATAAATAAATAAATAGACACAGATAAACCCATTTATTTTAATGCAATGGTCGCTACCAATAACAGCCATCAAACATCAGATTTTCAGCAGTCATTACTTCAGTCTTCAGTGTCACATGATCCTTCAGAAATCATTTTAATATGCTGATTTGATGCTCAAGAAAGATTTCTTATTATTATCGATGTTGAAAACAGTTGTGCTGCTTAAGAGTTTTATGGAAATTGTCATTTTTTTCAGGATTCTTTGATGAATAGAACAGCATTTGAAATAGAAATATTTAGTAACATTATTTATTTATTTTTTTTGTGCTGACTGTGTTGCTAGCGTGAGCCACCTCCCAGTGAACATTCACAATGGGAACTTGTGGTTACCATGTACCGTAACAGCTTTAAGAGACTCTATAGCGACTATTTGGATCCAATAATCCAATACTGCACACACACACACACACACACACACACACACACACATAAAAAAAAAAAAAAAAAAAAAACATACAAAGGAATAATAGTCTAACTGAAAGAGCTACTGGAGAGAAAGGAGTAGAATTTAGGCCAATTCACCCAGACACACTAGCGTGTCATCGGTAATGAAAAAGCAGAGTGGATCTGAGCTTGAATAGATTCCATTCTCCCCGCGCTCTGAACCGCTCAAGGCCAGCAGAGGTAGAGAGCAACAGAGGTACAGGCCTACCACAAGCCGGTAATAGGATGACAAATGGCCGGCAAACAGCCAATCAAAAGGCTCGGTCGGGGGTTGGACTGCATTAGCATGTGACAGGGGGCCATAATTGACCCAGGGGAGATAACAGATGGAGAGGGACCCGAAATGAGAGAGGTCTAGCTTGGCCACACATCCCTCATTACTAGCCTCCTCTGATCCTTGTAGACCAGCCCTACAATTCATAATTGGTTTCACCATTGGATGTCAATGCGCGTTTGTTGAAGCACACAGTGCTTCATTAAATTTGTTAGACTTGGTCTGAGAACAGATGTGGTCAGACGGAGAATAACGAGCTGAGTGATGGCAGAGCAGGTATGAGAACTGGAAATATCAACAAATATCTTCCTATAGTTTGCTTGTCTTTACTCTCCAGTCTCGAAGGACTAGGGCAAAGGACAACTGCCCCTAAATCTGTCTGGCCAACATGGTGAAAGTTTAAAGGGTGGCAGATTGTGGTGTCACAGTACATCAACTCATTACAAGAGTAACGTATTCTCCTCAGAAGCATAATTCCCCTGTGGCTGAACCCAAGTCTGCAGCTGATGCTCTTTGCAAACTCTATGATTCTGTAGCTCACATATTATCACAGTACAACAGACAGAAACAAAGTTACTCAATAAAATAACTTACTTTTCCATGGTCTGAAAATGCTGAAAATGCCAGCTCCACCTGCCTATAGCTCTGCAAAGAGTCTTTTTATGCCGCAGCAGCATATCTTACATGCTCACAGCAGTGTGTCTGTGTATCTATTAGCATTAGCAAGTTCATACTTGCTCTGCAGCAATAGCAGCAATAATCATCACTAGCAGCAGAAGCAGCGTAGAAGATCTATAGTCCGCCAAGACCAAATACATTAACATTGCCATATTCATTACCATGGTAAAACCAGACCGGTAATGTTGAATTCATCAACAAGTGACTTGCGTTGATAGATATTTACAGCCATTTACCAAATTCAAAAAAACATAAAAAGATATATTTTGACTTGTCAATAATTATCTGATCTGTGGATTTGGAATATGACCTGCAAATGTATGTACCTCTCCATCATAAATGTTTCCATATTCATTAAGTAACATTTGGTTGCTAAACAATATTTATCATTATTATATTTATTTATTTAGTTAGTAAACATGGCTTTGTACTTCACTTATGTCCCAATATCCACATAAAACAACGTTCACACGTGTTAGGGCAGTTGTCACGCTGTCCTACTGTACAACAAACAACTTAAATTGAGTAGTGTAACTTTTTGTTGTTGTTGTTGTTGACTGCATTTTATTTGGGCAATGAATAGACTGGGATGGCTGCAATGTGATATGTTGTGTACCTGATGCTAATTGCATTATGTAAGTAACTTTGAAATAAAAGTGGCGGTACATTTCAGATGACAACAAAAAGATATATTTCGGAAAATATGGTACTTAAGTCTTACTTAAGTGGGGCAAAATAAGCACTATTAAGTTCAACTAATTGCATTTAACAATACATTTAATTCATAATACTTTTTTAATTGCAAATAATGTCTAATTAAGTGTCCAAAAAACATTAGATTTAGTTTGTATATACTATATATGACTAAAAAAAAGTATATTTCTTAAGTTATAGTAGACATAATACAGATATTTGTAGGCCTCTTAAAAATGTCAAACATTGTGTATAAAATCTTCATTGTGTATTCAGACAAAACATTTTTTGTAAGCAACATATAAATCCCAAAAACAACCCTGGTCTTTTAAAATTTTATATATAAAATGGATAGTTCCGGTCCTTGATTATGATTGGTTGAACCATGTTCAAAGCCGTTGTAAATCACTTTACAAACATGACCGCGTTACATCAGTATTATTGCGCCACAGCGTCTGTGTGTTGTTTGGCAACCATTCCGCTTCTGAAGAACTACATTGCTTGGTGGAATATTTATATATATATATATATATATATGTATATGAAGGCCAGGTATGTGGAATAACCATTTTATAAAAGCAATAAGCCCCGTGAAGCTCTGCCTAACAACGAAATTAGAAATTGGTAGAAGTTGGTAATGTTAGTCAAAACTTGCTTTAAAAATTTCCCATAGTATCATAGCCCCGTAGACTAAAAAAGAAAAGAAAATGGGCCTATATAATAAGCCTAGTTATTGTTTTTGTTGTTTTTGATACATTAATAAATAAGGTTATGACACCAAAAGATACTAGATTAACTCACTTAAATTTTAATTATTGTTAGACAAGTAAACAGTAAGTAATAAAATAGGAACAAATAATCAAATTACAAGTAATAGCACAAATATTTTCAAAGATTTCCAGGTACAGAAATTGTAATCTAATATATAACTATATAACTATTGATTAAACTTTATTAAAGTTAATCAGTCAAGAGCAGTTACAGATGCATAAATACTGTTTTTGAAATGTTAAAAATATAAAACGTTAAATACTGTTATTTGAAATTATTTATAAAATGAAAAGATACTTCAAATGTGAAATTAAACCAGCCAGGAGGTGGCAGCAAGTCCCTGTTAATGAGCGAGTCATTGAGATTCAACCGATTCATTCAAACAGCTGATTCATTCAGGAAGTGTTGTTCAGAGACGCAAAACAATTCTGTGGACTTTGGAACTATTTTCGTTGGCGAAAAGAAGCGAAACGAGCGATTTGGTGTCTAAAATGTAAGTCACTTAATATAAACTGCTTGTTTATTAAACTCTACGTTGTATAAAATTAGTATCACATTTGTAATCATGCTTGTATTTGGATAAAAATGGCGCTCTTCATGTAATATTGTTATATTGTTCATGTAATATACTAGTTTTTGTTAATACAATAATGTTAGTAAGTTGGTTTGAGCAACCAGAGTCATCAAAAATGTAGAAAACACCACAAAGTGATAAAGTGGTATTTTGGGTTAAAGCTGCAGTCTGTAACTTTTTTTTGGTTAAAAATTATCAAGCAAGTACATAACCAGCCAGTGTTCAAAACTATCTCCTCACCTTAGCCTGATTCACAACTGTAAGCTTGTAATAATGTTTTAGAATTCCAGTGGTACTGGTGGGTTTCCGCGGGAAATTTGAGCATGCCGCCATTCGTCTTTGTATCATTACGTCACGTCTGTTTACATAAAGAACGAGTCCCAGCTAGTAGGCTACAATCACATGTGAGGATGCAACAGGTGACAGATCATTTATAGCCTTTTCTCACAGCAACTGCAATAATTAAACTCATCATTCTGATGGCAGACTGTATGACAAATTAACGTTTGAGATTAGACTTTCCAGAAATTGAAATCTACAGGTAACGCGAATACACACTAAATACACATAATGCTGATGTTGTTAACATTAACAATTTGAGAACAAAGTATAACAATAATAAAAATTTGCATGGTTTGATGTGATATGAGCTAAGCGATCATTAGATTTAATCACCATTGGTAATGCAATTTATTGTAATGCTTTTTTTTCCTCAGTTGGTCAGAACAAAAGTGGCAGATTTGTTACTTACTTGTTCGGATGACATTTTCTGGTGAAAATATTTATTTTGGTCATACTTCCAAGACTACAATCTGTGATTCTGACGTACAGTATAAATCAGTGTGATGACCTACAGCAAACATTAGCTTCATCCGCGCTGAGGAGCCATGCCGATGCACAACCCACGTAAAGATGATAGTTCTGCAAATAACTGAAATTCCAGGTTTCAAACAGAGATGGTGAAAAAGAGGCAAAACTTACGGACTGAAGGCTACAGAAATAGATAAGATAAATACACAATAATAATATGAACTTAATAAAACATATGGACACTGATCCTGCTGAACAGAATGAACATCATACCTGCATGTAAATCCTTCCCTGCTAACACATGACGAACCAGTTACATAATTTATTAGTATTTTTTGGTAATTTCATGACTTATTAATTGACAACGCAAGTAGTTGCATGCTTGTAATAACGTTCGCTCTTAGTGAACAGGACATTTGTTTTTCTGAGGTGAGAGACCTTTTATTTCATAACAAGTTAGACTAATGACACCAAAATGACATAGCCTGACAACATCTCATCTCACTGCAGATACTAAATCAGAACAATTCATTTTCTCAAGCGCTCTTTATAAACTGCATCTGACAGTTGAGTCAACAGCTTTCATATTAAAAGTCTCGCATCAGAACAACATTTAGAATTACATTTTGTTGTTGTTGTTTCTTTGATTACACACTCCGTGACCCACTCAAAACGGTCTTACAACCCACTTTTGGGTCGCAACCCACAGGTTGAGAAGCACTTACTGATATAGAGAATAACTCCCTTTGGAGTGACTTTGTGCTTTGTAAGTTCGCAGACCTTTTCCATGCTCAAACAGCAAGTTAAAAGAAAGTTAAAAATGTAAATAAGCATAATAGGTCTCCTTTAAAACTCCATTACAGATATAAAGTTCATGTTATGTGGTATTTTCACTTATCCTGGCTTTGATTATGCACAAGCGGTTCAATTCAGAAAGAAAGATCTATGTCCTTTTCAGATTGAAAGTGTAAATAATGTTCAAGAGCCCATCAGAGTTGACACACACAGAGTGAAATGGTCATTCAAAGAGAGTGAATCACTGCTGTTAAAGCATGCGGGTGAAACATCTGATCGCTGTGAGATGTTTGTGTTTCTCAGTGTGAACTAAACTAAATGGAAAGCTAAGGCACCCCTCCTCACAAAGCTTTCTTTCACAGAATTATTAATGTTTTTCACCTATTTGTGCTCCTCTCTCTCACTGGTGGATTCCTCCATACATAATGACGAGATGGGAAGTTGCTCCCCAGGTAGCAGTATGAGAAAATAAAAAACACCAGCATAAAATTCAATAAGTCTTGTGTCTGAGTGCTCCTGGGAGTCCCTCTCTGGCGGCCCCCTGCCTGACTCACACAACACACATGCACACGCTTCTCTTGTCTGTGATCAATTTGGTTGCAAAACACACATATATAGTCAGTGCAGATTGTAAAAGGCCACATCAACCAAAACAAACATCCTCAGTAGTCTCCAAACGTATTTGTTTGGGAGACAGCAGAGTGATTGCAGAGACACATATATACCTAAATCCAATCATTGGTTTACCTTTACCTATACTGCACATCTAATAAAATGATTAAAAATACTCCTGCAGGGCATCTAAGTGTTTTATTTTGACATTTTATGTGTCACTATTCAAAATGTAAAACAAATCATTTAATTTGCCAAAGGAGGAATAAAACAATTGTGTACTACACACTATAAAACAATGCACGTATCTAAACAGACTAACATTTTAGATCACTTTGGATTTAATATTGAAATTCTTTATCAGCAGAATGTTCCATACAACTTGAGCAAAGAAGTACACTTCAGCATACTTTTAAAAAGAGAACTTGTTATGGAAATATTATAATTTTAAAAAATGCACTACATTAGGTGTGTACTGAATGTAATGTTTTTGGACACTTCATTGAATGTTATTTACAAATAAATGAAAATGTATTATAGTTTACATGTTGAATGCAATTAGTTGAACTTAAGAGTGTACTTAATAGTACTTTAGTACATCTTTATATTTAATTTGATGATTTTTATTGTGTACAGATGAATTTACAGACAAGCATTTATGTTAAAAAAAAAACCTTTAATGTAATTTCTATTGAAACTTACACGTTATCTATTTAAATGTATTCGTAATTAGAAATTTGTAGTGAGGAAATTGCAGTTTAGCCTGGAATCAGCCTGGAATCAGATTCCAGGAAAGAAACTGACTAAATATGAAACAATAATCAAATAAATGAAAAAGCACAAAAATATTTTTCTACTCTATTTAAGGGATAGTTCACCCAAAAATTATCCCAAGATTTACTCACCCTCAAGCCATCCTCCTAGGTGTATATGACTGTCTTCTTTCAGACGAACACAATCAGAGATATATTTAAAAATATATTTAAAAATATCCTTAGTCCTCCAAGGTTTATAATGGTTGTGAATGGGGGGGGGGGGGGGTGCGTTTTGAAGACGAAAATAATGCATATATCCATTAAAAAAAAAGTAATCTATACGACTTGAGGGGGTTAATAAAGGCCTTCTGAAGTGAAGCACTGTGTTTTTGTGAGAAAAAATATCCATATTTTCCATATCAACTTTATAAATTCAAATAACTAGCTTCTGGCGGACGACCGTATGCAGAATGCGCAAGTTGACTTGCGCCAAATGAATAACCCTCTGAAACGATGTATGATGCAGGATGTAGGAGTAGTGTAAGCTTAGACGCCTCTTGTGGTTTAAACAAATAGGGCTGTACAACAAATTTAAGCTCCTCTTCTCTTATGTCAAAATCCTCCGACATTTCTCTTTAAAAATGATCGTATTAGACTTATAATCCGTGACCGGTGATTTGTTTTGCTCTATCCTCTGCGCCTCCGTGTTCGTCATTACGTTGTGCGTCAGGTCAAAGGATACTCTTACGCCGCAAATCGACTTGCGCATTCTGCATACAGTCGTCCGCTGGAAGCTAGTTATTTGAATTTATAAAGTTTTAAATATAGATATTTTTCTTACAAAAATGCATCGCTTTGCTTCAGAAGGCCTTTATTAACCCCCTGGAGTCTTATGAATTGCTTTTTTTATGGATGGATGCATTATTTTTGTCTTCAAGACGCGGCCCCCCCATTAACAACCATTATAAACCTTGGAGGACTAAGGATATTTTTAAATATATCTCCGATTGTGTTAGTCTGAAAGAAGATAGTCATATACACCTAGGATGGCTTAAGGGTGAGTAAATCATGGGATCATTTTCATTTTTGGGTGAACTATCCCTTTAAGCTCACTAACAACCCCATACACTTAGAAATTAGATTGTTTTCTTCTGTGATTAAGTTTTTTTTTTATTATTATTTAGCATATTCATAAAATAAACATTTAAAAATACTTTTAAAAAAGGCAGGGCCATAACTTCAAAAAAAAAAAAAGATGAGGTAGAGGAGTTGTACAATATAAGGTCCCAAAGTATGCACAGGCCCACTCTGACCTCACAAAACCACTTCAAGTTAATTCCAGTGCATCCAAAGCATCTATAAAAGTCAGCATTTGCAGCCCTGATAAATCTAGGAAAATCAGTGATGCGTCTCCCTGGACACATTACCACAACAAGAGGTCCCCCGCAGTCTCCCGTCAGACCAGACAGAGAGACACTCACTTGGCAGACGCTCTGTAACAGTGGTGACATCTGTGAAAGCCAACAGAAGGGCAACGAGGGGTGACGGAAGACATTAAACGGGGGAAGATTCTGCTTTGTAGTTGTCAGTGTTCTATCTATGGCAAAGTGCCTCTGTTGTTTCTCCATTTTGCTGAGGGCAGATGTTTTTGTGCATGCGCATGTTCATCAGGGAATATAACTCCTTAGATTTGCTGGTGTACTTCTGAGGTGAAGTTGTGCGTGTGCGCGTTTCTTCTGCCTGCTTCCGAGTTCCCAGGGCGTGACTCCACAGTCTGCTCTGTAAATCGACATCTTGTTAAGTCAATCTGTTTCGCTGTATCTTCTCTCTCTCTCCTCGCTCTCTCATTCCACTCTACTGCAGGACAGATTGTTGGTTAAACATACACATTTATCATTTACATCACTTGTTCATTTCACTACATATATCACTTCCCAATATGAAATCCACTCCATAAAGTTGATGATTCCTTCATTTATGCTGTCTATGCCATAAACGTAGATCACTCATAAACACAGTATGATCCCTGAAGTGCTAAGAATGATTAAAAATAAATAAATCTTTGGGTATTTTAAGGGACGCTCATATCAAAAAGGTCCATAAACCTGAAGAAAATCTGTTATGTGATGTCAAAGAAGCAGACACGGGGAAATCTATTTCACGCCTCCAAAAAGAATAGGCCACTGGTAAAACATTGACTATACTATAGTATAATGAAGTAATAGTGGCATACCGTATGCTACTGTAGATGCAGTGACTAAAAATAAGTGTGAAGACAGTGGAGCTGATCCATAAAGGCAAGACGGAGAGGAACTTAAAATTTCTGTGATCAATTTCACCATCTATGTGGTTTTTCTCAGCCCACATGCAGGATATAATAATAAAAAAAGATGGAAAGTGGAAAATGATGATTCATGCATTGATATCCATTCATCTTGTTCATGCTATGATGTATTATGCACTGCTGCAATTTATACACAAACACTTTCCCCGCAGAATGACAATAGAAGCAGCAAGAAAACTGATTCTTAATCAGAGAATGACATTATTTTTACCAGTAAAACATCTCATTTCTGATCAGATTTTCACTGTAAAAAAAAGCTGCTGCCTTAAATTAAGTACAATCAACTTGGATGTTTAAGTAATTTCAACATAAATTACATTAAACTGACTTTTAACAATTACTTGAATCTTGTATAACTTAAGTTGAAAATGGCTTAACTTATTTTAATGAGTTAAAGCAATGTAAAAACATATGTTGTCATAACTTATTGATTATTGACTTTTTTTTAAAGGAACGCCTTTTAGTAGTCAAAAGTGCAGCAATAAAATCTGTCTGCGTGAACAGGCATTTGACATTTTTACAATTACATTTTTCAGAGTGACTTTTGGTGATGATCAGAATCACTGTCCTAGACAGTGAAATATTATTAAAATTTTAAATTGTAATAATATTTCACAATATTAGTGTTTTCACAAAATTGTGCATTTTTGATTAAATAAATGCAGCCTTGGTGAGGATAAGAGGCTAAACCCTAAACCTAACCCTCAAAGAGACATTTTTGCATGTTTGCAATTTCATTAAGCATGTTTATTTAGTTGTATTCCTCTCTGGGAATGTTGGCTGGTTTCCACTATGTAGTTGATTTCGGGTTTTAGTGTCCTTGGGGAGACATTCTGCGTCTTCCAAACCCCCAACATACACACACACACACACACACACACACACAATTATTATTATAGTATTCTTCTTCATTCAATCACTGAGCAATATACCAATCCGCCTATAAAGAATGAATAATTCAGCAACGTATCCCTCCTTGAAACTATCCATTTCACCAATGATTATCACAAAGGCCCCTGGAACCCCTGAAGTGTGGCACTTAGTCAATAATTCACTCCTTTCTACTGTATTTCATAAATATCTGTTGTATCATGTTTAAAATTGAAGCACAAGTGTCTGATTGGAGCTTGACTGTCTGGACCTGTTGTACTCCCAACAGAGGCACAGTGTGCCCAGGAAGAGCAATTCCTCCTGCATTTTTACCTACAGCAGGAGAGATCTCTTTTTAAAATGTTTTTTACATACAATGAAAGTCAAAGGAGTTCAATGTTGTTTTGTTCCCCTTGACTGTCATTATTAAAACATTCTTTAAAATCAGTGTAACAGAAGTGTAAAGTGTAACTTTAAGACAGTGATCTTTAGCCTCCTTGTTAGAGGGCCCGACTCCTATGCTGGCGGATCCAGGTTTGAGTCCCACTTATAGCAGGCAGTTCGAACAGGAGGGGTTACATCAGCACGAAATGGAAGTTGCAGTATTTTTCTTCCCCATTGTGATGTACAGTGCTCAGCGTAAATGAGTACACCCCCTTTGAAAAGTAACATTTTAAACAATATTTCAATGAACACAAAAACAATTTCCAAAATGTTGACAAGACTAAGTTTTATATAACATCTGTTTAAATTATAACATGAAAGTAAGGTTAATAATATAACTTAGAGAACAAAATTTTCAGTTTTACTCAAATTAGGGTGATGCAAAAATGAGTACACCCCACTGAAAGTCTCTGGAGCAAAGCTAAATTTTAGACTACAAATGTCTAATTTAACAAGAATTCAATGACAGGTGAGTCTAATTATTCATTACACAGGTGTCCAGCAGACAGTTGACTATAAAAGGGTGTTAAAACCCCTTCCCATTTCATGCTGTCATCAATGGCACCACATGGAAGAGAAATGTCACAAGACCTGAGAAAGAAAATCATTTCTTTACACCAGAAAGGTGAAGGCTACAAGAAGATCAGCAAAGCTTTACTTATCAGTCAGAATACTGTAGCAAAAGTGGTACAAAAATTTAAAAAAAGATGGAACTGCAACTATCTCACAGAGACATCCAGGTCGTCCACGGAAGTTAACACCTCGACAGGAGCGTCTTCTGATGAGAAGGGTTGAAGAAAATCGGCATGCAAGTTCACTGCAGTTATCTAAAGAAGTAGAAAGCCAAACTGGGGTGACTATTTCCCATGACACAATAAGGCATACACTGCAGAGGAAAGGCATGCATGGGTGCCGTCCACGAAAGAAGCCTTTCCTAAAGCCCAGGCACAAAAAAGTCCGCCTAGAGTTTGCCAGGGCCCATGCTCACAGAGATGAAGACTACTGGGACTCTATACTCTGGAGTGATGAGACCAAGATAGATGTTTTTGGAACTGATGGCTTCAAAACTGTGATGCGTCGCAAAGGTGAGGAATACAAAGAAAAATGCATGGTGCCTACAGTGAAACATGGTGGTGGCAGTGTCCTTATGTGGGGCTGCATGAGTGCTGCTGGTGTCGGGGAGCTGCATTTCATTGATGGCATCATGAATTCACAGATGTACTGCTCTATACTGAAAGAGAAGATGCTACCATCACTCCGTGCCCTTGGTCGTCATGCACTTTTCCAACATGACAATGATCCTAAACACACATCTAAGGCCACTGTTGGATTTCTGAAGAAGAACAGGGTGAAAGTGATTCATTGGCTCCTGATCTGAACCCAATCGAACACCTATGGGGAATTCTGAAGAGACAAATTGAGCATCACTCTCCATCCAGCATCCAGTCTCTAAAAGAGGTCATTCTTGGAAAAAGATAGATGTTGCAAAATGTCGCCAACTTGTTCATTCCATGCCTAGAAGACTTGGTGTTGTCATTAAAAATCATGGAGGCCACACAAAATACTAGATGTAGTAGTTTTTGTTGTGGGGTGTACTCATTTTTGCATCACCCTAATGTGTAATCTAAGTTATATTATTAACCTTACTTTCATGTTATAAGTTAAACAGATGTTATATTAAACTTAGTCTTGTCAACATTTTGGAAATTGTTTTTGTGTTCATTGAGATAGCCTATTGTTTAAAATGTTCCTTTTCAAAGGGGGTGTACTCATTTACGCTGAGCACTGTATAAGTGAAGCAGCTTCTTGAACAAGAAAAAATGTAGGGTGGGACTTGATTTTGTCCATGGGAATTGATTGGATGGTTGGATGGTTGTAGTTTGCTATTGCTGTGATGTCATGTGAGTGACAGGTTGTCCCGCCCTCACCAGTAAACACGTCATCAGAGAAGAGAAGAGAAGAGAAGAGATGTCACTGCAAGTGGGAGGGGAACATATTTTTATTAAAGATTACGAGAGCTCATGAATTAAAAAATTATAATAATGTACATATACATAATAATAAATATGCAATATTCCATAAAAAATTAAGAATGATCACTCTTGATTACATGGTGACTTTAAATATCATATTTATAGTATAATTGACTTTTCAAATATCTACACTCTGCAGTGATTCCCGATTTTCAGTATTAAGAACAAACTTCAAGGTCTGAAACCTCGATGTCTGAACTTACTGGTAATTCAAACATTTGATTTATAATGAGTGAGAAATATGCTGCTGCATGGAAGGGTTTGCCAATTAAATCCCCCCTTTTGTGTAAACAGTGAATGTTTGAGAGATTGAGAGATCGTCATACAGTGAGCATTTAGATTTCATCTAAATTCATTTCATCTGCTCTCATAGTCTAGAGAAGGGTTCAGTGATTTCTACTGAAATGGGACCAGGTAATTGCATTTGACAGACAGGCAGTAAAAAGGTGAATTTTGAAAGCAGACGGGAGTCTCAGAGATCACGAAAGTGTCATAGTACACGGAATGAACATTCTGCACATATTTGAGAACACATTTATGTTGCTGAGTTTCCTGGGCTACCAAATGCAGAGAATGTTTGTATAAAAGCGCAAACAAGCCCTTTTGCCTTTCCAACTCAAATCGGCATGTTGAATGTTGGACAAGCCATTTTTTTCTCCCTCCGTTTAATAGCTCTGATAGAATCTATACTGAACATTCCGGGGCCCGTTTCAATAAGGAGGTTCAACCAACTCTGAGTTAAAACTTGAACTCTGAGTTGACTTACCCTGAAATGGGAAACTCTGAGTTTTCTTTTTCAGAACAGCTGAATTTAGTTAGTTCAATCGACTCTGAGTAGGTTGACTCGGAGTTAAGCATGTGCACCACGACTATAAAAAGCCATCATCAATGGAGCTCCGATATTATGATTCACCATGGCAACAGCACGTGACAAAATGACGTCCGCATACTTCTGAGTCAATGCAAGTTTAATTCTTATCACTGTTATAATATCAAAGGTGAAAACTGGCAGAATGGTAAGTTATTGAACTAATATTCATTTTCATGGTATCCCACATGCAAAAAAGGAAGAAAAAAAATTATTTTGCAAATTATGTTCTATTTACCATGTAGGCTAAAAGTAGCAGTTCTTTGCAATAAGTGTAAATAGTAATTAGATGCTATTTATATTTTATACTGGCAGATACATACTATTTGCACCTCAGTATTGTTGTAAATTAACAGGATGCAATAATAACAGTGTAAATGATTTTATCATTATTAAACACTCGTTAGGCAATTTACTTCCACTTTTAGAACATTTTCTTCATTTTTATTGAAAATAAATGCCTTTCTGATGTGATATGTGATGGGAAAAGGGAGAAGAATGAGCTCGGCAGAAGGCAGATTCGAACCCAGTCAATTGTGTCACAAGTTAATTCTCCGTGCCCAACACGCTACTGCCTACACCACTGAAGCCATTAATCACATGTTGTTTTTAACCTTGTGTTACATTGATGGGCGGGGCTACTGTAAATTTGCACTTAGTAACAGACACTCCGAATAATCTTGTTTTCCGTTTGCATTAAGATTATTTTTATTACCACACTGGCAGATATTGATAATTTTACTTAAGTAAAATGCACTTTATTTAGATCCCCCCAGGAAACAAGACTAAATATCTTATATCATTTTCTTACATAGAAAATCGATCTTGATTTAAGAATTTTTAGATATTTGTACTTGAAATAGGACAAAAAATACTCAGTAAGAAAAGCATTTTTGCAGCGTGAATGAACTATTTAAACATCACTTGCACTTTAAAAAGGGGGAGGAGACCGAAGGAAACTCTGGGTTTACCGAAGAAAACCTTCTCCCGACCAGGGGTGCGTTTCCCAAAGCGAACTGTGATCGCAAGTTCCATCGTTACCAATAGAGTTCAATGGGACATACGACCATAGTTGGCTAACGATGCTTTCGGGAAACGCACCCCAGGTTAGGTTCACCATGGTAACTGACTCTGAGTATAAGTTACCTCTCTTTCAGAAACGGGCTTGACTTAACCTGCTTTTTCAGGTTTGACATACCTCCCATTCTGAAACGGAAAACCCAGAGTTTCCCTCATTTCAGGATTAACATACTCAGAGTTTTCACTTAACCTCCTTTCTGAAACGGGCCCCCGGACAGAAAAACGTATTAAAAAAAAAATAAAAATAAAAAAATTCATTTCCTAGCTTGTGTTGCACCTGTGCATAAATAGGCCTTATCATGTCTACCATAACATCCCTGTCAACAAGCAAAAGTATGTCTCCACTAACCTGTGACAACAGATATGATATACACACTGAAAAGCACTGATGTCTTTCCCTGTCTCAGTCTTATGCTCGTGCATATTGTCTTTATGCCACAAAAGAATTTTCGAATACAATAATATTCTTTCTTTCTTATATCATATCAGTATCATCAAATGCCATATCTCATAAATTTCCAAAAGAAAAGGTTTCATGTCAGTTTGACATTATAGAGACGCCCAGCCCAGATTTGTTCTTTTTCTGAGGTAAAATGGAGGAAAACCAAATTTCTCTGTAAATCATTCATAAAAAAATCATTCTTATATCAATTGCTATTTAAATCAATTCCATTCAAGTAAGAATGAATTTCTGAACGATTTACACATAATTTTGTGCTGCTCACGTTTCATAAATAAGGCCTGATGACATTTGATCGCTTTAACTGAGAACTTTTACTTTAAAACACTGAGATTTACTCTAATCTTTTTTTCTTAAAATTGCTCTGAATCTTCAATTTACATGTGAATTGATGATACAGTTAACAGAAACCACTCTCAACCCCTCGGTATCCAAAAGGCTAATCATTAGCAGGAAATTGATTCAGCAGCACCTGTGACTCATGCGCTTCAGCAAATAAATATTGTCCCATAGATGGTAAGAGCTAATATGTTTAAAATACTTTCTAAATGCTTGTGGCTGCTTGTTATTTATTTATATACTATAACATTAACATTGATCACAAAGAACCTGATTAAACACTTGTATGCGGTTTATGAACAGTGAACACCAATCATTTTCAGTACAGATTTCATAGAAGACCCTGTGCATGTCCAATATATCCTACATTAGACCTGGAATTACTAACACACAAAAGTAACATCAATATTTTTCCAGGGAAAACCTGAAAACGCATTGTATCTGTAGGCATTCTTTATTATTATTATTATTCTTCCGTTTCTTCTTCTTCTTCCACTCTGGGAGTCTATGGCAGCCTATAGAACTGCTTTCGGGAAAGTTATGAAATATGGCACACAGATAGAGGACAGTCTAAAGTGTCACCATAGCAAATTTGGAGTCTCTAACTCAATACCTCTAGTGCCACCAACTGTCCAAATTTGCACTCACATTTAACATTTGAACCGTAAGGGCTAGAAACAAAATTTTTCCTCTGATTCCTTGCCTCGAGACGATTGCACCATGACGTCATTTTCCGTCATGAAAATTTTTCTGCCATTTTGAATTTTCTGAAAAACCTACTTTTTCTAACTCCTCCTAGGCCGTTGCTCCAATTTTCATGAACATTTAACCAAATCATCTTCAGACCATGCTGACAAAAAGTTACGGAATTCAAGTAATTTCTCAAACCATTTTCAAAAAGCGCACAAATGAATTTTAAGTAGCGTTTGCGAAAATAGAACTACGGCTGTACATCCGCAATGCTTTATCGTATTCAGACCAAACTTGGTACGTGTCATCACAAGCATGATTTGAGGCTACGTTCAGCGCTTCCAGGTTCAGAATGCCGTCTCAGTATTGGCCGACGCTGTTCACGTGAGCAGCACCCCAGCAAACATTTGGACGTTTAATGACTGTTGAAAAGTCGTCCCTCCGACACGTCCGGTCATGGTTGAAAAATAGTTCCAAAATGAAATGTGAACGGACATCTTTACGTTATCTTATTAATTAATTAATCAATTAATTATTATATATTGAACTACACGTATCTAAAAGTCAAAGTAACAATTATACATGCAACCCCAGAGAATTGTAGACATGTACAAACGTATCTGAATGCATTTTTAGGAAATGTTCTGTGTTACATATTTTTACCGATTTATGCCATCCTACCGCGACTATTTTTGGCCAGGGACACGACGTTGCCGTCGGACCAGTGTTTGATGGACGACGCATGCATGTGATGGTGATGCAGGAGCCAGCCAATAAGGAGTCGGCGTTCTGACGTAGAACCTAGAAGCGCTGAACGTAAACAGCGTAAGAGAATGACACAGAAGGGAGGATATTGTTGAATAAAGTCGTTATTTTTGTGTTGTTTTTGCTCACAAAAAGTATTCTCGTAAAATTAAGGTTGAACCACTGTAGTCACGTTGACGGTTTTAACGATGTCTTTAGTACCTTTCTGGACCTTGAAAGTGGTGGTTAAATTGCTGTCTACGGAAGAGTCATATACCTCTCGGATTTCATCAAAAATATCTTAATTTGTGTTCCGAAGATGAACGAAGGTCTTACGGGTGTGGAACGACATGAAGGTGAGTAATTAATGACAGAATTTTCATTTTTGGGTGAACTAACCCTTTAAAAGAACTAGGAATCATTTGTTTGTGAATCAGACTACACTGGTCATGCTGGATTAATATGCAGCCCACGAACATGACCCACCATTACAACATTTATTTGCTTTTCACACTTTTCTCATCTTTTTAAATCATCACATTCAATTCAATATGGGCATGCTAATGGATACCTTTCTCCAGGTATTATAGACAGAACGTATTTCACCTGTACAGATCCTACAGTTGAACATGTAAGAATAATGCATTCCATGCATTTTAACAGAGTCCTATAATAGAATTCCTGACTTTCTTGGGCAAAAAGAGAGCACCCATGGTGTCAGCGCACTGTTGGACTGCTAAACAAAATACTGCATTGATGTATTTCTGATCCTGGAGATTGTCTGAGCACAGCGATCTCCGGATAAGATGGTGCAGTTTTTCTTGGAGTCAAGCTCATAAGCTCAGGCGCTGCTCTCTGAGTGTCTCCTCTATGTGTGTGTGTTCACAGAAAACACATGGGCCAAAGAAAAAGCTATTCAAACATCTCATTCCTGGAGTCTCAGCTGAAGCAGAGGAATCAAGGACATACGGTGAAAAAACTAAGGCCAGCGCTTCTTTTAAACGCAGTGCTATGCTTACTGAAAAGGTGCAGGTTTGTCGTCTATGGCAGGACTTGCTGCATCGTAATAGAGATATTTTACAGCAAAACTGTAATGAATGAAAAATTTTCATTATATTTTACATAGGGTCCAGAAGTATGAATTCACATGGAAAATCTGGGACACAAAATCGAATTTAAACCTGAAAATTATCCAAAAAGTTTTAGGATTTTGAAAAATTTAAAACAAATTATATTATGTAAAATGAATAAGAAATAATAAAGATTTTGCATGATTTCTCATGATCACCTCACCCACTTAAAAGGCTACATATCCAAAATGTTAAAATCACTGTGTATTGGGGAAAACGGCTTGTTAATAATTTGTAGTTAGTAGCGTCTCTATTTTTAGTTTGAGTCTCCTTAACACTGCAACAAACAATGAACTGAGACATCGGTACACTTTATGCAACTTTAAAACCAGCAAAATAACTGCTGAAGTAAGTGAGATGGAAACAGAATAAAATATAAACAAACAAAAAGAAGATAGAAAAGGGAGAATACTGCAAGAGTTATTTGGGAGCAGTAGGAAGACATAAGTGAAAGACTCTGAGCAGGAAAACATGAGCTCACATCCATCTATCTTACTCCAGTATAGAGAGAAAATGAAAAGCCATTCCATTCAGCTATTTTAAACAGGTTAACCCTTAAATGCATGAATGGTTTGCCAATCATTATTACATATTCGGGTCTTTAGTGACCCGGATCTATATCTAACACAGATGGACCTCTACCTGTCTTGATATAAAACTTCTCTGATATTAGAGTAACAATTACAGAAGAATAAAAGAAAGCATATTTTGTTACCTTTTGGAGCTTGGAAGTATTCAGTTTGTGCAGATGTTTTATGCAATCATCACTGTCCTCGTCAGAACTCATTTCCCAGTACATTCAGCATCTGGTTCATATTCGTGATCTCAAACATATTCTCAAAACTTTCATTCTCAACATCTTCAAAATCAATATTTTGTTCGCTGACAGCTTCTTCACAAGATCCACCATCAAGTGACAGTGACACTAATATTTGATTGCGTTCAGTACTTGCTCTGCAGTAAATCGCTGAGCCATTTCATGTTTTGCTGATGATACATAATATTCTTTTGTTTCCTGCCTGCGTTAACTATGAGTGAAACGTGAATGAGATTTAAGATATAAGATATGAGCTTTTTAGATATGAGATTTAGGTTATAAGATATAAGATATAAGATATGAAATATATGATGAGATTTGAGATGAGATTTAAGATATGAGAAATTAGATTTAAGATATAAGCTATGAGATCTGAGATATGAGACTGTATGAGATATGAGATTTGATATATGAGATTTAAAGGGGACCTATTACTAGATTTACAAGATGTAAAATAAGTCTTTGATGTCCCCAGAGTGTGTATGTGAAGTTTTAGCTCAAAATACCCCACAGATAATTTTTTATAGCATGTTAAAATTGCCACTTTTTGAGGGTGAGCAAAAAGTTCCGTTTCAGTGTGTGCCCTTTAAATGCAAATGAGCTGCTGCGCTCGGCCTAAGAGGGCGGAGCTTCAAGAGCTCATTCTCCGGTTTCAGGAGTCAGTCAGGACGCACTATAATGTCAGAAACTGCGAATATATGCTGCATGGAGATAGAACAGGTATAGTTTAGTTTAATTACGGTTGTAACTTATATTGTCTTCTTGTTTTAATCCACTATATTAGTACAAGCCAGTTTACCGATGAATTTTATAACGTTTATTGTACTTCACACAAAATATCAAGCATCTGTTTTCACTCTAGAAAATCACTGTAAGAGCTTAAAACACAGTGCAAGTGTGCATTAAAATATTATCCATAAACTCTCTCTCTCTCTCCCTTGCATTATCATCAACATACATAGCGAATTACACAGAAACACTTGTTACAACTAACAGTGAACAAATATATAAAGACCTTATGCCTTTTCGGGTGGTGCTCAATAAACTGGTAAACTTTATATCCGTAAATCTCCGATGAACTGTAATAAAGTGCTCTCACCTTCATTACTGCCGTATCCAGTATCACTCTGGAGACTGTAAGCTGGATCATGAACAGTTTGTACTGATCTATTCTTGAGTAACAAATTTTTAGCACAACCTCTGTTTTGTATTGTCCCTTTGTATTGATATTCGTTCACAAAGCAGTTTCACGCAGACAAACGAATTTTGGTAGAGTTGAGGGAGCATTTTCTTCAAAAACAAAATTAATCCACCTCATCTTCAGCAGCTCAGATTTCAGGAGTAAATGGAGAGAGCTATGTGGAGTAATACATCCAGCTACAGAACACCTAAAACGCTTGGGAGACATTCTCGTCAGTGCAGCAATGGCAGACTGTGTACAACTCGCTCAGGGCGGTTCTATGTTAAAACGGCAGTGTCTGTCAACATTCGCGGGCGGGGCCTGTGGCTAATGTGACGTCACATTGCCAGGAACCTGCAAACGGCTTGTTCTGAGACACTGCTTATGATTTATGGGGATTAAAAAAAAAGGAGTGGTTGGATTTTTATCATTATAGGGTGGTTGTGTACACACACTGCCAACACACATTTATAGCCAAACACCATGCAAAAGTGAATTTTGCATAATAGGTCCCCTTTAAGATATAAGATATGAGATCTTAGCTATGAGATATAAGTTATGAGATATAAGATAACAGATAACAGATGAGATGAGACCTCATACGGTAGCAGTGGAGGAGGAGTGGAGTGGAGGAGTATGGTGAGATGAAAAGCCAGATGAGCCCTGAAACATTCCCTTTACAATTAAATTAGTTATCTCCACTGAGATTGTCAACCATGTTCCTCATTTTATGACCACAAAAGAAATACACAATCCCCAACCACATAATTTATAGGATGATGTAATGAACTTTGCCAGATGTTTTTTCAATCCTCAAATACCCTTTCACTCATTTCTCTATATACTGTCCAAAGGTATGATAAGTGAAGTGACATGTGGCCAAGTATGGTGACCCATACTCAGAATTTGTGCTCTGCATTTAACCCATCCAAGTGTACACACACAGCAGTGAACACACACCCGGAGCAGTGGGCAGCCATTGCTGCGGCGCCCGGGGAGCAGTTGGGGGTACAATACCACCTCAGTCGTGGTATTGAGGGTGGAGAGAGCACTGGACATTCACTCCCCTCACCGACAATCCCTGCCGGACCTGAGACTTGAACCCATGACCTTTGGGTTACGAGTCCGACTCTCTATCCATTACGCCACGACCGCCCTCCTTCGAGCCGAGCCATGATGTCATGATGTCATGATTTGAGGCCAGTTATAATCAAGCCTTCCAAATGCACCCTATGACTAATTACAATAGTACAAATACTAGCAAGAGGGACATTGGAATGATAAAGAGTCTTTCTGGCCCCAATGAATGTGTCTCATTCCCCAAAAGCAAACAAATGATTCTAAATGAGCCATTTACTGATCCTGTAATGCTGGTGTAGAATACAAACACTGTTCAGTTGTCAGTGCAAAGAATTCTAGAATAGAACTCAAACAATAGATCAGTGTTATTTCTGCACAATGGAGGGGTCAGCTGAATATTATAGTATGACAATGAGGTGGTCCTAATACATTAGTGTCACTGTGCCATAACCTGATATTTCTTGAGAAAATACATCAATGTCAAGTTCCGACACTGAATGCATGAAAAGACAGATTTTTATTTATTTATTTCACACTTCAGATGGTTCAGATACGGTTGATTTTATTGATTGTTTAAAAACAAGACTGCGTACACAGATAGCTTAATCGGTCATCCACACAGTCTTGAATCCCAGGGCAGTTTGGTAGTCCTCCGGTGGTTAATTAGAGTTTTAACCAGCTAGACTGACCTAGAACTATCAGTAAATTATGAAATAGTGTCATCCATGCTCTGGGCCTGTAAAATGTTTAGTAATACAGAAGAAATCTTTAAGAGGCGACTTTTCACAATTAGCCACTTATGAGACGTTAATAGGTTGCACTCCTACCCAAGCCATTTTTTAGAAGAGGAGACCTACTTTTGAAATCAGAACTTAGCCAGAGGTCATTTTAGGAAAGGATATTGTAAAGCTCTCTACTCCACTAAAGAAAAGCCATGGTGAAAGTAAACATTCATGCTTATTTACAGTGCATCAATATATTTCTGAAAAGGCCAGTATGACACAGGTAAAAGCCACTTAGTAGTGCCAAATTACACTAAAAGCATAACTTGACATTTGGATTTCCACTAGATAAAGTGAAAAAGTCTTTATCTGATGAATACAGTTGGTCTTTCCTGTGTTGACTGACTTCCTATTGCAACAAAAAGATCATTCAGAAACATATTGAAAATAACCAATAGCCTTCGGTTTAATTACATGACAGTTTGTATCATGGATGAAAACAATGAAGAAACCATGCATTAAATTTAGGGCTTGCCTCTACCTTCTCCTACCTGCAGACCTGTTATATACCTTTATGGTATATCTGTCATGGACTAAATGTCACAAAACCCCAGTTTTGATTTTATGGGGTCTTTAAAAAACATTTTCCAACAATGGACAAGCACAAATGAGGATTTAAAAAGGAATGAAACAACCTCATACACAGCATAAAGGAGACTTGTGTTGTGAGTGGTAGAGTGCTGTCCTTGTAGTGTTTGCAAGTTGAAAGTGGAATCAATCCCATGAGAGCTTGTAACTCCAGAGGGTTCCACAAAATCCCTCCATAACCAACAGCTCTGTCTTTATAGCTGATACAATCTCTCCCTCCACGTTTCTTTCTTGCTCTAAAACAATAGGTTGTTGATGAGCTCAGGACCTTACTGAAAGGAAGGTGAACTCAATATGTGCTCTTGGTCTTTGTGGGTGTGTATGTGTCTAGCGTACTTCAAATCACCCTGCACAGGATGTCACATACAGTAAAATTTCTCCTTCCTGTGAGAAATCCTATGGTCACATTCAATAAAACAATGTTAAGTGCATTAAATATTCATTGTTCAAGCATCACACTGTGGCTGACAGAGAAACTGAATGTAGCTAAGGGGTCATGAGAGATCAAAATTTCCTTGAAGTTTTAAAATAAAAGCATAAAAAATGCTTCCCATTTCAAAAAGAGCATTTACTAAAAAAAAAAAAAAAAAAAAAAAAAAAAAGGCAGCAGCAAAAAACGTTTGTTTTGATGTTTCTGACATCAGTTAGATGGAAATATGAACACATGACAGCCACATTTACACATAAAAACAAAAAACAAAAAAAACAATGGAAATACAATGTTAAGCTTAGTTAACCAGAAAATGAAATTTCTGTCATTAAGTACTCACCCTCAAGTCGTTCCAAACTTGCAAGACCTTTTATCTCCGGAACACAAACTAAGATATTTTTGATGAAATCCAAGAGGTTTTTTATCCCCCATAGAAAGCAACGCAATTTTCCTGCCGTCACAAACGTGTGAGGTGGCGCTTTTCCTAACATTTCTATCATGCTCTGTAGGCATTTTAACACAGTGAGCACAAAACACCTTTAGGTAGGGATAGGAAAAAATGGGTACATTTAGCAATATAGCATGTGAACTATACATGTATATTATGATGTTATGATGAACTATGTCTTTCTCCACTGACTTTCTATGATGTTCAAAGCAGTTCTAAGGATGCTGATTTTTAGAAGGCAGCTGTGGGACTCAGATGGTTAATAGGAACATGGTTTGTGTAACATTAGCAACACATTATTATCTGTTTGATAACATAGTCAAGCCAAAGGCTAATCATATCAATTACCGTTATGTAGGGCTGTAACGATTCCTCAATTAAATTCGAATACTTAAAAAATCCTCGATTTCAATTTGCCCGTGTCGAGTAACCGGTAAAATACCGGAAGTGGCGCTTTCCACGGACGAGAATCCATGAAACGCATTATTAGACCGTTTTCTAAGGCTGCACGATAAACCCGTTTAAAAATCATAATAAAGCATAATGCTATTGTGACTTTACAAAGGCTGTGAATTAATTAAATGTTTGTGCTGCAGGTTTAATATGCGTTGTAATTATTTACATATGTGTAGGTTATCCACATGCGTCTCATGCGGCTCCATTCACAGTAAATGCTGCTTCATGTGAACTGTTATTTACATGAGTGGCGCGTTTCAAACTCCATCTCTGCATATGCTGTGAGTTTGGATTGCTTTTAATGTTCATCTGGAAACGCAATGTGCGACATTTATTCAGATTTGTAAGGCAAGTCATCTATAAAACTTAGCAAATGCAGGAGAATACATTATACAGTATGTTTCTACTGTGCTAACTGCTGGTCGCGATTTTAAAATATAAGTTTACACCCTCGTATAAGTCCACATGTTCTTGTTTAAGAAATTACAGTGGTTGTAACATTTCTGTCGTAAAGAAATGGCCAAATATTAAAGATTAATTGGACAGTTGAAATAAATGTTGTAAGCCAATATTAAACAAGGATTAGATCGCGTTTAGAGTGTAAAAACAATTGTCAGGCCACTGGCGCCCTCTGCAGGCATTTGTTATAATACATAAAGAACATTAGTTGTACAATTCAATACATTATGTATTTTGACAGTTTTGTTCAATAAAACCGTACGATTACTTGTTTTTCATACTTTACTTGAATCAATTTTATTGTTATTGCTATCGTCTGGCGCGATTACTCGAGGAATCGTTAGAATAATTGAACAATTACTCCATTACCAAAATAATCGTTAGCTACAGCCCTACCGTTATGTGTCCAAGGTTGTAGAAAGCGATACATAAAACGCATTTCCATTCAGGCCAGAACAGAAATCCACTTGAACTCTGCTTCCATGAATTACACCATAATTCACATACAATGTTTCAAGAAGTCCTTCTATAAACACAGATGAACTAACATTAGCAAAATAGCATGATCGCAAACACAAACGCAATAGTTATGAAAACACATATAAAATGACAGAAAGCATTGCTAGAATTACATTGCACAGATAATACAAAATAATATCTTACTTTGATAGAGCAGGAAACCAAAAGTTTCTCAATCAGGACATCTTGACTTAATGCAAACAGGTAAGCCATGCTTCACTCTGCCCAAACAAATCTGTCTTCTTCTACTATGTACCTGGCTTTAAACCTCATACTTGAATATACTAGCGCCCCCTTTTGGTGCGTAGTAGAAAACCATAACAGAATTGTGTCTGTTATAGTAGAAAAAATTACAATGGTTTTTCCTAGAAAAACAAAACAAAACATTACTAACATTATAAGAGGACTTCGAGGAAAAACAAAATGGTGATGCTGAACAGGTATGTCCCCTTTGAAGGAAGTGTGAGGCATATAGCAGTACACATAAAGATAAATATAGATAGATAATTAAGATGTTGGATTAATTATCATGAAAAAGTACTATTAATGAAATCCAGGCACTCTTAGTAGCCGCATATAGGCAGACTCATATTCCCTGAGTTAACGGGGCTGTTCTCTGCTCATTCCTCCTACACTCTTGTTACAGAGTCAACTCAATTACAAATTGGCAACACAAATCCCATTCCTTAGCAACAAACCCGAAATAGGAGCTAGTGTTGACTTAAGACTGATGAAGCTCTTGTAAATTCGAGACACTAAGTGCCTCATTTCTGCAGCAACAGCAAAGTCCTCTCATGAAACGTCTGCCAAGCAGCATTTGTCAAATGAGGTGAATTGCAATGTTGATTCAGTGGACACAGCTTTTACAAGGTTTTGGGAAATTTGCTTAAACAGTTACAGTTTACAGAAAAGTTGCCATGGTAGACGTTGTTGAATATGCCACACGATCTCTGACAACAAAGTTGAGTATCAAGAGTCTATCATCTAAAAGGCACCAAAACAGTATGTTCTTTTCAGAATTGCTGCCCATTCCTATTCTCAGTAAAGCCCTTTGGAAATGAATTGCACCTGGGAGGTGGGAGTTTGTGCACTTTCCTGTTGTCTTTACCACTCGATCAGACATCATGAATCAGCACATTTCTCTTCAGACCCCTGGGTGCACATTTCAAGAGCAACAGCGGTTCCTAATGGCTGCAGGGCTTTCCATTAACCCTCAAGGTGATACAGCCAAAATATGTGCGTGTAGCCTATTCCAAACTTCAGCTACAAGCCTTTGGACTGTTTGGACAGTTTACTTTATATAATAGTTTAAATATACACTACCGTTCAAAAGTTTGGGGTTAGTACGGAGCCCTGCACATGACATGCAAGAAAAAAAATGAAAGGAAAAAAATACTGAGAAAAATACTGAGAATTAGTAAGTCGTGCACACGTTTTAGTAAATCGAGGGAACGAATTAATAAATCGTGCGCACGACTTACTAATTCGTTCCCTCGATTTACTAAATCATGCGCACGATTTAGCCTACTATTTTTTTCCTGCATGTCATGTCCGGAGCTTTAAAAGATTTAAGATTTAAAAAAAAAAAAAGAAAGAAAGAAATTCATACTTTTATTCATTAATTGATCAAAAATGACAGTAAAGCCATTTATAATGTTACAAAATATTCATACTTTCTATTCATCAAATAATCCTAAAAAAAACATTACAGTTTCCACAAAAATATTAAGCAGCACATTTGTTTTCAACATTAATAATAATAATCAAGCAAATCAGCATATTAGAATATAAGCATATTTTCTATATTAAAATAGAAAATGGTTGCTTTAAATTACAATATTTCCAAATATCACTGTTTTACTGTATTTTTGATTAAATAAATGCAGCTTTGTTGCAATAAATAAATAAATAAATAAATCTATACCCTAATATTTTGAATGTAGTGTAGTTTATAATAATTTTATAATACTTTTTGTTCCTTTTTTTCTGAGAGTAATTTTCACCACAATATCATTTTCTTAATGTATAGTGGAAATAACTTTTTTTTTTTCTGACAGCAGTTTATTTATCTTAAATATACAAAAATATTCTTGCATCACTTTACTAAATATATTTTTTAAACAGTAAAAAAATATTTTTCTCACAACTTCTATTTATCTTAATTTTATTTCACACATCAAAAGTCTAATTTTTCTCTTCACTGACAAGGACTCTTGGCAAACATCTAACTTATGAAAAAGTGGTAAAAAATTGTTGTGGTGTAATTGATTAGAAATCTTTTTTTTTTTTTTTTTTTTTTACAAATATTGAAAGTTTATTTCACTCTTAATTTTGATCATAGTCATAGTTTGAACATGCAGTAAAATCTATACAAGTCTGAAACAAAAGTAAAACAATAAAATCTATACATAAAAGTTATTTGAAAAATAAATGTTGAAGGTATGATAGCATGTGGCATTCAAATGACAAAAGATAAAAAAAAAAAAAAACTTGTTAGTTTTAATAAAAAATCATCTTGTGGGACATAAAAGTGAAGAAACACCTGTAGCCTATATGTAATATGCGTGTTTAATGTCCAGAGGGATGATGGGTTATTAAATCTCAGGTTATTGAATATCATATTCTTCTATAACATGGTATGTAATATTATCTTCAATTGCTATTTTAGGTTCTGCAGGCTTTACAGAGATCAAATTAAAATATAAAAGATATAAAATCCTTACACCACACGGCCTGTGGCTAAATTCGATTTCATATAAACAGAAGTGTGTTTAGAAACATAATAGTTGAACAGGAAAGTATATAATCACCTCTTACCACAATAATAGACAAGATTATTTTTGTATGTAACAATGTCTATTGTGTTAGACTGTGAACAACTGGCCATCTTTAGGGACATAAGGGTAATGGTCCTTGGGAGCAACTCTTAATGTTGTGTGTCCTGAGGCTCTGGTGAAGGTGTAGATGTGCAGAAACTGTCAGTGGAGCGGGGTCTTGTCCCAACGGCGCTTTGCTTAGCACCATTTCCTCACATCAGAGCACGTGAAATATGATGGATGACAGACACAAGGAGTATGAACACTGGTCCTCGGGGCTTGTCAGGCCCAGACGAGCCACCCATTAGTTTCCATTTCAGAGCGCAGAGGACACTGACACACACAAACACACTGTACATACAGAACACATATTGCTCACACTTCTTATTAAAGCACTACTGTGTATTTACAATAAATACTGAGAACTTATTAAGTGTATTAAGTTACTATGAGGGAAAAATGCAAAAATGTCATTATATGATGTAAATCTTGGGTTACATTTATGGGTTTGGAACGCTGAAGTAAACTATAGCAGGGTTAACTTGAATGTAGCGTTTCTATGATTATCAAGTTAGACCGAACATTTATTTTGCAGAGTTATAGTGAAGACCTTTTATTTTCTGTGGTTATCCGACAATATTTTTATCAAATAAAAATGTCCAAATGCTTGTAAATGGACTCTCAGAGCAGCTCTGGAGAGAATTGTATGTGTAGTGTACTTAAAGTGAGATGGCAGATGCTGAAAACACTGCAAACATCACTAGTGCTTGAGTAAGTGTAGTAGATTAAACTGCATTGCTCATTCACACAGTGAAGTGCAAAACAAGTAGACTTCATATTTTGCAATTTAATACTCACAGACAGGGGCAGTTCTAGGTTCTTTTGGCTGTCGTCTCAGCCAGTGCTGCTTCCTCCAGAAAGGTTTATCATTTTCACGTTTTTATGTCTTTAAAGTCATTTTAAGCATTCAAGTGATTTAAAAAGCGCAAGACGCCATGAAAGAGAACTAAATGCGGTACTCACACGCTGTGATAGATCATTTCTGTGCACACACACACCTGAATTGCGCACACAGAAAGCATGAGTACCGAACTGAGTTATCTTTTGTGTCTTCTTCAGCAAATACACACAACATTATTTAAAAATGCCCATCTTGACAAGTATCCACGTAAACACAGTTGAACACAGGTGAATGTGTGTCAATAAAACGGATTTGTGCATTAAGGCCCCGTTTACACTAGTGCGTTTTCATTTTAAAACGCATAACTTTTGCTACGGTTACACCTGTCGTTTACACTACTTCGGCGTTTTCGACCCTCAAAAATGGAGCCTTTCGAAAACGCTGCAGAGCCTGTTTCAGTTTGAAAATGCGGGGGTTACGTTTCAGGCCCCATTTACACTAGTGTGTTTTCATTTTAAAACTGTCGTTTACACTACTCCCTCGTTTTCGACCCTCGAAAACGGAGACTTTTGAAAACGATGGCGTGGCTGCCCACATTCACTCTGCGTATCCTTGACGACCATGTAAACAATAACATGGAGACTGAACGGCAATCTTTGCTGGCTTTGTCATTTTTAGCAGCCATTGTGCTGTTAAACTCTGCATTTTTTTAATACTGCAGCTGCCTACATGCGCAAGAGGCAACTGTTTACACTTGTATGTGCATGCCCAGTGTGTATGAACGGTCATGTGACATGCATTTTCGGTTGTGTAGTGTAAACGGAGATTTTTTCTGAAACGCTGTGGAAACGCCAGTGTAGACGAGGATCGTTTTCATTTTAAAACGCCATTTTAAAACAAAAAACTCACTAGTGTATATGAGGCCTAAGTCTTAAAGTGACAGCAGCCTACACAACAAAAGCAAAACAGAGTATCACTCATTGCTCTTAACTAAATATCTTCTGTAGCTTTACTAGGTATCTGCGTACAGTATATTTACTTCATACAGTAAAACAGTTTCACAAGCACTGTAAAGTACTGTTTGTTTAATTTGTATCTTATTGTATTTACGTATACTATTGCTTGTGATTTGTTTATTTGGTCTTATTTTATTATTGACTGTTTACTGTTTAGGCAGGGCCAGTGAATGTTTTGGCAGGGCAAGTAAATATCTGATCTACTGGCCTGACCAGGGCTGTGTTTTACAAAAGCATCGTATAGGCCTAAGTAGATCAGAGAACCACTGCCACCAATAGTCTCTATGATCAACTTAGAGACTATCAATGCTTTTGAGAAATGCAGCCCATACCAGTAGAAAAAAAAATCCTTAGTGTTAAGCCCTCAGTAAATATTTTTGTTTTTTAGATAGTTAATCGTAATATTTGTTAATAATAATGATATGATGACAATTTTCTGTTAGTCTGTTAACAGTAGCCTACACATGTACCGATTTAAACTGTACTGCAGAAAGACTGGTATCATTATATCATTTATAAGATTTTTGTATTGACTTGGTACCAATTTAAGTACCGGTAGGCTACTTTTGACTTACCATAGAGTAATATAGTGGTGCCAGTTTACAAAGAGGCACCACTTAGGCAATGGTCTCTTGCTACACATTCTCACTGAGGGCTAAACCCCCTTGAGGATGAAATTCTAGAACCGCCCCGCCTCACAGACACTAATCCATATAGCAATTTGAATAAATATACAGCTCCACTTTTGATTTCTTCATTCAATTTGTTTCCAAATTACTGGAGATTTTGTTAAATTCCATTTTTATGACTGGATTTCGCAATTCCATCCACGTTTTCCACATCAAAAAGACATTAAAAATACATTAACTAAATAATAATAATAATAATAATAATAATAATATTTTTTATTGAATTGAATGGTTGAATTTTTGAATGCATTGAAATAAATGTATTATTCACTTGCTCAATAATCTTTTTTTTTTTTTTTTTTTTTTTTTTTTTAATTAATTTTTTTAACCAAAAAATCTTCCATAGTGCATCTTTAATTATTGTAGGGACGCATCTGTGAAATTGTTCATTTTAAAGCCTCAGAATGAGATCGGCCAGTGTCTGAATTTTACACTCTAATGAAGAAACAATAGGAGTGCAGCAAATGATGACATAATCAGCTTATCAACTACAACCAACCTCAGCAAAATATCGAAAGGCGTAATGTCCAACAGGGAAACCGGAGGCTGTTTAGTCTGAAGGGAAGTCAATGGAAGACATGCCTCAGTTCTCCGAATAAACTGCTTTTGTGTGGAAACAATTTGCTGTGCTAATCTTCGCTAATCTTCAACATGGTTTGCTGCTAATCTTCAACATGTTGAGCATGGCAATTGTTTTGGAAAGCGCTATATTTGGAATATGCTACATAAAAAGTTATTTTATATTTCATAAAAAGACCTGCTGTTACCATGATGTCCTCTCTCTCTGATGTCCAGCCTTGACCAACCACAAATACTCCTTATTTTTTAAAAACAAACAACTGTGAAGGGCAGCAAAAACTGTCCTTTTAGTCCTTGTGTAGCTACTGCTTATTGTAAAATAAATAATCTCAAGCAAGTGGATGACCAATATTTGAACTTGATATACAATAAATCTCCTCACTTTACGATGGATTAAACATCTCTGAGCAAACAATGTATACATTGTCACGTGCGCTGAACGCAGCCACAATAACACTGTATGACAGATGGATCGCTATTATTTTGTTTTTCCTTTTTTATTTAAAATATTCACAAACTTGCTTACCATGTCATCAACTATCTGATATTCCGATCCTCAAATATGTGTAAGTGAGTGTGTTTTGTCGTTTAAAAACCTTTATAAATGATTTTTATCTTGATCTATAACGCGAGATGGGCGCCGCCATCTTAGTTTGCCCCGCAGTTCGCAGAGTCCTGTCAGTCGGATTTACAGCAGCTGAATTCATCAGTTTCTCCCGAAATATATGCAAGTAAGTGGCTGGTGAACTGGAAGAATAATAGAGTAAACTTTATAGTTATTTAGGCCCTTTATGTGTGTCTGATATGAATAAATGTTGGCAAATTATATCTGAATGGATTGTTATTGCTGCTTCCACTGATGTCTGACATCAGTGTGTATTTTACAAACTCTAAATGTATTGTTTTACTGGTGCTTATGTGTATTTAATTTAATTTAATTTGCTACATAAAAAGCTATTTTATATTTCATAAAAAGACCTGCTGTTACCATGATGTCCTCTCTCTCTGATGTCCAGCCTTGACCAACCACAAATACTCCTTATTTTCTAAAAACAAACAACTGTGAAGGGCAGCAAAAATTGTCCTTTTAGTCCTTGTGTAGCTACTGTTTATTGTAAAATAAATAATCTCAAGCAAGTGGATGACCAATATTTGAACTTGATATACAATAAATCTCCTCACTTTGCGATGGATTAAACATCTCTGAGCAAACAATGTATGCAACAGTGAGTTTTATGAATCAGCTCATTCATATGCAAATAGTCTTCTGCGTTTTACAGGCGTTGATATGATAAAAAGGAGCCAGCGGCTAAACTCATTATCTCAATTCTGTCCTTGTCGTCATGAGAATTGTCTTAAAGGTTCATAAATAACTCATGTATAAAGGTCCTTTCTCTCTAGAAACCCTTTCAGTTCAGCTTTTATTTTGATGATGTGTGGCTTCCTTTGCTTTAATGATAGCGTAGAAAGAAGAAAGGTGCAAGACACATATAGGCCAACCTAAAAGATCCCAGCATCTCGTTTTCTTTGTTGTGACTAATGCCAGAGAAAATGATCTCTTCACTAGGAACGTGTTTGGATTATGCAGCAAGCAAAGAAGAAAGACAAAAGAAACAAAGAGACCAAGTGAGAGGAACAGAGGATGGGCTGGAGGAGATCAGATCAAGAGAGAGGGAGAGAGAGAATGTGCATCAACAGAGGTCTCATCATATCTGCTGCAGATAATGTTCTCAAGTCCTCTCAATGTCAACATTTTATGAATGAAAGAATCATCTGATAAAATGAGCAAAATCTATTGATCCAAATAAGAAGTCATTATCAAAATACATATAGAGTATAGATATAGAAAGCACACTTAGATCAATATACAGAGAGGTTGAGACCACATTGAAATCTGGGATTTAAAAAAAAGAAATGTTATGACATATCATTGATTCTGCACTATTTCTAGGTCACTAATCAAATTGGTAAATTGGTGACATTGATCCTGTGACACTCTGTACAGACAGTCATATATTCTTGCTTCCAGTGAAACTCAAGATGCTCTTAGGATCATCTCAAATCATGCTGGAGAACATGATCATCAGGTTTTACGCAAACTTGTGGAGTTCATGCAGCTTGAATAGTAATGCCTTTAATGCTGCTGCTATTAAAGGCACAATATCTAAGATTTAACATTAAAATATCCAAAAACCACTAACACTGTGTTTAATATTGTGTTGACTTGTACTTACATTATCCCAAATGTTTCCAATGTTTAAATCCAGAGAAATCAGCTATTTTAACCAGTATAATGTCCCTCCTCATTGCACATCATATCTGCTTTACCCTCGATTTGTTTTTTTTTTTCTTCACACAAATGCTTTAACCCTTTCAAGCATGAATTTAAAATATTCTAACTGACCCCCCAGAGTGAGTTTTTTTAAGGCGACCGTTATTTTAGAACGTTTGCCCTTATTGTTTTCATGGCGACGCGTCATGCGTCACGTGCGCTGAACGCAGCCACAATAACACTGTATGAGAGATGGATCGCTATTATTTTGTTTTTCCTTTTTTATTTAAAATATTCACAAAATTGCTTACCATGTCATCAACTATCTGATATTCCGATCCTCAAATATGTGTAAGCAAATGTGTGTTTTGTCGTTTAAAAACCTTTATAAATGATCTTTATCTTGATCTATAACGCGAGATGGGCGCCACCATCTTAGTTTGCCCCGCAGTTCGCAGAGTCCTGTCAATCAGATTTACAGCAGGTGAATTCATCAGTTTCTCCCGAAATATATGCAAGTAAGTGGCTGGTGAACTGGAAGAATAATAGAGTAAACTTTATAGTTACTTAGGCCCATTATGTGTGTCTGATATGAATAAATGTTGGCAAATTATATCTGAATGGATTTTTATTGCTGCTTCCACTGATGTCTGACATCAGTGTGTATTTTACAAACTCTAAATGTATTGTTTTAGTGTTGCTTATGCGTATTTAAATGTCTGAAACCTTAAAAAAAACATTATGTGGCTGAAAACATATATATGTCTGTCTCGCAGCCAAAGCGCAAAAGCACAGTTTGAATCTGGCAGTTATGTGACGTCGCTGAACGTTCTAAATTCCATATGTGGGACCGCACGCCCAGGGGCACAGAAATAAAAATCCCATATTGTGGGACCGTACCGCTCAAAGGGTTAATATATTATGTGCTTTATTAGACGAGTGAGCAAATGTTTGGATACCTTTATTGATAGAAAAATAATCATTGTTATATAGCTCAACATGGTTATTCTTATTGTTTGAATCTCTTGGTTTCTTTATTTACCGTGAGTAACATGTTTGTACAACACAGGTCATCCAGATTCCAGCTTTTATTAATATGAAATTCTAATATTGATCTAACTTACTGCAATGTGCAACAAGTGTCTCATACCAGCCACCAAGCGAACGCAGAGAGTAATTTTATAAAATAACTTTCAATACTCCCAAATGTATTTTTAGTTTGATTGTTCTGATCAAGTAAAACAGCACTGTGTTACCCCACAATTTTAATTAATTAAATAAAGTGACCCGCCTTTGAATGATCGTGCCAGAATAATAGCGTAAGAACTTGTTTGGTTTCTTGGTAACATCTACTATTCTCTATCTCTGTGAGGTTTTATTACATTTTAATGCACAAGATGGTTTTAGATTTTCAGAAAACGCTTGAAAATGCTACTGTTTTAAAACTAAATTGCTGTTTTCAAATGTCCAGATTAATCTAGACGTAGCCTCAATTGTAGTTGTTTGGCTGGGTTACAGAATCTACGATCAGGAGCAAACTGGGCCATTATAACCAGCCAAACTTTGATCTCCTGGGGCGTTCAGGGTCAGGTGATTGAGGACCCAAGCATTTGGCAGATTGTGCCTCCCTAGCGAGGATCCATTGATTAGGCCTGAAGGATCAGGGTGAAGAGTGGCACACAGAAGGACCAACCCAATGTGAATCAATTTCTCCTGGCATGCCCTTTGGCCTCTCTTCCTGGTGGCTGGATTTTAACAGCTGAAAAATTGACATTGGAGGAAACGACTCAGTCCAGAAAGGCCAAGACCTTTAGCAAAATGTCAGCCTATTAAATAATCCACAGAAATGTGGACGTGTATGTAAAATGCCACAGCATTGTACAGCATGTCTTTTTCATTGTTAATTCACCAAAGTGTGGAAATTTAACTTGACTTGCTTAAAGAGTTACAAGTCTGTGTGCTCATTCTCATTCAATTAAAAGGGTAGTGGGCTCATCTGCAGTGTCCAGTTGATAGCAGCATCCACTGACATCAAGACATGATTTGGGAGACTTTAAATATAATCTTAATACAAATCTTAATATATCTTAATACAAAGTATAATGAACTTGGAAACCAGAACCTTTAGAGATAAAAGGACAGAGGGCTCCATTTCAGGAAAAATAAATAAATAAATTCTGTAAAATTGTGTGATGTTATTACATTATTTTTTATTTTAATATATTCTAAAATGTAATTTATTCATGTGATGGCAAGCTGTATTGGAACTTATGCGCTCCATTACGTCTGATATCTTTTTATTCGATAAGAAGACATGTGCATAAACTATGATGGAAACACATTACCCAAATAAATTCCTCAATGTGCATCAAAAAAAGTGTGTGATGGGACGGCATAACTGGACTAACCAGCGAACCGATTTCATTGCACAGCATCTGAAATGTTGTTTTGGTCATTCTGAAATACCTTAGCCAAGTGTGTCATCAAAGACACATCATAAATGCAGCTTTGGTGAGCATTAGAAATCTTCATTATTCCAAACTTCTGAACCTACAGTACGTCTGTAACGATATAGATAACACAGGGAGTTATATGGACTCAGGTGCAAGAGTTTATTCTTCAAACTAGGCAAAACAGGTACATATTCAGGCAATATACTTCATGTAATTCAACATATCGTCCCCTTGGAATTATAAGGTTCTATCTGGAATCATAAGGTTATTCACATATTCATATTCTGTGACAACTTATTTACATTATGTGATGTTTCTTTTTTTAAGTTGAGTACATTTTGGTACTTTTTTTTAGAAAATAAAAAGGTTCTATCTACAAAGTCGCACTCTAACTTGGTTCTATAAGGTTCTATCTGCCTGAGCCAATCAGCACTTCGAATGCACACATGAGGACCAATCAGGATCAGCGTTCTTTGTCATGTTGCCGCGATAGTGGAAGAGAGCCCATAAAAACGCTAAATCAGTGAAGAGAAGACTAAATAATTTCACACAACGCGATGTTTATTAGAAACCTCATGATCGTTTATTTTATTTATGATCTTGTCAATGACAGCAGCCCAAATTCCAGGGAATTACAGTCTTTTTGTGTGTTTTGCTGAGGAGTCAGTTAGACACCACGCTAACGTTAGCCAGCAGCGCTATTAAGAGGGTAGGTTCGGGTTTTGTAGTTTATTTGCTTATTTCCAGTCATGTCATTGTCATACGAGGGAAAGTTATGTATATATTAGGTTATGTTTTAACCTTGATCCATCCTGTGTACTTGAATTGAGCTGTATAGCTATAAAGCTCTAAGCTATGGCATACTGGATTAAAGTGTATACCAGATTAAGTGAGATGAAATGTTAAATTTTACATTGTTGGTAAAAAACTGAGTTGTTGCATAGTTTAAATAATTCAAATATTTTAAATGTGAAATATTTTAATTATATATAGTCAGTGAAACATTTTTTAATGTTTATTAAACTTTGTTAAACACCTTTGCTGAAGCATTGTTTGTTTTCTTGCAGTTTTTTAGTCTTAAAATGTCTTAAATTTGACCTTAAAATAAGGTCAAATAGTCAATAATTTAATTGATGGGGTCTTAATTACAACAATAAATGTTAGAATGTTATTTCAGCCATACTGATGTCTAGAAAGAAAGCCATTTTCCTGTCCCACTTTCTGTGGAATAAAGTCCTGCTCAGATGTATTACAGTCGCTGCTTTCTGTCTAAACAAAAGGAAACTTAAACTTAAATGGTTCCTGCAATAATGTGTTAAATTACCCATCATATTCCTACCTAAATTTAACATCTGCACTGGACGAAATATTTAGCACTGCCTTTTATGCTTAACTTGAACAAGAAAAAAATATTCATTTAAAATATGAAATAAATGTCATAAAAAACATTAAATTTAACTTTATCATGCATGTCAACACATTGTTACAACACTAATTTTATGTTTTAAAACAAATTATAAGTAAACTGTTTGTGTTTCTTGAAAATTATTGCTTCAATTAATTTTTCAATTAATTCCAAGCGAAAAGTGTTTTTTTTTTTAGAATTAGAAGGTTCTATCTGCATTTGACCCGTTCCAAAAATCCCCATTTACAAATTTGAGAGGATTTTGATATTGTATATTTAGAATACATTTAGGGTCCCTATCATTTTCATGTTTGAAAGAAACTTGTTCCCCATATAGTTTTTGCTATAATGGAATGCAAAAACTTTGAAGCTCAATATCTCAAAACTGCTCAGAACGCAGATAGAACCTTATAATTCCAAGGGGATGAACTGCTTTCAGCTGAAAGAAGCTAAAACTGGTCACTAAATGTCGCTAGATGACATTGTACTGGCGAGTCCACTGATCTGTATTAATATAAATATAGATCAGTGGGCGAGTCACAGAATTTAGATAAGGTTTGTCCAAGAAGTTGCTAGATTTGTCGCTAGGCATTTGAAAAAAATCTCAAAAGGGGTGGGGAAGTCGCTAAATTGGCAGCACTGATAATCATGAACTGGGAAAGAGCAGTTTAAATAGTAAGACCTGAATGCAGAGTTGATTGCTGACAGGTGAGTTCAATTAGCCCTCTGGGGAGCGTGAGAGGGTGAGTGAGAGAGTGCATGTGTGAAAAAGTGCAGTGATGAGAGAGGACCCAGTGCACTTGTGACAACATGACGGAATCCCCAGTTTCTAATTGTGTGAAGGAGGCTCATTCCCCTCTCAGGGAACCGGGTTACATACGTAACCTGAGATGTTCCCTTTAGAATGGAACTTACGTTATGGAAACATCAATACCAACACCGCCACACTGAGGGAAGATGCCTGCCAATAAAGGCTGTGAAACACTGGCACAGACACATGTTGAGCAGAAATCTGGATCAACCCAGAAAGACCGGTGATCCCAGAGTTGAATCCATGTCCAGACTTTAAAATCTTATGAATGTGTGTGGAGAGGACCAGTCTGTTGCAGCACAAACATCAATGTGTCAATGCCACTGAAAAATGTTGGGTAGAAGTTGCCACACTGCCACAAAAACTGACAGATGAATCTTTTTTTTTTTTTTTTTGATAGTGTCGGTCTATTAAACTTTTCATCCAACTCTACCTGTGACCCCCATGATCTATGCCATTCTGCCTCCCAAATCTTGGGGTGCAACAGCCTGACTCCCATCCCTTGTTTCTGAACGTAATCCATCTGGGGTGCAAAATCCAAGCAGGAGGAGCCTATTCTGAAAGGGCCAGCAGATTTCCTGCTCTTCTAGATGAAGTCAATGCTAATAGAAGATCCACTCTGAGGCTGATTCAAAGGGCTCAAATGGAGCCTCTGATAAACCTTCCAGGACCACAGAAAGGTCCCAAAAAAGAACTCACTGCCTGCAGATAGGCTTCATTCGTCTGGCACTGCACAAAAATGGAGACACCAAAGGGGTGCCTCCCCAAAGAAGCTCTAACAAAAGGTATAGTGAAAAAGGCTAGTGGAAATAGCGGCCACATATACATTAAGGGTAGCAGGGGCTAACTACTGTACCAACTGGGCAGTGGACTGGGTTCAAGTGGTGTTGTTCACACCACGACTCAAAGAGCCATCATAGTAGGGCATACAATTGCCTTGTTCAGGGAGCTCTGGAACTCTTTGAACAACCTGTTTTTATCTCAACAACCTCAGCTGATAGACTGGAATCTATGAGCTAGCCAGACCCAAAGTGAGGTTCAGCCTTAGACATATCCAATAACAATAGACATAAAAACACCTCAATGCCGAGCCACCAACTCCTCTGACCGGGCTAGGATCAGCCAGTCGATGTAATTCAGTCCAAAGATGCCCCGGAGTCACAAAGGAGCCAGATTCATGCACCTCATGAAGGTATGAGGTGATAAGGCTAGGTCAAAAGGAAGAACCCAATACTAGTACGCTTCGTTCCTAAAAGCAAACCTGTAGGAACTTCCTGTCATAAAGGGGGGTGAGGGGGATTGGTTTGTTGTCCTGAAACAGTTCTCTGCAAGGGAACAACCGAACACTATCGATTGGGGACTCATTGAGAGGGGATGCCCGTGATTAGAGCAACTTTATGTGTCCGCAATGATACAGCATTGATTTCCATTCGAAAGGGAACTGGAATTTAGAAAACAATTCCATTTAGTGACAGCGGTGGTGCAGAAATCACACGTCGCACCTTTTATTCTCGGTCAGACATTATAATTTTATGAACTCTATTCCCTGTGAAAATATTATGCTTTCATTTGGTTTCCACTAAACAGGCGAAATAAATGTTAATTTTAATTGCATTTATCCACGATTGTCACTGTGAAAAAAAGATAAAACAAAGCCTGGGATGAAAGGAACCCAAAGGGAGGGCAAGGTTAATTAAATCTGCCCACTATAAATTAAGTGAAAACAACTCCGATCAATTTGACAGCCTGTAATGATCTATTTAATACGCGTGATGTGAAAGTGTGATACAATGCTCTAATGTCAAATAAACTGCTCAGACAAAAGGGGTTTGATCAAAAGCATGTTTTTAAACGAATTCTTTTATTTCCAAATCACAAACGGAAACTACAGTACTGTCAACAAATAACGTGACTAAAATTAGATGAAGAGAAGTCTTTCCTTTCATCAAACTCTTTACAAAACTCTATCAAGTAAATATCAAGCATTTTTGGGGTTTTCATGACAAGGTCATTCAGGATTCATGATGTAAAACATAAATAAGCATTTCAAAACATCACGAATAGTCATGACTCAAGGTCAGGGTGGTTGAAACATGAATGATAAGAGTCGCTTTTGTGAGTTTCTCTCTCTGCTATTAAATGAGAAATCGTTTTGGCATTAAAAAAGAACAAATCATCGAAATGGCCTATTTTCCCATCATGAAAGTAATACAGATATCAAAGGTGGGCCGAGCACAATATGATATTTGCAAAATTGTGTCATCTCACATCAGCATGGAAGTTCATCTCTGTGAGTAAGACTAATGAGGCTGGTTTCATTGTTTTTCAGCTTTAGCGTTTAACAAGAAAATATTAGCAACATGGCTGTTTAAAAGGCAAAAAATACTGGAAAACAGAAACATTTACACTAATGAACAATACATCACTGTGAAAAAATAAATAATCTAATCTACGAAGAATGAAAATATAATACAATGGAAATGTTAGAGAATCATTCTGGGTATTAGAGGCACATAAACAGCGATAAACTCCTATTTAAAGAGACTGCTGCATTAAGAATTTATTTTATATTGTTAATTTTCAAGGTGACATTAAGCCTAATGCATTATAATGTTGCCAAGGTAAAGACATCAGCATTGTTACTATTCAACCACAATATTATAAGGCTTTGTGAATCTTTGTGCTTGCGTATTCTACATTTTTTTTCTGCAAGCAACAAATAAATTGCAAGAATAATATAATATAATGTAATAAAAATGGTGCCATCACTGCATTTGTTACAAACAGCCTTTTTTTTCTTTTCAAATATCAGCAGTAAAGTCTGAAATAGGTCAGAGGCGACCAGAGCACTTTCATCCCAACAGGTGAAAAAATAAACATGCAGAGGTATCCACAATCCCAGATCTCTGCGATCTAGACTTGAGTGGAGTCAAGTGCACCAAATCTAGTTTAACCTCAGGGTGAAGCCAGACTCTCATGCAACAAATCTCAGATAAAACAGGGGAGGTGATGAGGTGCTTCATCTTTGACTAATCTGATATTTCAGTCAGGGCTCCTCGGCTGAGGCAGGAGGACGTGAAGGATGGTGGAAGGGATTGAGAAGCATGCCAGTGGGGTTAAACACACAGTACGTGGGGGAAGATAACATCACCCAGGTTAGAAGAGATAATCTACTGATCTAATATTTCAGACAGGCCTCTTAGACCACAAGAGGTGGACTGAAACTGAGAGAAGGGGAGAGTGTAGGGATCTTTATGGGTAAGTGGTTGTGTAAAAACATGTTCTATGAGGAAACACAATTTCAAGCCTCCGGAGATGAAATTCAGATATGGGTGTTTAGTTTCCGACAAGCGCTGTATGCTGTAGGCCAATCACAACAGACTGGGCGATCTGACCAATCAGAGCCGAGTAGGCTCTTGGAAAGGAGGAGTTTAGAGAGACTAAATATTCAAACAAACAGTATTCAGACTCTTTGGCTATGTTCAGACTGTCAGTCCAAATCTGATTTCTGTGCATATCCGATTAAAATCCGATCAGATTTAGCAAGTGTGAAAGGCGAAAAATCACATGAAATGCGATTTTTGAGAATTCGTTTCGAGCTACATTCATATGTTGTTTGAAATCCTATTCAAATCGCATTTCTGGAAATCCGTTTCAGTCTGACTGCTCTGATCGGATTTCACATGGTTTATGTGACTTTCTTACGCCACGTAAAACGTAAACGTCAGACGTTGTTATAGACCTTATGCGCCAGAGAAACAAGCGCACCGCCATCTTTATAATATTGTCTTTGAACTTCCACTTTTGTGGTAGCTCTGTACATTTCTATGGCATCGCTGTCAAAGAATAATTAGCTTGTGAAGTGGTTTTACTTGTTGTAGAGTTAATGAAAGTTATCGTGAGCATTGTAATGTTTAAAGCAGATGTCTTAACAAATGTCAGTAGACCCGGAAGATTTTAAAACGAGCAGTTCATTCATAAATATGTAAGATCGCTGTGGAAATACAAACCGGAAGACAAAAGACAACGAGCGCAGCACTGAAAAGGGGCGGGGCTACATAAGGTCTATAGAAAACATGCTGAAAGTCGCTGCAGAAACAAGGTTGTGTTGTTGCAAAGTACTGGACGAACAGAAAATGACAATATAACGGAGACATGTTGAAACCGGCGGAGACGACAGCACGGAATAAACCCATACCAGCCTCCTGTGTTTCAGCCGCTGCCTCAGAAGACGCAGTAGTCCAGCACGGCAGCTACACATTGTTATATTGTAAATAAGACAACATCTCTATTGTAAACCCCACCATGTTGCGGTTGCTGTTGTTGTTTTTGGCATATACCTACCAACGCAACGCCAATGCCATAGAAACCAATGCAGATATTCCGGAAAATGAAAGAGTGGCATGGACACAAATCGGATCTGAACAGTTGCGATACACAATGTGGACAGTCAATAATTTTAGATCAGATTTCAATCGGATAGACAAATAATCAGATTTGGACTGACAGTGTGAACGTAGCCTTTAAAAAGTGAGGTGATGTGCAATTTATATTATAAGAAAATTAGTGTTTTTTGACCTTGGATGCATGTAAACCTGTTGTAGGAGACCTCCAAAACAAAATTATAAACCTTTAAAAGAGCATAATAGGGGCACTTTAAGCCATCTTGGTTCCAAAACAGTTTTTTTTTTTTTTTTTTTAGTTTAACAGTTTAACAGTTTAATAGTTTTAATTCTTTCCATAGGGAATTGAGAACCAAACTAACCAACTCCAATAGGAATCACATTACTAACCTAGATTTGAAGCTATATATATATACATATATATATACAACTCTGCATCCTTAATGTCTTGCAAATATCCTATTGGAATAAAAACATGAAAAAACATAAAAATATAAGTGAGACTCAATTATGTAATTTGCAATGCAACAAATAAATTGCATGTAGATATAATATAATATAATATAATATAATATAATATTGTATGATTTGCTTTGCTGTTTGGTGATGTGTTTCTCTGATTGGATATTTCTCTTCAGGATTCATGGGTGGTGTAGTTCAACATCACAAATTGCACAGTAAATGAAGTTGTAAAACTTATTTTCAATTGAAATGGCGACTCAAAAATTTGGGGATTGTGTCTTCTTTAAAATAACCAATAGGCTTTTGTTACATCATAGCTATATGCACAATCATTTGATATTGTGCTACTGCTACTGTAATTAATGGAGATTTATTAGTGGGAGGGACAGTCTCATTCTTGAAAGCATTTGTATACATTTGTGACAAACCCCTGAGTGAAAGATACAGTGTCAGTATTACAGTCCTTTTTCCCCCAAATGGAAGACTTTTGTAATCTTTTTTAGGAGTATATTACCACAGAGAAAGCAAACGTCAAATTTTGATTTCATGGATTCTTTAAAAGGTGTTTATCCTTTAAAAAAATACAATGAAATATCAAACACTATAAAATCACACATTCAGACTGCAACAGATTAAGTTACCACTGCAATTTAGTTTCATTGGCACATTTACAGAGTAAATGATTCTGTACTTTTCCACAAAGAGATTGTCATTTGGTTCTTTTCTTGAGATTGTAAGGCACCGTTGTGACTCATTCTCTCCCGAGCCAAGAACAGGAATTATAGCATAGCATAGCCCCCCGGTGTTTCTGTTTTCTTTCCTGAATCTGTGTCGCAGATATGGGGCACACTGAGAATACATCTGACATCCCAAGGAGTATCAAAATAAATAAATAAACAAAACGAAATAAAAGAAATATGGAATACAGCCAGATGAACATGCTATAAGGCTGAGGTGTAGGATTTTTCAGTGCAAATCTAGGTTTAGTACACCACTGTTTTCTCACTAACACTGTATAACATGAACTATGTAAGAGTCTATTTGAGAGGTCCAAATGTCTCTCATTTTCATACCAATTACATTGCTACCTAGGAAATTTTGGAGAGGCTAGCAATAGCAAGCTAGCTTTGAAAGCATGAGACCACCCTCCCATCAGAGCGTCTCCAAAGCCACATCTCCTCTAAAAGATATGAATGTGCACAGCAGAGTCTGCAAAACGTCATAAGAGATGCCGTTAAATTACCTCATGTCTCAAAGCACATAACATTATAATAATAATGAATGTATACAACTTACATTTAAGCTCTTACTTGTACCACCTGACTGCTGCAGATTAATTTCGGCGTTGACAGAAACGCATAAATCTGAGTCTGAGAACGTCAACAGCTCTGGGTTGTCATCTTATAATTACAGTTATGACATGGCGTGAACGCAGCATAAGCTCGTTGTTTTGGTTCAGGAGGAACTGTAAAATGCGGCTGCTGTTTGTTTGTGGCACTCTGTGACTGTCTGTCTACAACCCTGCATAGCCTTACGGAAGGTGCTGATGACGTGTGATATCTGCATGAGCAGGGTGCGTGGACGTGTGGAAATACATATGTTGACAGGCAGGTAGGACAATGCAATGATCGGACAAACAGTTTTTGGTCCTGAGACTTCCACAGAAGATATATGTACATTTTTTAATATAAAGACCACTTGCATTATTGATTATTATTGCTATCAGGGTGTGAAGAGTCAAAAGTAGAGAGAAATTATGTGAAGAAAAGAGAGATGGATGAGCTCAGGAGATGAAGTAGCCCAGATTCAAACCCAAATTTCCCACATTAGCACCCTGGATAAATTTGTGACACCATGGCTCTGATCTTTTTAAGGCTTTATGGACATGAAATATTAATTAAGTTGAAATAATTGTATTCTCTGAGAAAAAAGAAACCACATACGAGAGACAAGAAACTTTTAGGAACACAGTTTAGGAAATTAGTTGCCAGTTACAACAGTAAAATTATACATTTGGCCGTTATTATGAGGAAATATTTAAACAGAAAGTCTCAATTGATCAGAATCAATGTTTGGTAATAGTTGCTTATATTTTCTTGTTTAGCAGAAAGACAGTAAGTACTATAGCGTAGGAGAACTAACGCTGTATTTGTCCTGTTGATTCCATCTGTAGTGACATCTCCACGGTATACAGTTAAGCAATGATGATAACCTTTCCTAAAGTATGCGTATCATAGATTTAATTATCAGGATTCTTGTTCTAAATCTTCCAGCCTTGGAATCATCCGATAAAGACACAAGTGACATATTGGCTCAGGAACAAATCTGGCGCTTGTGTTATCCAATCTGCTTCCTAATAAAAATGTAAGAATGTATTAGGCTTAAGTCCAACAAGCGAACTCAGCATAAAGACACAGCCGCCTTGCTTCACCTCTTGACCCAGAACTATGGCAGCATGTTATTAGATACGTGAGGGGAATGAAGGCAGGATAAAAATAAAAGACTTGGCCAGACATGTCTAATGCTGGTAAAACTGACTGAATCAAAAAATGAGGTTATTATGAGTAAAGCCTTAAAGAGTAGAGATTGTGTCACTGAGCACCAGCTGTCACTGATAATTGTCATTTGGACCTTTCTGGATTACAATCCGCCATCAAAATAAGTTTAATTATTGCAGCTGCTGTGAGAAAAGGCTATAAATGATCTGCCGCCTGTAGCATCCTCCACATGCCATATAGCCTACTAGCTGGGACTCCTTCTTTATGTAAACAGACGTGACGCAATGACGCAAAGACGAATGGCGACGTGCTCGAATTTCCCGTGGAAACCCACCAGTACAACTCGAATTAGGAAACATTATTACAAGCTTACCAATGTGAATCGGGCTAAGGAAAGGAGATAGTTTTGAACACTGGCTGGCTATGTACTTGTTCAAAAATTGATTTTGGATAATTTTTATACAAAAAAAAGTTACGGACTGCAGCTTTAAAGTTATTCTTCACTGCAGCTTTAAAGTTATTCTTCACAAACAAATGATAAATTACTAATTATTAAATGTAATCTTTAGCCAAGCTGCACAATGTTGTGATTTCCTTGTACATTTACACAGTTTTGAATATATAAATATAATAAAATAAAACATACATTTGGAAAAAGCTTTAAAGATTATAATTTTTTATTTCTGCAATTTACTGGTTATTGGTCATAACATACATAAAAAAAGAAAAAAAAAGAACAATTATTGGCATTGGTCAGAATATTGTGATATGTGCATCCTTTGTCTTGCAGTACAAGGTTAGTGAACTTACAAAATAGATTATAGATAATAGAAATAATTGGACAAACTAGAGTTAACAACTAAAGCCTTAAAGAGTAGAGATTGTGGATAGATTGATTTCAGTTAGGAAGATACACGAGCAAAACCTGGGTCCCACTGGCGGAAGACATTCAACAGATTCTGCTTTATTTTTTGTGTTGTCTCCTGTTATGAAACAACATCATTTTAATTGCCAAGCCCCTTAACAAGCCCCTGTAGCAAAAGTAATTTTCTCATTTTTTGGATTTGTCCACAAGCAGCATATGGGATAGAATGTCTCTAAAAAATGTAGTGAATATACACATCTCAGTATTTTTGTTTTCCAAAAACTTTTTAAAAAGTAAAAGATAAAATGTATTTTTTTTTTTTTTAAATAAAAACACAAAAATCAATTTTTGTATAAAAATTAATTATTAATTCATAAATATCATTACATTTTTAGGGAGTTGCAACACTTAACATTTCATTGAACTAACCTTGTCATGTCATAAAATAGAAAAAGCTGTTTTTTCAATGCATTTTTCTTGCACCACACAAATCAGATTTTTTATTCATATAATTTCAGATCATCTAGATACTTGATGAATCCATCAGACAAGCAAGCATGCATTAAAACAGGATTTAATACAGTGTGATAAAACTGAAAATAATGATGATTTGCATTTCCAATTATGCCTTTAAACACTAATTGGTAATAGTGAAGGCTGGTTGATCCCACTAATAATGAAATTATAATCTCCTGAATATGTGGGCTACATCAAAATGCTTTAGAGTCATTTACTGGATTTAACAAAAATAAGGAAAATGCTGCCATGAATATTCTGTCCTAATAAAATAAAGCTCATTAAACATTCTTTAATCATGCAAATCATTGACATGAAAGGTATTTAAAGCTTAATAAGTGCTTATAAAAATGTAGCCAGCCAGCATAATTGATATCAGTTAGTGCTGGAGTCGCCATACACAACTGAAAACATAACACACTGTGGCACTACCCAAAGATAGTGATACTGATACTGTAAGACATAAAATATTTGCAGTAAACAAAAGGGGTCCCTTCATGGCAAAAGTCCAAAATAATAAGTCAGATAACAGAAGAGCCTTACTATACTCCAATCAGAGCTGCGTCTTTCCATTCTATGCTGAGAGAAAAACCAAGGCCGAGGCTCGGAGAGGCTGTGCAAACACTCATGAGATATTCTCATCAGCAGGATGCTAATCTGTTGGTTTTGGCTTTCTCAGTTGCTAGGAAATGACAATGTTACAATGTTTGGCAAACTAGTTTGTCACATCACATCTGTGGGAAGCCGTGAGAGAAAGACATTTATTCTAATGTACTACATCCAGAGAGTGAGAGAGTTATAGGATTTACATTAACAGATTATTAAGGATCTGCATCACCTCTTTCTGTCAGATTGAAATTTAATATGATGGATTGCTAACCAATTTTTGGGATGCAGGGCTTCTTTTTAGGGCCACTGCATCTGGTTAATTTAACATTTATGAATCTGGCAGATGCTTTTAGACACATTTTGTGCTTTCAAAGTAGGGATGCAGGGACGCACAAAATACTGGATCCATATTGTTTATCATCCAAGTTTGGAGTTTTTTTATTATTATTTATTTACTGGCATTGGCCGATACTGCATATACACTAGTGAGCAAAAAAAAAAATTATGACCAGTCACAGGTGAAGCGAATATCGTTAATCTCCTAACAAGGTCACATATTAAGGCCTGGGTAGATTAGATGGTGAGCAGACAATCAGTTTTCATAATCAATGTGTTGGATGCAGGAGAAATGGGCAGGAATAAAGATCGGAGCAACTTTGACAAGGGCCAAATTGTTATGCCAAGGCGACTGGGTCAGAGTATTTCTGAAACGGCAAGGCTTGTGGGTTGCTCCCAATCAGCAGTGGTGAGAATTAAACAGTGATCCGAGGATGGACAAAACACAAACCGGCATATGAGTGTTGGGCGACCAAGGCTCATCAATGTACAAGGGCAACGAAGGCTATCCCATCTGGTCTGAGTAAACAGAAGTTCTACTGTGGCACAAGTCACAAAAATTTTAATGATGGGTATATGGGAGGAAAGTGTCACAACACACAGTGCATTGCACTCTGCTGCATAGCCACAGACCAATCAGAGTGCCTAATGACCCCTGTCCATCGTCAAAAGTGCCTACAATGAGCACATAAGCATCGGGACCTTGGAGCAGCGGAAGAAGGTCGCCAGGTCTGATGAGTCCTGCTTTCTTTTGCAACACGTGGACATCCGTGTATGTGTGCACAGTGGGATGATGACAAGCTGGTGGAGGGAGTGTGATGCCAACTACCTAAACATTGTTGCAGACCAGCTACACCCTTTCATGACAATGGTGTTCCCTGGAGGAAGTGGCCTCTTTCAGCAGGTTAATGCACCCTGCTACACTGCACACATTATTCAGGAATGGTTTGAGGAACATAATGAAGAGTTCAAAGTGTTGCCCCGGCCTCCAAATTCCCCAGATCTCAATACAATTGAGCATCTGTGGGATGTGCTGGACCAACAAGTTCGATCCACAGCGGTTTCAACTCACAACCTACAGGACTTGAAGGATCTGCTGCTAACGTCTTGACGCCAGATACCACAGCACACCTTCAGGGGTCCTGTAGAGTCAGTGCCTCAGCGGGAGGACCAACAGCATTTTAGGCAGGTGGTCATAATGTTTTGGCTCATCGGTGTATATTGTATTGTGTATTAAATATACAATAAACTTATTATTGTATTTTTAACTGTGCATGCTCATTTCCCCAATTCTGTAATCAAACCCTCATTTAAAGCTGCAGTCCGTAAGTTTTGCATCTTTGTCGCCATCTCTGTTTGAAACCTGCAATTGCAGTTATTTGCGGAATTATCATCTTTACGTTGATTGTGCATCGGCACGGCTCCTCAGTGCGGATGAGCCTAATGTTTGCTGTCAGTCACCACATTGGTGATAGTGTACTTCAGAAGTATGACAAAAAAAAAGAATTTTCACCGGAAAATGTCAAATAAATAAGTAACATGTCTGCCACTTTTGTTCTGACCAACTGAGAAAAACAGCATTACGATAAATCGCACTGCCAATGGTGATTAAATCTAACGATCGCTTAGCTCAGATCACGTCAAACCGTAAAAATTATTATTATTGTTATACTTTGTTCTCAAATTGTTAATGTTAACAACACCAGCATGGCGTGACTATGTGTATTTAGTGTGTATTAGTGTTACCTGTAGATTTCAATTTCTGTAGCCACTCCGCAGTTTTTGATTATGGGTTAATCTCCAGCTGTCACTGATAATTGTCATTTGGACCTTTCTGGATTACAATCCGCCATCAAAATAAGTTTAATTATTGCAGCTGCTGTGAGAAAAGGCTATAAATGATCTGCCGCCTGTAGCATCCTCCACATGCCATATAGCCTACTAGCTGGGACTCCTTCTTTATGTAAACAGACGTGACGCAATGACGCAAAGACGAATGGCGACGTGCTCGAATTTCCCGTGGAAACCCACCAGTACAACTCGAATTAGGAAACATTATTACAAGCTTACCATTGTGAATCGGGCTAAGGTAAGGAGATAGTTTTGAACACTGGCTGGCTATGTACTTGTTCAAAAATTGATTTTGGATAATTTTTATACAAAAAAAAGTTACGGACTGCAGCTTTAAAGTTATTCTTCACTGCAGCTTTAAAGTTATTCTTCACAAACAAATGATAAATTACTAATTATTAAATGTAATCTTTAGCCAAGCTGCACAATGTTGTGATTTCCTTGTACATTTACACAGTTTTGAATATATAAATATAATAAAATAAAACATACATTTGGAAAAAGCTTTAAAGATTATAATTTTTTATTTCTGCAATTTACTGGTTATTGGTCATAACATACATAAAAAAAGAAAAAAAAAGAACAATTATTGGCATTGGTCAGAATATTGTGATATGTGCATCCTTTGTCTTGCAGTACAAGGTTAGTGAACTTACAAAATAGATTATAGATAATAGAAATAATTGGACAAACTAGAGTTAACAACCAATATCATATTTTTTTTTTTTATTTTTTTTTTTTAATGAGGAAAATATTTGAGTATGTGAGATGTATAAACACAACAGTGTGTAATAAACTAGCCAGATGCTGCAAACCGGCCTCATAGTGTCTGGACCTCTTTGTAAGCATCATCATCCTTTATGTTCCACAACTGTTTGACAAGAGAAACATGACAAATGTGCTTACATCACTTTCATGAAGCTAATTTCTGGCTTTCATCCTTAAGATACTTCAGGGCTCTAGCTACAATTACCTAGCAACCAGACTATCCATATAAACCAGCTGAAGAAAAATGTCCAAAGAAACTTGGATGTGACTAAACATCACTCAACGTACAGAAATAATGAGCTCTCGCTCGCCAGGCGTAATCAAGTATTCATCAGTGTTAAGGAACAGTTCAAAATTATGCAGGTGCTTGAGCTGTTGCCTGTTTGGATTCTGCTTGGTCTGTTAATTAGATGGTCCTGGAGTTTGAGAGCATTAACAAGAGTTTCTGAGCCACGCTGAGTTGAAAAAGAGAAAGCTGAAGAAATAGAGGTTGATGAGAGGTCAGTGGAGTGTTGTCTGGGCAAAGGGCTGCTAATTAACTGTTGCTTTATTAGGTAGGTTTGCATTTGTTTGCATGCATGTGTTTGTGAAGGGCAAGTTTCTTATGTTTAAGGACAAGCAACATTTCTATTTGTGTCAGAAACCAAACATTCAGCAGCACTAAATTAGGATGCAACAAAAGAGTCCAATTAAAAAAAAAAGTTTGACCTTTACTAATATTTGTTCAAATATATATAGCTTTTAGTTCCTTGCTGCTTTCATGAAACTGTAAATAAAACTGTAAAAATATTAAAAATATAACATTAAGGACACATTTTTATCAAAAGTGGGATCATCAAGGTTTTCAAAATTTTTGATGCTAAGGCCCCCAAATATAATGAGCTCCTTGCTAAGGACCTTCTTTTTAAAATATAATAACAGCTATATTTCCTAAGACTTTCTAGTGTGAGAAAAACAATTAGTGTAATATTATAATGACAACATTGTTTAAAAGTTTGTAAAAAAAAAAAAAAAAAAAAGCACAAAAAATATGAAAAATATTATTTATTCCAAATAATTATTAAAAATTATTTCCCCCCCAATTCAATTTGTATAGCCCTTTGCACAATGAATAGTGGTTCAAATATAGCCTACTAATTTTTTCTTTCTCTCTCTCTCTAAAATTTTCAGTGGACCCCCCAAATTTTCATGTGTTTGGCAGACGCTTTTATTTAAAGCAACTCACAACGTACTGATGCCATGCATTTTTTATGAGCTCATGCATTTCCTGAAACGAAACCCATTACCATGGCATTGTTAGCACTAACACCGTGTCCTAACCAGATGCAATGCGACGTGACACACGATAAAACGCAACACACGATATCTTTTCCATGTTAATCAGAGTTTTTGTCCTAACCAGCTGCAACAGCAACACGCGACGATTCTATTTTAGAAACGGTTTCTATTTCTCCGCGACGTCACGGCTGGAACAGCAACACAAAGTATGGCAATGATAATATCAGGTACTGTTTTTGTGCTTTATTTAATGTTAAAAGTGTCTAATGTGAGTTTGAATATCATTCTGTGTTCCCAGTTTTTTAGCTGTAATGAAAACAACACTGGCTAATTTATCTAAGATCTTGAAAATAAATAAATGGGCACAAGAACTTTCAAACTGTCAACTCAATGCGAACAAAGAAGTGTATTCTATGACAAAGATTGTTTCAGTCACTCCGTATGTTCTTTAAATAATGTTTAAATGGTGTAATATTTATGATTTTTACTATGTACTTACCCATTTCATTGTGTCTGCTGTACTCCACTATATTGACTTCGTCAGCGAAATTCACTGTTAGATTAGATCGATTACACTAGCTATTCACTCGAAACAAATGCTGGTTAAAGCAGTGTAAATGCAACAAGAACTGCAAAAATATTGAAACCAAAGCGCGTGAGCTTAGAATAAACAGACCACTATCGTTCTTGGTGTGAATGGGCCTTTAAAGTGACAGCGGCCTAACAAACTTGTGTCCTTGATGTTAATCAAACAACACAAGACAAAGGGAAATTACTCAGTGCTTTTTAGTAGATTTAGCAGGATTAATCTATATTTAATTTATACAGTGACGACTATGCACAGTACTATATATATTGTTTTACACTTCATTACTTTCTGTTGACTCTGTTTGTTCTGTCTTTTTTATTATAATTATTTATTTCACAAGAATGCTATATTTGTTAAGCTCTAAGCTGTTCCTAATCACCTCTAAGAGAGTTGAACATGTTGCTTGCCAATAAATAAAGAGTTGTCAGTTCATTAAAAGATTTGCAAAGAGTTGTCCATTCTAGATACTTTCGCATCTCTTAATTATTTTAATACTTAATAGGCCTATACATTGTTGTTAAGAATAGCTAAATAAATAAATAATATTACATGATAAACTGAAGGCTTCAAGTCTTTTATTTATCATGTGTTATGGTAACACTTTAGTATAGGGAACACATATAAACTATTAACTATGACTTTTCCCTCAATAAACTCTTAATTTTCTGCTTATTGATAGTTAGTAAGGTAGTTGTTAAGTTTAGGTATTGGGTAGGATTAAGAATGTAAACTAAGGTCATGCAGAATAAGGCATTAATATGTGCTTAATAAGTATTAATAAATAGCCAATATTCTAGTAATATGTATGCTAATAAGCAACTAGTTAAAATAAAGTGTTACCTGTATTATTTATTTCGGTGATCAGTATCGGTGATCTGTATTGGCTGATACTGCGATCAGTGATTACCATGTTCTACAATTTGAGCTACAGGAACATTGCTATAACGGTAAGCTCATGAATTTTAGCTCGACTGGAATTCTGTATTGACCATTTAGAACTATCCATTTTATTAGTTTCAAGTTTTTCTGTTTGGGTGTTGTTACATAATGTGAATCTGTTTTTGCACAGATGCCAGACATTTGTTATGAATAATCATATCTTTTGTTGTTTTGGCAAGTTTCAAATACAAAGAGAAAATCATGAAATGATAAAAAGTAACTTTGATTTGTAAAGCAGCCAGTCTGTGTTGTGGCCAGTGCAGTCCAGCTGTTGACGGGTCCAGCTGAGGGTGAGGCGACTGCAGTAGTTACTGCTGTCCATCAGTGTGTATAATGAGGCAGAATCACAGATAATGTGCCCACTGATGCACTGCCTTTTAAAGATGGGACAAATTGATTCCCTTTAAATAGGCTCTGCTTTTGGTATTCATACACTTGCTTGATGTAAACAGAAACACACACATACACACTCATGTATACGAGTACAAATCTCTCTCGCTCTTTTCTATTAAGCACAGCTGACAGCTTCTGAATCCAATGTTCAGCATCCAAATGCTCTGTAGATTGTTCTTAGTGGGGGTGAATGATTAAAATAACAAAAACAGTTTGAGAAGCGCAAACAGTTTAGTCTGCCAGCTCTTGCGCGCATCCAGCATACAGCAAAAGACAGGCAATATGACACAAATGTTCAGCTAGTAAACCCTAATAAGGTAACCCTAAGACATCATTATGACTGGCTACTTTATGAGCTCCAGCCATAAATATTTACCCCTCTTAAAGTATTTATTGCTACTCCATCGCACATCATAAATCACACTTGACTTAGGTGCCATGACAGCTTTTCAGAAATCAGTGTATAATGGATAAATCGTCTGGATGACTGCCACTAAACGCCGCAATGATTTTCTAAATATCTTTGGGGAACATCATCAAGCACTGTTTGAAAGAATAGTTCACAGAAAATTGGAAATACTGTCATGTCATTCCAAACCCATTTGCCTTTCTAGCGATGTCCAGGTTGCTTGTGAGCGTATGATTCTTTTTGGCTGGATCTTCAATGAATCAACTGATCCAGTTTACAAAACCAGTCTGTATCAAGGAGGTTCCCATTCCTCTGAATGGAAGTTGTTCAAGTTGAGCAGAACCCCCAGAAGTACAATACATGATCTAATATCTTTGTTCAATGGATCACAGAGGGATCATTTCATGGGAACTTCACAATATACAGTACAGGGTTACATTTTATTTTGAAGGGTTAGTTCACCCAAAAATGAAAATAATGTCATTTATTACTCACCCTCATGCCGTTCCACACCTGTAAGACCTTCGTTAATCTTCGGAACGCAAATTAAGATATTTTTGTTGAATCAGCGGTTCGGAGCACCAAAGTCACGCGATTTCAGCAGTTTGGCGGTTTGACACGCAATCCGAATGATGATTTGACACGCTGATTAATAATGCTCCGAAGCTTCATGAAGCAGTGTTTTGAAATCGGCCATCACTATATAAGTCGTTATTTTGTTTTTTTTGGCGCACCAAAAATATTCTCGTCACTTTATAATATTAATATTGAACCACTGTAGTCACATGAACTGATTTAAATATGTTTTTAGTACATTAATGGATCTTGAGAGAGGAAATGTCATTGCTGGATATGCAGGCCTCACTGAGCCATCGGATTTCAACAAAAATATCTTAATTTGTGTTCCGAAGATTAACGAAGGTCTTACGGGTGTAGAACGACATGAGGGTGAGTAATAAATGACATTATTTTCATTTTTGGGTGAACTAACCCTTTAAGGTGTCCTTGTTACAGTGTAATTATACATTTACTACAGAAGGAAACACAATGCATTAAGAGCCGGGGGGTGAAAACTTTTGAACAGGATGAAGATGTCTAAATTTTTCTTATTTTGTTGAAATATCTTTTTTTTTTTTTCATTTAGTACTGCCCTTCAGAAGCAACAGAAGGTACTTGCATGTGTTCCGGAAGACAAATTAATACAATTTATTTTGATCTTCAAATTCAAAAAGTTTTCACCCCCTGGCCCCCTGGTTTCTTTCTGGAGCATCAGTGAATGTTTGAACCTTTTTTAATAGTTGTGTTTAAGTCCCTCAATTGTACTCAGTGTGAAAACATGGATCTCAAAATCATACAGTCACTGAAAGGGTTCAAATACGCAAAAAATCCTTGAAAACTGAAGAATCTGCAGGATGTGGAGGGTTTTTCTGAAGAACATTGGGCAGTTTAACTGCTCAGAACAAACAAGGGACTCATGAACAACCATCACAAAACACACAGTATTAAAAATCAAGGGTTCACAAACTTTTGAACGGGGTTATTTTAATAAATTCAGCTATTTTTTTTGTCTTGTGGACTATATGTAAACATCTTTTATGTAAAATATCTTACCAGGACAGTACTAAATAAAAAATAACATGCATTTTGCATGATCTCTCTTATTTTGTTAAAATTATTCACATTTTCACAGATTCTGCAAGTGGTTCTCATACTTTTTCATGCAATTGTATGAGTTTACTTATAAACATTCACCATACACCTCTTCATATACAGTATATGGTATATTTTCAGTCTAGAACAAAAGCTACTTTTGAGGATGAAAAATTCTGTTTATGTCAGCCATTTTTGAATATCTGAACAATGTTTAATTCAAACTCAAGCTTTGAAATGGTATGAAGCTTAAGTGGGAAAAAAAGGAATATTTTTCTAATCTGGTAAAATGCCAGTGCAGTTGCCTCCGTAGACATAGGTGAAATAGATGATGAACACAGATTATAGTGCAATGTTTAAACACACAAAAAAACAAGAACAAACAATCAGATCCAGAGCAGATTAGAGCTGATAAACAAGCACTTCTTCCCTTAAATATTTTTAAACTCAAATGAATCATTTAAAAAGTTTTCTTGCAAAAATCAGGAACTTTCTATAGTCAGCCATGAGAATAAAAACAGTGTACATTTGAGGCATGGGGAATAAGAGTTGCTGCTTTCATCTTAAACCTGAAATTGAAAAATGTTGCTGATACACACGCAAATCTACGCAACTTAGCATCTTACATGCAATCCTCCAGTCACCTGCAAACAGAGCAAGTGTATTACAGATAGAGCGATGCAAGATTTAGCTAATGATTGTGATGAGGGAAATAAATTCTTGCAAAGTGTGCAGTGCTTTGCCCTAACAATGCCTTGAGAAAAAATAATCACTATCTTCAAGACCTCAGTGCTGAAGAGATATAAATATATATATATATATATATATATATATATATATATAGCATAAGCAGATGCTACCTAAAGAATGCTACTTCACTCAACAGAAAAGATTACATATCAGACTGCAAGAGACTCCAGTACCAGCTGTGACTCACGACTGGACCTATTACTTCAGTTCAAGAGCAGAAAGGTGCATAATAAGTTGCTTAAAAGGGTCTTGAAATTGAAAATCTACTTATCTCCTTTATCAGAGGAGATGATTCTTGCCACACGTTTCAATCACTGAATTTTACAATGGGAATCTGACCCAATTGCATGATCAAAACAGTGTTCTGGTGACCTAAGAAAGTTGGATTTTCATGTCTGCACCATAATGAGAGTCTTGGGCTTTATTTTCCTGCTGGTTGATGCCATAACTACACCATTATATGGCCAAAAGCAACTATCTCCAGCCGAAGCTGTAAAAAGTAGCTGTGAATTCAGATGACAATAAGTCTGATGTCCCTATCCATATTCGATATACACTACAGTTCAAAAGTTTGTGGTCAGTAAGATATTTTAGTCTCTTGTGTTCACCACCATAAGATCCTATGCTCAGATTACATTTATTTGATCAAAAATACAGTAAAACAGTAATATTGTGAACTATTATTACGATTAAAATTAACTGTTTTCTACTTAGATTTTAACATTTATTCCTGTAATGTCAAAGCTGAAATTTCAGCATCATTACTCCAGTCTTCAGTGTCATATGATCCTTAAGAAATCATTCTAATATACGGAGCCCCGGACATGACATGCAGGAAAAAAATAGTAGGCTAAATCGTGCGCACGACTTATTAATTCGTTCCCTCGATTTACTAAAATGTGCGCACGATTTACTATTTCTTTCCCTCGATTTACTAAAACGTGTGCAAGATTTACTATTTCGTTCCCTCGATTTATAAATCATGCGCAGGTTTTATAAATCGAAGGAACGAAATAGTAAATCGCACGCACGATTTAGTAAATCGAGGGAATGAATTAGTAAGTTGTGCGCACGATTTAGTAAATCGAGGGAACAAATTAGTAAATCGTGCGCACGATTGAATTTTTTTCTTGCATGTTATGTCCGGGGCTCCAGACTAATATGCTGATTTGATGCTCAAAAAACATTTCTTATTATTATCAATGCTGCTTAATATTTTTGTGGAAACCATGATACTTTTTAAAGATTTTTTTGATGAAAAGAAAGTTCAAAGAACAGAATTTATTAAATTTTTTGTATCAATGTACAGTATGAGTCTTTACTATCACTTTTAATCTATTTAAATTTTTTCTTGCTAAACAAAAAAACAAGTTATCAAAACTTACTTTTGAACAGTAGTGTTAGTAAAGCACCGACAAGTATCAATCACAATATCAGAGGTTGGAAACATTTAATCTCTGTAGTTGCATTGATAACACTCAACAATATTTCACACCAAAGGCAGATATTCAGCACAAAAATCTCATTAACTTAGAACAACCAGTCACATACAGTGTTGGGGAAATTTACTTTTAAAAGTAATGCATTACAATATTGCATTACTCCCTAAAAAAGTAACTATTGCGTTACTTAGTTACTCTTTTTATGGAAAGTAATGTGTTACATTACTTTTGCGTTACTCATCTGGGCTGGGCTTGCTTGTTTGTTTTTTAATAACAAAAAAAAAGTTATATTTTTGGCAAATGTAAAGGTCCTTTCACAAAAAATAAAACACAAATGTGATGTTTATCTAAAGTCATTTTTGCTTTTTAGTATGGTTGAATTGGATCATTGAAGGTCAGCAGCAAAGACAGTGGTTAATAAAGTGAGATTAAATACATAAAGTATATTTGTTTGGGGACAGAAGAGGTGTCAGTCATTACATGGGAAAACAAAAAAGTAAAAGTAATTTAGATATTTTGTTGTAAATTTAAAAGTAATGCGCTACTTTACTAGTTACTTGAAAAAAGTAATCTGATTACATAACTCAAGTTACTTGTAATGCATTAACCCCAACACTGGTCACATATGATTCGATAACAAATACAGCTGGTGTGTATCATGAAATATCATGAAGCTGGTGTGATTGAGGTTAACATTTGATCACTCTAAAGTAAGCTAACATGGAATGACAGCCATAATGATTATATGCAGCAATCACAGTAGAGCTGTTTAGTGCAATGGCAACAATATCAACATAAAAGCACTATTTCTGAACACAGCATGACTCACAGATGCCAAGCCTTACAGTTGCAGGCTTCCACTAATTATGTACAGTAGCTGGTGCAGTCTTTGCATTACACTCTGCAGTGGTATTTGATTATACTCTTCCATTTTAAAAAAAAGCTAATGCTTTTTTCCTGCAGCTGAAGTTCAGCCAAATTTAGTTTAAAGGTAGACACCTTTTGAATCAGAACAAGCAATACACAATGACACAAAAATTATTATGCATGAGAAAATAAAATCATTTTAGCAAAATTGTTTTTTGTATGTTCATCCACTCAGTGTGTGGTTAGGTCAGATTTTACCTACATTGTGGATTGAAAGTGAATGAAAAGTCCCAACTATGATTGATATAAAAACAAATGTGTGTGTAGATTTGGAGTTACTGAAGATTAGCCCTTTTCCTTCTGGAATAAGATTGTTTACTCTGGGACAGGCTGATTGCTTATTTTGGAGTTAGGCGGTGGATGTTCCACCGGCACGACTTAATACAGTATCTGTGGGACGCTTTCCACACAGCCTAAAGTGATCATTATAACCAGATTTGGGTGCATTTATTAGTTTTTTTAAACTGTTGAGAAAATCTAAAATCAGAAAATAGAATAATTTTAAAAAAAGAAAAATATGAAGTACAATCAGTAACAGTAATTCATCAAAAACTCATACTTGGTAATGCAGTGATTAAGTAATATGCAGTATGTAAATAAGCCAAATGGATTCTAGAAAATAGACTTAATTTTGAACTAATTAGAAAAAAGTATAATTGTAAAGCAGATTTAGCAGCAACATAAACATGCAACTCAAAATAATGAAATCATTTTTTTTTTTAATCATTTGCTACATGAACATTATTTATAGTAATTCAAGCAGACTTTGATTAGTCTCTATCTAATTTTCAGAAGAGATATACGACCCTCTCCCTCCACACAAAAACATAATGAAAAAAGACGTCATGATGTCATGGCTCGATTGAGACATTCGTACTCAGCAGCTCATGAAAAACATTAAATGGATCATTAATACTGAGAATTAGTGCATTTGTTTCTTTCAAGTTTCTTTAATGATCCTCTGTAGACTATTTAATACTGATTTAATTTAAAGCAAGCTGTAAATCAATAATTCATCAGATGATAATGTTATGCTTGAGAAAACGAAAGCATGATTTTGCTGGTCATAAGACCCCTTCAACATGCATATTGCATAACTACACATAAATATTTTACTCATGAATCATTTTTCCAATGATTACAGTATAGAGTAACAACACACACACACACCACCAGGGACAATAAATATGGGTCTTGTCCTATCAGCACATCAAAGTAGAGTGGTTGCTGATCACACACACACACACACACATAAAACATCGTTGGACAAACTAAATATTAATTTCACACATGCATCCACATACACGCACAACCCTCAAAAAGCAAGTGATTTGTCCTTTCACTATTCTTTCTACAAGAAAAATACAAGTATAGTCATGAAGTCAGCAAACCCCCCCAGCTTACATCCATATACTAGCTGATTTTCTTCAAAATACACCAGCTATCGTGTCTCCTAGTGCCTCTTATCTTGCGTGCACATGCAGGGCTGACAAATTGGCTTGACCTCTTGTCTGGTTGGGTCTCATATGGTTTATAAATGTTCTCACCCACTGTGATTACAATCGGACGAGCTTGCAGTCATTAAGCTAATGGAGGCGCATTCTAATTGATGACATCCTCATTTGCATTGTGTGTTAATTACCCAAATCACTTAGCCGCATCTGCAAATTCTAATTAGTACCCGCAGATTCAGTGCGGCTGGATGTTTTCACCTGAAAATGAAGATGTCTTTCTCTCTGCAATGGTAAACAAAAAAACATATTTAAATTAAGTAAAGTAACCATGAAGTGAAAATTCATCGCAGGCACACCAGCCGGAATTAATCACAACCATTTCAAAAGCCAAATGATAATGCCAAAGAAAATATGTGACCAAATATGGAGATCCAAGTGAAGCGAAGACTGATAACTGGGCAAAATATGATTAGTTGGGATTTAAATAACAGTGTACAAAACAAAGCAAAAAGGCTTTAATGAATCTTTGAAGCTGCAAAGCAAATTGCTATTTAACTGCTGATAGAATGGCGTGACGTCAATAGTAATGCTTCCTGTGGCATTCATTACAGAAACCTTCACTACTGCCATGAAAGCCCCTGGAAAAGGTCTCATGTGGATAGTTATTTGCTAACGCAGCAGTTTCAATGCAGTTGCACATCTTGCATATGAAGTCCTCTTACCTTAGAGTGAACATTTCCACAGGTGAGTACGGCGAAGCTGCAACATATGCTGACACGGTATCCCTTTGCCGAACAGGCGTGGATGGTACCAACACTGCAAAATTCCCATCCAAACGTTGCTCTGATAATTCCGGAGAAGATGGAGTCTGGAATAATCTTACACTCCCGATGCGCCTCATGGGTGTAGAGGTTGGAGACCCAAACAATCCCTCTTGATCCGAGTGAGCGGCGGTCTTGTCCCCTAACTCCTCGGAAAGACAACCCCCTGCTTCTGCAGCCCGAAGGCTGTAGTACAGCTCTACAGGTGTTCCTTCAGACATATCCGGACTCCTCTGCCGCCCTGGGACAACGCTAGGAGGTGCAAACCACCCAGGAAAAGGCTCGAGCTCAGCGACGCAAACGCCCATGTCCCCTCGTAACCTGCAGCTTCCACGGACCTCCTGGGTTTCATGGAAGGCGAACATCCGTACGCAGGGGAGTTTGTCCACTGCACTGTAGTCGTCCCAATCCCTCCCAGCGATGTAGAACAAGACCTGAACCTTGGGTTTGTTCAGGTAAATCCTTTCATTGAGAACAAAGGTCTGCACTTTCCAGTTGAAGGTGAAGAGGGTTGAGGACGCTACAAAGGAGCCAGGCATCTGAAGGAGATCCAATGGAACAGGCTCTTCCACCGCAAGGGTTCCATACGTGGCATTGATGATGGGAGGTTTCCTGGCCTGGTGGATGAAGAACAGTTCTGTTCTTGAGAGAAAACTAGAGTTGCGCATGAAGTCCTGGGTGGCCTCCTTAAGAAAGAAGGAGGACTCTGTGTTGAGGAGCTGGTAGTTGACAGGCAGGTAAGTAGGGGAGGCATAGCGCTGAAGATTCTCCAGGATACGACAGTCTGTAACTGACATAGAAAAGGAAAGAGGTGTCAGAACCAGGTGGAATAGTTACATGTGGGTCTTCAGGTGTGTGTATTTTGAGAGGAAAGGTGCACAGAATATTACAATTCTGACTGATACCAAGAAGTTCATCATTATTTTTCCTGTTCTGGATGATAACTGATAAATGGCTAATATTATGCTGTACTATTTTGTCTAAACAAATTAAAACACTAAAAACTAAATACATTTTAAATGCTACAGATGAATCACAGCATTATAATGTACAGAATGAAAATGGATGTTTATTATTAGAGCTGATAAAGATTCAATTTAAAGGTTTTTTTTTTTTTTTTTTTTTTTTTTTTTAATTAAAATATCCAAAAACCACTAGAACAATGTTATATATTTTGTTGACTTGTGTACTTAGATTATCCCAAATGTTTCCGAGAAACTGTCCATGCGTCGCTTATCAATGACATCATACCCGCAATACCCTCAGTTTCCGGTTTTATTTTCTTTTATTTTTAAACCATGGAAACACCAAAGATGCTTTGATATATTATGTGTTTTATTAGACAGGTGAGCAACTGTTTGGATGGATACATTAATCGACAGAAAACTAATCATGTTAGATAGCTCAACACAGTAAGTCTTATTCTTTAAATCTTGTTTTCTTGATTTACAGCGAGTACAATGTTTTACCATGCCTAATATCGATCTAGCTCACTGCAGTGTGCATTAAGTGTTTCATAGCAGCCGCCGAGCGAATGCAGAGTAGCACTATAACGACTTTCAACACACAAATGTATCTAATATAATAAAACAGTGCTGCGTTACCCCACATACGCTTGACCGGAAGAAGTGGTGACTGCGGCATAATAAAAGTTCTGCTGCTCTCGAGACGTGTGTTGCGCTCGTCTCTCATTATCAATCGGTCCAACGGTCTCGTTTCTGCTCGCACAGCACTCGGCCCTGCTCTGCTTCATACTACAGTAACGTTAATAATCTCATCCATGAACATGATTTCTGCCCAAGTCCCATCGGATTCTTTTCCACTGGCTGTAGACGGGAAGACAACACCTCCCATGATGCCGCGAAATCAAGGCGTCATCAAGCTACGCCTTTGTTTTGAAAAAGCGACCTCTAGTGGTGAAAATTTACATAGTGTGCCTTTAACAGTGTTATTACATTAATTGTAAGTGGGTATAAGATGACAGCAAAGGTCATCTAAATGTAAAAATAGAGGAAATGAGCAAGAACAATTAAGTATACAATTTAATTGTACAATAAAAAAAAAATCTCTTATTTGCACCCCTATAATGTTTACTCTAGAAACCAATAATAACTGGACCAGCTAATGAATGTACACAAGCTAAAGAAGCAATTTATGATAACACTGTTGTCAGATTTTATTGGTGATTTCAGATATATAAATGAAATGTAATCTTGACAAACACATTACAGAGGTCACAGTCTTTCTGAATTCAATCAGACAGAAGCTGTACTTACAGTATGCCTATTGCATAGAAAATAGCTGCCCAGTGAACTGACTTGCCTTAAAGAGACTTTGATTAATCTCTGGAAACAATTGCTGGTTATTCAAAAATTTGCTCTATCTACACAGAAGCATTATGCTCTATTTTAATTTAAACCATTCCATTTTTTTCCCCAAAACCATAGAAATAGAAATCAGATTTACAGTTTTATGTGTGTGAGAGTGGGAGACTATGGATCTACTGACACAAAATGACACTGAAAGTAACATTTGAACATGAAAACTTTAATGACCACCTCACTTCAGTTGACAGACATCTGATTATAGTTTCATAGAACTGAACTAAGTTCAGCCTTTTCACTTTTTTCCTGAAATCTATTGCATCATAAAAGAAGTGCCAAAGTTATTTCCAGAGCAGGCACTGCTTGTATCCTATGTGATATCTCCCTCGCTGTTTCTGGTAGACAGCACTGGCTGTGGCATGCTATCATAACCTCAATAGCAAAGCCTCCAGCAGAAACATCGATTTCACCTCACAGACAGAAAGTAATATGGAGACTGATGAGACACTCTGATATGAAGAGGACATGAACCAAAATAGACACATATAGGCACTCAAATTTTTTTATCTGTGAGGGTGAACGTATGACCCATTATATATAGCAACCGTGTCACTGTTCTGGGAATTATTTTCAACCAAAACACAATCTTCATGAACCAAACCTGAATCCATTCTAGGACTGGAATGACACGTTGATGTAATCAATTACATCAATTATGTAAATGAGTTGATTTGTGTGGAATGCGTCGATTCGTCACGCTGTTTATGTTCCCCGATGATGGTGGTTCAACCCGGGCATGCTGAAAATCAGCCCTTAAAACAAAAATATCGAGCCTGATCTAAAGTGTGGAAATTTTTCAGAGACCGAATAAAATGGTGCCCTACATGCTCTGTAAAACTGAAATGCCACAGCAGCACAACTTCTATGCAGGGGCATCTGAAAAGAAAACATCCTGGGGCTCTCCTTCCGCAAAAGGACATGAAAAGTGTAGGTCTTTCCTAATTAGGCCTACACTGCATAAACCTTATCTTATGTGATAAATAATGTCTTTAGGTAAATGTTCATACATAGGTTAGTTACGGTTATTATTTATTGGTAAATAATTCGTTATTATTTGTGACCCATGCTGGCAAAATGAGTCAGAATGCTCATGGGCTAATTTCGGGCTACAGGCAAAACAAGTGAAAAATGTCAGTTTTGGTCGAAATTGAGGTTTTCACAAAAATAAGTTCATTAAGCCCTCGTCTAGTGATCCCAATGCTCCAAATAACAATTAAACATCTAAAAGTATCTTTATTTGTATGTTTTCTGAGAGGAGTACCTTTCCTTTGTCCATGAAAAATGCAGTTTTTCTCTGCTCACTTCTCGACTATTGGCATTTCCCTCAGCACAATTCCAACTTTGTGAATATTCATAGCGAATTCTTGATGGCATAAGTCTGAACCAATGAAATGTGATTTTCAAACTTATGCTTATGTAAACAAAATGATCTTGCTCGCGCTGACTGACAGATCTGAAGCGCACACACAAAGACACCTCAGACAACGCTGTAGCTGATGGTAAACTGATGGTTCTTTTTCCTGGTTTAAAGGGTTAGTTCTCCCAAAAATGAAAATTCTGTCATTAATTACTCACCCTCATGGCGTTCCACACCCGTAAGACCTTTCGTTAATCTTCGGAACAAAAATTAAGATATTTTTGTTGAAATCTGATGGCTCAGTGAGGCCTCCATAGCCAGCAATGACATTTCCTCTCTCAAGATCCATTAATGTACTAAAAACATATTTAAATCAGTTCATGTGAGTACAGTGTTTCAATATTAATATTATAAAGCGACAAGAATATTTTTTTGTGCGCCAAAAAAAAAAACCTAAATAACAACTTATATAGTGATGGCTGATTTCAAAATACTGCTTCAGGAAGCTTCGGAGCATTATGAATCAGCGTATCGAATCATGATTCGGATCGCGTGTCAAACTGCCAAATTGCTGAAATCACGTGACTTTGGCGCTCCGAACCGCTGATTCGACACGCTGATTAATAATGCTCTGAAGCTTCCTGAAGCAGTATTTTGAAATCGGCCATCACTATATAAGTCTTTATTTTGTTTTTTTTTGGCGCACCAAAAATATTCTCGTCGCTTTATAATATTAATATTGAACCACTGTACTCACATGAACTGATTTAAATATGTTTTTAGTACATTAATGGATCTTGAAAGAGGAAATGTCATTGCTGGCTATGGAGGCCTCACTGAGCCATCGGATTTCAACAAAAATATCTTAATTTGTGTTCCGAAGATTAACGAAGGTCTTACGGGTGTGGAACGGCATGAGGGTGAGTAATAAATGACATTATTTTCATTTTTGGGTGAAATAACTTTTTAATGACTCTTTTCCATAGCTTCATTCCCTGTTTCTGTTTTCAGTTTATTCTTTCATTTCCCATTCTACCCATGTACTATATGTGTGATTGTGTGTATGTGTTTAGATTAGTTAGGTTTGTAATTTAGTTCATAAACTTGTGCACAATACATATTTGGTTCTGACTCCCTGCCTGCAAATAACTGTCACTTAAATGATCTCAATCTGGGTACAAGCTCTAAGCGCTGTAAATGCTAAGAAAGAATTATTTTTCTGTGGCCATGAAAAATACCCTTTTCTTAGAATTAATTAATAATCAATACTGAGTGTTCACAGGATGAACTGATTGATTGATTGATTGATTGATTGATTGATTGTAATGTTAATGTAGCTAGATCAAGTTAATCTGATTAACTGATTAAAATATTCATAATTAATCATAATTAATTATGATTAAAAAGTTATTATATAATTAATATAATAAATAATTATATATAAGTAATTATATATATAATTATTAATATTTCCCCTTTGAGCTAATTCGCTACAGTGCGCAATCCCGATATAGGCTACAAATATAGGCTACACAGATTTACAGTATTTCAAAAAAATCTGTTTTGGCGAGTATTCACGCAACATTATCTGTTATGTCTTAAGTAAACGTTTGGTTAACTGTTGGGGAAAAACATCTGATGTATAATATTTTATTAGATACGTGTGGTACAGTAGGTCTTAATATATAGTCAGTCTGTTTCATTAATGTTAATCAATTTAAAAAATCAATGTTAATCTTTTCCTATAAATATGGGTTTTGACTTGGTTTGTGCCAAATTTGCTGGTATTACCAGGGATTTTAAGGTATGGTTGCTAGGTGATTTTGTTTTGGAACCTTCAGAAAACTTTAACTCGATTTTTTCTCAAAATTGACTTTGCTGACTCTATCAACTTCAAACAGATGTACCTCAGTCATCTTTTGTCTGATTCCAACAACATCATTTTGAAGGTTTTTTAATAGAGAATGTAGAATAACAGTAACTCATTTTTGAAAATTTGCTCATTGCAACTCATTATGCCAGCATGGGTCACATTTATTGTTAAATTAACCAAAGGATTAATCAACTATTTATAAAGTAATCGATAGACAGCCCTAATCTAATCCATTTAAATTTAACATATAACTGATTACACTCTGAAACACCTATTTTCCTGTTATGATTGCTACAAAATGTAAAATCTCTTTTTTTTACTGTCTGCTTTCTACCAATGCCAACAGTGTAACTCTAGTTTGTAATTTGTTTTTGGGTATATACTATATATATATATATATATATATATATTTATATATATATATATATATATACACTACTAAATAAAAATCTTAAAATAATCTGTCAAAAAAAAAAAAAAAAAAAATTCAAAATGTCATCTTACTTTTGTTTTTTATCCACCTAGTGTTTTAACATCACATCTTAATCAATTGTTAAGTCTTTGACCTTTAAACTGAAGAACATTCTGTGCTCTGATTAGACTATTTTCCTCTCTTTCTGTGCTCTGTTTTGACCAAGGATGCAGCAATGAATGACCTGCTTGTGAATCAGAAAGAATAAATTACTCATTTAGGAGGATTGGCTATGCACACACATGCACGGTTGTACACGCACGGCTGAAAAAAAGGGCTTTGAAGGGGACATCTTGTCACTGCAAAACAATCTAAGTGATTCGTCGAAGCGATTGAGAGGAAATACAGAGAAAAACAGTTTTTCAGGCTTCATTTTCACTGTTTACAAGATTTATTTGCTTGTTTTGGCAAAAGAAATTGAATTTTCATAGTTAATTTAAGACGTATACCCAATACACATGCTTTAGATGCAGTAACTTACATACAGTACACAATGCATGCTTGGTCAGTAATCAACACCCGCTGACAGATGTTGCTGTGCAAGTCCAGATGTTACCAGCTGTTATTTTAGTGCTATTTAGCTAGTTTACATACAGAACACAATATGCAAACACCACAGGCCAGATTTCCAAACAGTTACTTGTGGGCAAAACCCAGGCAGCCTGCAATATGAAATACATCACATAGTCTTCTTTGGCAAAAAACCATTACGAATTCTAATTTATGACTTACAAGCTCGGTTGACTTTGTTTAATTTCTAGAGTGGCCTATTCAAAGAAGTTGTGAATGTTTGCTACAAAAAAAGAGAGAAATTGTTAGCGAAAGTAATGAATGAGCCCAGGCTTAAATGAAATTACGAACATGACCAGCAACCCGGAAAAGGGAAGCCATTAATCAGAAACTCTTTAATGTGCTGTGTGGCAGTAATTTCAGTCTGTGCGTAATACAAAGTGATACACTTATTTGAAAAAGAAAATGAAAAATGGGAGTTGAATGCTACTAAACGTCCACAAATTCTTGCGACTTATTTAATTTAAGTCAATTTCATTTCATTCAGTTCAGCAATAATGAAATATACAATTTCTGGGTGTACTTTTTATGATAGCACACATTTGAACAAGGCACAAAGGAATGGAGTTTGTAGTTTTGCAGCTCTATTATGAAGCATAACAATCACAACAAACCATTAATAAATTTTCACTGAACAAAAATTTAACTGAAATGAATGACTTCAATGTCTTATTTTTAAAAGCACACAGCAAGAAAAAGCCTCCACCTGTCAATCACCATCACTGCCTGCATTTCTGTTCCTTTTGCCTCTTTCTCTTCAACCAAACTGCTGTCACGCTGATGGATCAACATGAGCAGCTCGTCGACCCTTGTAGAGAGGCTCCAGACAAGGGGAAGGTCTTCCTCTGACTGCCCAAGCAGGACAAGGTATTAGGGAGGCCTGACAGGAGGACTGTCTAGAGGAAAGCAGTCCGGGCCGGAGAGGGCTTTCAGAGTCACTGCCCCCTAGCCTGCCTGTGGACGAGAGCAGCCCTAATGACATGTAAGGCTACAGGAGGCAGTGTCAACCTGTCCGTGGCCTGTCAAAGAGTGTGGTGAGAGGGTGAGATTGGAGAGCGAGTCACGGAGGTGTGAGAATGAGAAGGAAAGGGCAAGGTAGGTAGAGAGAGACTAAAGGCCAGTAAACAGATAAAAGGAAGATGGAGGGAAGATAAAGTATGGTGAGAGGGAAAGAAATTGGCGTGGTTGTCAGGTGTTTATTGAAGTGGAGCAGGCCTGTCTCCATGAGGAGCTCTTCTGTTGAATCGGCTGCTTAGTTCTGGAGGACTGTCTAATCCCACGATGCTTTGCTCTCACTCTAGGCTTGTGCCTAGGGTTAGGAACTGACAAGAATAATTAAGAATCAGTTCCATTTAAAAAGAGATATGGTCATGAGATTCTAAGGTTCTTTTTGGTAAATTAAAATCATACAATTTAACCAGTGTATCTTGACGAATGACATTCCCTAATGAAAGACCATTATGTGTTGATTCCTTTTAGTGAATCAAAAACATACAGCATAACCAATGTATCCTGTTTCCTTAACAACTGTCTCTTATGAGTTGGCTCCTTTTAGTTAAAAATAAAAAAAGAAATAATTTACTGAGCCCAGACTTTTGAATGATAGTGTATAATTAAGATTAATTACTGTATTGCATCCACACCACCTCTATGTGCATTCAAAAAATCTTTAAACAAACCTTTTGAAGGGATTTATTTCTGATTTGTTATATGGCAGGGACGGGCAAATTCGGGCCACTCTCATGCAGAGGTTATCTCCAAACACACCTTAACCAGCAAATAAATGTCTTCAGGATTACTAGGGCTGCGTTTAACTCCACTTTTAGACATACACTCGCAAACTTCCCTAAGCACTTCCTCTTGGGGGAATCCAGGGTGCTCAACTTTGTCAAGTGGACAAGGGAAGTTTATTTGGACAGACCCTCAACCCCTCGATTTTGACCGAGGGAGCAAGTCTACTGAAAATTTCTGTCATGACACCTCTCGGTGAGATTGGCATGGTAATGGATATGGCAATGTTAATGTATTTGGTCTTGGCGGAACAGATCTGCTACACTGCTGCTGCTGCAGAGCAAGTACCGATACTTGCTACTGCCAATACATTCACAGACATTGCTGTGAGCGTGTAAGACATGCTGCTGCACATGAAACATACTGTACATGAAAAAAAAAACCCCGTAGCAGATCTATACAGGTGGAGCTAAGGAAGTAGAGGGGTTTCTGAAAGTGCACTGCAGATTGCTAACAGCAACACTACAAGTATTTAAATGTTGAACCGCAGCTCGTTGGCCACTGATGCAACAGCAACCAATCAGCTGCACTATGTAGATAAGGATGTGATTGCTACCAAATGCGTTAAGACCTATCAGCCTGCGCAATCTAGAGTTTCATGCCAGAACTAGGGCTGCGTTCCAGTTCGTTTTTTTTTTTTTTTTATGCCCTTCCCTCGCTAACTTCCCTCAGTCTCGTTGACTCAGATGTACGTCATTGCTTACGTCATTTAGTGCCCACTACTGGCAGAACCTTTGCAATGGGCTGAATTGGAACGTCCTAAGCCCTTGATCACTTGGAATCTGCTATAGAGTTGATTTATTATTTATTTTTTTTCCTTTATGAAATTGTTAAATGCAGCATTCTATATGTATATAGGTGTGTTTGGGTTGTTTTAAATATTCAAAAAAATAATTAATATATCATAGAGTGGGGTAAATTAAACGCGACAATCAGTGACATCACAATCGTGTTGCATTGTGGTATATGGAGCTGCCTGAAGTGTACATATGAAGTAGAATCGCTGTCCACATAAACTTCCCTCGTCCACTTCACAAAGTGGAACGCACCTCAAAATGGCGGCAGGGATTCCCCTGAGGGGAAGTGCTTAGGGAAGTTCACGAGAGCGTGTCTAAAATTGGAGTGGATTGCAGCCCATGTATGTACACTTCAGGCAGATCCATAGACAACAATGCAACTTGATTGTAATGTCACAGCAGATTGTGCTTAATTTACCTCCACAACTCTAGTGTATGATATTGGAGTTATTTTGACATTTAACCGCATAATACTACCTTAAGCTGACTGTTAGCGAGGGAAGGGCATAAAAAATGGACTTAAACACAGCCCTTAAGGCTACAGGCAGGTGAGTTTTATCAAGGTTGGAGCTAAACTCTGCAGGACAGAGTTTGCTCAACACTATATGGGTTTTGTTAAAATTTGAAACAATCCAATCATTTGGCAACAAACTGCTGAGAGCAGTTAATGCAACAAGAATTGCATTTCCCCCCCAAGCATTTATCCCTCAAAAGTACTATAAGGATCATTAGGGGAATCGTTACAGAACCAGAATTATTCAATTCCTCTGATTCCCATCCTTATTTGGGCCTCTATGGTTCATGCACACCTCTAGTGCTCATCTCAAAGCCAAACTCTCCCTTAAATAAGAGCAATAGGCTTATGCTGTTTTCCCCTAAGTCCCACTGTATTATTCTTGCCATACATTACATCAATTGTAATTAATAAGGGCTATTGACTTTGTGCTGGCCTGTCAAAAATAATTCATTGAGCTTTTGCTTTCACAAGCATCATTTAAGGAATGATATATGTGGGCTAGTCTTAAAACAGCCAGAAAGGCAGTTAAACGTATGCTAGGAGCTGTGAGGAGAATCAATATATAATACAACATTATGCCTGTTTAGGGTTCCCATAGAAATTAATGATATTGAAAAATGAGTATGTTCATCTACAGAGACTGCACAGAACTAATGATTTACAAAGCTGGGCACTTTTAGAGGTCTATTTAAAAAAAAAAAAAAAAGCCCCCAAGAATACTGCAAGGTGAAAAGCTGAGACTCACACACATCACAAACGTATTCCTAAGTCCTTTTTTTCTCCAACTCGACAGTTTTAAAGAAATCTAGTGGCAACGCTAAGCTTATTTGTGTTACCTAGAGGCACCCCACGCTAGCACTAATCATATTTCAACCTCTCTCGCAGGACATTTTGTTAAAAGAATCAGCGTAGCGTTTTCTGAAACAGCTGCTTGGAAGTCCACATTTCAGTGTTGTACATTAAACACCATCTAGAGTGGCCTGTTATTTGCGTTTGAGGCACCGAGCAGCTGAAGTGTCATGCAGAGCCTTCTCGTTAGAGCTCCTTACATCACTTGCTTCCCTTTAAGAGCTCCCACCCACAGATGCCTTCGTTTTCAGCTCAGTAATGGCCTCTCAAAGAGAGGACATGTGCTGATAATAAGGACTAATACGGGCGCAGAGCGAATCTGTGTCATCAATGTTCATCACTGATGTCTTTAAGCTTTAAAGAGTCATCGACTGTGGAGTAAACACCACACGATGAGTCCTCCTCGTTTCAGCCTCTGTTACTTACACTTCACTTGGAATGACCGAGCTGGGATCGACTAGTCAATTTTTGTCCTGACCTTCTCTGTCCTTTAAACTTTGGAACTTGACCCTGGTGTTATGACGTGTGTGTGGTGCTAAAAATCACCTTGGTAATTAAACCAGGTTTTAATACTCAACCAGCAGCTTACAGATGCCTGGCTGCTCATAGAAGCCACTTAATTACACTAAACTCAGGCAAATTAAGAAACATGAACACACACAAAGGAAAAATAACATACTGCAGTAGGACTGTAATTAGGACTGTGGAAATGAGTAATGTGTTCATTAATCTACAAAACAAGACGTGGCAAGTTGCCTTTGCTTAGTCTGAATGCTGCTGTTACAGGTTCAACACATCAGTGTGGTCACATCAGTTTGGTCAGTTTACTTGTTGCTGTTCAAAATTCTGTAGGGCATGGAAGAATGACATTTCTAATATCCAAAAGCATTAAGGCACGGTCACATTAGTAAAATTGCTGCATAATTTTCAGCTTTTTTTTTTTTTTTACTTTACTTTTTTTGCCAGCAAAAAAAGGTGCACTTTCAATAGCGATGTATGAAATACTACTCACAAAGAAGTCACTTTCAAACCAAGCAGCATTCTGTCAGTAATCCAATACAAAAACTGCATGGGGAAATGTTTCACCCTTATGCAAAATTCCAGACTGTGTGTTTCCTATACTGAAATGATTGGATTTCGCCCAACAAAAATTTTAATTGGATTTTGCCCATGTTTGACTGCACCTTTAGTCTTTAGGTGTAGAAATTGAGCTATTGAGTTAATATTAAAGAAAAAATAGCAACATGATTATTAAATAGGGATGTAACAGTACGCAGAAGTCACAGTTCAGTACGTACCTCGGTTTTGGGGTCCACGGTTCGATACAAGTTCGTTACAACAGGAAAAAGCAACAAATCCCCAATGCTAGGTTTATTTTCATTTATTTAGCGGCATTTAGTCACCCCTGTTACAGTACAGCCTCCTTTAGTGTATTAAGCACTAAAATAAAAAATAAAAAAATAAGTAATTGGTGTAAAAAAAGTGTAAAAAAAAAACATAATGGAGACATAATTAATTTTTTATTAAGTGTTAACAATGAGATTATGTGGTTTTTATAATCAATTAACACTGCTTGCATCATTTTTTACAAGACGGACAAAATTTGTCACCAAAAAAGTCATTTGGTTTAACCAAAATTTTGGTTTTACTGAATGACAGTTTTGGTTATATTTAATGACAATATTTTCAAACAATGCTAACAGGCTGATATCTAGCTAGCTAGCAAAAGGACAATCAAACATTTTATATTTAGTACAAGTTTTTAAAATATTACAACATTTTCCATGTTTTACAGCGGCTGTACCGAATGACCTGATGTTTCGGGACATGTGTATGAGAAAGTGAAAGTTACTTTGCTTCACAACCATGTGGATCTCTGAACAGATGTCTGAATGATGTCACATCCTGTCACATGATATTGATCGCATGACTTGATCCAAAATGGTCCCTTTATATTGGTTACTCCGAATGACATCAATGGAATTCATTTTTCCGGACATTCTTTCTCATAACAAAACAATGACTTCTACACATAATTTTAAAACCATTTTGCACTATGTTGATATATGATGTTATAAAATCATGCCAGAATAAAAAATATATAAATTTATTACATTTTAAGATATTTTAATCACAAATGAAATGGCTGTATTGGCCTTTGGATGGTTAAACCGAATGACCTTTTGACACTTCAAAATCTTTAAAATACCTTTATATGTAGCAAAATATAATTAAAACCTTTTGGATTCAACAAAAGAGATCTAGTTGTACTACCTTACATACTTTGGATATCATATCTTTGTTTATTATTATTATTAAGGCCTTTGGACAAAAAAAATGACCCGTCATGTCATTGACCCAATTGTTGATTTGTTACTGTAATTGATAGATTGACCAATACTGCGCAGTAAAATGCAACAGATGTTTTCACTCAAACTTATTGGTTTGATTAACGTGCTGTGTGTAGCCTACGCTGTCATTTTCTTTGCGCGTGAGAGTTCATTAATATGTGGTGACAATGGTGGATGCACAAAGTTCAATATTACGCTTTTTCAAGAAATCACAGAAAGATGAGCGAGAAGGTGAAAAAGAGCCTACTTCACCTTTCCACAAGGAGACAGCAAGTGAAGCGGCAACTGAGGCCTCCCATTTCCAGGACACGCATATTTCATCACTGGACTGTAGTAGTGAGACTTACACCACACAAATCAGCACAATGCCAAATGATTTTGTCTCATTATAACAGCGGAAACAACTTAAAATACACCGTCATTTATGGGCATACAGATAAGAGTAAGACATCATTCAAAATTGGGTCTATTTTTATTTGTGTACACTCACAATAAAAACAAAACATTGTGCTTTTGTAAAATAAAGAAAACAAACAGAATGCCACTTTCTGCCGTCACAGATTCTTTTCCGTGAAACTTGTGGAGCATGTCACAAAAATTAATCGAAGTTCAGCGTATAGACTGCAAGCAAGCTCTTGCATGCCATCTGAACTCTTGTTTTGGGTTGGTGCATAGATTGTCTCTTCTTCTTCTGCTCTTTTTCCTGTTGTGGTGGTTAGCAAACAGCATTGCATTACCACATGCGCCCCCTTCTGGATTGGAGTGTGGATCGCCTGTGACTAACTGTATTTGTCACCTGACTATATGCACCGAACCGTGACATCCGTACCATGACGGTTCGGGACGAATATTGTTACACCCCTATCATTAAGAGTTTAATATTTGTATATAAGCCATTTTATTAATTAACATTACGTAAAAATAGTTTGTTTTGCCAATTTGAATTTATTAGTAAATGCAAAAGGTCTAATTCAGCCAATATATTCTTGTCAAGGCAGATACAGATGTTTTGTTAAGCAAATCTACATAAATCTATCAAAACTATTTCTATTAGTGCACAGTAAAATGATTGTTGGTTTAACTTAAATAAGTAAGTAATTGAAACTAAAATTTGAGTTAATACAACAAGATTATTTCAGACAGACAGACAGACAGATTGATGGTTGAGGCCATTTTTTTGGCAAACTTGTGTATACTGTAGTTGTCCTTGGATCAGTATTATATGTTTTTAAGTTTTACATTTACTGTTTTCACAATCGATCATTGCTGTCACTTTCGAGTACTCGATCACTTGCATCCGTCCCCTGTGCGTGGTTTTTAGGAAGCTACATTTAAGTGAGATTTTAAGGACAAGACAGGCACAGATCAGAAGGCCCATCAGTATTCCAAGCGCCTCTGTTGGACTTCACTAAAAACCTGGACAGGCTTCCTAATGAATCTCTTCCTGCTTCTGCGTGCCCTTTATGGTGCTGTGACATCATAAATCAGCAGCAACACTGAAGCTTCTCATCAGGTGGGGGGAGTTTTAGTCCCTGTCTGGCAAATGGCTTCCGTTTATCAAGCGTCATCCCTTATGACTACTGATGTCAAATCATCAGGGAGGTGAGAGCAGAAGGACTTGAGGATTTTTGAAAAACTGTATTATACTCCCATGTATTTACATCCTGTGATTAAGATGATGCCCTTGTCTGGGCCTTCAGGAAGCAGTGAAAAATAAACAAATCAGAATGAAATAAAAGCATCCCGGGAAACATTACGAGTTTCGGTAATTGAAAGCGAGAGTAATGGAAGAGTAATCACGGCCTACATAATCATAAAACAGCCTATCACAATAAACCGTACAAGATTCAGCATTCAACATTTGACCCATTAAAATTCCACTTGCAGCATCCCAATGCATTACCATCCAATCAAGACTCTCAAATAGAAGGGTCCTAAAAGTTTAAAAAGGAACTCCACTGGAACTAACTTTGACTGAAAGTCTTCATATATTACTTGGAATTGCATTAAACTTGAGGACATTGAGAAAAAGCTTAAAAATCAAGATTTGAAAGTAAAAACGGCACAAAGGGTTTACAGTGCCCAGTCTCCTATTCTGTCAGGCACCATCCAAATCTACCTCATAATGTATGACCTTGTCAAATACAGATGGAAGGGTTGAAGCGTTTACCTTTTTGTAGGAAAAATAAGAAGGCTGCCTCTAAATTGTGTGGCAGCAGTAGAGCATAGTACTGCTTATATACTGGCATCTTATTTGAGATGCTTGAGATGGTGGATTTATTTATTATTTTAGTGGTTTTTTTTTTTTTTTTTAGTGTTAGTGTTATTGTTATTTTGCGTTCGCTTGCAAAATGTCTGTGTTCTCCTGAGAAATTTTGCGTTCGCTTGCAAAACTTTTGCGTTCTTTGCAGTCAAACACAAAGTTTCGAAGAAGGCAAATGTTTTGCGAGCAAACGCAAAGTTTCATGGGGAAACGCAAATTTTTTATGAGTGAACGGAAAGTTTCTCGGGGGAATGCAAACATTTTGCGAGCGAACACAAACATTTTGAAAAATATTTTCTCCTCCCATCTCAAATTTTTCCCACCACCATGTCCCTTTCGGGCTCCGTAGATTAGTAACCTAGAAATAGTGCACAATCTTACAGTTTTTTTCAACTGCTTACACACAAGATCTTTACTTGTCACACAATTTCTGAAACCTGACACTCAAACACCAGAACCACACACCAAATCTGCAATACCATAAACTAATTCTCGGCCTTCGACTCAGTTTTCAATTTCACAAAACATTTTTTGCAAAACACAACACACAGTTCTCTATGTAACATACAAAAATCTAACAGGAAGTATCTTGATTTCCTTTTTCAAACACAACCATTGTTTCTGTCCAACCACACATGGTTGATGTATTTCTTTTCTTTCGTACTGTGTAATATTGTATTCACAACCACACATGCCACAAATGCAATTACTTTCAATCTTGTACAGAAATGTACATAGGAGCTCATGAAAGAAGAGCTTAAGGTTTTGAATAACTGTGTGTATATGATATATCCAAAAATAGAATATCATGGCAAAGGTGTGTGCAACGTAAGACAAATGTTTGCTTTTGAGATGTGTTTGTGATATTTTGAATATCTGCATTGTGAATTCTGCATTTTGTGTGTGCAATTCTTGGATTTGTGTGCAAAGTTTTGAAAAAAAAGAGGCAAAGTTTTGAAAATGTGTGTAAGCAGTTGAAAAAAACTAATTATGTCTTCTTCATTTTATCTTGTATATTTATTTCCATTTTTCAAAATCCCTAAAACCTTTGTTATTTCCAATTCTATATTAGATTTTGAATGCCAGGTGTTTTTTATGGTCTCAGACATTTGGACCCAATTATATCCCCCCTTTTCCCCCTTGTATGCATTTACCATGCAACAACAGATATTCTGAGACTAGATGTGTGTGTGTGTGTGTGTAGAGAGAGACAGAGAGAGAGAGAGAGAGAGTCTTGTCTTTGATGCCCTAGTGTGAACTAGATGGCAGTTCTGGGTGATGGAGGGGCAGAGATTGGATGTGGCAGCAGTGCTTTACTGAACTAAACCCCTGGGTCCTTCTTCACAGATACTCACATAGTTCAAACACCTGCACACACACTCCTGTTGCGGTTCAACGGCAACACTGAAACAGCAATCTAATAGGTTTACAATATGCACTGTTTCTGCAAGCCTGGGCTAAAAGCTGACATGATTAAAAGTGTCACGTTCCACACTTTTCTATTTCATGTTTTTTTGTTTTGTTTTTTCCTGAAAATAACGTTAGTCAAGTCTAAAAACAGTTATAGTTAAATTTTTTCACAAATATTTTCACCTTCTCTTTGACACGTAGAGCCTGTTTTTGCTACAACACCTTCAAAACGTCTACAAGTAAATGACCTTGGTCATGATTGGCTAATATCTGTGTACCAACATAGTTCACATTCATTATTCATCATTCTGTCATTCATCAGAGAGGTTTTGATGTCAATATCATGATAATCTTGTGTAGCCAGAGTTTTGACTAAACGACTCTAACTGTACAGCATGGCGCTTGCAACATCAAAGTCATGGGTTTGTATCCCAGAATGCGTAAACTGATTAAATGTATACCTGTAATGGCTAAATAATTTATTTATGGCTAATTAATAAAAGTAAATGTAAACGATCAACATATTCTGTCCAAGAACTCCCCACTTCAGGAAATGAGCGACCACAGTTTGTTTTAACATTTAGGGGCGAGTTTATTTGAAATGGCGGATATCACAATAATAGACTGGCTTGTAAAATGCAAATAAAGTTATAAATTGCATAAAGTCAGCCAATCAGATTCGCGCTTGCCAGATACTTTCCACTTTTGTGTTCAATATGTTTCATACTGGAACTACAGAACAACTGAATGACCAGTTTTCGCACCTTGGTTTTCATCACTGTCCATGTGGACTGGAGGGGGATTTGCATTGTGAATGTCTACACTGTACATCAAACTGTTTATTTCAACAGAGAAAGGAGAATCATGGTTTTTATGCAACCTCTCGCTATCAATCACACACCTAGAATGTCACATCACAAAGTGTGTATGTCTGTGATTTCAGTTACAGAGTACGTCTTCTACACTTCTCAGGCTTCTCTTGGACTTGGATGTGAAGTTTAGGAACAAAGTGTGTTATTTAGCTAGTGGCAGAACTCCAACCCAGCTGGAGACGCATGGCATGATGCCTGCAACCAAAGGATGAAGAAGAAAAAGAAGTGACAACAGCAGTTGTTATAATTACCTCTGAGAGCTGCTGTAAGTGCTGAGGGAAGCTGTTTTCCACTTCTCATGGCGAACGTTTAAATGAGGGGTAACTAACTGAAAGACTTTCTTCTAACATACGAACACAAACTCTGTTTCTCTCGCCCTGTTGCTCTGAAATATCGGTAAACTTTCCTCAAGGTCATCGGTTGGTGATGTAATAAATTCTACTTTGAGCTTTGCTGACAGTCCTGTTCTCCACTCTGCTCTCTTAAAGAGCCGGGGCTCTGCGGCCCTCCACCCGGACACTTTCTGCACCAGAGATCATCTGTTATCATTACTAGCTCATCTAGAAATCTTCCCTTGCCAATCTACAGGTCACAATCATCACTACCTCAAAGTCTCCCCTGCAACACACAGCTGAATGCAAGCACTGGTACTGCTGCAGTTTATTGATAAACTCCATGGAGTCATTTATAAAATGTCCCTGACAGTCTCAACAGAGCCCATAATAGATCTCATGATTGAGTGCCACCATTACTACCCAACACTAACCTGCATGCTAACAAGTTCAAACACAGAGTTAATAGGGCAAACAGTCGTTTTTACTGTGGTACCTCTGCCCAAAGCAAAGAAAACAATCACAAGTTGTATCGCTTTAATAGCTTAAGCCTAGCTTGTACTAAAAACTATTTTGATTATTAATTTAATTAATCAATAATTATTTTGATTAATTTGATTAATCAATTTTAAAAAGCAATTTTTTACATGTTTTATTCACTAGCGTTCAAATGTTTCAAGAATTATTTCTTGTTTTTTATCAATGTCGGAAACAGTTGTGCTGCTTAATATTTTTGTGGAAACCATGATACTTTTTCCATGATTCTTTAATGAATACAAAGTTCAAAAGATTATTTTAAATAATTTTTTTTGGACATTATATAAATATCTTCCATGCAGAAACAATCCAGCATGAAGTCCATTCTGCTTTTTTGCTTGCATATTTAACACATTAATAATGTAAAGGAAAAACAATATACAATTAAAACATATGATTTATTATAATTATAACTTAGTAATTTCTTTTGCTCCTTCTTTTGCTGTTTTAGTTATGATTATATTATTAATCAATGTCATCTGAAGTTTTGAATAACAGCATGAACTTTCAACAATTGCTGAAAGAGAATTAATTCAACCAAAGTCAATGGCCAAGTGCTTAACTAACAGGAACACTAATAACCATAATGGTGACTTCAAACAGACTTCAACAACTTTTATACATGTAACATATAAAAGAAATAAAGCCAAAATGGTTTATACCAAGTGAACAAGGCGATGAGGTTTTTGGAGTTGTTTACAGTTTTTTTTTTTTTTTCAACTGCTTACACACATTTTCAAAACTTTGCCTCTTTTTTTCAAAACTTTACACACAAATCCAAGAATTGCACACACAAAATGCCTCACATCTCTTGCAAAATGAAGCACTGCATTCAAAATATCACAAACACATCTCAAAAGCAAACATTTGTCTTACGTTGCAAACACCTTTGCCATGATATTCTATTTTTAGATATATCATATACACACAGTTATTCAAAACCTAAAGCTCTTCTTTCATGAGCTCCTACGTACATTTCTGTACAAGATTTAAAGTAATTGGCAGACAGATGTTGAAAAATTCATGGTAAACACGAAAGCAAGATTGAAACCAAACAATTTATTTATTTTTTTTACTGTAAGCATTTGTGAATACAGTATTACACAGTACAAAAGAAAAGAAATACATCAACCATGTGTAGTTGGACAGAAACAATGGTTGTGTGTGAAAAAGGAAATCAAAATACTTCCTGTTAGATTTGTGTGTGTTACATAGAGAATTGTGTGTTTGTTTTGCAAAAAGTATTTTTTGAAATTGAAAACTGAGTCAAAGGCAGAGAATTAGTGTATGGTTTTGCAGATTTGGTGTGTGGTTCTGGTGTTTGTCTCAGGTTTCAGAAATTATGTGACAAGAAAGGATTTTGTGTGTAAGCAGTTGAAAAAAAACTAACATGAACACTAACCACCATAATGGTGACTTCAAACAGATGTAACATATGAAAGAAATAAAGCCAAAATAACCAAGTGAACACGATAATGTTGTTTTTGGAGTTGTTTAAAATGGACTCAAACTTTTTTTTTTTTATTATTATTTTATAATTCTTTCAAAAATTTAAACTTTCTGATCTAAACTTTGAGTGTGTAAATCATGAGTTTGCTTACTGTTTGCAGAACCTATGTGATGGGATAAAAGAAAAAAAAAAATTAGATTAAATTTAGAAATTTGCCCTGAAGAAGATAACAGATATATTTATATTCTCAAAGACAAAATAATAAATTAATTTTTACAAATCATTCTGTTCAAAAGTTTACAGTATTGCATTGCCTCCTCGAGCATCATTGACTGCTTGCAGCCTTTTCTAATAGTCTGCGTGGCAAAACTGGGAATCAACATCATTAAGGCACCACAGGGAAGAACTCAAGCGTGCAGAGCATGCTGGGAAACCAAAGACTGACAGGACCTGGAGGAGTTTTGTCAGGAACACAAACCAGGGACTCAGTCATTGATGCTGTCGGAGAAAAACGCTGTATTAACAATGAAGGTTAAACTTTGGATTTTTGTAATTCCTGTAAATTATTGACTTTTGTTGAATCTATCTAGACATTTACTGACATTAACTTGATCAAGGCAGTACTAATATATATATATATATATATACATACACACACACATTGGATTTCTATGTTTTATGTAGACATTGCATAGACATAATGATTTTTATACTGTACAAACTGTATGTTCTGTCCCCTAATCTACCCCTAAATTTTCTGCATTTTTAGATTTTCAAAAAACAACACTTAATGTGATTTATAAGATGTTTTCCTCATGGGGACCAAAAATGTCACGACAAGGACAAGGATTTCAGTTATTGCCATCTTTGCGGGGACATTTTGTTCCCATAACGTAGTGTTTACCAGGACCACACACACAAAACAACAACAAAAGCAGTGAAGGGCCTCCTCTTTTCAGAACACCGCAGCACACCACATATATTAGCAATAGTATATATATTTCACAATATATATTTTCCATCAACAACCATTAGTAATTCCAATTAACATTACAAAGGACACAAAGACTTAATTAATCAATTTATGATTTCCTTTCACATTGCAGACAATAATAGCCCTCCACTCACTGAACAATAACCAAGGATGATGTTTGACTTATTGTTACATGATGCCCTTTATTTATAGTTACTACCATTGGCTACCATGACAATAGCAGAAGTAATTTCTCTTGAGAGGAATCAACTTAAATTCATCTCGTTTTATTTCAAATCTTCTCCAGATGTGCATGAGATGACTGGAGAAAAAAAAGGAACAAACACAAACTGGAAATAATTCTTATGAGCTTAAACAGCATGTGTGCTGCATCTGCGAGACCACTGAGATGGCGGTGTGATTAAAAAAAACACAGTAGCACAGAAATTGCACACCTCTGAAAGAAGCCACGAAGCACAACTAAGAAAATCCCAAGTCGGAACGGGTTTGTGCTTTTGACTATACCGAATTTATACAGAGTGCGTGTTGTCCTCTGCATACCCCCTGGCACATGTATGTGACTGTGTGTGTGTTTGTGTGTTTTAAAGGAGCTTTTGTGGAAGCTCCAGATGGAGTCTCTAAATCTGTGGTTTAACCTCAAACGCTGTCAGACTGGGCATTCTCTCCAGAAAGCGAAAGAGAGTCATTAAGACGCTGAGAAAAAGAGGATAGATAGAAGGGGGAAAAAAACAGTAGCAGGGGGAAGGCACAACAGAGATGGATAAAAGAAGAGAAATGAGAACCAAGGAGAAAGTTAAGACACACAATGGATTGGAAGATGAATATCTTGAGAGAAAACATTGAGTTTGAATGGTAATACACAGGGGGATGAGGGAGTTGTTATGTAATTTATTCTTATAGGCAATGATATGTACATGCTGCAGCTAAATATGGTTGTCAGTGTTCTTCTAAGCACTGTATACAACAGCTGTTTACAGGAGTGACAACTGCGTTCTCTCAGAATTCACTCCTGAAATATAAAGGGCTTTGAGTATCACACATATATTGGGAAATTAACAACTATTACATAAAATAAAAATGTAAATAATGAAATCTCTTTTTTAAATTGACGAAAGTAGATTAATTTAAAACTTCACTTGTATTCACTTGTATGTATTCATTAAAAATGAATACATACAACTAACAAATAATTAAAAAAAAAAAAAACATTTTTATAAAGCATTTACTTTGGGAAATAGCCTACAATTTTCTTCATGCATCAAAGACGTGCTTTACAATTCACTATAAATACATAGTCTTCTCTCATGTGAATTGACCAATGACATTTTTAATGTGATTGACAAAAGGATAACTTAAAGGAGTTGGCCAATGCTTTTTTATCACTGTTATGCCTTTTTCATTTTTATTTTTTAAAAAATGCAATACAATATTTGCTTTGAGTTATCATTTCATTGATACCTTTAACTAACATTTTAACAATTTCAATTAATGAAAATTAATTAATTTAATATATGAATACTAATAAAATAAAATGTCTGTTTGTTTGTCAATCTGATGAGTGATTTATTAATTTACATATTTTTTATATGAATAACTTGATAATAGATTTTATTTTATTTTAAGTGAAACTCTTTGTCCTCCATATTGAATATGAAAGCAGTTTAAAAAAAAAAAAAAGAATCAATCATGGTCAATCTTTGGTCAATTATGTCTAACCTCAAAGGAATTACACCGTGTATACACCGGATGTGAGCGGTGCGATGCGACGCAACAAAAGACAATAGAACCCATTATAATCAGTGATGTTGTCTACACTGGATATGGCGCATCGTTCTATTTACAGTATGACGTACACTCAGTGTGACGCATCAACGGTCTTGTCAGATGCAGACATGGTGTTAGGGTCTATTCACACAGAATGTGATTTTTGCATTCCACTGCTCTGCTTCTTCATTGTTTTTCTATGTAAGCATTAGCTAGATCAGTGGGGGGGTGTCAGAGTTCACAAAGGTGGGTGAGGTGGGGGGCTGCATGGATGCAAAAAAACTTTAGTTTTATAAATGATCCAAACAATCATACCATATGTGTTCTCTCAACTTGCTGATCACATTTTTATGATGCAGAACACACAAACTTGTAAGGCGGTGCAGTGAATATGAAAAGCTCAGCAGTGGCAGCGTTGTCTGGGAATGTAGCGGGATAGAGTAAAATAATAACGTGTGTAAAATAATAAGGTGTGTGTAATTCAAATACTTTATTACAGTTTTTCTTAATCGATTTGACACATTTCTCCAAACTCAGGTCACTGTTCACAAAACAGTTAACACAGTAATCTGAAGACTTTGTAATTGTCCTAAACAGGTTGTAAATTTTCCTTAATTTCATACAAATTTTAAATCACATGCATCATTTTCTCAAAATACTGCGCACAAAATTCCCAAATGTTTTCACAGTAGTTCATACATCTAACCAAAACTTTAATATATCAGGCGAAAACAATTGCAGCTCTTTTTATTGGTTTTACAAAAATCACAATCATTTGTGCACCATTTTTCCAAACACAACAAACAAAACTCCGTTATTTGTTAAAATCTCAGTTGCACTTGGAATGTTCTCAATTAGCCCCAAAATATCTGCTGAGTTAGTAATACACACAACACAGGAAATGCAAATTTCCTAATTGTTTACACAGCTATCTCAATTACAAAAACTATAAAAGGGGAAAGAAAAACAACAACAACAACAACAACAAAAGAAGAAGAATGGGAAAAGGAAGAGATGTAAGAGTGAGAGGTTTTGGAGAGGATAGAGGAAGGGTAATACTGAGAGGGAGAGGAGCAGTGGAAGAGGTAGAAAGAGATGAGGGGAAAGGAATAGATATAGGAAGAGGAGATGGAGCAAGAAGAGCTGAGGATGTAGGAGAAGCAAGAAGAGCTGAGGATGTAGGAAGATGAGAAGAGGCCGGAGTAGAGGGAGAAGATATGGTAGAGTGGAAGGCAATGGTATTAGTGGAAAGAGCAAGAGAAGAAAATATAAAAAGACATGGACAGAGGGAAAGAGAAGAGCAAGGTGTAAGAGGAAGGAGGAGAGGTAGAAGAATAGGGCGAGTTTCAAATGAAATCAGAGCCAACCTAATTGACCATGTCATAAATTATGGTTTTTCCTTGCGAGAAGCTGGACAGAGAGTTCAGCCCATTGTGCCACAGTCAATGTCCCTGGATGACAAGTGCTCCAGTCCACTGATGGTGTGGCACACAACGCTGTCTTGGGGCCGCAAAACACAGAAAGGCTTCTAAATTGTTTAAACTCCCTCAATGAAATAAACTTTCCACAGGGTGATCAGAAGCAAACTGAGCGAAATTGTGTAGTTCTGGGAAAATGTCTAGTTTCACCATTCAGCACCTGTATAAGAGTGGTTTGAGCATCACTCACATTTTAGGATGGTGTTCCTTCCAGCATATTCTTCTCTTGGAGATGGAAAGCATATGATCACAACCCTTACAAACAAGCAAGTCTTCTTCAAGTGATTGAAGAGGCTTGTGGAGAAGTTGAGGCACAAGGATGGATCCAACATTCACTGCTTTTTTTCCCACGATGCAGATGTTGATTTGCCAAATTCTTTGGCCAGATGTAAATGAGAGGCAAGATCTATAAAGTTCATTGATTCAATGATTGCAGTAGTACATTTATTTATTTACTCACTTATATACTCATTTATTTTATTTATTTATTTATTTTTTTTGCTAAAACTCATCATTATACAACTAAACTTGTCATCAAAGAACTTTGAAGAACACGATTAAAGAAGAAGAAAAACGTCTCAGGTTACGTATGTAACCATGGTTCCCTGAGAGGGAACGAGACGCTGCGTCAAGCGCTTTGGGAACGCCTCTGCGTGATTGCGTCGTGAAGCACATGTGAAATCTGTCCAATGGCGTGAAGGAACGTCATAGGCGGGTGACGTCACGACCAGGAAACTATAAAGCACACCCGAACCAAACAGAGATAGCTTCTGAAAAGTCGAAGTAAGTCGATCACAGGCATGCAGGGAGTATGGCAACGTGACGCAGCGTCTCGTTCCCTCTCAGGGAACCATGGTTACATACGTAACCTGAGACGTTCCCTTTCAAGGGAACTCGCGCTGCGTCAAGCGCTTTGGGAACGAGATACCCACGCCGCCATAAAACCGAGTGCCTGTCCGTGTGAAACTGTACAGCGCACACTAAGACACCAGCACTCTAGACCCCGGGGTGGAGGCCACATCTAGGTTATAAAACCTAACAAAAGTGTGCGGTGAGGACCAGCCCGCCGCCTCACAAACTTCTTGGAGGGAAACTCCAGATAATAGAGCCAGGGAGGCCGCCATACTCCGTGTAGAGTGAGCACGGACCCTCAGAGGAGAAGGGTGACCGGCAGACTCATATGCGAGAGAGATAGCCTCAACTATCCATTTACTCAGGGTTTGCTTGGATGCAGGGTGCCCCTTACGAGGGGCCCCAAAACAAACGAATAACTGATCCGTCTTACGCCACAGGGCAGCTCTGTGGACGTAAGCATCCAAAGCCCTAACAGGGCACAGCAAATTAAGTCTTTCCTGGTCTGGATCCAGAAATGGAGGAGGACAAAAAGCCTGCAGCATAATAGGGCCCGCCACATTAGTGGGGACCTTAGGAACATAGCCTTCCCGCGGAAAGAGGAAGGCTTTTACCATGCCTGGCGCGAAGTCCAAGCAAGAGGGCGAGACCGAAAGGGCTTGAAGGTCTCCAATTCTTTTAAGAGACGAGATAGCGAGGAGGAAAAGAGTCTTAAGAGTGAGGAATTTTTCGTGAACCTCTTCAATAGGCTCGAACGGAGCAATAGACAGGCCCTCCAACACTATGGCTAGGTCCCAGGTTGGAACCCTCTGACGTGCCGCAGGCCTCAGCCTCAGAGCACCACGAAGGAAGCGAGTAACCCATGGGTGTCTGGCAAGAGAAGCACCCTCTAAAGGACCATGGTAAGCCGCAATGGCCGCCACGTAAACCTTTAGTGTAGATGGGGTTAACCCTGAAGAGAACTTTTCTTGAAGGAACTCCAGCACTGTACCAACAGGGCAGTGAACAGGATCACAGTTACGATCTCTACACCAAGAAGAGAAGACGTTCCACTTCAAGGAATACAGCCTCCTTGTGGAGGGAGCTCTGGAATGGAGCATGGTCTCCACCACCTCAGTAGGGAGACCGGAGTCTATGAGCTGTGCCCCCTCAGAGGCCACGCCCACAGCTTCCACAGCTCCGGGCGGGGGTGAAGGAGTGAGCCCCCCGCCTGTGAGAGTAGGTCCGTCCTGACCGGAATCTCCAGGGGAGAGCCGTCGAGGAGAGACATGAGGTCCGAAAACCAAACTCGGCCCGGCCAAAACGGGGCCACTAGAAGCAACTGGACCCCGTCCTGGCGCACTCTCTCCAGAACTCCCGGAAGCAGAGCAATCGGGGGAAAGGCGTACAGACGCAGCCTCGGCCACGCCTGCACCATAGCGTCCAACCCCAGAGGGGCTGGATGTGTGAGGGAGAAATATAGAGGACAGTGAGTCGTTTCCAGAGACGCAAATAGGTCCACATCCGCTTTCCCAAAGCGCTCCCAAAGGAGCTCCACCACATCGGGATGAAGTCTCCACTCCCCGGGCCTCAGCCCCTGCCTCGACAGGATGTCTGCTTCCTGATTCAGACGCCCTGGGATGTATACTGCCCTGACTGACAGTAACTTCCCCTGGGCCCACAGGAGGATCTGGTGTGCCAACTTGCATAAGGGGCGCGACCGCAGACCCCCCTGATGGTTTATATAGGAGACCACCGCTGTGTTGTCCGTGCAGACCAACACATGATGGCCCCTGAGATCCGGGAGGAAGTGTTTGAGTGCCAGGAACACAGCCATCATCTCCAACTGGTTTATATGCCAGGAAAGATAATGGCCCCTCCACAGACCCTGTGTCGAGCGACCACTCATGATCGCCCCCCAGCCGGTGAGAGATGCATCCGTCGTTAGCGTTACGCGACGACAAGGAGCTCCCAACACCGGGCCTTGGGAAAGAAACCAAGGTTTTTCCACATGACACAAGCACGAAGGCATCGCCGCGTGACCTTGATCATGCGAAACGGATTTCCCCTCGGGGAGAACCCCTTGGTTTTGAGCCACCACTGCAAAGGTCTCATGTACAGCAGGCCAAGAGGTATCACGTTGGACGCAGCTGCCATCAGACCTAACAGTCTCTGAAACTGTTTCACAGTGAATGACTGACCTAGCTTCAGCTTGTTTACGGTTGTAACAATGGCCTCTATGCGAGCTGGCGACAGACATGCTTGCATTGACACTGAGTCCCAAACTACGCCTAGAAAAGAGGTTCTCTGAACTGGAGAAAGTACACTCTTTTTTGCGTTCAACCGTAACCCCAGACGCTTCATATGGGCGAGAACAGCATCTCGATGCTGAACCACCAATTCCTCTGACTGTGCTAAAATCAACCAGTCGTCTATGTAATTCAATACGCGGATGCCCTGGAGTCGCAGAGGAGCCAGAGCTGCATCCACGCATTTTGTGAAGGTGCGAGGAGATAAAGCTAGGCCGAAGGGAAGGACCCGATATTGGTACGCTTCGCCCCCGAAAGCGAACCTCAGGAACTTCCTGTGATGAGGAAGGATGGATACATGGAAGTATGCGTCCTTCAGATCTATCGTAACAAACCAGTCCTCGGGCTTGATTTGTGACACGATTTGCTTCAGAGTTAGCATTCTGAACTTGAGCTTTTTGACAGAGCGATTTAACAGGCGCAGATCTAGAATGGGACGCAACCCTCCATCCTTCTTCGGAACTATGAAGTAGCGGCTGTAAAACCCTGACTCCCTGCTGGGAGAAGGAACCCTTTCTATAGCTTCTTTTCGCAAGAGAGTCTGTACTTCTTGTTCCATAACCAGAGCCTGCTCGGGATTCACCTCGGTGAATAGCACCCCGTTGAACCTGGGCGGTCGCAACCCGAACTGAATTCTGTACCCAAATTCTACTGTGCGCAGGACCCATTGAGATACGTTTGACAGAAGTTTCCACGCTGCCAAGAAATCTACTAAGGGAATCAGTCTCTCGAGACTGACCTCTGGTGTCTGCTGTATGACCAGCCCGGTGTCCTGAAGCGGCGAACCGGCAGGAAGCAACCGAGCTGGCCATTTTTGATCCCTCCTCGGAGGGAGCGAACACCCCAGCACCACTACGTTGCCGGGTGGACACTGGGATACACGTTCGCTGAGAGCCGCAGCGCCCTGAAGCACGCGAGGTGGCAGGGTTGGCAAAACGGCCCCCTGAGGGCACCGAGGGGAGACGGGCACCGTGTACTGAGGTGGACACCGACTCGCCCCGGAGGGGACTGCCCTCAGAAGCCCGACACCACTGGCGTCAGGACTTCTTTCCCGAAGCCCTCCGCTGGATAATGACGGTCCTCAGATCCGTCTTACCCTTGGAAGACTTCGGTTGTGAGCGTTGACCCGACCCCCAGTCTTTCTGCGGGGGGGCACGGGAAGCAACGCTCACTTTTTGTTGCGCCCTGTGAGAGGAGCTCGTACTCGGCTGGGACTGCTCTTTTTGACCAGCAGTCCCAGAGACCTGAGACCGGCGGGGAAGAAACTTAGAGAAAGCTGCCGCCTGTTTCTTTGCTTCCTGGAACCTCTCGACGACTGTGTTGACGGAGTCGCCGAAGAGGCCAGGCGGCGTAAGCGGAGAATCGAGAAGAAACGATCTATCTCGATCCTTCATGTCAGCGAGGTTGAGCCAAAGGTGTCTCTCCGTGGCCACCAGGGCTGCCATAGACCGCCCAATAGATCTGGCGGTCTCCTTGGTGGCACGGAGAGAAAGATCTGTAGCTTTCCTAAGCTCCGAGAACGCCTCGCGACTAACTTCCCCACCCTCATCAAGGTCTTTCAACAGGTCAGCTTGATAGGCTTGGAGGACGGCCATAGTGTGTAAGCACGCCGCCGCCTGACCTGCTGCCGAGTACGCTTTACCCACTAAAGCAGATGAAGTACGTAGGGGCTTAGTGGGTAACTTCGGGGCTTTGAGGGAGGCTGCCGACTCGGGGGAGAGATAGCTGGCGAGCGTCTCTTCCACCCGCGGCATCTCCCCATAACCATGCCTTTTTAGTCCCAAGATATTACTATAGTTAGATGTTTGAGGACTATAGACCCGATAGGACGCAGGTCTATTCCACGACCTCGACACCTCGGTGTGGAGGTCGGGGAAGAAAGGCAAGCCCCGGCGTGGAGGTTGTGCACGAGAAGGAAGAAAGCGCTCGTCTAATAAACTTGCTTGACGGGCTTCCTGCTTCTCGGCCGGCCAGCTTATGTTCAATCTGGCCACCGCTCTAGTTACAACCTCCACGAGCTCCTCATATGCTTGTGTGTGTGGTGGCGACTCATTACTTTGATCGATGCTGACAACGTCCAGTTCCTCAGAACTAGAACACTGCAGCATCGGCGCTTCACCAGGGACAGAAGAAACCGCAGAGCGTGCTTCTGCCTCCTGAAATGAAGCGCTGGATCCTGCAGGTAAAGGCAGAGAAAGGGCGGGGCCCGTCTCTAACCCCTCTGCAAGATCCATTTGCGAACCCCACGACGCGAGCCTTCGCTGTGCCTCGGCAACAGCGGGACCCGAGCCGCGGGGAGCGCGAACCGAACCGCTTTCCTCAAAAAGCGCCCGGCGGGAGCGGAGCGTTCTCATGGACATCTGCTCGCAATGCACACAGCCAGCTCCCTCGAGAGCTGACTGTGCATGCTCCACTCCCAGGCAAACAACACAAAGCTCGTGTGCATCTCCCGCCGGGATGTAACGAGGACAAGGAGGAGCACACTGCCTGAATTGCTGCACCTGAGTCGCCATAATAATGTCTTAGATAAATGTGCTTGAATAACTTGAGAGACAAACAACAATAAATAAGACAGACAGTTTCACAGAGAGCGCTTACTGAAGACACAGAAGCTATCTCTGTTTGGTTCGGGTGTGCTTTATAGTTTCCTGGTCGTGACGTCACCCGCCTATGACGTTCCTTCACGCCATTGGACAGATTTCACATGTGCTTCACGACGCAATCACGCAGAGGCGTTCCCAAAGCGCTTGACGCAGCGCGAGTTCCCTTGAAAGGGAACATGTATTTTCATTCATGTATTTGTGTATCTACAGCTGAATTTGTTTTCAAATCAACAGAGAACACACTTGTAGTTTTGTTGTTAGTATTTATTTTTGATAAATAATAAAGTAATTAATAAAGGCCTTCTGAGGCGAAGCGATGCATTTCTGTAAAAAAATATCCATATTTAACAAGCTATGAAGTGAAATATCTAGCTTCCGCCAGACCGCCTTTTGTATTCTACTTAGGAAGAAAGTGTAAAACTCTAGCAGTTCAAAAAGCTTACGCTACGTCCTACGTCTTCCCTATTCAACTTATGGAAAAAGTGTAACCGATGCGACGCCAGTTTACACTTTCTTCGTAACTTGAATCAAAGGCGGTCTGGCGGAAGCTAGATATTTTACTTCATAACTTGTTAAATATGGATATTGTTTTTTATACAAATGCATCGTTTCACTTCAGAAGGCCTTTATTAACCCCCCGGAGCCATGTGGAATATGTTTATGATGGATGAATGTGGATGGAGACACTTTCTTCAGCTCATACTCGTTTTGGTAATGCTCACTGCCATTATAAATCTCGGATGCGTCAGGATATTTATTAATATTTCTCCGATTGTGTTCATCAGAAAGAAGAAAGTCATATACACCTAGGATGGCTTGAGTAAAGCTTGGGGTAATTTTCATTTGAAAGTGAACTAATCCTTTAAATAACTCCAGATCAATCAGCATTAATTGCTCTTTTAAAAAAAACTTTTAACTTTAAAAAAAACACATCTGTAGACTGCGTCTCGAAGAAATTCGATGAAAATGGCCCCTTAAGCTGCATATAAAACTTTGCACTGTGTACCATGGCCAAAGTTAACTTCAGTCTGAGTTCTCTGAAACAAGTGCCTTTTGGGTCAAAAACCCAAATGCTCATTACCAGCAAATGTATTTTACGGCACTTTCAAAATGAATTTTGGTTCAATTCCTTCATGATACACTGAGATGATGATTTTGATGGAAAATAAATTACCACACAACCCTGTTGTTGTTAAAAAAAAGAAAAGAAAAAAAAAGTAGGTAATTCGCCAAAGACCATTTTTCTCCTGAATGATGAGACATTTCTGATTTAGACGGCAATAAAATCACAGACTACAACCTGTAAATGCTGAAATGATATCACAATCCCCATGTGAAACAATTACCATCTGAATAGAGTTTAAAAATCTACATTCGAAAGACGGAGATGTGTTTCTAAAAGCATCTTCAGAGCTCACAGCCACCAGGATGGACAGCACAGGATGTGGGAAAAGGATGCTTTTGGGTGGCTGTGCTAGTTTTTCATCTCTCCACCTGCATGACAAGAATTATTCACAGAAGCACAAAGGAAAAAAAGAAAGGACAGCAGCTCTGCTGGACACCTGAGCAGTGAATGCAACTTTGAGGACAGAGTAATAGGTTTTTCTGAAGCAAGGGGTGTAAAATAGCTGTACTTTAGTACTTGCATTTCAATATCATCACAAAGTTATTTTAGTTAATTTATTTTGTTGATACAAATACATGCATTTTTGCTCAATTTAATTGATACTAAAAAAATATACAATACCACTTTGACCTTCAAATGACAAAGTACACATTTCATTGATGATCATAAGAGACTTTGACTTAAAGTGATATGTTTTAATTGTTAAAAACACTTTTAAAGAAGTTATTGAAAACAGTTGGTGATCAGTCTAAAGCTGGGTGCGCAATGTACCAATTTTGCAAATCCTAAAAGATTCCTCTGATCCAGAGCCAAAATTTATAGTCTTTGGTTGCTAATTTGACATGTTCGTCAACAGGCAATTAATGACCATTACGATCAAATTTTACTTACGATGGAAGTCTTCAAGTGTCAGAAGTTTTAAGGCACAGTCCTGCAGTGTGACTTCTCCTACGACAACCGTCAAATCAAAAACCAATAGGAGCACAGAACCACTTGCTTCACACACATTGTCTTTCTTTTTTTCAGTTTTCTTTACAAGACAAGCCATTATCAAAATTAAAGCTAGAGATTGCTTTTGCTTACTAGCCACCATTTCAATCCCACATCTAAATGCAGCTCACCGTCACCGAACGTGTCACGGACTGATGACGTAACTCTCTTGACAAGTCGTGCTTTTGTTTTTGACAAATCTTTACTGTCTGACATTAAAGGAGTCATGAACTGTGTTATTTTATTGTTTTATAATGATTCCTGTGCACTTGTAATGTTAGTATGCTTTTTTACATCAAAAATTTTCATAATTTAGAAATAAAAGGCATTTTTCCTACCCTGATTTTAGCCCTCTGATTTGAACATTCTGTTTTAAGGGGCATGTCTGCTGTGAGACTTCAGTGTGAACACCCACTGCTGTGATTGGCTAACATCTTTGCCTATGAAATAGGTAAGTATTACTCTTTCAAAAACTTTTAGCACGTTTTTACTATTACAGCTCTCAAGGTTAACTAATCGTGAAAAGTATTGTTCAGCATTACATTTAGATCTATGGAATTATATTTAGATTGAGGCATGAAAGGTTGCAGTGATGAACATTGTAGCTGATCACAGACATGTTGTTGAGTGCATAAAAGCAGTGATCTCATCATTGCAACTCAATTTCTGCACACTAACGAATGCTTTCATCATAACTAACAGGGCAAATGTGATGAAACTAAGAGATTTGTTGAATAAAATGGGAGTTTTGTCGCGAGTCCAGAACTCAGTCACTGATAAACTTGCGCTGTTTGAATGACAGCTTCAGCGCACGCTGTTTGATTGACAGCTTCAGCGATTGTAAAGGGAGCGTTCTTTGATTGCTTTCTAAATATAATTTAATCGCAGTTTAAATAACAGATTCTTTTCATCCGCCTAAGATAAACAACCATTTAGTCACTGGTTTGATTTACTGGCACATAGACGAACATCTGACTATACAGTAATCATTACATATCAGATCAGGCATTAGAATTAACACTGTTACTTACATGTTGTTGCAGTACTGTCGAGTCCATATCGTAAAAGTCTGTTTGCAAAGCCTGTGCCGAAATGCAATTGATTTAAGAATCCACAGTGAAATGTACTGAATACAAATAAATAAAGCTCAACTGAGACATTCACATTGTTGAAAATAAATAACCATATTCCTAGCATTAGGATCCTTTGAAAGGTAATGTTATTTTTAGTCCTATATCGCTCTTCTGTCCTCATCATCTCACTAGCATGCCAGTGGGCGGGGCTAACATTGCAATGATAAAGTAGGCATTGATTTCTTCTGCAGAGGCGGCTTTTCACCTGTCTACGAAAGGCACATTCCGGGACAAGTCGAGTCGGCCTGGTGTCAATAAAAGCTTTAAGTGGACTAACAAGGAAGTTTTCAGTTCTGAAACTTACAGGATATTCTTATAGTACAATGACCTCTTATACATCAAAAGCTCAAGGAAAAGCTGATTTCTCAATTCATGACCCCTTTAAAGAAAACATACTGTTCTTGAAACTTAAGGAATCACAAAAACAAATGGGGGGCCTTCAAGTCAAAAGATTTGAGAACCACTCCTTTAAATATAATTTCTCAGTACTTTTTCCACCCCATCCTGTAGCTGTCACAGGCATAAAATCTTTCCACCCTTGCATGAACCCATCTTGCAAACAGCTCCATTTCCAGGAAAAAAAAAGGTGTATCGAGGTTCTGATGCTACTTGGGTTCGGCCTGATGGTAAATACATTAAGGTCTTTGAGAGATTTAAGTGTACAAAAACCATATCCACTAAGAAGAAAACAGTCTGAAGACAAAAGCAAAGAAAACAGGGAAAGGGCATCATACACTCTTAGGAAAAAAGGTTAAATAGGGTTCAATATATAATCCTACAATTGAGATTCTGTATAAAGAGAATGTCTTAAATTATCGCATACTTTCACGTTTAAACCCTGTTGAAAAAAACAGCATATGCTGGTTAGGTATGTTTTGAAGCATGGCAGTTGGTTTGAGCTGGTTTATGCTGGTCCTTAGTTGGTCCTTAGCTGGTCATGAGCTGGTTTAAGATGGTCAAGTGCTGGTTCTAAGCTGGTCCTAAGCAACTAGCTCCAGCTCAGGACCAGCTTAAACTAGCTCATGACCAACTAAGGACCAGCATAAACCATCTCAAACCAGCTGCCATGCTTCAAAACATACCTAACCAGATTTTTGTTCAACAGGGAAGGGTTATTTACATTTTTTCTAATGATAAGTGACAGTATTTACAAGCTGTTTAATATATTAAAACTAAATTCATAATATGATGGGAACCCCTAAAAGGTTCTATATATGAAGTGCCTGATATAACCTATATAGAACCTTTTCTTCTAAGAGTGTAGGTCGCTAGTCAAAAGAAGCAGAGTTGGAGTACATTTCGTGATTAAGACAAAAGGGCAAGAGGTTTTAAAATGACAGTTCCTCATATGTGACAGTCTTTTCGTGCAACACTTTCTAAAGCAGCTGAAATTAGCACCTAGCCCTCAGGATTCGAGAATGAATGAGTGACACATGAGTCGATACACAGAGGTAAGGCAGAGAGAAAGCAGAGGTTGCCTCTAATGAGAATAGAGTGATTACTGTTTTATGTTGTTTAGAGATTCTTGAGTTAGACACTGCTTCCCACATTCCCTCTCTGCATTTGCTTTTGGTCTCATCATCTGTCTGTGTCAGTATCATTGACATCTTTTGTGAGAAAAAGTATGATTAAAAAAAAAAAAAAAAAAAAAAAATTCCTGACTGTAAGAGCTTACAGCTTACAGGTTTCAAAAAAGTATGTGAAGCAAATCAGTGACAGATATGAAAATCCCACTGATTTGGCTCTTTTAGGTTGGCTTGGATACCACAACCTTGCACTTTCACATTGCATATCAGAGTTTTATAAGAAAAGAACAAATACAGCTGTAGGTCTGATGCCAACTTTTTACTTAATATAATAAAACATTTTTTATTTCAGCCAGTACTATAACATGGTAAAGTGATGCAATCGTTCCATTTGTGAAAGATTGCTATGAAATGATCCATTGCGAAGGGCATGGTCCACATCGCGCGCATTGAACTCATGGACATAAATCACAACCCAGGGGTCTGAAAAAAAAACTTTCTGGGACATTTATTTTGCTGAAGACCACTGAGGGAGAAGCCGAGGTTGTGCTGTGCCTGTTACGCAGTGCGTTTGTGTGTGTGTGTGTGTCGGGAAGATACGCATATGATTTAATGTCACGGTACTTCTCATCCCAAACCCTTCTTGTGCACAGACTCAAAAATGCACAATATATACTCGAATAACAGTCATACAATTGCCCTAAAAAGTATATATATATATATATATATATATATATATATATATATATATATATATAGCAGTCAGACACTCCTAATGTCTTTGATTAATCGATCATCAGCAAGTTTTGGCAGTTTGCTGGTCTGGAGCATTCAGGTGTGTGCTAACACAATGCCAAAGAGGGAAAGACATCAGCAATGGTCTTAGAGAAGCAATTGTTGCTGCCATCAGTCTGGGAAGGGTTATACGGCCATTTCCAAACAATTTGAAGTCCATCGTTCTACAGTGAGGAAGATTATTCACAAGTGGAAGACACCAATCTTCCCAGGAGTGGACGTCTGAGCAAATTCACCCCCAGGTCAGACCGTGCAATGCTCAGGGAAATTGCAGACAACCCAAGAACTACACCTCAGACTCTACAGGCCTCAGTTAACATGTTAAATGACAGTACAATCTCTAAAAAGAACATGGCAGCATGACTTAGGTTTGCAAAGTTGCATTTGAACAAACCACAAGACTTCTGTCGAAGTCCAGACCTCATCCCGACTGAAAAGTTGTGGCGAGAGCTGTGCATAGACAAATGCCCACAAACCTCAATAAACTGGAGCAACATTGTAAAGAAGAGTGTGCCAAAATTCCTCCAGAACGATGTGAGAGACTGACAAAGTCTTACAGAAAATGACTGTTTCAAGTTATTGCTGCTAAAAGTGGATCTATAAGCAGTTGAATCATAGGGTGTTCTTAGTTTCTGACCCATGGCTTTTCCAACTTGGCTTTATTTTTATTAAATAAATAATGACAGGGTGTAATATGTCATGTGTTGTTGTTCATCTGAGGTTGTATTTTCCAAATTTTAAGACCTTCCAAGAACCAGATGATTTTTAATTATATCCTGATATGGAAAATCATGGAATTCAATAGGGTGTCCTAACTTTTTCACATGACTGTATATATATTTGCAGATGTCATTTGGTTCAATATTTTCATTTCTAATAAAATAGAATTCATAATTTTAAGAGTGGCCAAATATTTGTTGGGGCCACTTCGTACAAATACAGACACATACCGAGATGGAAGTATCTCTTCAGCATGAAGGTCAGACTCATGTGTGAATGTTCACACGTCGTTTCATAAAGCCACTCTGTGTCACATGAGTCATTCAATTCCACTGTGACATTCTATCCTGTCAAAAAATGAAAAGCTCTTCATTTCCTAGATTCTCTCTCTCTTTCTTTTTATGTATTTCAGGCTGAACAAGATGAAAGCTTGGTCCCCCTCCTGAAGAAGTTTGTTGCTTTCTTTCCTCTTCCACTTTACTTTTATTCCCCTTTTTCATATACAGACATAGAAAACTAACTATAAATAGAGGGCATGAGAGCATCCCTACTACTCAACACATGGCAAGTCATGAAGGAAGCAGAGAAAGAGAAAGGCAAAGACAGACAAATAGGTTTCAAACTTAATACAATTTATGTGAATGTATAAGGGAAAGCTTATAGTAAGGATATCAAATTTAGTGATGTTGTGTCAGTAGAGCATAACGCTAGCAATGCTAAGGTCATGAGTAATAAAATGTATATTTTGAAGTCACTTTGCACAAAATAAATGAACAAACTCAGTTTTAAATATTACAAATAACACAACAAAAATGAATAGTAAATGTTGATATGTGCAACTAATTGGGGTTCATTTGAATAGCTGATTTGCATATCATGTAGTTAATTACATTTGTTAAATCAAATGATAGCCATAATGATTTCAGGTGTTTCCATGTAGTGTCTCTCAATTAATATGAAGTCATAAAAATTTCAATTATTAAAATTATTTTTAAAAAGCATTTAGCACACAGCTGTTGTTTTGGATGTTCAGTAAGTTCTGATGCAAAATATACATATAAAAGCTGTTTTTATTGTTGTTGTTTTAAAAAAAGACAGTGTGAATGCTAAACAAACCAGGACTAAATGTATTATTTTGTTTTGGTTCAGACCAAAAGAACCAAGAGAACCGAACTACAAGTGTGAACCCTTAAAGAACCCCACTAAGACTTGGCCATTCTTGTGTTTTTTATATTTTTGTACCAAAAACACTGAAAAAAAAGGTGCAGAAATGATTTTTACTCAGAATTTGCTAGTCAGCCTGACTATTAATTACAAAGAAATGGCAAGTAACACTGAATTAAACATGAAATTTTGAAGTAGAATGACTGAGATAAAATATTTGTTTTATTTACAACTTTGAAAAATCATTTTTTAACAGTACATTTTTACAAAATGTCCTTGCTCTTTTAATAGAAACATTTGTCCATTCTAGGACAAAACATTATACCACCAACAAAAGGAAAGTCTGTAGGATAGAAACCAGATGAAAGACAGGGCCAGCAGTCATGTATTCAGAGAGAATTCTAAGTCAGATGGACAAGAGAAGGTGTTTCTGAAGACAGGGCACATATTTGAAAGAGTAATGGAGAGAGAGAAGGAACAACTGAAAATATGATTAGCTGAAGGAAGTATGGCTTTGACAACTGAGCTCGACACTTTGTGCTTTTCTCCCCTAACAGAAATTAGCTCGAGGCTTCACGCTGGCGGATCAAACCCAAATCTACTTTTACGAACAATGCAGGCCAAAGGATGCGCACACCGGGCTCTTTCATCTATCCGCGACGCTACGCCGGCGCTCTCACAATAAATCACAGCTGGAAGAACGTTCACATTCACGCGTACTGCTGAGAACAAACAAGAGCCGCTACCCTGTTAGCTGCAAAATGTTCACGTATTCCCAAACGCTCACATATTCACAGCATGAAAATAAGGCAAACTTTCAAGTGCTCCGGAATGAGGATCTCTTTTAAAATTGCAACAAGGGTTTTCATCAAATTTCATCAGAAAACTTCATCAGAGGTTTGCCAACAAATAAACATGGAACATATAAGCAACCTACAGCGATCTGACATAGCGAGTCTGTGTCGGTTCAAAAACACATGATGAACTTCATCTTGATATAAACAGGCACAAAGCAAGAGGAGAATACTTGATTATAATGTGATGCAGTGCAAACAACTTTATTTGGAATAGGAATGACCAGGGCTATTGTCACACTTTTTACTCGTAGTTATTTTTGAAAGTCAGTTTAAATAAGTCTTTATTAAAGATAATGCTAACCCTTACAAAAAAAGAACACTTCTTAGTACACTTCTTTTAAACTAAAAATAAGAAAGTATACTTTCAGTCTACTTTTTATGTACTTCTCAGAAATATACTTAAAATTGCACTTAAGTATACATGACTTACTGACAGAAAAGTCTATATTTTGCCTATACTTGCACTCAATTTTTTGATCGAGACATACTTACAAGTATAATTAAGTATTCTAATGATACTTGGCTTGTAGTTGTGTTTACTCTTTTGATTGGAGTAGCCTATTAAATATAGCCTACTTTTTTCATATAGTTTTGCATACTGTCTTATAAACTTACATTGTTTGAAAATATTGATTTATAAAAAAGAAAAAAAAAAAAGACAAAAAAAAAAAAAAGATATATCCCTAATTCTGAGTATCAAATTTTTTGTCTAGGCTAGTCCACTGGTAGTGTACATAGGAATTTACTTCAAATCTACTTCACTCTTTCTCTGCCATTGACTCAATTTTCCGGTTATTCATGTTTTCACTGTTATACGGTAGGGGGCGCTATTACGCTTCTTCTAGTACAAAATCTCCAATTAAAACACAGGAGAAGAAGAAGCAAAAACAAGTGATAGAAGATTGATTAAGCAAATTTTAAACAATGCGATCATCAAACATAAAACAGCATGTAAATCAAAACTGACTAACGTCACTGAAGGAAATGTCGACCCAGGAAGAGCTATAGGACTGTGAAGCTTTGGTGGTGTTGATGAACTCAATCTACGCCATCTGTGTTTTGATCATCGTTAATCCCATCCAGATGAAGTCTTTGACAAAAATGCAGTTTTATCAGCTTTTTGTTTAAAATGTTGCCCTTTTTTTATTTTTTTTTTATGAAACTTACCCACATTCAAGTGTTGATAAAAAAGGATGCATGAAAATGTTTTTTAAAATGGAAAGTTAAAGTACAGTAAAAAGGTATATTTCAAGTATAAAAAATAATACCTAAATAGGAACATAGTAGTATACTTAAAGTGCAAATATAATATATAAATAGTAAACTATAAGTATGTTATGCTCACCTAAAGAACACTTATAAGTATACTTGCAGTATAAAATCACTAAACTAGTAGTTTACTGAGAGTATACTTTCAGTGTACTTTTATAAACTACAAAATGTACTACTGGTATTAAAATAGTAAACTACTAGTATACTTATAAGTTCACTTGTAGTACAGATGCAGTACAAATGAGAAACGTAGTTTTAAACTTATATTACACTTAAAAGTATACTTTTATATACTAAAAGTGGGCCAATTTAGTCCCAAGCAGTATTGAAACAGTACACTTACAAGTTTACTACTAGTACATTGATATTAGTATACTTACTTCATGAAGTATACTTAAAAACATACTTGAACATTACTTAAGTATACTTAATAAAATGAACTTAAAGTATACTTAATTTTCGTAAGGGAAATCGATTGTACATGTGGGCTACCTAATGGTTTTTCAGTTAAACAATTTTTTAGATTAAAACAGTTATTAAATGCCAAACAGCTATAACACAAAAGGCAACCCAAAAATATCAATATCAATATTTATGTGACAACTTGCCCCAACTATACAAAAAATGGTGTAGGATTTACTTTGTAATTATTTGTGAAATTTACTAGCAGTTTCTGAATGTAAGATAACCCTAATCCTAACTGAAATGAACACAAAATTTTAGAAAGTATTTTGTGAAACATATTCCAATAATCTTTGTTTTATTTACAACTTTGAAAAATTAATTTTACAGTGCACAAATAACTGTACTAAATATAAAAGTATAATAAAAATACACATATGAAATTTACCTTTATTGTCTATCTATCTATCTATCTATCTATCTATCTATCTATCTAGTCTCAAAACCTTATAGCTCATGTGACAACTAGCCCCTGTCTCCCTAAATTGATTTGTGGCTTCTGAATTTCTATTAGGCATTTATTTGCCTGCTTTTGGATATGAGGAGTGGCTGAATAAAAGAACCCGAATGGTTGATGACAACATTCTTTTTTATATAATACATGATAATCTATCCTCATATTTGCATAAAGATCTTAATAAAGTTATTAAACCTTATCCCCAAATAATCTCTTTGTGCAAACACTGGAACAAACCAATATATCCTTATTCAGAGAAAAGAAAACCTGCAATCGCACATACACACACACACACACACACACACACACACACACACACCTTCACTAACACATACACCTCTAATCTTAATAAGTTCTTGGAGCATTTCATCTCAAACATTCACACAAAGCTCTGTGGGAAATGAGGTTCTGTAACTTTCTAATACACTCAGCTTCGTGTCTATATTGCATTTCCCAGCTGCCTCAAAACTGACCTACAGTACTGTCACTGGAAAAAGCTCTGAATGTGAGTCAAGATACTGGGAGGGAGAATGCAAGAGTGAGCCAGAGAAAAGACACAAATGCAAAAGCCTTCCACGTCTTATCTGGGCCTTCTGAAGATATTTGTGTGTGTACTTGCATATTTACTCATGCTTTGAGGGTTTGTATTAGTCTTTATGTGTGATGCATATGTATGTTTTTCCATGCAGGCAGCCTGGATTAAAATGACAGCTTGGTGCTTAGTGTGAATATCTGGATTAAGTGTTAAACAATTATTTATCCACCCTGGGTGAGACAAACAAACTCACATACAACTTTATATACACACTCACACATTTCACAAACCTTACTGTGCAATTATAAGTGACTGGCACTTAGCTGGCCTCATTTGTCAGATGGATACTGTAACTCTTTCTTGCTCTCTCAATGGCACTAACACACTTGCTTTTCATAGTGGTTCCATTGTTTCTATAGTGTGCTAATGATATAGGCTAAACCCAATACTCACAACTCTTTCTGAATTTTTACATTTTCATTAAGTCATTGGCGTGTTATTTTGTTATATAATATTATATATTGTATAGTTGCAGAGTTGTTGGCTGGTCCCCACAACGTAGGTGATTAAAGGCTTAGTTCACCCAAAAATGAAAATTATGTCATTAATTACTCACCCTCATTTCGTTCCACACCCGTAAGACCTTTGTTCATCTTCGGAACACAAATTAAGATATTTTTGATAAAATCCGATGGCTCAGTGAGGCCCCTATTGACAGCAAGATCATTAACACTTTCAAATGCCCAGAAAGGTACTGAAGACATATTTAAAACAGTTAATGTGACTACAGTGGTTCAACCTTAATGTTATGAAGTGACGATAATACTTTTTGTGCACCAAAAAAACAAAATAATGACTTTATTCAACAATATCTAGTGATGGGCAATTTCAGAACACTGCTTCATGAAGCTTCGAAGCTTTATGAATCTTTTGTTTCGGAGCATGTATCAAACTGCCAAAGTCACGTGAACCATTGAAATTTAGAAACATTTTCGAAACACTTACGACATAACGAAGCCTCATTTACTGAAATCATGTAATTTTGCCAGTTTGATACACGCTCTGAACCACTGATTCGAAACAAAAGATTCGTAAAGCTTCAAAGCTTCATGAAGCAGTGTTTTGAAATCAGTCATCACTAGATATTTTTTTTTTTTTTTTTTTTTTTTTGAAAATGTAAAAATACAGAAAATTTTCTGTGATTGGTAGGTTTAGGGGTACGTTTAGTGTAAGGGGATAGAATATACAGTTTGTACAGTATAAAAACCATTATGTCTATGGAGAGTCCCCACAACGATAGTAAACCAGATGTGTGTGTGTTCACAAAGCCACAAAAACAAGGGTGTGCTTAAGAGTATGCCAACCAGCCCTCAGCCAGCAGAGGTGTGTGGTTTTGTTTATATGTGTGCCTGTGTGTGTGTGTGTAAGTCAATAACGCCATCAAGCCAAGACTAAGAGCTGCGGGGATGGCGTCCCCTAGCATAAACAAGGGCAGACACACAACACCCGCCTCTCTAAACTGGAACTGAAAGGGAGAGAACACTTCAGTCTGAGAGGAAAATAACACTTGCAGGGCATGTAAGACATATATTAGAACTGTTAATGGGAGAACGTGAAATGCCTATTAGTTCTCAAAAAAATCCTGCCCTGGTCTTGCAGGACAGAATATTAAAAGAGCTGCTGCCAATTTACAGTCATGTATCAAAAAAGACATTATCAAAACACAACAGAGAAGCCTTCGCTATACGAGGCAGTGTGCTCAGAGAAGAGCCCAGACAGGTTTTCATGCATTTTGGGGACCAGGGGCCGTATTCACAAAACATTTCTTACCCCTAAGAGTTCTCCTAAATAGCAGTAAAAGTTCTTAGCTAAGAGTTTTCTCTTAAAACCTATTCGCAAAGCTGCTGAGACCAACATTCACTAAGGAACAGAAAGAAGTCTTACGCTAAGAGAAAGGGTGGGGTTGACCTCGTTGCTATAGATGATGTCAACACGCTTACTAACTATGCCCACAGTGATTGGCTGATGGGGAAGGGGTCTCTGTTGGTGATTTATTCATAGAAATATTGTAGAATGAGGTATCATGTTCCTATACTCAAAGATTTTAAAGTAAAAATGTTGTCATATTCAAATAAAGATTTTAAAATGTAGGCAAAGTGTCACTAATTAAATGTTCAGCTAATTGTCAGCCACTTACATGTCTGCATCTCAAAAGATTGCAGAATTCAAGCAACAAATTATTTTTTATAAACAAAGTTCTGGAGGAGCACATTCAAATCTAATCAGCTCGAGAGGAGGCATATATATACACAGTCGACTCACCTAGTTACCGCAACAGTTTTCTGCATCCCTCCACTATCCTGACTCCTCACTCTCGGCTGGTTCCTATTCCCAGGATACGGGGAGTACTCCGGGTTTGGGCTAAATTCTGAGCTCGGAGCCCTCGATCCCCTTGGACAGCACGCCAAATACGCTTATTTTACTCTTTTACTCTATTCGATCATTTGTAAGTGTGAACTCGTGAAAATTTATTTATTTTTGGCGTTTTTTGTCTTTTTATCATGATAGGACAGTGGGTAGACAGGAAGCAAAGTGGAACAGAGAAAGGGGGGAGGGGATCAGGAAAGGTCCACGAGCCGGAACTCGAACTCGGGTCACGCGAGTTGCCAAGGCTAGTATCGGCGGCGACGAAACGATATTATATTCAACTTGACTGCAGTGTTTTATTCTCCATCATTCAATACATTTTGCCTGTACATAAATTAACCTTTATGTTATGTCACCACAGATCAAAATCTATAAATCAAAATATTTTCTGGATTCATGAAGAAAAGGCTCAGCACCAGAGGCTCTTGCCTCAAAGGTGTACAGTGTCTTTGGGCGGATTGCTGAGGCGGATTGCCGGCAACAACCATTTTAGGATTGTTTGTGATTTGGTCTTAGTGACTTAGGAGTCCTTTTGACTACTCCTAACTTTTCACAGATTTAGGAGCTAGTTTTAGTGCTAGTTTAAATGCTTTGTGAAATACTCTTAAAGCAAAAAACTTAGGAGTCCTAAATTTAGGACTGACGCCCATTTTTTAGCCTTAAGATGTTTTGTGAATACGGCCCCCGATGTTCTTTAATACCATTATTCAAACAAATTACATATATACACTACTGTGCAAAAGTCTTAGGCACATCAGTATTTTCACCCCAAAAATACTGTCATAAATAGATTTTATTTATCAATTAACTTCTATTAACTAAATCAAATCAATATTTGAAATAAAACAGCTTTTGTCCAGGTACACTAGGGCATCATTTTTTCATTTTTCTTCCTGCTTTGCAGGAAGGTTTCTTCAAGCGTCTTGGAGACACGGCCACAGTTCTTCTGGATTTAGTTTATCTCAGTTTCATCTGTTTCTTCATGTAATCACAGGCGGATTCGATCAGATCTCTGTGTGGAGCACCAGCTGTTGTCAGACTCCTTGTGTATTCAAAAACCTCACTGGATTATTAAAATTAATGGCAAAATGAATGTTTGGAAATGTAAACTGATATTTCCTACTGACACACTACAGCAAAATATATAAATAACTGGCTTAAAACCTTTCTGGGGGGTGAAAATACTGACGTGCCTAAGACTTTTGCCCAGTACTATATATATATACACACATATATATACATATAGTTCTTGATTCCTTTCATTTGTTTTTAAGATCTGAGATGATACTGACATCAACCTTTTGAATGGTAGTTAGTAGCGAAACAAATTACAACCTTTTATATGTCAAAATAATAAATATATTCTTATTGAACATTTGTTCCCTCTTCTGCTCAAAAATGAGGCAGTGGAGGGGCAGGTGGATCCATCTGGTCTACCTTGTCACCCTCAAAATCCTCAAGATCCCCAACTTGCAGCAATCAGAACATTCAGGAAACTGAAAACATTGTGAAATGCATGCTTTGCTGCTTGAATGTCCTGTCAGGTTTGGTGGGGAATTTGATGCGCATCACTACTCTGCAAATATTGGCTCATAAAACATTGTACATGACCTTGCTGTTAGATGGCTGGAATATTCCAGAGGCACAGGCAGCTCTGGATCAACAGGATCACTATATAAATGTACACGGACATCCCATTAAAATCAACTTTAAATTACCGCTCACTTTCCCAACTTGGCCATAGGTTGATGTTAATTAGTTAGTCCGCCCTAAAATGAAAATGCAGTCATCAATTAATCACCCTCATGTCGTTCTAAATCCATAAGACTTTCAATTATCTTCGAAACACAAATATTTCTTTGACATTAAAGTAGCCTTTGAAATAGCACAACTTTTCACACTTTTCAGGAAAAATTCAACCTACGAATGTCTACATTTGTTTCAGCACATTAAACTTGGATAGGGAATGATATTTTAACATTGAGAAACACAAAACAGATTTAAGCAATAAAAACCAGGAGGAAGTTCTAAGCAAAACACAATCAAACAAAAAGTCAAAGCAAATCCTTTCTAGTGTTTTGTAGCCTGGTGCTTTTTGATACTAGCACGTCGATATATATATATATATAAAAAAAAAAAAAAAAATAAAAAAAACACCTTTGTTTCCTCTTTGTGGGAAGTTATTTTTTCTCAGACATTTGTTCTCATAGTGAGGTAAACAAATTGAGTATATGTGTTGCTGAGTTTATTAGAAGTGTTGTTTACAAAGCACTTAATTTGGAGGCGGTACTGCTGTCGGTGCTCTTTCAATCTGACAGAAGAACTTGATGCAGTCTATACGGCTTCAGCATGGCTTTGAGGACTTTGAGTTAGCTGCCTTGCTTTCATATAGACAGAGGAATGTGGGGGTAAAGCGGTCTCGCCAACACACATGTTGACACTGTTTGATTAATCTACTCTTGCTGAGAGTTTTGCAGAGACACAGAAACGCTGATTAGGGCTGCCGGTTGTCATTAGGTGCTCGATTATAGAGTAAACACACACGAATATTCTTCTCAGTCTTTCCCTGAGTAAGATTTTTGAAGTTCCCACCTTGAGGTCTTACCATTTATCCTCACAGATAAGCAGTTAACATCTCGCTCGCAATCTTTCTGCTTTAATTTGGCTTATTTGAAAGCAAACATAAATGTTGTTGTCTTTCTCTCCTACATGATGGCCTCTTCAGCTTCATTGAGCTAATAAGTCCTCTTGCAAATTGCTTCTGAATTGCATTGCTAACAATTTCGGACTGCCAAATTGCATCAATAAAGCTGGAAAAGCTAATTTCCTGTTTCTACCTTATAATGCATTTACTAAAGAGATAACATCTGGCTTCCACATTATAAAGCAAAGCAACAACACAGCTTTGCTTATTGTGATGCTGAGGATAAACAATGACAGATGCAGCTATGGTTTAACAATACGCCTGGGGTAATAGCGTGAACGTGTGTCTGTGCCTGCTGAAACAGACAATTACAGAGCAGAAGATATTTTTAAGGATTATTGAGGATTATTTTTGTCAATAATCAATATTATTAGGGATGTACAATATTGAAGAAAAATGTGATATGTGATAACTTGTTAGATAATGTGGTATTCGATGATATAATAATGCTTTAAATATGTAAAATAACTTTAAATTGTATTTAAATAATTTTTAAAAAATAAGAACAATATTTATAATAAGATGTAAATTACAAACAATAGGACAAACACAATAAAACAAAGATACAAATTAAATAAACAATGCTTTAATTTTGTCCAGGCCTACATTAGGTTTATTTAATGCTAGCATTCAAGTAAGAATCGTAAAATGTAAAAATAAAATAATATTAGTCTTCACTGTATGAATTAAATATATACTAATTCTTATTAAAGGGATAGTTCACCCAAAAATGAAAATAATATCAACAATATCTAATGATTGGCGATTTCAAAACACTGCTTCGAAGCTTTACGAATCTTTTGTTTCGAATCAGTGGTTCGGAGCGCCAAAGTCACGTAATTTCAGTAAACAGGGCTTCGTTTACGCGATTCGAACCACTGATTCGAAACAAAAGATTCATAAACCTTCGAAGCAGTGTTTTGAAATCGGCCGTCACTAGATATTGTTGAAAAGTCATTATTTCAAAAAGTATTTTCATCGCTTTATAATATTAAGGTAGAATCACTGTAGTCACATGAACTGTTTTAAATCTTTAGTACCTTTCTGGATCTTGAGAGGTTCAGTGACATTGCTGGCAATGGAAGTCTCACTGAGCCATCAGATTTCATCAAAAATATCTTAATTTGTGTTCTGAAGATGAACAAACGTCTTACGGGTGCAGAACAACATGAGGGTGAGTAATTAATGACATTATTTTCATTTTTGGGTGAACCCTTTAAAAGGTGCCTGGACAGGAGAGTTAAAGATATTAAAAATAAATACATGCAAAAATACATACAATAATCTACACTTATTGATGTGTTTATTCTTGATGTGAATTTTTAATAATTTATAGTTAGTTTAATGATTATGAACACAAAGGTTAGCCATGGAAAACCAAATTTAAATTGCACTAATATAACATTAATTAAACTAAAGCTGGCACGGAGGTAGGCTATGTATAATTACAAACTAAAGTCACTGTGACTGTTATCTATTTCTAACGTAAGCTACATGTAGGATGAATATGTGACAAAGTTGTTTCTGCAACAGCTCTCTGACACAGTGTCAGAATTTCTCGCTTCATTTGATTCACTCCTTGCTGATATAGTGCACTCAACTGCCAGGGATAAGAGAATCAGTGAACAAGTGAGTGATTTCAGACACAGCAATGAGAGTCAGTTCCTTTACTGGAGTCAACCCCAACTCTAGGGCTATTCAGAGTCGAGGAATCAACACTTTTGGAGTTGATTTTCCATCACCAATTAATAAATTCATAAGCGCAAGTCGTAAACCAATAACTCCCGCCCAAGTCTCCACCGTGTTTCGTTAGAAATGCCCCATGATGAAATGTAACTTTCGGTTTGTGTTGGTAGGTACACACCAATAATCAAAACTTTCTTATGTGTGGTTTAATGTATATAAGAAATAAATATTCCTGTTCAGTATAACAAGCTGTCATGTGACTTTGTGTGTACTTTAAAAACAATGCCCATTAGTCTAAAATTAGCTTATTTAGAGAATTATTGATGTATTTTCGTATGTTTACCTAAGCCTTCTTCACTCACTATAAAATGCTAGGTTGTTTTAACCCAGATTTGGGTCAAAATGGACAAACCCAACTGTTGGGTTAAAAATTTTATTTAAAAAAAAAAAAAAAAAAAAAAGTAACCCAAATTTGGGTTTGTTCATATTTGACCCAAATTTGGGTTGAAACAGGCATGCCTTTTTTTTTATTTATCATGCTGTAATTTTGTAAGTAAATCGCACATTTAGAAAGTTCGGCTGTGTGTTATAGTTTTTCTGACAGCTAGATGGTGCCAGAGCATTACTATTAATTTATAGTAATTTATTTAGCTGTCAACGAAAATTTGGTTTTAATTTTACTTAATTGTTCTTACTGCCAATTTAACGTGTTTTAGCGGGTTTTACTTTACATATTTATATACGTTCTTTATAATTTGCCGTTTGTTTCCTTGATGTTTTAAGTGTTCCATTCAACCTGAATTCACCCCTATTGAAAACTGGCAGTGCACCTTGCATACTGAAAACCATTGTAATTATTACTTAAGTTTATGGAAATCATGGGTTTTTTAAGAATGCACTGACAGATGCCCCTTCACAAACTTTTGCTTAGGGCCCCCAGAAGTGTAGGATCGGCACTGCATTAGGGACACAAACAGTAGTAGGTATATTAGGTTGCTGTCACTTTAAGAGCTGCAAGAAATCCAATATACTGTTACACACACTCGTTTTCTTTCTTAACTGTTTACGTTCACGTAAGACAGGGGTTCTGGTGGACCCCCAGTACAGCACATTGTGTATGTCTCCCATCTAACATACATGATTCAACTCATCAGCCTATTAGTAGAGACTGCAAGATCCGATTTGGGTGTGTCAGATAAGTAGACAAAATGTGCAGTTCTGGGGGGTCCTCCAGGACAGGTTTGAAAACCCCTGACTTAAGACATAAGTGACTGTGTTTACATGAATACTAGCCAAGATGGGCATTTTGGCATAATTTTGTGTGTATTTGGCCATATAAGCTGCATAAGAGAACTGAATTGGGGATCACGTGCTGTCCAACAGGCGGCTTTCTGTGCGTGCAAGTACCGCATTGAGTTCTTTTCCCAGGCTTATTGTGGTTAATAAAATTAAGCACATCACACGTATGTAACAGTCATATGTCCAGTCTGTTCTCTGCTATTTGTATCGACCTAAAACTTTGACTTTTTGTAATTTTTTTAAGTATTAAATCATTCAGTTATCACAAGCCATTGCGATATGCATATAATGATAGGTACAACATTTTCAATAATTTTGATATATTGTGCAAAGACCAGGTCAAACAATTAAGCTGTCTAATGGAAAAAGGACAAAAACAAACAAAAAAAAGCTTAGTAACATACAAAAAGACAAATATGATACATATATGACTGAGAGCCCTGCAATGAAAAAATGGTTAAAGAAGAATAAAGAAAAGAAAAAAAAGAAAGATTCGCTTAAACGTCAGTAACATTTTTCCACAGGAGGAAAGATACATTACCCTTTGTTCACTAAAAGTCCAATAAAGCAGGGCTGCCAGTCTCAGTGCAGTTTCAAAGCTTTATTAAAACAGGCACAGTAAAGCCAGTAAATCCAGCCTTACATCTCACTGAAATAGACCCACTGCAGTGCCCTGCAGAGAGATGCCTCAACTTCCAGTTGTTTTCCTCTTAAGCCAAATGGACACTTGGAATGTGTCGACTACCCTTTATTTCCATAAACAGTCACCTCAGCACATGCAGACAGAACCACTAGGGAGAAACTCTGTGCTTTTTGTCACCTATCCTGAGGTCTTGCCTGCGTGCAGCACAGCAGGAATTTGTGCTGCATTGCTGCACTTATCAAAGCGATTTCTCAAGCTATTTTCTTCTACAGAAATAAAAATTCCACAAACCCTGTCACTGTAATGTCACAAAAGAATTAAAATTAGTTACCAAAGAAAAGGTTATGGCGTGTTTGACAAAAAAAATAAATAAATTGTGCCTCCCTCGCTGTATATCATCAGGGCAAGTTTCACTCGCATTTGTGACTAAAAATAGATGTCTGCGAACTGCAAAATATATTTAGGAGCATGTGTACGATTGAAAAATATAATGGTATAAAATTCAGTCTTCAATATCTTAAATGCATTACAAACATTTGTATTATAATTTTAAGATTTCATTGAATAAATATAAGTGCTGCAAGTTTCAAACTACAAAAGTGGCACTGTTGCGCGTTCGCGTTCTACAGGCTCACGATTTCTGAGCAGTTTTTTTTTTCATTATGTTGTAGTTATTCTTCATTCCTGGTTATCTTCTGCATGTTTCCTTTTTGAATTTATTATTAAAGACAGTTTTTGTTCGTACTCCTGCATCTTGGAATTCATCACAGCCACAACGTGACACATAACGTTTTTTCCTGGTCATTATTGGTATTTTGTTTACACAAAAAAACTGTATTTGGCATTTAATTCAAAGTAAACTCTTGTAGCTTCTGTCTGGGCTGCCCTGTCACAGGAAGGGAAGACTAAAGGGCTGTTTACACGACACCATTTTTAACTAAAAATGAAATGCTTTTTTATGCGTTTTGGCCTGTCATTTACACGACAACGGCGATTTATGGGCCTAAAAACGCAAACTTTTGAAAATGGGTTTCAAAGTGCAAGTTTTTGAAAATTATACCATTCTCATCTCTGTGTAAAGGATAAAAACGGGGATCTGTGAAAACGGTGACGGCATGCGTATTACATGTTTATTCTATAGGCATGCACGTTTGGTGCAAGTGCTCTGTAAAAGAATGCGTATATGCGCAGGCGCGTAGTTTTTTTTTACACAGTGACTTTACACATCGCCAACTACTGGCCTGGCATGCATAATACAGCGTTTTAGTTGTTTTCGTGGATCTGTGTGAACAAGGAACGTTTTGACAGCGTTGTCATACAAAGAAAAAAACTCTTACGTTTTTTTTACATCATTGGTGTGTAAACGTACCCTAAGAATTTAAATGTAAACATATTACTATTATACTGTAATAAACAGATTATACATGCATATACACCGATCAGGCATAACATTATGACCACCTTCCTAATATTGTGTTGGTCCCTCTTTTACTGCCAAAACAGCCCTGACCCGTCGAGGCATGGACTCCACTAGACCCCTGAAGGTGTGCTGTGGTATCTGACACCAAGATGTTAGCAGCAGATCCTTTAAGTCCTGTAAGTTGCGAGGTGGGGCCGGACTTGGATCGGACTTCTTTGTTCAGCACATCCCACAGATGCTTGATTGGATTGAGATCTGGGGAATTTGGAGGCCAAGTCAACATTTCATACTCGTTGTTGTGCTCCTCAAACCATTCCTAACCATTTTTGCTTTGTGGCAGGGCACATTATCCTGCTGAAAGAGGCCACAGCCACCAGGGAATACCGTTTCCATGAAAGGGTGTACATGGTCTGCAACAATGTTTAGGTAGGTGGTACGTGTCAAAGTAACATCCACATGGATGTCAGGACCCAAGGTTTCAGAACATTGCCCAAAGCATCACACTGCCTCCAGCGGCTTGCCTTCTTCCCATAGTGCATCCTGGTGCCATGTGTTCCCCAGGTAAGTGGCGCACACGCACCCGGCCAATCCACGTGATGTAAAAGAAAACCTGATTCATCAGACCAGGCCACCTTCTTCCATTGCCCCATGGTCCAGTTCTGATGCTCACATGGCCACTGTTGGCGCTTTCGGCGGTGGACAGGGGTCAGCATGGGCACCCTGACTGGTCTGCGGCTATGCAGCCCCATACGCAACAAACTGTGATGCAACCTATTCTGACACCTTTCTATCAGAACCAGCATTAACTTTGTGAGCAATTTGAGCTACAGTAGCTCATCTGTTGGAACGGACCACACGGGCAAGCCTTCGCTCCGCACGTGCATCAGTGAGCCTTGGTTGCCCATGACCCTGTAGCCGGTTCACCACTGTTCCTTCCTTGGACCACTTTTAATAGATACTGACCACTGCAGACCGGGAACACCCCACAAGAGCTGCAGTTTTGGAGATGCTCTGACCCAGTTGTCTAGCCATCACAATTTGGCCCTTGTCAAACTCGCTCAAATCCTTACGCTTGCCCATTTTTTCCTTGTATTCCTTTATTAAGGAAAAACACATTCTTTTGATACATTTTCATTGCGCCATTTCAAGTTGTCAAAACGATTCCCATTCACACGGATACCTGAAAACAACTAAAAATGCTGTATTATGCATGCCAGGCCAGTAGTTGGCGATGTTGAAAATGGTGTCATGTAAACGCCTCCTTAGAAAAGCTCATTTAGGTGGAAGAATGTAATTGGGCTATAAACTTGCTTAAAGCAAGTTTGTTCACTCAAAAATGAATCAGCAGTTACTCCCCCTCATTCTAAACCGAAATGACTTCTTCTGTGGAACAGAAATAAATTGCATTCCACTGTGCTTTCACATTCACTAGAATGTGTTTGGCTGTTGCGCTTGCATCTCACATCATGAAGCATCATTTGTTTACAGATACAGATGTCTAAAACCCTACATCCTTCTTTTACAAGAATGCATATCCATATTTTAATCATAGAGAGATGAATGCACAGGGTTAGTTAGGTTAAAAGCTTTTCAAGCATGCATGTTTATCAATATTTAATATTAGGTTGTGCTGGCAAAGCATTTTTCCAACCAGTGCATGCTAGACAATAACAACATCTCCATCAATACCATAATGAAAAAGTATTACTTTAGCCATTTAAAAGCGACATTTGAATACTTGCTGAAGTCTGGTAAGCAGCTTGCTTAGCAGAAAGATTTATTTTTAAATCACTCTTTTATACACACAAATATTGGGTAAAATAAGCCATTTTTAATTGCCACCCTCATGAATTTATTTTTTACATTGAGCTTGTTGTAATGCATTCCAGGATTGCCTTCTCTATTGAGGATACTTATGATACTACCTTGGAGTTGGTTAAAAAACCAAGGTGTCTTGGGAAGCAGCATACAGTAATTAGGCTTGCTACCTTTTAAAACAGCCTGCAGCACACATACAATATGATGCCTTAAAATACTGCCTCTGTAGTGAGCTCACTTGGTTTTGCAGCGCAATCAAGTGTTTATTTGTTATTTACTCAACTCTGTCCGAATGGCACTCCGTCATTACTTATACAACAAGGTTCGCACACCCACTGGATGAGTTTGGAGTCCGAACCTGTGACCTGATTAAATTAACTTCGACCAACCTGACACGCTGAATAATTCAAGTAGCAATGTGTGTTGCTGTAGCTCTCAACTAAAGTGAGCTTAATGGGTCCCTGGAGATCCATTTACAGCAACTGAGTTTATAAACCTGTTGGGTGGGAGAAAATCCTTAGTAACTGCAGTCAGGATGTAACGTTATTTATGGCATCTGAACAAACATCTAGGAGTGATCCAAGGACATCATCTTTAATCATACGGTAATTAACTGTGATAAGTAAATGTTGTGGCCAGAGACACTCAGCGATTGCCTATGTTGTATTAATTCTATTGGGGAAAAAAATGCTCCAATTTACCTGGGCTCAGAAAGATGAGTCAAAAATTAGATCATTTTGTCTTTCATCTTTAAATGCTACATCCTTTAGAAAGGACTAGTGAAAGGCTAGTGCAAACTGTAATCATTTATTTTGACTGACCTATAATTAAGCAACACAGATTGGCTTCACAATTGCCTTTTCAGATTTCCAGAATGATTCATTTCAATTAACTTGCCTCTCATTCATCATGATCTTTCACTCTTTTATCCTTGTTGGACTAAACTCTTCTTTAAACTCTTCAGCACAGCGTAGGCATGATTGACAGACAGGTTCACAATAAGCTGCCGTTTATTGTGAGGCTCATTCAGATCCTAATGCTCGCAGGCCCCCGGCTACGATACGACAAGGCCATTCTGAAAGGATGATTATGTAAACATTATAAAACGGTGAGATGAAGAGATGCGTCATTCCATTTACATGCCGCCACTGACTTCTGAATACTGGCACAGTGATTGTGCTGGTCATTTGGGTTTTCGGTGATTGAAGGATGAAACACTGGAGGTGTGATAGTGGGAGTGATTAAGTGATGAGAAGAGACTCGTTTTAGCTTTAATAAACACTGATTGATTATGACCCTCACACTCTAATCAGACTCATTAGAGCACTGGGAGTGACATTCAAAATTCCCCTTTGAACATGAAATGACATTTGCACATTCGACACATAAAGTGACATAATTTGGGCAGTGGCGCTCCTGACTCGCCTTGCCCTTGGCAAGATCAGGCATAAGGTGTCTCACCGGAAAAATAAACAAAAAACAACTACAAATTCCCTATTGCATGCTTTAAAATAATAATAATAATAATAATAACTAATAATAATAATACAATGTTAATAAAATGTGTTGGTGAATCGTGCACACTAAGACCAGGAACATTTATTACAGTACAAAAATAAAAATGCTCATTGTTTTTAAAATAAGCTGTTTTCCCAAAAGAGCCTTAACTTAATACTTTAGTTTTCTGCTTTTGTAGAAACAAATAAAAAAAAAAAAGCTAAAACAGTAAAACAACAACAACAACAAAAATATATATATATATAAAAAAACCACTTTGAAAATAATTAAAACCGAGGTGGTGTGTGTTTGGTTTGGGTGCGTTTTAATCTGTCTTCTGACTTTTCTTGAGGACGTGCCAAGAAAAAAGAGTGTTTTATGAAACCCAAAAAATTATTATTGTAAACCTTGTTAAACACTACTCGTGGAAGACATGGGCCTGGAGGGCCCTCCCGGAGAGCAGGCCGTATTTGGAGTACCTGGCCTGGATGCTCTGGAACGGCTGCCTTTTTCCCTCAGCCAGCAAGCCTGAAGCACCCACCGAGGTCATTACAGAGCCGGAGAACATCAAAGCACCGGAGTTGACTCAAGCGGGTCAGTCCACCGCAGAGCAAGTAGCGGACCTGGACCTTATAGACCTGTGGTCCACGGATCCTTTTCCCACCCAAGTTCCCACCCTCAAACCTTCATCTTCTTCGCTGGTCTCGTCCGGATATTTGGATGCTCCGGTTTCATCCGGAGATCTTCTGCCTGTATCCCTGCCTGACTTCCTGATCCCGTCTCCATCACTGGTCACGACCAGCCCCCTGGATCCATTGTTACCACCAGTGTCTTCAAGCTCCTCGGCTCTGTCCCCGCCGGTCACTCTGTGCGGCTCATCTTCTTCGCTTCGGGCTTCACCTCCACCAGCTCGGCTTGAGGCCGAGTCCCCACCTCCACTTCGGGCCTCCAGGCCCATGTCTCCATCTCGACCTGTCAGCCCGTCACCATCGCCTCGGCTCGCTGCTCCCTCATCGCCTCCTCGGCCCGTCTGCTCGGAGACTCCGCTGGGCTCCCTCGTCACTCCAGGTCGGCCTCCAGTGGTCGACGTCCAGCTTCCACCACAGACTTCTGGGGTTTCAGCTACGCCTGCACCCTGCACCCCTACGGCGTCATCGGGCTCCACCCTCCCTACGACCTCCCCATCATCCTCGCTCACTCGAGCATCGCCCCAGTCACCCGAGTCATCGTCGCCGCCTTGGTCCCATGAGCCAGCAGCTCAGCGCCAGCCTTCCAGGCCTGCGATGTCACCCAGGTCCGTCAGCCGCGATGTTCTGCCGGTTCCTCCACTCACCATGGTTCCACCTCCGCTGATTGGTCCCAGGGTTCCGTCCGCCCCTGCAGTCAGGACTCCACCCTGGCTCCTCCCACTGTCGACACCACCATGGTGCTTGTGGCCAACTCCTCCAGGCTCCTGTCCGTCACCAGCTCCACGCCCTCCACTGAAGCCTCCGCCTTCTTCCCTCATCATGTACTGTTTATGTCACGGCGCGAGGACGCACCTTTCCGAGGGGGGCGTTATGTCACTTGTATGTTCTGTTTAGTTCACCTTCTGTCTTGTCTGTATTAGTTCTCATTAATCACCATGGTTTCTATTAGTTAACACTCAGGGGTCGGCTGGTCGCGCCGGCGATACCACCGTGCTTTTTTCTTATCAGTATGAAAGAGACTCAAAAAAATCCGTCACTGTTGCACATACAATTAAGAGTTATACACCATTTTAATCTGTGAAATATCTTCTTTTATTTGTGTACACTCAGAGTAAAAACAAAATGTTGTGCTTTTTGTAAAATAAAGAAAACTAACATGATGCGTGATCTGTCGTCTCCCTCTGAACGAAGTCCAATTTGATAGTTCTCAGAAAATGAACTGTAACTTAGTAAATACTAATCACAAAAAAATTAGACTTATGTCTAAAGAAACGTTGAAATGTCAGGTTTTAAATCGTGTAAGTCAAATCAAAAACAAAAAATTCTCTGTTTATGTAATCTGAATGAAAAGAGACACATGTCAGACGCCCGTGATTCAGCTCATTATCCGCTAATGCGGCCACGCCCACGAAGCGAGCGATATTCAGACGCAAATTCTGAGGCAATACATGTATACATCGTCGCAATCGTGTATTTATTATCTTGAAAAGGGTTTATCTGCATGTTATAGCGATCTCTGGAAGCCTCTGTTAGTTCCTGGAATGTCACATGATATGCCTCTTCTTTTACTGAGATATTTGTGGACTAAAGGTGCACAGAGCGCCATTATTTGGTTAGAGACTTAAGACTTCTTTTAAAAAAATGTGTCCAATCTTTTGACTGGTACTGTAATTTAACATAGGCCTATACAAAATTTTCTTCACATGATGTGCAATAATATGTGCATGCATGAGATCACAAAAATCATGTTTATTTTTGTCAAGAGTGGACATTAATTCTCTTATCAGCATGATCACAGAGGGTTTTTTCACAGCCTACCTGACTGAAAGAGCTCAATATGCGGCTCATTATGCGAATCTTTTGTCTTCTCAGGTGTGAATCACGGCATTATTCATGAAGATTCACGCCTCCATGCATACTGTGTTTCTTGACAAAAAATGTCTTCGAAAATTTAAATCTCTCTATTGTTTTATATGAACGAGTAGGCAGGATAATTTTTACATCATTTTGAAGCAAAAACTCTAGTCTACAACCTCCAATACCCAGAAGGGTATTGGTATTTTTTTTTTTTTGGCCTTATTTCAGTGACTTAAGTTTTTTGTTTTTTCAATAACCACACATAAACGTTATTCCTTCAAAAACACAAACATGTACATACATGTTCCTCACATATTATTGTAGCCTAGTTCGTGCTGAATACAGTGTAATGACACTTTGTCATTAATATGTTTATGAACAACTGAAAAAAGCACAAATGTCAGGGCATGTCAAAACTTCTCCAGGGCCCCAAAAATCCTCAGACCCCAGAGGGTTAAGTCTTGTCAGCTGTTCCCATTTAGTATTCATTATATGTGTATTTAAGTTCCTGCCTATTCTCTGTTCATCGTCAGTCATTGTTGGTGTAACTAGTAATGTTGTTTCTGTAACCTGTTTCCTATGTGTATCAGTAAACGCTATTGATATCGTATCCTGTGTTCATCACCTTCCTTCATCGGTTAATGCGTTACAGTCACGTTGTTTAGGGTTTTGTTTTATGTTTATATTTTCATGTCTTTTATTTTGTAATTTTCATAGTCATGCCCTGTGTTCCATTCAGAAGGGCTCATCCCTATGCCCTAATCCCTTCAAAGAGTTTACCCTCCGGAGTGAAAGCTTCGAAGGGATGAAGGGTGTAGAGGTCAAAAAAAATTTTGGAACGCACTTCTGTGCCATCTTAACGAGACAAGCAAGGAGGCACCTTCGCCCCCCAAAAAACATGCTCTAAACGATGAGTAGATTGTGCAAGCTGCACCTTTTGTTTAACGTTAGTTTATTTATTTATTTTTGGTTTATCGCACCAAGGCCTTTTACGTTAAATATAATGCATATTGTTTCTATGTATTTGAAACATTTGAATGGACTGATAAAGGTAGCTGTAAAGTATTTTTGTTGAAGTACAATGTAGTTTTGACCATAATAATGTACCAAATCTAACTTGTATAAATATTACAGTAGTATAGAAAAATACTATACATACATTTATAGGTAAAATCGAACTCCGAGCCTCCTGTACCCATTCTGTGACGCCAAACAACTTCCCTGTGCAAAGGATCTTGGGGGCCCGAAGTGTCCATCAGTTGTACCCTTCGAAATCCTTCATTCTGAAGGGCCCTTTGAAGTGGCCAGTTTTGAGCACTTCAGTTTGGAACGACCCTTCAATATGGCGGCCAATCGGTCTGTGACGGCTTCATATGCTTTTAAAATCACTTTTGCGGTACTTTGACGTCACTGATCGTGCAGCGCTGCTTCAAGTCGAACAAGCCTCATGTGTCTTGTTCTGATTGGTCATTGTTCATTGCTTTCAGGTGTGTCTTGTAAAGTCATTAGTCTCTGTATATAAATAGACCTCATGTTTCCATTGTCTCTTGTCTAGTATTGTTTGTGTCATTCTACTGTTGGTAAGTTCATGTATTTCAGTCAAGTCAAGTCTTTGTCTTGTTCACTTTGGATTAGTCCCTTGCAAAGCATGCTGGTAACTAAAGATCCACTGCCCACGGCTGTGTTTCCCAAAAGCATTGTGAGCTAAGGTGATCGTAGAGACCATTGGTGGCAAAGGCTCTACGATCTGCTTACGATGCTTTTGGGAAACGCAGCCCTGGGCAGTGGATCTTTATCTCACGACCAATTCGTACGTATTTTATGAGGTGGCTAATTCATACAATTTTTTTGTCTAAACCCCAGTGATGGGTAGGTTTAGGGGCGGGGTTAGGGGTAGGTAATTCGTACGAATTCATACGAATTTGGCAACTCATATAATAAGTACGATTTAGCAAAAAACGTACAAATTCGTACAACCTCACTCGTAAACCACCTCGTAAAATACGTACGAATTGCCGTGAGATCAGGATGGGTGTGCATGTGTCGAATGTGTCCATCCTGAGCTTTATTGGAAATTGTATGTTGGGTCAATGTAACTCAAATAAGTTAAAACAGCGTTCCCTTGTTTTATGTTACATAAACCTGATTGAAGTAGGATACAACAACAAAATTAGAATTTATATATAGAATCAGGTAAAAATACCTTTTTAAAGCAACAACTGCACGTTCACATTTTACAGTGTATATAGTAGGTGAAAAACACTGTGACAAAAAAAAAAAAGTATGTCAGAAGTGTGCATATGATGGACACTTTACTATCCCATGAGGCCATGGGAGAGGATTTTTGAATGGTAGTGACGTGACATGACGCTGGTAGGTCATGTGATAAGGACAACATGGCGGTATGTGATTTTCGGGGTTTGAGTGATTAATAATCAGTATCTAACCTGATGAAAAGATATTAGATATAAGAAAGGATTTTAACTGTGACAAGATGATTGACAGCAGTTTAAACAGTAACATGATGCACGTAACTAAGCAACAGAACAGTCTGTTAAAGATGCAATTATAACAAAGTAGTATGTCCCAAAACTTGCCTTCACATAAATACTACATACTTTTAGGGCATAGTACAGAAGTAAGCAAATTGGGATGCAGCAAGGGATTTACTGAGAAAAAACCCAGCAGTATTTGGCTGTTAATGTGATCTCACATAATGCGAGCTGCTCCATGTAAAATATAACAACTTTTATTAGGCTACAGATATGACTAGAGTGTATATTTTAAACATATTTCAAAAGTACTATTAATTTCTTGTGTCTTATTTTTTTTTAATGAGGAAAGAATGACTGAGTGCACCATTTCCAAGTTTGTTACAGCATAAGCTCCACTAGTTGCTATTAGCACGGTTACTATGGCTGTATAAATGCAACAACAGCTCAGCATGTAAACATAATCTATTCTCAATTTCAGCACTCACTAGTACCGAACTCCAAAGTGCTACTGGAACCAATATCAGCTCTAGAGTTGTTTGGGGGCTTCATTAAACAGGTTTCCATGAGCGTACAGATGCACACGAGCCTGAGATTAGTACAAACACGCTCTCTGGAGTGATCACAATTCACACAATATCTGGCAATTTGATAAGACTTGCCTAAATGCATATACCAATGGTAAAGTTTGGTGGAGGAGGTGGTGCAGAATAGGCCCCTTCGTTCCAATGCAGGAAATATTATCTAAAATCAACACCATGCAAATGATACTGGAGATGCTTTTGGGGGAAGCTATTTCAGGATTATAATGTCCCAATGCACAAAGTGTAGTCCAGAAATGCTTATAGACATGTTTTAGGCCCCTCCAGCGTAAGCTTGGCACTTTTGTAAATTCTAATGTTGTAACAGCACAGCAGCTCATTAAAAATATGAATAATGTTATTAAAATATTACAAAAAACACATTCATTTACTGTATGACTGAAATCAGGCCAAAACAAGGATTTACCAAGAAAAAAAAAAACAGCAGTATTTGGCTGGTCAAACAAGTCAAGGCTGGTCAACTTTTATTAGGCTACAGATATGGCTGGAGTCTATATTTTAAAATTCAAAAAGCACTATTAATTTCATGTGGCTATTTTTTTTTTTTTTTCTAATGAGTAAACAGTGACTGAGTACACTATTTCCAATGCACAAAAATGCATATTTGAATCCTCAAGATTTCTGTACACTACTATGGGATGGAGGAGGCAAACTGCCATTGTTGTTAAATGGGTCTATTATATATGCAGGGCTGCCGGAGCAACGGGGGCAAGATGGCTTTTGACCTGGCACTTTTCAAACTACTGAGGTGCCTCAGCACATGCGGTAAAGTGTTGAACTATGCTTTGCCGCTCACTGCTGCTTAATTGTGTCACAATTGTGTAACCACTTAAAGGGGACCTATAATTCCCCTTTCACAAGATATAATATAAGTCTCTGGTGTCCCCAGAATGTGTCTGTGACGTTTCAGCTCAAAATAACCCACGGATTATTTATTATAGATTGTCAAATTTGACCAGTGGCGTAGCAAGTCAGCCCCGGGCCCATATGCAAAAAAAAAAATTTACGGGCCCAGTTATGAGTTAATTATTCTGTCACAGACTTTTTTAATGCAGGTTTTATTCCTAATAAATTTACTAGAAGTTTCTTCTCTAAATATGTTTCCATCACATTTTATGTGCATTTTATTTCGTTGAATAAAGAGTATCCACCCCAGCGAGTACGAGTTACATTTATTCACATCTTGTGCAGTATCTTAAAATGTGCAGACGTAGTCGTTTTTTCAGAAAACCAATATGACACATTTAAAATTCTGTAATACTTACATTACTGCATGCATAAGTTTCAGAAACCCACTTTAAAAATGACAGAAAAGCGAATACCGGTCAAATACAATACATCGCTAAGACATGGCATGGACCATGGACCATTTCATTTGATATTCAACAGTGCTTTGCATCTGCCTGCATTGACACCGTTTTCTTTAAGAGCTGCTGTGCAGTCAAAATTATATACCAGTTATTACTGTAAAGCTGCTTTGACACAATCTGCATTGTAAAAAGCGCTATATAAATAAAGGTGACTTGACTTGACCATTTTATGGTCCATTTATTCAGATTCTTAATGATTTTCAGTACATTTAACATAGGCTATAGCAAGTTATTGACAACATTATTTCTATTATATTTCATTTTTCTGAACATATGTGCACGGGTTCTGTCTCGCGCACAGACGTGCAAGCCTTTGAAAGTATGTGGCTGCAGAAAGACGCGTTCGGCATGTGCACTGCGCACTATCTAGTGGACCTTTGTTTTCAAGCACTCAATTCACTCTTGCATGGGCTGTTGTACAGTACACACACTGTCCGGGCCATCACAAAAATTGAGCTGCACGCGGATGGGGAGTGCGGATGTCCGCGAACCCTCCTGATGACGAAAATTTTGCGATGCAGACAGTGCGCGGACGCCCAAAGTATACTTTGGGGTTAAGCCCGTAATAGGGGGCCCCCAATCCGCCCGGGCCCATATGCATGTGCATACCTTGCATGCCCAGACACTACGCCACTGAATTTGACCCTATTTGAGTGTGAGCAAAAACACACCGTTTTTTTGTGTGTGTCCCTTTAAATGCAAATGAGCTGCTGCTCCCTGCCCACTTTCCAAAAAAGGGTGGAGCTTTAATCCTTAAATGCATGAATGTTTTGCCAATCATTCTTACATATTCGGGTCTTTAGCAACCCGGATCTATATCTAACACGGATGGATCACCACCTGTCGTGATAATATAAAACTCCCCTAATATTAGAATAACCATTACAGAAGAATAAAATAAAGCATATTTTGTTACCTTTTGGAGCTTGGAAGGGCTCATTTTGAGCAGATGTTTTATGCCATCATCACTGTCCTCGTCAGAGCTCATTTCTCAGTACATTCAGCAAATGATAGTTCAGTCAGGACCACTTATGTCAAAAAATTACCAGAGACAAACTTTTTGTCAATTTTTTATTGGCATATTTTGCTGAAGTTACATTTGGCGGTATGGCTCTGGTCTAAATTCCCCGTCCTTTTCATGAGCTCCATGAAAGCTAAGACCTGGAACAGCAGCAGCTTCTGGGGACAACCTCCCATTTTTTAACTGGAAGAGCAGCACAAAATCCCCCTATTGAGAACAGAGCATGCATCAATGACAACAGAATGACACTGATTAAGTTAAATACAAGTTTAAGGAGGAGCTGGGGGAGGAGGTGGGTTGCAAGCAGCATGCAGTGGAAGAAGCCAAGCAGGCAGAGACGGAAGCTGCGTTTAAGTAATGCGCCTTATTTGAGAGTTGCCAACTGAGTCCATAGAAATCAGATCAGCTGATATGAGTGGGGTTGGAATTTGCGAATCAGCTGATAACGGAGCTTGACTATGAGGCCTGCCTGAACTAACACAGAATGCTTGATTTTGAGAATATGTTTGAGATCGCGAATATGAGCCCATTCGCGATCTCAAACATATTCTCAAAACTATTATTTTTAACATCTTCAAAATCAATATTTTGATCGCTGACAGCTTCACCAGATCCATCATCAAGTGACACTGACACTCATATTTGATTGCATTCAGTACTTGCTCTGCAGTAAATCGCTGAGCCATTCCATGTTTTGCCTATTCTTTCGTTTTCTGTCTGAATGAAACGTCACTTCATGATTGTGTATCAGACATTGCCACCTTGTGGAATAAAGGTGAATTGCGCTTATTCCATCATCAAAGATTCAATTATTGTTGTGCAGAAAAAAAATATACGTACACTGATACACACCTCGGGTCGTTAGCAACCCTATACAATTTTTACAAAAAATGAATAGGAAAATAGGCATTCTTTTATAATTTTATGATTTTTTTCTTGTTATATTCTTTATAATTAATTGATTGAGGAATACTAATAAGGTTGATGTCTAACTTTGAAAAATGAATGAGGAGGAGGGTAGTGAATGACGTCCCGGGTCGATAAAGACCCGAGGTATGCATTTAAGGGTTAACAGCTCGCGCTTCGGTTGCTCAACAACAACAAAGCTGGAGAATCTCACGCAGCCAAAATGGCGATTGTAAGTAACGGTGTTCAGCCTTACATTGTTCAAACCGGAGTCGGACACTGATGGAGAGACTCAGGAAGAAGTTACAACTTATGGAATGCATCTGGACGTTTCTGAATGGTTAGTGGATAAATTTATGTAGTTGCTGTGGAGTTGATTCAACTCATCGACTAGCATGTGCCGTCATGTTAATCTTTTGTGCAAATCCATTGTTTAAAATAACTTCTTTCTGTGTCCTGATGTGGCTTCTTCTCTTAGAATGAGAGAAAATATTATTTTATAGTAGCTATTCTATACTGTTATAGGCTATGTCAATTAGCATTGTGTTATACTTAACATTCTTATAAAAATACCTGAAATGGCTTGAAAAACACACATAAACCATACATTGTCGCAATCAAGTGTTTATATATACTTATATTATATATATATATATTATATATATTTATATTATATTCATGGTTCATCAGTCAAAACGTTTCTAACTTGATGCCTTTGGGGGATTTCTTGTAACCTCATAAAGTATTATTTCTATGAGTCTTGGACTTTCTCATGCGAGGGTGCCTCCGGCTACTAGTATGAATGAAACACACATTACATGATAGTTGGTAGTGCTCCATAATGCTCACATCGCCCCATTTTAGGTAAAAAAAAAACAAACAAAAAAACGAAAAAAGAACAGAAAAAAAAAGTGTTTCTTTATAAAGTTGAGGTAAACATATTTTAAACTCAACTTTATAAAGTTGAGGTGTTCAAATTTGAAAACCTTTGGACTAAAAGCCCTGAGGGACTTTGTTTTGTAAGTAGCTCTGATGAGAAGTGTACAGTTTTTTATTATTATAATTTCTTAGTGGATGCATAAGAGGCTAATTTACATGTGCTTGGATTTTGCATAAGAAATTATTGTCACTAAGATATTTATAACAAAACAGAGATCAAAAACATGGACATTTCTAATGATGTACAGCATGTCAAGATAAAAAAAAAACAAAAAAACAAAACTTAATACTGCAGTAAATAAAAAAATAAAATAAAAAAAAAACATAGGGGTAATTTGTAAATTAACACTAACAAAAAACTAATGCTTTAAAAGATATTCATTAACTCATGATACCTAATTTAAAATGTGATATGTGTTACATGAGCAAATGGTAATGTACACAACCTTGTTGTAAAGCGTTAGGAATCACAAAATAATAATCCCCACTATACACCCTAAAATCATAACATATTGCCCCACCACTTTTGAAGTTGTGGTGCTGTATGGGTCTATAGTGCCAACCTCCTAAGACGTGTCAAGGGGCCTCGTGGGGCCATGATCTAGCCCTGGGTGAGGCAGAACTTGACCGGCCTGCACTTGACCCTGTCCTTAACCTATCAAACATATTCAATAACTGCTTCATTAAATCCTGGTTACAAGTAAAATCTTTGAAGTACATGCTATAATTTCAGTGTAAGGATACTGTTCCCCCATGAAGTGGAAATATTAAACAACATCAGCAGAAAAGTTTCTTCCACCCTTCCTTCCTTGACTACTGTATTTAATTAAAAAACACATTAGCTTATGTTTACTGTTATGTGCTGTGGCAAAGAGACAGACCAAATGAGGACAGGAAAGCTCCCACGGGGAGTATCTGTATCTTTATCTGTTCATTATAAGCGCTATCTAAAAATATCTGAAAAGAGAGTGAAATACAGAGCTTAATAATAAGCAAAGGCGTCAAATATTTACAGAAAGAAAATAAAATGTCATTAGGTTATCTCTGTTCTATTCCTGAATAACATTGTATTCCAGAAAAATAGGAACTTTACAAGAAACATTGTGCCATTTGTGCCTGATTTTTTAACCACTAATTTGAAAATGAATTCAATCTACCCAAAAATTCAGTTTAGTTGTTATGAAATATGGAATTTTATTGGCTGAATCTTAAACTAACAGTTCTAATACTGTATGTGGTTATAGCCTTGGAAAGTCCAAACCCTGTCAAGGTAAGTTTGTAATTCATACACTTAGATATACACTACCTATCACAGCAAGATAGCAGCAAGGACGAGTTTTAGCACGATCTACTTGCAGCAAAACAATAACTTGAATCAACAAACACTCACAGAACAACACGCAGGAACAGAACAAAAATGTCAAAAAACAGTCTGAACTAGCAAAATCACATTATTCACAGCCAATAAACTTTGCAAAAAAATGTCTTTTATACATCACAGTTGGGTTGAAATAAGGATCTAAATGCAGCAGTTTTACGTTTATTTTACAATGAACTAGGATACAAAAACGGAACACCCAAACATAATGTGATGCGGACTGACAAAGAACACAGAGTTTAAATAGACTGACAAACCAATCAATGAAATTGACAACAGGTGTAACTGATGATCAACTAATGAAAAAACATGGAAACCAACTGAAAGTCACAGAATCAGGGGCTGTTTACACGACACCGTTTTCAACTAAAAACGGAAAACATTTTATGCGTTTTGGCCGATCATTTACACGACACCGGCGTTTTGGTGGCCTGAAAACGCAAACTTTTGAAAACGGGTTTCAAAGTGCAAGTTTTTTAACACAGTCTCTGTGTAAACAACAAAAACGTGAACCTGTGAAAACGATTATGTCATGCACATGCCTATTACATGTTCAGTCTATAGTGTTTCACCGCCATCTAATGGCTTGCCAGCAGAATACAGCATTTTTAGTCGTTTTCACGGATTCGTATGAATGGGGATCATTTGATCATGGTGTCATCTGTACGTGGAAAACTCAAAGGAAAAAAGCATATCGTCGTCATGTAAACGTAACCTAAATAATGTCACTATGTTTAGTAACCTGTTAATTTCATTAACAAGTCATGGAGACACCAATAAGACACAATTGGCACAGTTTACTGAGAATGAGCCCAAACCACCATGACCTTATAAATTACTTGAAATTTCAAAAAAAAAAAAAAAAAAAAAAAAAAATTAGAAAAAGCAAGACTGAAAATCATGGAACAATAATGCCATACTACATAATAACTGAGCATTAAGAAGTTAATGAACAACAGATGGTGGTATGTGAGTACATGGCAGAGAGGGAAAAAAGACAAAATGTTTACAAATATGTTATTTTTTATTAATAAAACACTGCATTTAAAAGTCCTTAAACTAAATTCAAAACAAGCAAATTGATGTGACTAAGTAGGTCATAATGCCATTATAAGCTACGGTCACATGCAATCCAATGAAAGTAAATTAAAGGTAAATACAAAACATCATGTGAACGTGTGTTCTCTTGTTAGTGGTCAAAATATTGAGGGGGGAAAAAAGCACATGAGGCCCTTTTGTTCTGTACAAATTTAAATTCAGTTTGTCCTTTCAGGGTGAGCACTTCTACAGATGAATGCATCTTATTAATGTTTAATGAGCAATCACTTGTACCACTTTTAATGGTATCAAACAGATACAGTTCATCACATTGCTAATTAAAGGGTGAATTCTTCAGTAGTGAATAATAGAGGAATAAATACTGTACTGTACTGTAAAAATATATTCTTTCTGGTAATGTGATTCATGGGATAACATCTAAATTAACTGGTTTTATTCAAGTCAAATAATAGAATGGAAGCACAATAATTCTGACTAAAATATACATTTTGCTAAAATTTTGCACTTCAAATCTCTTCCCCCATTTACAACAGCAACATGAACTGCAGTACAAAGAGTGCAAAACAATATAGCCCACAATAAGCAGCAATAACTTTGAAAAACAACCCTATGTACGCAACCCTTAACATTCAGCATTTTATCAAGAGAGAACCTTCTTGGTGAGTTGAAGGGCCTTTAATTGATTATACTAATTGACTATAATTATCTGTAAATGCCTCCCTGAATAGGTATTAGGAAAAGGAGACTTGAAAGCACTTGAATCAGCAAATTCTCCAGCACAGGTGATTAAATAACCATTCTAATATAAACCAGAACTGTTTTGAGCCAGAAATTCTAGAAGCAGAATAAAATGCACAATTTCCCAAGCATAACATTTACAGTGAGATTGCATTTTAAGAAAAATTACACGATATACCAATTTAAATGGTAAAATACTTCCTTCTATTCCATCTCAATGTGACTGTACTGAGAATATAAGCAAGCTAGGAAGGTTGATGTCCCCAAAACGACAGTGTTTTGAATCATGGACAATATAAAAGTTTGGTTACACTTTATTTTACAGTGCTGTAGTTATATTGTAATTACTCAAATAAGTTGTACTATTGATTAACTACATGTAGAGTTACAGGTAGGGTTAGGGTTTGGTTTAGGGTTAGTTACTTGTAATTATGCATAATTTACTGTTATTACTTTAGTAAGTACATGTAAAATGTGTAAAATAAAGTGTTACCAAAAGTTTTTAATACATGGCCAACAAACATGGTCAAAGTCATCATATTATATGTACAAAAACTTGCTCCACTCCACTGTCAATCCCACAATCCCCAGTGTGAGCCTGCCGCTCAGCTTCAATAGAGAATGAATTCAATATGCCTGCTCATGTCTGCTCACTTCGCACCAGTGGACATGGACTGCTACCATTGCTCAAACTTAGGGTTAGGTATTTTTTCAAAATAGTAGCCCAACCATCCACATCGTAACATGCGAACAACCACTCAGAATAACTTAGCAACTGCACAGCAACACCCTGGCAACTAGCCACAAAACAAATAAGTTCAGCACCAGTGGCATTTTCTTTACAAAATCTAAAAATGCAGTTATTTTTGTAATTGCATTTGGTGTCTCTACACTTCATCTTAAACAACCTGAACTAGGCAGAAGAAACGCTGATATCTAATGTTTATCCTTGTGGGATATAATGCAACTCTATGTGTAATTACTGCATCTCTTTCCTCTTGGGTGCTTTTAAAATAACTTCATTTGCTATGCTTTCTTCTTTAACCACCACATTTCTCTTGAGAATAATACACAACAACAAGAAAGAGGTTTTTTTTTATAAAACAAACAAACAAAACAAGATCACAGCACGGACAGCAGAAGATCAATGAAGAAATCAACTTCAGGGTTAAAGGTATTGCTGGATATGGAAGCTTGTTTCCACCACAGAATAAAAAATAAAAAAGGTAATTGTGACTTTTTATCACACAATTCTGTCTTTTTTCTCGCAACTGTGAGTTTACAACTCACAATTTGGACTTTAGAACTCGCAATTGTGACTTTTCTGAGAAAAAAAGTCAGAATTGTGAGAGAAAAAAGTCTCAATTACCTTTTTTAAAGGGTTAGTTCACCCAAAAATGAAAATTATCCCATAATTTACTCACCCTCAAGTCATCCTAGGTGTAGGTGTGACTTTCTTCTTTCAGCCAAACATAATCGGAGTTAAAAATAACCTGGCTCTTCCAAGCTTTATAATGGGAGTGAATGGTACCCTAGATTTTGAAGCCCAAAAAAGCGTATCCATCCATCATAAAAGTAATCCATACGGCTCCAGTGGGTTATATATATATGACGTAAGACGTATGACGAAGGCGTAGCGTAAGCTCAGGAGAGAACTGACGAAGGCGGAAAAGCACTGAGGATAGAGCAAAACAAAATGCCAGTCACAAATTAAAAGTCTACAACGAGAAGTTTTAAAGAAAAGTGTCGGAAAATTCCGACATAAGAGAAGAGGAGCTATGTTATACGTCATACGTTGGGTCATACGTCATGCGTCACCCTTCCGCCGGAACTTACCAGAAGCTAGTGATTACTGATTATAAAGTTATAAATATAGATATTTTTCTTACAAAAATAAATTGATTTGCTTCAGAAGGCCTTTATTAACCCTCTGGAGTTGTATGGATTACTTTTATGATGGATGGATGCACTTTTCGGGTTTATTGACTTAATAAATTTTTAAGCTTGGAAGAGCCAGGATATTTTAACTCCGATTGTGTTTGGCTGAAAAAAGAAAGTCATATACACCTAGGATGGCTTGAGGATGAGTAAATTATAGGATAATTTTCATTTTTGGGCGAACTATCCCTTTAATTGCGAGTTAATGTCTCACAATTCTGAGAAAAAAAGTCAGAACTGTGAGACATAAACTCACAATTGCGAGGAAGAAAGTGAGAATTGTGAGATATAAACTTGCAATTGTGAGGGAAAAAAGTCAGAATTTCGTGTATATCCTCGGACTTTAAGTCACTACATTATGACTTATTAAAAAGTCATTACATAATAACATCTCTACATTTTATCTACAAAAGATAAAATGTAATTATTTTATTTATTATTTTTTTTCCCCATGGCAGAAACAAGATTCCATAGCTGGACAACAGTCTGAATTAAAACAAAAACTAAAAAAAAACACACCTCATTAAACTAAATAATCAGCCATTAATGCTTGAAACACAACTGAGAGTTTTTAGTCAACTGCACATTGTATGCAGGTGTTCATAAAATGCATTTTGATGTTGAAATCTCTCCCAGTAGTCCAGTAATCTCAGTGGGCAGTAGAGCAGCTCTAGGGTAATGAGGCAGCCTGAGCAGGATGGCTGGTTTTGGTCCCAGGTGAGACAAACGCTTAACCACTGAACATGCTTTTCAGTGTATAAAACTACAGCTTACATGCTTCAGTACTCTTCAAACACTGTAGAAAATTGCTCTCAGAAGAGGGAAAGCATTATGGGTATACATGATATTATCTGAGTGAACAGTTATATATTAAAATACTGCTGTGCTGACTTTGACATTCAAAAAAAAAAAAAAGTATTTTTTTTGTTTGCACTCCTACCAATTTTTACGTGATACTTAAATTAGTATTTAAATGCTTTATATGTTACTACTGATAATTAGATCATTAGTAGATAAATAAAATACTAATATATAGTCTACGTATGTATATTTATAGAGAATAGAAATTGCATGCTTATAACATTTTCTCTGTTCATACTCTGTTCACAAAAAGAAAAAAGTAACACTTTATTTCGATGGTGCACTTTAGACATTCTACTAATGATAAGTAACTTTGCAACTACATGTCACTGGTCATTAATGAATTAGTAGAGTATTAGTAGACTGTCTGGTTAATATCTGCAAACACTTTGGGGCCCTATTTTAACGATCTAAGTGCATGGGCTGAAGCGCACGGCGCAAATGCACTTAGGGTGTGTCCGAATCCACTTTTGCTAGTTTAATGGCGCACCCGGCGCATGGTCTAAAAGGGTTGTCCCTATTCTCTTAATGAGCAGGGTGTGTTTTGGGCATAACGTGCAATAAACCAATCAGAGTCTCATCTCCCATTCGCTTTAAAAGCCAGTTGCGCTTGCGCCATGGCGGATTCGCTATTTACATGGCAGAATTTGCAAGCTTGTGCGTGAGGTTAAAGCAGAGTGTACACGCGTTGTGCACCCGCCTATAGGCACATATTACTAACGCGCTCTTTAAATAAAAAATAAAAAAATGCCTTTAAACCAGGTTTCAGTTGGTCAATGATGCAGTCTATTTCAGTTGCCTCAAAATAGCAACACGCCAACAATGCACCTGAACACACCTTGATTTCAGACCAGCACGCCCATGGGCGAACAAATGGGTGCAAATGCATTTGCTATTTAAACAACGTGGCACAGGACGTGAAAATGATAACTGTGTCAGGCTGAAACTAGTAAAAAACACTTGCATCACGCCTGGCGCCGCATTGTGCCGGGTGTATGATAGGGTCTTTTATTCTGATGGTCCCCCAACAGACATTCTACTGATTTTAAGTAGCTACATGTCAACTTATAATATTAACCCGAACCCTAACACCTAACCCTAACCTAACAGTCTACTAATACTAGGGTGACCACCATCAAACAAACCAAATGTGGGACGGTTACTAAGTTTGTGTGGGACAATGTGGGACATGTTACCAACACTAAAACACAACCTGAAGCTGTATCTAACTTAATAAAAACATTTGTATTCTGCCTTTTAGCTGATAAAAATACTTTGTTCTTTAGTCCCTTCCAGAAAACACCATTACATCACAATGTAACATAATTTTACATGTCATTTAAATTCAACATCACTGAGCCCAAAGACAGCAGGCATCATGCAGATAACTATTTTGAAACAGATCAACTCCGCTCCACATTTTGATTGACAGCCGTCACAACCTACTAGTGACCGTGTTTACTCCTTTCTTTTCAACCATTGGATAGGATTTAAAAAACAGCTGTTGTATTTGTGTAAGGCGGGATGTTACGTCTGTCGAAGCGCTGTATTCTTTTTGCGCTGTACGCAGCAAAAAGAATAAATAAAATGCTTTCTTAAAAAGGCAAAAGAACGCATGCACGTTTTCGTAATATGATAATTAAAAACCAACAGACTGATGAAAATGCGGGACATTTTCTCAATTTGTGACGTGCGGGACAAGAGGTGAAAATGCTGTGCGGTACAACGCAAAGCGGAACGGGTGGTCACCCTAACTAATACTCTAATGAGAGTTAGTTGACATGTAGTTGCAAAGTTACTTATAGTTAGTAGAATGTCTAAAGTGGACTGTCGAAATTAAGTGTAACTGAAAAAGAGTTTAGGGTTTAGAAAATAACTTTACTTGCACTAAATACTGAATGTCAAATGAGTATTTCCTTTTGATATTTTTGTAAAATGTTGTGGCACTGTTAACAAAAACTGCAATAATTATTTTTGTCACTGAAAGTTTTTGACATGGCTAAAATTAAAGCATATATGTGATCTTTATCACAGAATAAATCCTTCAGACCATAGTCCTGATCACCCTGTCGGTGTATTTTTTTTTTTTTTTTTGTTCAGCAATTACCAGTAAGTTAACGGTCTTCTGCTGAAAATGAGAAAAAGAGAGAAGGCAAAAGGGCAAAAGAACAAAAGTATGATTTTTAGAAACCTGCAGAATAATCTGGCTTACAAAACATCCTTCTTTCAGATCACATACCCCCTGTCCACACATCACTGACAAAATACAAACTTGACGTGATAAAGATAAATTTTGTGGTTACCATTATGCAAAAGAGTGTTGCCTGTGTTTAGGCTGTGAGCGCTCATATACGCATGTTTAGGATAGAATTCCTGCTCTCAATTCAATGCAGTTATTTTTTGAGTGCATTTTGTGGAGCAAATAGTTCATTTAATAAGGTAAATTAAGTCAATAAATGTGTTCACTTTACGTAATAAACATAACATTATTAAGTAAACTGCACATATAAATATTATGTAACACTGACATTCAAATGATTTGTATTTACTCAAATAAATTTTGTCAGCTTTACTTGAATTTCTTTTGTTCATACAACTAAATTGTTATTTGTACAAATTACTCAATATAGTTGTGTGGAACCACTTGACACTTCTTTTTTAAGTAAATCCAACAATTCATTTTTCTGAGTGAATGTTTCACTGAATGCACCAGTCACAATCCAAAGGTTTTTTCTGAGTACATCTGAATGGCATAAACAACTGCACTCTGAATTGTCCACTTATCCTTGATCAACACAGCTGTAAGGTGGCCTTGGTTTACACAAGATTACTGCTTTTTATCTTGTGGTATTGATAAAAACCGAAATGCTCAAACTGCATAGTTGGCTTTTTGTTGGGAAGGCTTCTAGAAATGTGTGATATAATTTAATCTGTAAATTCCAAACTAAACAGTTTGAATCTGGCTCATGAAAGATCATATTCCCCCTCACATTTTCTCTTCTCTTTAACTCTTTTTTACTACACAATATACCATACACTGAAAAAAAGTTGCCAAAACCACTTGGTCTTGACGCCAAATGCATCAGTGACCTCGACTCCGGCCCTTCCAAGACAGTGGTCAATGCAGTGCCACTTCAGCGCACGTCAAATGTGAAGAAAATGACAAGCTCATACATAAAGCAAGCTTTATTTTAAACAAGTTGCCAACAGGGATTTCAGGGAGGGTTTTTCCCCGCATACATTATATAAAGCCTGTGCTTCTCTTGCACGCATATTAGTCTTTGAAATCTTTTTGTGTTACAATAGTACTTTAAGATTATGCCACTTTTTCACCACAGTACCTGTATGCATTTCTGCATTATAGTGATGGCACTTGCTGCCATTCAGTATATTCTCTTTTATTGGAAACACTAATATGAGAGACCAGAAACCTGGATAATTTTTTTCTGGATTATTTAATGTACACAAAAGGCCGCATACATGCATATAATATTTTTAAAAAATGGTTTTATTAAACATTTATCATTATTTTTTCATTATAAAATGCACTGTGCACAGAGTGGTGTATACAAAAATTTGCATTTTGCATTATACCATGGAAAGTTTTATTCATGAAGCCCCATTACTCCTACAAAAGGAACTAACCTTTTTCTTGTCATTGAGAGACAAAGAATGGTATTGTTACAACTCTTCTTGAATATTGGAAATTACATTTTTAAATGCCATTCCACTGTGAAAACTGCGTACCTTTTAGCCAAAAAAACCCCCTCTACTTTGCCTTTTAAGGTCAGCACAAAGTACAAGGAGGCATAATAAGACATGATGTACTACCGTAACTCAAAACTTCTCTAAGCAAACAGGTCCATCATAGCTCGATAAAATGCACTCTATTAAAGGTCTGAGTAAAATGGCTTTTTATCCAGATGTCATCGCTGAAATCATGATGGCTGAGAGAAAGAGAAGTGGCATAATTTACAGGCCATTTTGTGTTTGACATCGCTGTTATTCTTTCAGTCTACTGAAAGATTTTGTTCTTGACATGGGAAGTGGCATATCCATGGGTTTTGAAAACCCCTGAGGAAACACATAATAGAAATTCAATTAAGATGTTAAAGTCAAACAGTCTTCATTTACCACAACAGCTCTTGAACAAATTAACTCATGGCCTTGACATGTTCTTTTTTTCAAGCGGATCTCAATTTCAACATTTCTAAGGCACAATACTGGGTGTAATTACTTCGATGTGACATAACACATCAAAGGTTTCTGTTCATTATGAGTTTTAAAGTCATTTAGCTTTATGGGGTGACAATCTGCCTAAAGGAAGCTTTAGTGACTTTTGTAATACACATGATTGTGTGCACAATCCTAGCTGGGTTCAGTGATGAGCAATATATCGGTAATGTATTTGATTATTGGAGATGTGTTAATGTATCGTATCAGTTGATATTGGAAATATAATTATGCATACTCATTTTTGCCTATTTTTACATTTAACTCTTTCCCCGCCAGTTTTTTTTTTTTTCTTTTTTTTTTTTTTTTTTAAACTGCCAGCCAGCATTTTTGATCATTTTCACAAAACTTTTCAAAACAGATTTTTTTTGTTGTTGTTGTTGTGAATATCTGAACATAAGAAAGAACAGAGCCTCTGCTTTGAAAGAAAACAAAGCTTCATGCATTATTTTTATCAACACTTGAGTGCGGGTACGTTTCATAAGAAAAGCAACATTTTGAACACGTTTTTGTCAAAGTCTACGTCCAGATCAAATTCAGAACGATGATCAAAACATTGAACGAGTAGATTGAGTCCATCAACACCCCCAAAGCTTGTACAGTCCTATAACTTGTCCTGGGTCAACATTTCATTTTGTGACATTTGGCAGTTTTGATTTATATGCTGTTTAATGTTTTATGATTGTGTTAGCTTACATGTGCATAAGCAATGCTTATATTACTTGTTTCTGCATCTGCTTCACTTGTTTTTGGATCTGGAGATTATGTACTATTTCAGAAGATGCATAATAGCGCCCCCTACCGTAAAACAGAGAAACCATGAATTGCCGGAAAATTCCGTCAATGGCAGGGAAACGTTGTCATAAATGACAGAAAATTCCATCAATGCTGGGGAAAGTGTTAAATTACTTTCGCTGTCATCTAAAACTCACTTATACTCAAGTTCATCTTTAAAAACACAAATAATTTAATAATACGGTTACATGTAATCTTTGCAGATTTAAAAAAAGATTATCCATTTTTCATACTGTACTGTATAAACAATTCATTTTAAATTGTAGTGTTTTGTTTTTAATTTAGTCTACAGTTTTATTTCCTATTTATCAGAAAATAAAGCTTATCAGTATCATAATTTAATTTTATGTGCTGTATGCAATTTTTTGACTGTACTAAAGCATAAAAATACCATAATATGTTTGCACATATTTAGGAAACATGCTAAGTTCACATATTTCTCTGAAAAACAATGCTACAGCCAGTTATTTTACTTTGAAATATGCGTACTAGGGATGTACCGATACCAAGCTCATGTACTTGTACTCGTATTCGTAAAAATACCTCCGATACCAAAGACTGATACCTCATGTGATGTAACTAACAGAATTTTCTGTGCACAGAGACACCGGCGGCAGCAGCAGAAACAATGTCAGCGTCAGAGGTGTGGAAATACTTAAAAATTAATGATGACAACCCACACATTGCGAACTGCATGCTTTCAATCACAATTCGTTATCGATTAGTGAAGGCGGGATAAGCGGAATCGCGCTGAATGACACAGACCAGAAGCACTCTCTGTCTCGCACGCGCTCTCTCTCTTTCTTGTGCGCGATCCCAGTTCTCTCAGGCAGCGTGCGATCAGTTCTCCTTGCGCCTGAATGGTCAAATGTACACATAGTTGACAAAATGTCCACCGTGTGGAGTATCTCACGTAAATACAGTTGGTTATGGCTTAAATGGATGTAAACATTTGGGTGAAAACAGGATAAGTGTCAGTATCCATGGATTCGGTCTTAAAGAGACCGTAGCCTATATTTGTCATTAATATTAATAAAACAACAAAATGTTAAATGTATACATGGTAAATAAACCTACTGTATCTGAAAAACAAGTTTATTTAATTTTTATCTCTATAGTATTTGTTGTATTGTTTGTAATTTGTTTGTAAATTTCTTTTTATATAACAACAATTATATATATTGGTAATTATGCCCTTTGAAGGTTATTAGACACTGTGAAATTTTTGTTCTTTAAGTTTGTGACAAGCACATAAAAAATATTACTTTTATAATAATAATAATAATAATAATAATAGTAATAATAAAGAAGCTGTCCTACATTCATTAGTCTCACTGTGTTTTGTGCTTGGAAAACTACAACATCACCAAAAAAAAAAAGAGAGAGAGAAATTAATAAATGTATAGGCATCAGTATCGGTATCGGCGAGTACTAGAAAAAAGTATCGGTACTTGTACTCGGTCCTTAAAAAAGGGTATCGGTGCATCCCTAATGCGTACTATGTCGGAATGTCTGTTTTTGTTTTGGTCTGTGTGATTCTGTCCACTGCCGATTTACCCAATAGTATTCAACACCCTGCCAGTTGGTGGAAAACACAGCTTATTGCAGCCATGGAAGCCAGCGAACGAACTGGGTCAGAGATTGCAGATTCCACCTGACCTAAAAAGTCTCAGCATCCATCTAAAAATCTCTATGAACGGAAGCATATTAAAAATGCGGACAAATCAACTCATCATCTTATCAATCTGGCAACCCGTGTGAGCGTTGAGTCTGAGGAGGAGGGGGCGGGGGAAACAAATATTTTAAATTTGGACTGCAGTACCCATTTCAATGGCTAGCTGTCAATATTACATACTGAACCTTTTAATATAAATGCATCCCTAATCCATATAATCTAACTCTCTACAGTATTCCAGTTTAGTTTAAGAGCACTCTTTAAAAGCTCATTCATCATTGATCAATGAGTGTGCTGTTCCAGAATGCGCATACATCTCTCAGCCTAATAATGAAACCATCCACTTCTTTTTCTCACAGTTTAAAACACCAGTCTGAGTAATGTGTGGGCCTGCTGAACATCAAGCTCAAAGACCCGGATAATTCCAAGGTCATTTCAGCACTAACTACTACATGTTCTCACGCAAGACTAGACTGAGGTACAGAGGAGGAAGGCCAAAGATAGAGAGAGAACAAAATAGAGCAGCAAAAAAAAAAAAAAAAAAGAAAAAAAAAGGGTAGTTTACAGAAGAATACAGAGAGAAAACACAGTCCTTATTAATTTAGAGGTTTGTATTATCATTCTGTCCATCTAAGAGGGCCAAATGCCAGCTTAGTCAGAGTACTCTAGATTTAATGAGGAGAGTAATTTGACAGACTGTCATGACCCCATGTTTCCCCCACACCTGATCAAGCCCCATAGGCCTCTTTCATAATAGACACATTTCAACAGTGTTTCAACAAAAAAAAAAATTCAGGTAACTCAAACAACATTGTTTTTAAATGTCAATTGTGACTTGATTACAAGGACACCGTGTTGCCCTCCCTCCCTAAATGACGTAGGCTAAATAACACTGACAATGCTTAATTACAAACAGAAAAAGACACTGTGCTTAGATTAATTATGAATGAAAACTGCACAATCTGAGCATAGCTGTTATTTGTTGTAATTATTTTAGTGGAGCATTTCTCATAACAATGACATCAAATTCTGCAATTTGTCCAAACCATACACACAGCCTTGCTTGACCACTAAACTTCTGAATGAACTGCTTCAAAGGGTGAGTGAATGAAAAGCTACAGTACCAGAGTAGTGGATAAGGTTTGTAAGAAGGGAGGGAAGAGAGTGATAGCCTATTTAAAGGGTTAGTTCACTTAAAAATTAAATTTTTGTCATTAAGTACTCACCCTCATGTCGTCCCAAACCCGTAAGACCTTCGTTCATCTTCGGAACACAAATTAAGATATTTTTGATTAAATCCGAGGGTATCTGATCCACACATAGGCAGCAATGACATTGCACATTTTGAGGTCCAGAAATGTACTAAAGACATTGTTAAAACTGACAACGTGACTACAGTGGTTTAGCCTTAATATTATGAAGTGACGAAAATACTTTTTGTGCGCAAAAACAAAAATAACGATTTTATTCAACAAATTTGTCTGTCCCCTGTCATGCTGCTACGCTATTTTCGTTGCAGAGCTTCAGGGTTTACGTCCGAACGCGGGCTCAGTATTGGCTGGCTCCTGCGTCAGCATCACACGCAGGCGTCGTGCTGCTCACGTGACCAGAGCCGGCCAATACTGAGCCGCCCTTCAAACGTAAACACTGAAGCTCTGCAACGAAAATAGCGTAGCAAAATTGTTGAATAAAGTCGTTATTTTTGTTTTGTTTTTGAGCAAAAAAGTATTCTCGTCGCTTCATAATATTAAGGTTGAACCACTGTAGTCACGTTGCCGGTTTTAACGATGTCTTTAGTACCTTTCTGGACCTTAAAAGGTGCAATGTCGTTGCTGCCTATAGTCTTTCATCAAAAATATCTTAATTTGTGTTCTGAAGACAAACGAAGGTCTTACGGGTTTGGGACGAAATGAGGGTGAGTACCTAATGACAGAAATTTCATTTTTGGGTGAACTAACCCTTTAAGGGAGTTCGAATCCCACCAAGTAATTGAAATCCGACTCTTTTCCGCGAATCTTTCAAACAGTTCGTTTAAAAAACGATTATTTTTACATCATTCCGTAATTAATTCAAATATTGAACGAATTCCATTCGAAACTACACAAAGACAAAAGCCTATGCCAAACCAAGCAGTTTAAGTTTAAATAGGCCTACCAATTAAATATGAAAAAAAAAAAAAAAAAAAAAAAAAAAAACTTTCACAATGATCCATGAGATTTGCCACTGCTACATTACTTCCTTGAGATGACGTAATTAATGAAATAAGTTTTTGGCCACTCACTCCGGTACATTACTTAAAAAAGGTTTTACGTTATAATTAAATTGATTAAACCATATTGGTTTGGCGTGTGGTTTCATACAAGTACCGTCAGTCAAATGCTCGGTTCAACTCCATGCTCTTGATATCAGTTCACTCAATTCTAGGCGAGATTTGAAAATGATGACAGTGTCAGAAAGACATTCTCGTTTCAATGAGTGAATTTCAGATTTTTTGTGTGTTGTTTGTTTAATTGTTTGTTTGTTTTTTCATTTAATACCGCTCGGACCGATTCGAGGTTTCATGAACTAATTCAAATGATTCGTGAAAAAAGATTCGACACAAAAGAACGACTCGTTCTCGAATCGGACATCGCTAATCTCCAGCTGCAGCACAAATGGTGTCAGTGTGTTTCCGTGATGTCGCGCTCGTCACGGCGAGGTTCCAGTTCATGTCGCTCGTACACAATACCACACATCGAGTTAAACAGATGACAGTCATGTTCCATAGTCGAACGTTTAGATTTAAGTGAAATGTTATGAAATTCACTTTACGATTCAAAGTTGATCTCATTCAGTACCATAACCATATAAGGTGCAGATGAAAAAAACGCCAGAACCCATCTCTTTAACTTACCTCTGAGCAGCAATACAATGAAATGCAGAGTATGGAGACGCAACATGTTTGTTCTCGCCCTGTGAGAAACTTCCATCTTACTGGATATCACGGAAGGGCAGTGAAAGTGAAAAGGGATCCCTTTGCGCGCGAAGAGATGATCACAAAATTGCGCGATTAAGTTCCAGTATCGCTCTCGGAGGATATCCAGGCGCATTCATCATAATGTTCTTCAGTTCACACTGGGGGTCGGTTTACTTTACTTCAGGTCAAAAAGACTTGTGAGTCCAAACATCCCGTAACGTATTAGATTGGATTTATTGGCTCTGTCAAGATCCCGGAGGATGCCACTCTGTCTCTTCGTTGCGCGACAGATCCTTCACAAATATTGTGCTTTTCTCACATCCAAAGTATTTTCCCATGCGTCGCTGTATCCAGCTAATCAGTCTGCGATATTTTGGTTTTAAGTAGCAGCGAGTGAATTTAATTCCGTTCCTTGGCTACTTTTGTCTTTCTAGTAAAGTCTAACGGGTTGGGTGGCGTTTCTGTGGGATTTTTCCCCCTGATGCTCGACGCGTAAAGCAGGATCTGTGTTTCCTCCTCATCCGCTCTCGCATCCTCTAATGCGGAATCATCCTGCACATCCTAAAAGTTGCTCAAGCGCACGATTGCACCATTTGCGCTTCCCATATCCTCGGTCTCGCTCAGAATAACCTGCAGAGATGAAGAATATTACTTGGCAGGTTTCCTTCCTCAGGATATCGTTCTAGTGTTAGAAAAAAAAAAAAAAAAAAAGACGACACTCTTCTGATATTCATGAACGCGTATCAGAAAACACCCTCAGCAAATGTGTGCATAAATATAAGTGCATGTGGGTTTGAAGAGGTTTTTCTGCCCCAACCTCTCCTCTCCACTCCAGCGCAGATACTGGCAAGTCCAAACTGAGGTGCAGGGTTAAAGCATCACCTGAGGCACATCATCCACATCAAGGGCTCCCCACAGACTTCAGTGCAAATAAGCTTTACTTGAACATCATAGTAGCTATCATAACACATTTCAGATTCTTAACAGACTACTAAACTTAAAACTGCGTTCACAACAGCAGTCTTAAGAAATTTTCCCTCAGATTTTTTAGGGAAAAAAAGTTGGAGACACAAATGGAAAGAGTTCTAGATAGTTTGTGGTAGTCCTTGTTCCCAAATATGTTAGTAAGTAAACATTAATGTGGCATGGCAGAAGTTCATTTACACGGTTTTCATGATAATTATAAATATGGTCATTTATAAACAAATCTAATCACTGCAAAGCAACAGCAACCCCTTGTGGGCACAATGTGCCTGTACGTGTGTGGGTAAGGTTTTATCTACATTTAGGAAACCATTGCCCGTTTTCACAGACAAGGCTAAAGCCTTCTCTAGTTTCAGACTAAAATGCATGTTTGAACTGAATTAACTAAATGTGTCAGTGCAATTGTTTTTTCCTCAAGATGAACACCAGTATTTTTTTTTTTTTTTTTTTATCTAAGGCACATTTATAAAAGCTAATTAAATGTTCTAGTTTAACTAAGACCTACGCCTTAGTTAATCCAAGCCTTGTCTGTGAAATCAGGCCCATATGTCCAATGAAAAATAGTAAAACCTGAAATGACTTAAATGTGGAGACCAGCCAACAGACTGTGAGGAAAATGGCTTAATAAACCCAATAAATGTCTTCATGAAAACCTAAAATTGCAAAAATGTCTGTGCGAGGGTTAGATTTAGGAGTTATGGAATAGAAAATGTAATTCGCTCAGTATAAAAAAATAGAAGTCGGTGGAAAGTCCCCACCACGACAGAGAAACATAAGTGTGTGTACACAAAACAGTAAAAATGAGAAGGCAGACAAACCAACAGAGAGGGAAACAAAGACACAGTTGTGACAGATGATCTAAACAGATGACAGGCTTATAATGTATGTGTAATTTATTCTAGAGCAAGTTGCTTACATTTATCCCCTAATGTTTAAATTCTGAAACTAATTTTGCATTCTGGAAGTCATTGCTTTATTTTGTGTGCTACATTTGCTTTGTGTGCTGTTTACCAGGATTGATCAGTTTCATATGCAATGCATATAAGGTTTAGGTTCAGTAGGCCATTGTGGAATGTTTTTGTACAGTTTGCATTTCAAGACAGGTTTTTATCAGATTCATTGGGTTTGTTATAAAAAGCATCCATCAGGGCTGTCAGATAAAACTGCCGAATACTGAGTTAATGTTCAAGCATCAATCAATCAACTCCTACGCACATCTCAGTTTCAGTACTATGCGGTTAACAAGATTATTGGATATTACACCAAAATTTCTCTGTTTCTCTGTCTTTAAATCATAAGTATCAAGTAAATAGATGCATTTGCAATAACAGTTGTGTAACCATTCGATTCATTGAGAACACAAGAGGCAATACAACACATCTGAAATAGACACACTTAAGAGATGATTGCCTCAAAAAGGAAGAGAAAGAGAAACAATTGCATCTTCAATGAGCTAATCAACAGATTCCTGTCGAACACTCCTTTAGTTGCCACTCTGCCATTTGTCATAAACCTTCTTGGCAAAATAAAGCACACAGAAGTAGACCGACCTGACAAGATCCCACTTTTCTGCCATCATAGCATCATCACGTCCTTTGAGAACCCTTGAACGGAGGCTAAACGTGGGCTCACACACATTGAGATCAGATTGCATCTATACGCATGTCTATCTTATGCTTAATTAAGTTAGCGAGCATCGCGCTTGAATCCTAATGAGAATGCTCTACCACATTACCAAATGATAGAAAAGAAAGCTGGCAGTCGGCCAGATTAGAAAAGAGAGAAGAGAGAAAACGATTGAATACAAAATGCAATTATAATCAGCTGCTTCATCTACAATCAGGCTTTCATGTAAGTCTTTTGCGCCTCCATTTGTTGATGAGGGCCTTTGATGTCTCGCGACTCGCACAACAGATGAGAGGCGGGAAAAGGGGATTGCGGATCAACAGGTTGGGTTAAATGAACAGCAGTGTTATTTACTAAATAGCGTGCTGCTGGATCCCTCGGAACAGAAATGTTTTATGCTAAAGTTGCTTTGACTTCATTAGAGCTGAAATGAACAGGCATCTGAAGTGTGATTGCATTGCTCTCCTGAAAAGAAAAAAGAAAAAAAAAAACTAAGCTGCAGGTCTTGGGTGGTTTAAGTTGTTCTTTCAGCCTGGCCATCTGTAAAGTTCCCAAAACCCTTCTGAAACCAGCCAGCAGATCAGACTGACCAGGCTTGGAGACCAGCTAAGTCCATCAAACAAGCTGTTGTCACCTGGTTATTGAGATACGTTGTCTACAAAATCCAGAAAAATCAGAAAAAGTTGTGAGTTGTGAGTATTTGCAGCACGTTTCTGTATTTGGTTGTGTTGTGAGTATTTGCAGCACATTTCTTTGTATTTGGTTGCGTTGTGAGTATTGGTAGCAAGTTTCTTTATTTGGTTGAGTTGTGAGTATTTGCAGTATGTTTCTGTATTTGGTTGCGTTGTGAGTATTTGCAGCACGTTTCTGTATTTGGTTGTGTTTTGAGTATTTGCAGTATGTTTCTATATTTGGTTGCATTCTGAGTATTTGCAGTACGTTTCTGTATTTGGTTGCGTTGTGAGTATTTACAGCATGTTTCTGTATTTGGTTGCGTTTTGAGTATTTGCAGTATGTTTCTATATTTGGTTGCGTTCTGAGAATGTGCAGTACGTTTCTGTATTTGGTTGCGTTGTGAGTATTTGCAGCACGTTTCTGAATTTGATTGCATTGTGAGTGTTTGCAGCACGTTTCTATATTTGGTTGTGTTTTGAGTATTTGCAACATGTTTCTGTATTTGGTTGGTTTGTGAGTATGTGCAGCACGTTTCTGTATTTGGTTGCGTTGTAAGTATTTGCAGCACGTTTCTGTATTTGATTGCATTGTGAGTGTTTTGCAGCATGTTTCTATATTTGGTTGTGTTTTGAGTATTTGCAGCATGTTTCTGTATTTGGTTGGTTTGTGAGTATGTGCAGCACGTTTCTGTATTTGATTGCATTGTGAGTGTTTGCAGCACGTTTCTATGTTTGGTTGTGTTTTGAGTATTTGCAGCATGTTTCTGTATTTTGTTGGTTTGTGAGTATTTGCAGCATGTTTCTGTATTTGTTTGGTTTGTGAGTATGTGCAGCACGTTTCTGTATTTGGTTGCATTGTAAGTATTTGCAGCACGTTTCTGTATTTGATTGCATTGTGAGTGTTTGCAGCACGTTTCTATATTTGGTTGTGTTTTGAGTATTTGCAGCATGTTTCTGTATTTGGTTGGTTTGTGAGTATGTGCAGCACGTTTCTGTATTTGATTGTATTGTGAGTGTTTGCAGCACGTTTCTATGTTTGGTTGTGTTTTGAGTATTTGCAGCATGTTTCTGTATTTTGTTGGTTTGTGAGTATTTGCACCACGTTTCTGTATTTGGTTGCATTGTGAGTGTTTGCAGCACGTTTCTGTATTTGCCGGAGTTGTGAGTATTTGCCACAAGTTTCTGTATTTGATTGCATTGTGAATGTCTGCAGCACGTTTCTATGTTTGGTTGTGTTTTGAGTATTTGCAGCATGTTTCTGTATTTGGTTGGTTTGTAAGTATGTGCAGCACGTTTCTGTATTTGATTACATTGTGAGTGTTTGCAGCACGTTTCTATATTTGGTTGTGTTTTGAGTATTTGCAGCATGTTTCTGTATTTGGTTGGTTTGTGAGTATGTGCAACACGTTTCTGTATTTGGTTGAGTTGTGAGTATTTGCAGCACGTTTCTGTATTTGGTTGCATTGTGAGTATTTGCAGCACGTTTCTGTATTTGGTTGCATTGTGAGTATTTGTAGCAAGTTTCTGTATTTGGTTGAGTTGTGAGTATTGCAGCAAGTTTCTTTATTTGGTTGAGTTGTGAGTATTTGAAGCACATTTCTGTATTTGGTTGAGTTGTGAGTATTTGTAGCAAGTTTCTGTATTTAGTTGAGTTGTGAGTATTTGCAGTATGTTTCTGTATTTGGTTGCTTTGTGAGTATTTGCAGCACATTTCTGTATTTGGTTGATTTGTGAGTATTTGAAGCACGTTTCTGTATTTGGTTGAGTTGTGAGTATTTGTAGCACGTTTCTGTATTTGGTTGAGTTGTGAGTATTTGCAGCACGTTTATGTATTTGGTTGTGTTGTGAGTATTTGCAGCACGTTTCTGTATTTGGTTGTGTTGTGAGTATTTGTAGCAAGTTTCTGTATTTGGTTGTGTTGTGAGTATTTGCAGCATGTTTCTTAGTATTTGGTTGTATTGTGAGTATTTGTAGCAAGTTTCTGTATTTGGTTGCGTTGTGAGTATTTGCAGCACATGTGTTGTCAAACTGATGAAGATGTTTTCTTAATTTGCTGGTGTTTTTTCTATTTGCATGTGTTTTCTTTAGTTGCAGCGTGTTGAGCCCTCTCAGCCACCATACAAGTGAGATGCTAATAATGCAATTTTGTGTGAGTGTGAATGTACAAGATATTTCATCCACTCTCAAACACAAACAAAAATGGCAACACTTTACAATAACATAAGTTACTAACAGTGAAAAAAAAAAAAAAAAAAAACTTCTAAAACATTTATTTATTTTAATTCATGTTAATTTCAACACCTATACATCATTAAAATCTAAAGTTGTATATGTTATTTCATGGACCTGAGCTATTATTAACAGTTTTTTTTTTTTGTTGTTGTTGTTGTTTTTTTTGTTTTTAACTAACTTTAATAAAAAATAAATATTGTTACAAATGTAATGGTCATTTATCTATAAGTTACCTATAATTTAAATAGGTAACACTTTACCATTAGGTTCATTAGTTAACATTAGTTTACTACTTTACTTAACATGAACTAATAATGAACTGCACTTATACAGCATTTATTAATCTTTGTTAATGTTAATTTCAACATTTACTAATACATTTTTAAAATTGTCACGGTCACCATCTACCTCACCTTCCCCGGACCCCATCACCCCTCCTGTTGCTCACCTGCTCACACTCAGCAATCACCTGCACCTGATCTCCATCACCTCATCAGCACAGCAGCATTTAAGCACACACTTCACCCTAGCACTTTGTCTGGTCTCGTTTGTACAGGTGCATCTCAATAAATTAGAATATCATGTAAAAGTTTTTTTTTTCTTTTCTGTAATTTAATTCAAAAAGTAAAACTTAAATATATTCTAAATTTATTAGACATAAAGTAAAATATTTCCAGACTTTTTTGTTTTTATTTTGATGATTACAGCTTGCTGCTCATCAAGAGCCACCGCACACAGACGTCTTCAGGAAATGGGCTACAACTGTCACATTCCACATACCAAGCCACTTCTGAACCAAAGCCAACGTCAGAAGCGTCTTACCTGGGCTAAGGAGAAAAAGAACTGGACTGTTGCTCAGTGGTCCAAAGTCCTCTTTTCAGATGAAAGTAAATTTTGCATTTCATTTGGAAATCAAGGTCCCAGAGTCTGGAGAAAGAGTGGAGAGGCACAGAAACCATGTTGCTTGAAGTCCAGTGTGAAGTTTCCACAGTCAGTGATGATTTGGGCTGCCATGTCATCTGCTGGTGTTGGTCCACTGTGTTTTCTGAAGTCCACAGTCAACGCAGCCATATACCAGGAAATTTTAGAGCACTTCATGCTTCCTTCTGCTGACAAGCTTTATGGAGATGCTGATTTCATTTTCCAGCAGGATTTGGCACCTGCCCACACTGCCAAAGGTACCAAAAGCTGGTTCAATGACCATGGTGTTACTGTGCTTGACTGGCCATCAAACTCACCAGACCTGAACCCCATAGAGAATCTATGGGGTATTGTCAAGAGGAAGATGAGAGACACCAGACCCAACAATGCAGATGACCTGAAGGCCGCTATCAAAGCAACCTGGGCTTCCATTACACCTGAGCAGTGCCACAGGCTGATTGCCTCCATGCCACGCCGCATTGATGCAGTAATTCATGCAAAAGGAGGCCCAACCAAGTATTGAGTGCATAGAAATGAACATGCTTTTCAGAAGCCTGACATTTCTGTTTAAAATATCCTTTTTTTTTTTTCTTTTTTTTATTGATCTTATGAAGTATTCTAATTTATTGAGATAGTGAATTGGTGGGTTTTTGTTAAATGTGAGCCAAAATCATCACAATTAAAAGAACCAAAGACTTAAAGTACTTCAGTCTGTGTGCACTGAATTTATTTAATACACGAGTTCCACAATTTGAGTTGAATTACTGAAATAAATTAACTTTTCCACGACATTCTAATTTGAGATGCACCTGTATATGGACTCACTAATACATTAACTAATGTTTAACTAATGAACCTTATTGTAAGGTGTTACTTAAAAGTGTACCTGTTCTATCTTTGATTAAAATAAGCTTTTATTATTAATATTTATTATTTAGAATTAACATTATTTTAACATTAATTTGTTACACATCATGTTATGCACTCTATATAGGCAACAATGGAAATTAAATTTAATGTGAACTTCAAAAGTACATTTTAAACAATTTCAAGAATTACTTAGAATTGGAGAGCAAAAATAAATAAGTATTCACTCCAACACAGTAATAGGATTTGAAATGGATTTCTCAGAGAACAAACAGAGGATATGGATTAAATTTTGGCTTTAATTAAAGTTTTGCATTGTCTATTTCACACACAGGAGGCCTGATCCGTAAAAAAAATAAGAGCTTAAATGCACACGCACACATACAGACACACAAACGCCACAGTATCCTGCTGAGAATGCTGGGAGTAAGAGATTAAGTTCTCTTCAGTTGTGCCATTATTCAGCCATCATCCATTCAAACTTGATTCACTGACATGAGCTGTCTAAAGACAATTATAAATCCCCATTGATTACATTCTATTCCCCCTAGAGCCATCTAAATGACTGATATTCAGTCTACCTGCTTTCATCGCATCTAGATCACTTTTCCACTGCCACTTAGTCTCAAGTCCACCTAATGTACTGTTCTGTCTTCATATGTGAGCTATTATATGAACTGTGGAGGTCAGAGTGCGTGCGTTCATGGGTCTCAGATCAGCTGGTAAGCTCATCAGGCTGTTAGTGGAATGGAAATATTGCTTGAGATCAGAGAAGAGGCAATTTCCTCAGACTGTCAGCATGTTGTGCCAAACCAGTGAGGTTTAAAAGATTCCCTGTAGTCCAGAATGCTGATTCAAGAGGAGGTACAGAGCAACATCAGTTGTTTATGATGCAACGTATAGTCAACACTTGGAGATGCACATAAATATTTTATATTAATAGTAGTTATAAATATATTAATTCTATATATGACAAAGGCAAAATTGTGATGGCTGGACACCTGGGTCAGAGCATCTCCAAAACTGCAGCTCTTGTGGGGTGTTCCCGGTCTGCAGTGGTCAATATCTATCAAAAGTGGTCCAATGAAGGAACAGTGGTGAACCGGCGACATTGTCACAGGTGGCCAAGGCTCATTGATGCACGTGGGGAGCGAAGGCTGGCCCGTGTGTTCCGATCCAACAGACGAGCTACTGTAGCTCAAATTGCTCAAGAAGTTATTGCTGATTCTGATAGAAAGGTGTCAGAATACACAGTGCATCGCAGTTTGTTGCATATGGGGCTGCATAGCCGCAGACCAGTCAGGGTGCCCATGCTGACCCCTGTCCACCACCGAAACGCCAACATTGGGCATGTGAGCATCAGAACTGGACCACGGAGCAATGGAAGAAGGTGGCCTGGTCCGATGAATCACGTTTTCTTTTACATCACGTGGATGGCCGGGTGCGTGTGCGTCACTTACCTGGGGAACTCATGGCACCGCGATGCACTATGGGAAGAAGGCAAGCCGGCGGAGGCAGTGTGATGCTTTGGACAATGTTCTGCTAGTAAACCTTGGGTCCTGCCATCCATGTGGATGTTACTTTGACACATACCACCTACCTAAGCATTGTTACAGACCATGTACACCCTTTCATGGAAACGGTATTCCCTGGTGGCTGTGGCCTCTTTCAGCAGGATAATGCGCCCTGCCACAAAGCAAAAATGGTTCAGGAATGGTTTGAGGAGCACAACAACGAGTTTGAGGTGTTGACTTTGCTTCCAAATTCCCCTGATCTCAATCCAATCGAGCATCTGTGGCATGTGCTGAACAATCAAGTCCGATCCATGGCAACTTACAGGACTTAAAGGATCTGCTGCTAACATCTTGGTGCCAGATACCACAGCACACCTTCAGGGGTCTAGTGGAGTCCATGTCTCGACAGGTCAGGACTGTTTTGGCAGCAAAAGGAGGACCAACACAATATTAGGAAGGTGGTCATAATGTTATGCCTGATCGGTGTATAAGCGAATAAAAATGTCTCTAAAAAAACAAAACTAACTAAAATTAAAAAAGAGATTCAAAGAAAATAAATGATAAATAATGACCTTTTCGGGACTACTAAATAATAGACAATCTATTGAAGTATGCTAAGAAAAGGGGAACTACACTAGAATGAGGTGTGCCAAACATATATAATAATGACATTTGCACACAAGCACACCAGAGACCGGAGCTCAGCTTCTAGAGTTACACGAGCCTCTAGGTGGGTCTCCACAAGACCCCTTCCAGACAGCTGCTGAAGATATTAACTCTATTCTGTTATAACAGAACCCCTTTTGTTCTGTGTGTTAACATGTTTTTGACATTTACGTTGGCAACTATGGACTGTCTGGACCGTATTTTTGACCATATTGATGAAAACTGAGAGGTGAAGTTTGCTGGAGGAGCTTTTCATCAAACGCAATGTCATTTGTCATGGACGACAGTTTTGTTGCATGTTCAAATCTCTGGCAGCTCACTGAAAAATTGATAGTCTTTTCGCAGTGCTTAGATTCATATCTTAAAGGTAATATTGCAACATCTGGAATTTCAATATTCTAGACCAAAGATTTCTTAAAGTGTTAGGGAGGCTTTGCATGTTTATTCTTGAGGCTAAATCTTCACAAATTTATGCAGAACATAGTAAATGGTGGATTCATAAAACATTTGTGCCACTTTAGAGTGCAATATTCAGCAAAATGTAACAATATTGAAATTGTCTAATGCCAGTAAGCCAATAATAAATGGCCAATATCAAAATTCAAACAATATTCAAACAATTTTTTCTAATAAAATAAATAAAACAATAAAAGCTACAATAGTTTTAATTTAAATGATTGTAAATGATGTGTAATATCTTCTTCAATGTCACATGATCCTTTAGAAATCATTCTTATATGCCGTTTTGCTGATCAAGAAACATTTCTAATTATGTTCAACATTGAAAACAGTTGAGCTGCTTAATATTTTTGAAAAAAAAAATTTCAGGATTCTTTAAAGGTAGGGTAGGCAATTTTGGAGAGGCTAGCAATAGCAAGCTAGCTTTGAAAGCATAAGATCCCACCTTCCCTCCAAAGCCACGCCTCTTCAAAACACATGAACGCACACAGCAAAGTCGGCAAAGCATCACAAGACGAGAGACTGCATTAAATTACCTCATGTCTCAAAGAACATAACATAATGAATGTAAACAACTTACAGAGCTCTGACTTGTACCACCTGACTGCTGCAGATTCATTTTGGCATTAGTGTTGACATAGAAATGCCTGAGGACTTGAACAGCTCCGGGTAGAACGTCACGGGTTGCCATTTCTAAATTACGGTTACGACATGGCGTGAACGCAGCATACGCTTTATGTTTTGGTTTAGGAGGAACTGTAAAAGGTGGCTGCTGTTAGTTTTGTTTGTGGTGCTCGGTGAGTGTCTACAACTCTGCATAGCCTTATGGAACACGCTGATGACGTGTGATGTCTGCCCATTTACTAACCACCCGCATTCCAGTTTACTTCTACATTTGAGCCACAAAACTCATTGGGTAGATTTATAAAATCAGTCCACCTCTTTACCTTGACATATTGTGCTTGTAGTTTCGTGTATTGAAATTGCATGCTATTGAGCACATTGGGAAAGCTTACTGACACATAAATCAGTGAACAGTTCAGAATTCGGGTACCTCAATAAAAGTCAAAGGTTATGTCCTTCAGCCTTTACTTTTATTCAGCCTCTTTATCTCCCTCTCTCTTTAGCCATGAGGGTTTCAAGCATCAGTCATAGACCATCTCACTTCAGCTGTCAGTATCTGATCTATTACAGCTCTAATAAAAACTGCATAGACCTGACTAAGTCCAGACCACACACCTCATTCCTTTACACACACACACACACACACACACACACACACACACGCTCGCGCGCACACACCAGGTAAAGACAGATAACTGTGGCCCATTTGGAGTCCCATTTAAGCTATATTTACTTATCATCCCCTGCCAGTGGCGCCCTTTTGTTTGTTCACAGGAGAGGAGCAGAAGGTGACCTTCAGAGAACACAGGATACTTACACATCAGAGTCCTCAGAGATTTTAACACCTTGTCTACATTCACACAGCCACAGATGCACTTGTCAGTCCTGTTTAGAAAGCTAAATACAGTTCTGTTCATACACAGTTCAGGTATGACAGAGAGTGACAACTGCATTCAATAACCAAAGGACAGAAGTAGTTGTCTGTCACACCACTGACACAAGGAAATTGTATTTTTTTAGAATACATGACTACTTTTGATGATTGCCCCATGTTAGGGCTATATACCTTTAAAAAAAAAAATTAAAAAAAAAAAAAAAAATAGGGGCCTCATTCACAAAATACAAGGAAAATAACCTGAGTAAATTGTTTGTAAAATATTCATATAATAGTTTTGTATAATTAAAAATGATTTTACGAATAAGAAAACACAAATTTTATATATATATATATATATATATATATATATATATATGACCATGTACAGACATTATTCAGTAATTTTCGGAGAGGTGCAACTGATACATTCTCTTTAAGTTCTTAGATTGTCATACAAAAACCTCCCTTTAACTAACATGGGAATGTTAGTTTTTATTATTCAAACTAAAACCTAAAGAATGTTCTGAAAACGTTAGAAATCTGTTCCAAAAAAATAACCAAATAAAACCATACACTTATGTTAGAAACAAAAATGTTTTGGTTCCCAAAAATTCCCAAAAGTTCTTGCATTGATTGAAGGAACTGTTTAAATACAGCCATATATCTCTTATTATTTATGTGATTCTATTATCAGACTATACTTGTCTGTCTAAACTTGAACTTAAAGCTTTTAAAGTGTCCTTAGCATCATCAAATGTAATTGCAAAAATAATGTTTTCCTTAACTAATTTGTTGCAGACATATAAGGGTACATTTATCCTATATCCAAATTTGAGACACGTACTGTAGAACAAAAACTGAGACACTGAGTTGAAGACATGGAAGTCTCTCTTAGTGCAATCTCATCAGCGATTAGTGATTATAACAATATGTACAGTACTTATTGTTCTCTATGGCCCAAATCTGGCTGACTGAAAGTAAAATCTGAGTAAAGTAAAATGTTCCTTCACTCTTCTGTATAGTACTGTAGGTCTTGGGCTACTTTGCTCTTTAAAGAGTCTTTCCTAAAATAACCTCATTCTAATCTCTCTTTCACAGTCCATTACTTTGACTGGCAGGTGGGTCATTCTGACTGGAGATATAGAACATCCTGGTCTGCCCTCTCTCTGTTTCTGTCTGTCTGTTGCTCTCTCACTTTCTATCTTTCACATTTATAATAGAAATGAAAGAGGTCGAGACCCGCTTACGGCGTGCTTTAACTTTCTAGGACTTTTTTGTGACTGATAAATTCCGCCTAAAGTCGCCCATTCAATATTCCAACTAAAGGACATCTCGGCTGCACCCAACAAACTGATAAATCCAGCTCCTAAAAAAATACCACTCTATCCATTCTCCTTTTTTCCCCCATCCATCCCATAAGAGTTACTTCAATGTCACCCTCCTTATAAGGCAAAGCTAAGCTCAGGACAGCGTATTTACCGCTTCACTCCATTGTGAGATTTAAAGGTGAACTTCACCGCCTTTTACCACCAAATCCATTTCATCCAGGATTATGCCAATATCAGTGTAAGTGAAATTGATTGTTTTCTCCACAGCAAGTTTAAAAGAATTATTTAACAAAGTTTTATTCAATACTCTTTGTGAACAGTGAAGCTCAACAATGCAGCTATTCAAGGGGGGCTTGCTCTTTGTACTCTTACCATTTATACTCTGTAAGCTCGGATGTGCATCTGCTGCGGAGGTTACAATGGCTGATCGCTCAGGAGAATGAGGGATAGAGAAAGGAGATTGTGCCTCTAATAATCACCCACATGAAAAATCATTTTCTGCATTTCAGAACAAAAGCAATAACAGACCCGTCGCCATGGCTACAACAGCCCTCTTAAAGACGAAACATGAGACCTCTGTCTCATAAACACCTCTCCTTCTCTCCTGTTTCCCTCGCTCCTCACCTCTCTCTCTCTGATGAAGGAGACAGACCAGAGCTCAGCAGGTCTAAACGATGGTCTAATGGATGTTCGCTTAAAGCCCCCCTGTACCCTGGTAATCACAGCCTCTACATGGCCACATCTATCACTGCGGCAACAAATATTACTTCTCATATGTCCTGCTCTCCTCTCTCTGTGGGAGTTGTGTGAGTGTGGGTGTGTGTATAGGACAGTTTAATGGAAGGGCCCTCTATCAGCAGACAGGTTGTTTTGACGGTGACTCCAAACAAAGTCATTTTGACTGCAGTTCTTGCATTGATTGAAGGAGCTGAAAGCCAAAGCCAAATAAATAAATAAATAAAAAATAGATAAATAAACTGAGGATGAGAGCTGGCCAAAAACTTCCAAACAATGTTCTGGGAAAATTAGTTTATATTTGTAAAACTAAAACCCCAAAGGAACATTCCTAGAATGTTAGAAAAGCCCATAAACATTTATTGCATGAGCTGAAAGTCAAAACAAACTGAGGATGGGAAATGGCCAAAAACATCCATGCAATGTTCTGGGCATGTTAGTTTATATTAATAAAACTAAAACCTAAAAGAATGTTCACACACCATTAGAATTTGGTTACCAAAATTTCCCTAAAACAATTCTTGCATTGATTCAAGAAGCTGATGTAGCCCCTCCAGTTTGCACCTGCTTGCTCCAAGCGGGGCACAAATCCAGGCCCGTCCACATGGGAGGTGGGTGCTCTAACAAGGAGGCTAAAGACCGCAGTCTCTAGCGTCAGTCACTAGAGCACCCCTTGAGTTCAGGGGAGTGAGGTTTACACGCACAACACTTACCAGCCTACGTCTGTTACACTGAAAGCCAAAAAAAAAAAAAAAAAAAAAAAAACTATGAGGATGAGAGATGGCTGAAAATTTCCATCCAACATTCTGGGAATGTTAGTTTATTTTCTTAAAACCTAAAAGAACTTGCCCAGAATATTAGGATTTGGTTCCTAAAAATTCCCCAAAGCAGTCCTTGCATTGAATGAAGGAACTGAAAGCCAGAAATAATATGGGAATGAAAGATGGCCAAACATGACGTTATATTTTGTAAATAATAAATAACATTTAAAAGGGGTCATATCATACATTTTGTATTATTTAATTGTTTTTGGTGAGGGTGGAAATAACTGTTTCTCTACTCTGACCCTTAGAACAGACCTTTTTTTTTTTTTTTTTTTTTTTTTTTTTAGATGCTTTTAGCAGCTTACTGTGAATTCAAGGTTTACATTAAAGTGCCCCTATTATGGATTTTTGAAAATTACCTTTCATGTAGTGTGTAACATAGCTCTAAGTGAATGAAAACATCCTGCAAAGTTTTAAATCTGAAAGTGCACTGTATATAAAGTTATTGTCTCTCAAAAGTAAGAGTCGACTTTGTGTCAATTAAACGAGTCGTTTGTAAAATGAATCCCAAGCCGTTTCGTTGTGATGTCACAACGAAACATTAGCATATTGCCCCCCACTTATTGCACGCACAGACGCCACAGAAAATTCATTTTTTCAACAATACCACAGCAGTAGAATCTTTTGTTGTGTTCCCGTCATTTTACTGACGACTGCTTCTCAAACCTCGGGGAGTTTAACGCAGGATTCACAAAACGCTTGGTCTTAAAATATGGATCAATGCCCAGTTTATTTGGACCAGCTTGCTCCTCTGAATCTCAACCTGTAAGTATGATTAATAATTGATGTTTATATTTTCTAGCGATCATTCAGAATTCATAGTTTTGTATGTTATGTTGTGTAACATACACCCTCTGTTGTCTCCTGCTAACCGGCTAACTCACGTTTCTGTAGTTCTGCTATTCAGATGTGGGTCCAATATTATCTAAAAATGTGTCGATTAATGCAGCTTGTCTGTCTTATTACTTGGAGTAATGATCAAGGATGGAGCACGACTTTTGTTTAAAAGTGTAACGTTAGTGTATTATCAGCTATTCACTTTGTGCTCGGCTAACGTGGGACTTTACAACATAGTTGTGGGCTCGGTTCGCTTACATAACTGTAAAACAAACTGCGTTTTTATTATTACAGTAGTATGGAGCTCTGTCTGTATTGTAATAGGATGTTAAGATGCTAGTCCACGCTAACTGGCTGAAGTATTCTCTGTAAACAGTAAACACTCATTGTAATGTCAAACAATGATATAGCCATTTTTTACTTTGTTAATAGTTATGACGAAAAAGTCTGTACACCTCTGGCCTAAATGTTTTTTTTTATGTTAGAAGTTTTCAGCTTCGCTTGGCATTCTGATACAGTTCCCACAGGTGGGATGCATGTAAACCTGTTAGGAGACTCCCAAAACAATATTAGGAACCTTAAAAAAGGCATAATAGGGGCACTTTAAGTTATATTAGTGCCATGGTCTACCAACTAAGTTAAAGGTTGACTAAAGATGTCTGTGGATCTGCTGTTGGGTGATATATATATATATATATATTAGTTTGCCCCACCACCATCGAATAACAGCTTCTAACATCTAACACTGTGTATAACCAAACTTGATGTAATAAAGCGACAAGCAATAAAAGGTACCGTTTTTGTCCTATCCAACCATGACCATGACCACAACCATGACCATGAAGTCACACTACATTTCGTCAATTAATTGCTTGGTTTCTGTTTCTCCAGTGTGACTGTAAAAATTTAATATTAAAGTATGAAAATGACTTACTGATAGAATGTTCAGAATTCAAAATGTTAATGTCTGCCAACATGATTCAGTAAAATAAACTTAGTGAATAAATCTCAAAAGCTCAAGTAAAATTAGATTCTTCATGATCTGACCCATTAAAAGTGTGGGCATTAATTTTGTTAAATATATTGTCCAATGACGTCAACATTTGTAAGATTTCATATGGTAGGCCATCAAGATTTTTAGAGGCTAATCTTGTAGGTTCCTCCCCTGAGGTCACTTTCATGTCCTTTATAATCTGTAAATTAATTAGTATTTCAATCAAGAGCTATTTGCTTCCTCACAGAATCATGTTGCTACGTGAAAGAAGTGGAAAAAAAATCTTTATAGATTCTCACTAGCGGGATTAACTGCTAGCTACTGTATAACATTAGGTGGTGATCTAATGATTTTTTTTCTGTTGTGGTGCATTCATGATTATTGCATCTCCTTTGTCCATTGCAACAACCAGGAATGTATGTGCTGCTGATGGCCCATGGATGTCTGTGGCAGTAGTTCTCAACCACGGAGGGCCTCAAAGGTGAAAGGCCTCAAAATGAAATGATTTAAAATAAGACAAAACATTCCTTGAAATAAGCTAAAATAACTAAACATCAGATAAAGATATTCTTATTTTAATTCACTCCCAAGTCCCAACAACTGTTTGTGTCCTTTCATGAACCAGGTTCCCACTGTCTTGATACACTATATTGCCAAAAGTTTTGGCACACCTGCCTTTACATGCACATGAACTTTAATGACATCCCATTCTTAATCCATAGGGTTTAATATGGAGTTGGCCCACTCTTTGCAGCTATAACAGCATCAACTCTTTTGGGGAAAGCTTTCCACAAGGTTTAGGAGTGTGTTTATGGGAATTTTTGACCATCCTTCTAGAAGCGCATTTGTGAGGTCAGGCACTGATGTTGGCGAGAAGGCCTGGCCCGCAGTCTCCGCTCTAATTCATCCCAAAGGTGTTCTATCGGGTTGAGGTCAGGACTCTGTGCAGGCCAGTCAAGTTCATCCACACCAAACTCGCTCATCCATGTCTTTATGGACCTTGCTTTGTGCACTGGTGCGCAGTCATTTTGGAACAGGAAGGGGCCATCCCCAAACTGTTCCCACAAAGTTGGGAGGATGAAATTGTCCAAAATGTCTTGGTATGCTGAAGCATTAAGAGTTCCTTTCACTGGAACTAAGGGGCCAAGCCCAACCCCTGAAAAACAACCCCACACCATAATCCCCCCTCCACCAAACTTTACACTTGGCACAATGCAGTCAGGCAAGTACCGTTCTCCTGGCAGCCGCCAAACTCAGACTTGTCCATCGGATTGCCAGACAGAGAAGCGTGATTCGTCACTCCAGAGAACACGTCTCCACTGCTCTAGAGTCCAGTGGCGGCGTGCTTTACACCACTGCATCCGATGCTTTGTAATGCACTTGGTGATGTAAGGCTTGGATGCAGCTGCTCGGCCATGGAAACCCATTCCATGAAGCTGTCTACGCACTGTTCTTGAGCTAATCTGAAGGCCACACGAAGTTTGGAGGTCTGTAGCTATTGAGACTGCAAAAAGTTGGCGACTTCTGCGCACTGTGCGCCTCAATGTGCTGACCCCACTCTGTGATTTTACGTGGCCTACCACTTCGTGGCTGAGTTGCTGTTGTTTCCAATTGCTTCCACTTTGTTATGATACCACTAACAGTTGACCGTGGAATATTTAGTAGTGAGGAAATTTCACGAATGGACTTATTGCACAGGTGGCAACCTATCACAGTACCACGCTTGAATTCACTGAGCTCCTGAGCTCCTGAGAGTTTGTAGAAGCAGTCTGCATCTCTAGGTGCTTGATTTTATACACCTGTGGCCATGGAAGTGATTGGAACACCTGAATTCAGTGATTTGGAGGGGTGTCCCAATACTTTTGGCAATATAGTGTATATGAGCCTAAAAGCCTAATTTTAAAAGTGTGATTTCTAGACCTGGAAAAGCTATGTAAATAAATTAAATCTTAAAATGCCATGCCAAATATCTAATCAGCCAATCACATGGCAGCAACTTAATGCATTTAGGCATGTATGGTCAAGACGATCTCCTGAAGTTCAAACTGAGCATGTGAATGGGGAAGAAAGGTGATTTAAGCGGCTTTTTTAATTGTGGCATGGTTGTTGGTGCGACACGGGCTGGTCTGAGTATTTCAGAAACTGCTGATCTACTGGGATTTTCATACACAACCATCTCTAGGTTTTACAGAGAAAGGTCAGAAAAAGAGAAAATATCCAGTGAGCGGCAGTTCTGTGGGCGAAAATGCATCATGGGATCTACCCATGATGTTCTTCCCCCATGGTTGTTTAAACATGTTTTTGAGGTGACTGGATCTACTGTTCAAATGATTATGAACTGCCTTGAAACGGCCACCATACCAGAATACATGAAGCATGCCATTGTTTATCCACTTCTTAAAAATCCAAATTTAGACCCGACACTTTGACAAATTGTAGGCCAGTCTCCAACCTTTCTTTTATGTCCAAAATCTTGGAGAAAATAGTGTTTTACCAAATACAGAGCATTCTGAATGAAAACAAGATTTTTTAAGTTTTAAAATCAGGTTTTAAGAAATACCACTCCACTGAAACAGCGCTGGTAAAAGTTCTAAATGATATACTATTGACTGTTGATTGACACAATTGACCACACTGTTCTAAACTCATGTTTGGAGCACTGTCCCTGGGCATTCAGGGAAATGCTCTTAAATGGTCTCAATCTTATTTTGACAATGTTTCTGTTAGTATTGCTGAATAGAGTACCTCAGGGATGACATGTTTTTGTAGGCCAAGCCGGAAGTTAGCGGCGCACGGGTTCCCTCAATCGAAAGCCTATGTATTTTTCCCATAGACTTTTGGAAAATTGCAAAAAATAAGGGTTATACAAAGGGTTATGACACTTACACGTTTTGTCTATCAAGATAATCTTTACAAGTTAACACAACATTTATACATTTTGAAGCCTAAATAAAGTCGTCAGATATAAAAAGCTAACAGTAGGCTATAAATGGACTACAGCACACCATAGTCGCGGATCAACATCACCACCACCAAGCTTCCTCAAACTTTATTTAAATAACAACTTTATTTAAAAACATGCTCGCTGATTATGATCTGTGCTGTGTATGAATACTTATCCACTTTTTCATGAGAAATGCTGTCCAAATGTCCTGTTTGATGATGACGTCTAAAGTCCCCGCCAAAGGAAGTAGTCCCTTTTAGCAATTTGTTAGCAACCACCGTTTTTAAGACACAATAAAGGTTTAAAAAATCATAAGCGGGTTATAACTGGTGTGTTTTATGTCATAGATCAAAACGTGAAAATATTTAGAGGCTTTGTTAACCACAGACCTTATTTCAGGCGATTTAGTAAAAACCCATTCAAATGGAACCGGAAGTCCTACAATGCTAACTCGCTTCGGGGTTTTGCCTACAAAAACACGTCATCCCTGAGGTACTCTATTCACTTCAGGTGCAGCTTCTCTTACACGTGATGTTCCACAAGACTTATTTTCCTTGTATATGCTTCATTTGGGGTAAATTTTTAAGAAACACAGTATCTCTGTGTTGTTTTTAATGGTGCTAAATAAATAAAGTTTGACATTGACATTGACTTTGTTGATGCCAGAGGTCAGAAGAGAATGGCCAGACTGGTTGGAGCTGATAGAAAGGCAACAGTAACTCACATAACCACTCGTTACAACTGAGGTATGCAGAAGAGCATCTCTGAATGCACAATATGTTAAACCTTGATTCAAATGGACTACAGCAGCAGAAGAACACACTGGGTACCACTCCTGTTAGCTAAAAAACAGGAAACTAAGGCTACAATTCGCATGATCTCACCAAAAATTGGACAATAGAACATTGGAAAAATGTTGCCTGGTCTGATGAGTCTTGATTTCTGCTGCAACATTCAGATGGTAGGGTCAACATTTGGTGTAAACAACATGAAAGCATGGACCCATCCTGCTTTGTATCAATGGTTCAGGCTGCTGCTGGTGATGTAATGGTGTGGGGGGTATTTTCTTGGCACACTTTGGGCCTCTTAGTACCAAATGAGCATTGCTTAAATGCCACAGCCTACCTGAGTACTACAGCCTACCTTGATGCTGACCAAGTTCATCCCTTTATGACCACAGTGTACCCATTTTTCTGATGGCTATTTTCAGCAAAATAACGCTCATGTCACAAAGCTCAAATCATCTCAAATTGGCCTCCACAGTCACTAGATCTCAATCCAATAGATCACCTATGAGAGGTGGTGGAACGGTAGATTTGCATCATGGATATGGAGCTGAAAAATGTGCAGCAACTGTGTGATGCTATCATCAATATGGACCAAAATATTTAGATCTGGTGACTATGCAGGCCATGGGAGATGTTAAACTTCACTTTCATGTTCATCAAACCATTTTGTCACAAGTCTTGCTGTGTGTACTGGTGCATTATCATGCTGATACATAGCACCCCCTTCAGGGTACAATGTTTGAAGCATTAGGTGCACATGGTCCTCCAGAATGGTTTGGTAGTCCTTGCCAGTGATGCACCCATTGAGCACATCAGGGAATGCCATGATATTGCAGCCCAAACCATCACTGATCCACCCCTGTGCTTCACTCTGGGCAGCAACAGTCCAGGTGTTAAGCCTCTGGGCTTTCTCCACACCGTAACTCCCATGGAAGACAGCGAAGGTGGACTTATCAGAGAACAGTACATGTTTCACATTGTCCAAAGCCCAAGATTTGCACTGTTGGCACCAGTGAAACTGACATTTGGCACTGGCACGAGTGACCAAATGTTTGGCTATAGCAGCCCGAACATGAATTTTGACTCCCGACGAACAGTTTTGGTGGAAACAGAAGAGTTGAGGTGTGCATTTAATTTTGCAGTGAGTTGGGCAGCTGTGGTTTTATGGTTTTTGGATACAGTCCGGGTTAGTACCTGGACATCCCTTTCAGACAGCTTCCTCTTGCATCGACAGTTACTCCTGTTGGATGTGATTTGTCCTACATGGTAGTATGCCAACATTACCATAGCTCTCGATATAAGACTTGCTGTCCTGGTCACAGATGAGCCAGCGAGATGCACACCATCAAACTGTCCTCTTTTGAACTCTTTGATATGTTTCCTATTATGTTGTGTGGATTGCAATATTTTATGTACAGCTGTGCTATTGCTCTGCTAATTCAACCTTCACACTCTGCTCTTACTGATGGAATGTAAAATCAGTGAAGACTGGCCACCAGGCTGCGCATATAGTGAAACCTTCAAAACTATGTTAGCCAGTGTTTCAGTTTCATTGTCCAACCCCTGTATATGTCAAGCTCTAAAATACTTTATTGGGTAGAAATTGTGAGTAAAAATATATTTTTTAAACTCCTTTGATCTACACTGAATTCGGTGCAGTGTGATACAACACGACTAATCCCCAGTAAACTGATGCCATATTCTATTTCTGATGAACTGCATGAAGTAGACACAGATTTGCTTGGGCCTCAGGGGCCTTTGAATATTGCTGTGGACAGTGAGGGGCCTAGAAGTCAAAAAAGTTAAGAACATCTGCTGTCAGCTGGTATTGTCTACTCATTAGACCTGGGGGCTCATAAAAAAAAATGTCCCAGGCCCTGTCAATATTAGCAACGGCCCAGACACAGACAAGTCACACACAAAAAAACCCACTATTGTTGAGAAGTATTTCTCTGTGGACATGGATTTACGGTTAATACATTCCGCAGATTTACTACCTGAGATGCCAATAAGCTACAAGGGGATGAATATGAGTTTGTAAAGCAATCTTTTCCTCACATAACTGCAGTTATTTTTGTTTTTATTTTAACATATTGCCCAAGCTAGCATGAATCCATCTTAATTCTCCCACCTCTGTGGGAGAGCAAGGGAAACTGTGAAAATAAAGAGAAAGAAGTGTATGAGAGAGATATGACAGTTTGATGTGACATACAGTTGATTGTTAAGGACTGAGCTCTCCCCTGCTGTGTTTGTCAAACTGTCTCAGGTTTAGCCTGCTGCTGCTGCTGCTGTTGCTGAAATAATTAAACCCAGACACACATCAGACCGTGATCTTCCTCAGCATACAGACAGGTGTGAATAAAAAAGAGAGGAAAGATGTGAAATGTGGTGAAAGTTATTAAAATATGGAATGTACAGAGCTGGATTCACTGTGATAATTAAGTTTATCAGGGGGTAACAACCATTATATTTGGGGGAATTAAATTTCCACATTCGTCACCCCAATTTTAATGGGAAAAGTATTTAATTTATTTAAAGGATCCCTAACTTTTAAAGTAGTTACTACACCCCTAAAGTTCATATAAAACACAAACACTGTAAAAAAAAAAAATGACAACATAAGGCTGGGTATTGATGACACAGATTTCACAAATCAGTTTGATTCTGATTCACAAGCTCTTGATTCGATTAGATTCTGATTCCGATCTCAGGTAGAGCACGTCAGTTTTTCTTAAGTAAAGAATTTATTTGATAATCAACATTCAAATAAAAAAATTAGTTTTTTATATCAATAAGTTTGATGATACTACAATTTGTTGGTGAAATATAAACAATTAAAAGTTGGATGTCATAAGAACTTGTATTTCAGGTATTATAGAACAGTACAATAAACATTTTAATAAAAAAATATTTAAATAAAATAGAATGAAATGTGACATGTTTCGCAGGTGCTTCTGAGAGCATCAGACTCCTTTTACTATTTTTCTATTGTAATTTTTATTTTACCGGTAACTTAAAGGGGTCCCCTATTATGCCAATTTTTACAAGATGTAATTTAAGTCTCAGGTGTCCCTAGAATGTGTCTGTGAAGTTTCAGCTTAAAATACCTCACAGATCATTTATAAATCCATGTTATAAATACCTATTTCTGACTACAGTCAAGAACAGGCTGTTTTCGTGCATGTGCCTTTAAATGCAAATGAGCTGCTGTGCCCCGCCCCCTTTCTAAGATCACAGTTCCTGCCTCAATCAGATTCTCTACCAAATAATAACAAGACATCTGCTTGGTTTTGATTATCATCTTTATCACGGATAGCATAGTTCTTCTTTCATCATTAAAGTTTATTATTTCCACGCGTTTTAAAGCTATATCAGTTTAAATATCTAATGGATCGTTTTCTGAGCGCACTTATCTGAAGCACACACACTTCTCTTTCACATTTTTTGTTTTGTGTAAACTGTCAAATACACACAAGGTTCTGTCAAAAACACACACAGTTCACATAAACACAATCAGTTATGTCTGTGAACGTAAATAGCAGGCAATGTTACAGAAATCGTATGTGTATACATCGTACGTGTATATTAGATCTGTGGCGCATTCCCTTCAAAAATAAAACTAATCCACTGCGTTCAGCGGCTTAGATGTAGGTAAATGAAGACTGTTATGTTCACTCTTACATCCAACAACAAAACATCTCAATTATTTACCAGACATTGTTGTCGCTATAGCTGCTCGACCACGGAGAAAATGGCGGACAGCGTACAGCTCGCTGAGGGTGGAAACTATGGTAATACAAGACTGTCAGTCAGCGGTTGTGGGCGGGGCCTGTGGCTAATGTGACGTCACATTAGCACCATGGCTGAAAACAGGTCGTTGGGAGACACTGTTTATAATTTATGGGGATTAAAAAAAAAAGGAGTGGGTGGATTTTTATCACTATAGAGTGGTTGTGTACACACTGCCAACACACATTTATGTCCAAACACCATGCAAAAGTGAATTTTGCATAATAGGTCTCCTTTAAAGCTATAACCAACAGATTTGTAATGATGCTTTTACATTCTTTTTCTATTAAATTTACTAACTATTTTTCAGCTGACATACTGCATAGTGTGTCCGGTCTGCTCAGAATTTGAGACATCTCCCAGGTTTCCCTGAATCCTGGTGGGGGTACAAATGAATGTGTTTTGAAGTGTGTGGGCATCTGTGTATAGATGTGTCTGAGCATCAAAGGTCCACTCTAGGGGACTAGAGCACTCAGGAGCAGATGCTGTGTGTGTTCTTAGAGCTGTTGAGAGAGACGAAACGAAACCCCCAAACAGATGATCCTGCAATAACATAAATCTACCATCTCATCTCATTAGATTACATTATTTTACAAGACCACAAGAACAGACTGCTTGTGTATGAGTTTGCGTAAAATAGAAAAAAAAAAAAAAGAATGAGGAGTTTGGCTAGAGATTTGCAGCATCAGCTATATGATTATGTTTATGTAAACAAAACGACATGTGCCATGTTACGAGATTTGAAGAAGGGTCTTTCTATGATTGCAGTGGCACTGCAGCTGAAAATGTTTCTCAAAAAGAAACTTGTTAAACATACATTAAACCTACCATGCTATTTTAATTAATTTCTTCTGTTTCATTTCATGCATAGTCACACTAAAAATTAGGATTTCAAAATGTAATTAACCATTGGCTGACATTCTCTGTGTTCGGCAATGCTATGTAGTGTAACACCTAATTAAAAGTCATCATGAATTTCATAATTAAGCTGAAAGAGGAATTTATCACCAAAAGCAAAAATTCTAGTGTTGATCTGCATTCAGAAGTACTGTGGCATCATATTAGCCCAATTTTCTGCATTTTCTTTCAGCTTTATCTTATCAAATAAGAAATTTTTTGTAAGTAGGCCTAAAAAAAAGTCTAATGTTACTTTGGCTGTTTGCATACTCTCTTGAGTAGGTACAGTAGACCTACTTTTGAAACACTGCTTTCATGAAACTTCAAAACCTTTACAAATCTTTTGTTTCGAATCAGTGGTTCGGACTCGGAGTGTGTATCAAACTGCCAAAGTCACGTGATTTCAGTAAATGAAGCTTCATTACGTCATACCTGTTTTGAAATGTTTCTAAATTTCAGTGGTTCACCGCTCAGGAGCGATCTCTGTGAACCCATGAATCATACGGATTCACTGAGATCACTCCACAAGGGCGAACCATTGAACAAGTGTCTATGGGTTTTACCTGATCCCTGATCAGTTTCATATATTTGTAGATGTTTTAATTAGACATTAGTATGATTAAAAGGAATAAAAGTAGTTAATAGTCTCTTATTGGCCTGTTTAGCTGAGCCATCCATGGAACAAACAAAACAAGACCTAGAAATTGATAAAAGAACACATACTATACAGACACTTGATATTTAATCTTATTAGATGATTAGTTAATTGCATTTGATAGATTTTACTTTCAATAAAACATTTGCAATGCGTTTGTAAAAGGTGTTTTTATGCATGTTTGGCCTGAGTTTTTGTTGCATTTACATGTTCTGACCAGTAGGGGTCACCAGCGTGTGGCGTTTTGAATGCTTTCGAAACAGTGTCATTTTGCGAAGCAATTGGTTAAATTGATTGGAAGCTTTAAAAAGCTTTGTTTCTCCCATCACTATTACTTCACGACCGCTAAAAAAAAGTATATATGAGCCAAGTCAAGTCAAGTCACCTTTATTTATATATAGCGCTTGATATAATACAGATTGTTTCAAAGCAGCTTTACAGTGAGTCAGTGATGACAGGAAAATTATGCATTTTGGGTGTTGTTCAGCAGTTCAGTGTTGATTCAGTTCCGTTATAAAGATCATCAATTAATAAATTAGTTCATTTCATCTATAAAGCAGTTCTGCAAAAAAAAAAAAAAAAAAAAAAAAAAAAAAATAAAATAAGTTATCATCCAGCTCAGTTCCATTCTCATACAACAGCGTCAGTACAGTCAGATCAATAATATTGTTGAATATTAAGTGTGTGTAGTATGAATGTCATCTGGACGTTCTACATTTGCCATGCTGTCATTGTCATGTGACCTACCAGAGTCGGTTGAGTCACTTCCCTGCCATTCACAAATCCTTTCCTGTGGCCTCATGGGATAGCAAAGTATCCATTGTATGCACATTTCAGAATCTTGGAAGTAGTAAGTCATCCAGGTACTTTTTGCCAACACTTATAAGTACTGTGAATTCAGACATCCATCTTTTGTCACATATTAGTCAGTTCAGAGGTGGCATCCTTTTTTAGGAGAAACTGTGAAAAAAAAGGTTGGACTCGATAGTGTTCCTGTTACAACTTACCAAAGATCCAGTAATCCATGGATTACATGCAGCCAGGAATCGTGTTTCCTGACATTTTTATGTGCCTGATTTTGACTCCAGGGAAATACTTAAAGCATTTTTTCCTGTGAACGCTTTAATACAATATAGATAGGTCTGAATCCGGTTGATCACTTATATCAATGTTATATATATCATCCAGTCCTAAAACTTGTATAGTTTTTATATAGGGTATGATTTTACCCCAAAATTCAACATATTGACAAAATGATAACTGCAAATCCACATTTCACTGCCTGGAGTGTTGTTTCTGTGAATTGCAGCGATCCATTTGATTCTCTTTTCTTTAGCTTTTGGCAATCTGTAAAAATATACCTCAGATTTCTTGTCAAATCTATTTGTACAGTCAATCACAAAGCTCTTTCCCGTTTTGAATGTGTTTTGTGTGTTTTTCGCGGCATTCACGCTGAAAACCAATGCTGACATTCAGTCTTTTTGCAGAAACCAGAAAATGCTCTGTCTGTCTGCCTGAGATTAACTCTTGGTCTAAGTATTTTATGAAAAGATGGAACTGAGTAAAAAGAAGTATAACCATAAACAGCCTCTAGCTAACTTAAAACTATCATTTGCATCCTTAATAATTCATAAGCTTCTATTTTCTTTTCATTACTTACAGCATTACAGAATGACATATAAACAGTTACTTTCGAAAAAGAACATTTTTAAAGCTAGATTGGAAAATCATGATGATAAAAAAAAAAGTAAATATAAACTCTGTAGTAAATAAAAGCATCATAAATAGTGTGAGTGCAGTTTTGGATAACACTGTATAGCTTTCTGTAAAACTGTTTCGTTGCTGCCATCTAGTGTCAGACTGCTATAAAGACCCTTATTTGTCCAGGAAAATCACATCAGCCTATTTGATCTTTACTGTACTCTCTCTCTCTCTCTCTCTCTCTCTCTGTGTGTGTGTATATATATATACTGAATCGTGAAATCTCAGAAGCATTTGAAGTCATTGGGGTGTATATACACCCCAACGACTTCAAATGCTTCTCAGATTTTTGTCCTGATAAAAACTTATCAGTAATCTCAAATGTAACAAACATTTTTCATTGAATTCTGAATGAGCAAAAGTAAAAGTGTGGCTCAGCAGTGAGAAGAGCTAACTAAATGCTCTGATGACTCAGAGGAGTCTGGTAAAAGTCTGTTACATCACCACTGCTGGAGGCCTGCCAGTATGTTCACTTCATTCATGAGCAACAGCACATGACAGACAAAAACTGCTGCTGGACCAAGACATACATTTTAGAAAGACTCATTCACTTTAGAAAGATTCATTCATTTAGTGAACTTGAATAAATATGTGAATTATATGACATTCAGCTAAGTAATGTTTGTTTTGAAAGCATTAAATATTTAATTTATTTAAGATAAATATAAATAAATCTTTCAGTGTTGAGTTTGCGCATGTTCTCCCTGTGTCTGCGTGTTACCTCCGGGTTCTCCGGTTTCCCCACAATCCAAAAACAAGCAGTATTGGAGACGCCAGACTAGGGGTGTTGAAATTGTTTCTACGATGGATCGCGATGCGGACGAGGACGATTCTCAGCATAGACCATGGATTATAGCCTACTGACGTTTCTCTGACGTCATTCGTCGCATACAGTAAAAAGGCGTAAAAAATCGGAGGGAGGCGAAATAGCGAGTAATAAAAAAATCAAATGCACCCACTATTTTAACATTTACAGCGTGCGAGTGTGTGAGAGCGTGTGCGAGTGTGCGTGCGGGTGTGTGAGACTGTGCGTGCTTGTGTGTGCATGCGAGGGGAGTGTGTGCGAGCATTATTGTAACTTAAAGGGTTAGTTCACCCAAAAATGAAAATAATGTCATTTATTACTCACCCTCATGTCGTTCTACACCCGTAAGACCTTCGTTCATCTTCAGAACACAAATTAAGATATTGTTGATGAAATCCGATGGCTTAGTGAGGCCTCTATTAAGAGCAAAGCCATTAAAAATCTCAAGGTCCATAAAGGTACTAAAAACATATTTGAAACAGTTCATGTGAGTTCAGTGGTTCTATCTTAATATTATAAAGCGACAAGAATACTTTTTGTGCGGCAAAAAAACAAAATAAAGATTTTTCGACAATATCTATATGGGCCGATTTTGATTTATTGTTTCATCAACAATATCTTAATTTGTGTTCGGAAGATGAACGAAGGTCTTACGGGTGTAGAACGACATGAGGGTGAGTAATAAATTACATTATTTTCATTTTTGGGTGAACTAACCCTTTAAGTATATGACAGAACATGCGCTTTTAGTATTTAAATAAAATGCTTGTTATTATTGACCATGTGCAGTCAATGTAGCCATGTGCAATAATAGGGTATAAGTCGAACGTCACATGACCAAACCGGAAAAACTGGTCTCATTGCTTCCGCTTGTCAGAGAAAGTGTTAACAGAAGTATGAACTGACGGCATATCTATGGACTTTTAAGGTAATCAGTAAAACTACCAAGTTTACATTGTTATATGTGTTTTATTCTATTAAATATATAAACGTTAGTGTGAAGAAGAAAAATGAAAAAAGCTTTTAAATATCAATCTGCATATGCAGGGGACATCAGTTATGCTCATCTTTGCTTGCTCCTTTTAAGTTATCTTGAATAAAACAGCACTTTTTTTTCATGAAGCACATACAAAAGACCTAAACCGGAAGCGATCTGATCTGTTTTACAGAATACGGAAGTTAGATTGCACGTAACCCCTATTGACAATCGAGGATGCATTGCATCATGGAATTGAATCATTGACATGCGTGAGTATGAGTGTGTGTATGTTGAGTGTGTGAGTCACTGGTGGATCCAGGGGTGAGGCCATACGGGCAATGGCCCCAGCTGAAATCTGATTGACCCCTGAAGTGCCCCTGCCCTGTCACTCACCGCTGATCTATGTCAATTCAACCTGCGTAAAAACCGCTCATTGATCGGCGCAAGAGCATAACGTGAGTGTGTGTCAGGGCTGCCAACTGTCAAGCATTCAGCGTAAGACTCGCTCATCTATTTTCTCACGCAGTGAAAAATCGTGAAGCAAAGAGGACACTTGACACCGACAGACAAGACAGAGCAGGTTACTATGATATGAAACAAAGGCCACATTCACACAGCAGCAGAATACGGTTGTCAGTCCTGTAATTGAGTCCTTAATACGGTTACGTTCACACACATTACGGTTATTTATGGGAGTGACAACCGCATTCTATAACCGAACTCACACCCGTTAATTTTCAGGACTCACATCCGCATTCTCAGAAATTCAGCACCGTGTGAACAGAACAGGACTGGACAACTAGTTGTCTGTCACGTCATAGGTCACGTCTTCTAAGGTGTTTTGTGTGTGGTTTCGCTTTCGGTAACTTACAGCGACAGAGATATGAGCTGTGCGTCATCTTAAGGTGTTAGATCCTGTCACTGTTCTCCACCGGAGCGGCTCCTGTCAGTTTTGTGTTTGAGTTTGTGTTTTCGAAATTCAAATGCTGTATCATGCGCGAGATGTCGCAAAGGACGTAACGCGTGTGCAACGGTTAAAGACTCTGGCTAGCGTGTGTTTACATTGAAGTTTATATGGATGAACTCGCGGTTCAATTGGTCTCTTGTCATGTCAAAAGTGATGAGACTTTTCAGTTTTATGGACGTCGCCATCTTTAATATTACGTTGGTCACTGTCATTATGGTTACTAGTGAGAGAATACGGGCTTGACTCTCACTGCACGTTCATACAGACAGTGTTCCAGACGCTACTGTAAGTTGCTGTGTGAACGGGACATTTCGATACTCACACCTCTAAGTAAATGCTGTCAAAAACTGACAGTGTGAATGTGACCAAAGTCTCAGCTTTCAAATTCTGTCAATTTTATTACTTCAAGTTTGCCTGCCCATTCGGTCTGAATGGTTAATGGTAAAACAAACTTGGCTTGCTGTCCTCGAAGGAGGCACGAACCCGAGGCTCGGCTTGAGCTCCGAGTTAAACCCCCCCTATAACAGTACTGCGTAGAGGGAGAATAAGAGAAATAGAGGAGGAGATGGGGAGGAGGAGGGATGCTGGAAGAATTGTCACTGGGATGACGCAGTGACTGCTGCTTATATACGCTCGTAATGATGATTGACAGGACTGAATGTTTAGGCTCCTCCCGAACCTACGTTTGGAACTACTTTAAATTCAAACAATAAATACAGTTTTGGCGCTCTTAAATGTGACGTGACAGATCGCTGTAGGGCCTCAGTTCAAGCGGCATGTGAACCGATCATCTCTTTCTCTTTACTACTAGTTAATAGTAAATAAACACGAATGAACATTAGAAGGTATATTGAAAGATACAGTACAACTTACCAAAATGTATCGTGTCTCATGTAATCGCTCAATCAGTGTTCAACTGCGGAAAGAGGTCAATAATACAGCATGTAAACAATGTCACATAACGTTAAAGAAAAACCATAATGACCATAGCATGTTAGTTAGCTAGAAAAAATAACTATAGAGGAGTATTTTGCTAAATATGCACTATATGACATTTATTATATTTTTACTCATATCATTAAAAATAATATAATGTAATTATTTGCAGTATTCTACTGTGATAAAGGCTATTTTCGATTAGCATTGCATTCTCAGTATACTTTATTCTTATGAATATACTTGAGATGAGTCTACCTTGTACTTTCTGTGTGAGGGAGCCCTCTGACTTCGAGTGAATTAAACATTACTGCAATTGAGCTTGGCAACCGACGTCACTGCGCAGTGCATTCTGGGACGTAAACAAGAGGGCGCCGCCATATTGTGAGGCCACATCGGGCGATAAAATATCTGTAAAACTTAGTGATGGGCAGATCGAGGCTTCGTGAAACACTGAAGCAGTTGAAGCAAATGTGTCGAGGCTTCGAAACAATCTGACACCTGTCTCCACGGTGACCCCTAGTGGTCAGAACAGTGTAAATGCAACAAAACTCAGGCCAAACATGTATTAAAAATACCCTTTAACAAACGTATTGCAAAAGTTTTATTGAAAGTAAAATCAATCAAATGCAATTAACTAATCATCTAATAAGATTAAATATAGAGTGTCTGTATAATATGTGTTCTTTTATCAATATTCAAGGCTTGTTTCTCTGTTCCATGGCTCAAGCTAAACAGGCCAATAAGAGCTCTTAATAACTACCATTATTCATTTTAATTATTCTAATGTCTAATTAAAACATCTACAAATGTATAAAACTGATCGGAGATCAGGTAAAACCATAGGGTAAAGCCCTAGACACTTGTTCAATAGTTCTCAGTGAATCTACATGATTCATGGGTTCACTTTATCATCGCCCTCTACCGGTGAACTATTGATATTTCGAACTGTTTCGAAACGTTTCAAAACAGTGATGACGTAATGAAGCCTCGTTTACTAAAATCACGTGACTTTGACAGTTTGATACATGCTCCGAATCACTGATTCGAAACAAAAGATTCATGAAGCTTCGGCGCTTCATGAAGCAGTGTTTCGAAATCGGCCATCACTAGTAAAACTATGTTGAAAAGTCAGTTAAAAGAATGAAATGTACTATACAGAGACAAACTTCTACCGGACGCAAGAAAACGGTACCTGGAAAAGATGGCATTGATCGGAAATTTGGATCCGTATGAGGTGCCTGCAAGAGAATGTAGTCGAGACCCCGACGATTTACCTCCTCTGACATTTCCAGATATTTTTGTATATTTAGTCTGTGGTGTGAGTGCTTATACCGAGGCTCAGTTTCGTAATTTTAAATCTATGGAAGCCTACGTTCAATTTACAAATGGCTGGGTCCATGACTTGGAAGCCTACAAACCACCGAGTTGTGAAAACACCGTCGTTCGTACAAAGGTGCGTATCATCTTACTTACCTACCTGTGATAAGTGAAACACGCATCTTTACACAATATTTAATCAGATTTATATAATATCCTCCTGACTACCAGCAATGTTGTTTTATGGACATTATGTTTTAGCGATTTCTCTGAGACATTACAGTTTTAAGTCTGGATGTCCTGTACAGAGCATGTTCAGGGCTTTTCAGAGATAACAAATGATTGGATGTTTCACCATGACCACTCCCTCTCCTTGGTCTTTAAAAATGGATGACATTAATTTAGTGATCAAGTGTTACACCCTTATGGAAATATGATAATATTTTGTACTTAAATCAGCATCTCAGGAAAATGTTGTGGGGTTTCAAATCAAAATATGACCTTCTGTTATGAAACAGGGCATCGATTTCATACATGTCAAGTCCAATGTAGAGGACACCAGGACTTAAATCATGTTTATTACTCATTTTGGGAGACACAACAAATGAATAGAGAAAACATTATATATCAAAATTCCTATTAAATATTAGATATTATTATGAAAATCTTGCTAATTATTACTCTCATTATTGCACTTATTTGTTCATTCTATGTTGCCCCAAAAACACATTAATAAGCAAATTAGATACAGTTTATAAATACATTGTATATAATGGAAAAAACTTGTTTATGGCCCTTTTACAGACATTTTGCATTAAGAAAAATGGTTTTTAAAAATATCTTTCATAACATTGTTGAGAATCATCTTTATATAAAGTTTGGTATAAAAAAATGAAAACTGATTTGTGATTAAAACAAAAATCCCACTGTTTTTGCCTTTTCATGTCTATTCATGTCTTTTTATTTTTTTTAAAACAGGACTTTTTAAAGTCCCGATGTCCTCTGCAGAGGATATGACATAACATATGAATAAAATATAATTTTTCAAAATTTTTCTTATGCTCTAAACAATGTAATGACCTGACAAAATACTAAATTCATCCATTTTATCCTGGTAGTCAGGAGGATAATGTGTGTATATATATATATATAAATATATATATATATATATATATATATATATATACACACACACACCTGTTCTTTTCATTTACTGTTGTTCTGTATGTACACAGGTTATGCACTCACAGAGATTGAATGAGCCTCCTCTAAAGCCCTGGGTCATTGTGAGCAGTGCTGGGAAAGTGGAGTGTGCCCATTGTACCTGCATGGCAGGGGTAGCTGAGACCTGTACTCATGTTGGTGCTCTCTTGTTTAAGTTGGAGGCAACAGTTCGAATTCGCAGCACAAAGACGGTCACTGATGTGCCAGCATACTGGGTTTTGCCCAGTAACTTGAGCAAGATTCACCCAGAAGTGGGATATAGGATCGACTACACCTCCTCAGTTGCACAAAGGAAGACATTAGACCAGCGAATAAATACACAGTCCACAGCACCAGCCATAAGGAGTCGGGCACAGAAACGGAAAACTCCTCCAGGTAATCTTGAAGATTTATCACCACTACTTGATACGTTACTGCACCATAGCAAGGCCGTTGGTTTGTCAGGGATGGAGAAGTACTATACACAATACACACAACACACAGCTGCTGCACCATCCTCTGCTTTACCTCCATGCCTGGCAAAATCCCTGTATGATGAAAGCATAGATGCCAGTGACCTGTCTGCTGTCCTGCTGGCCTGTGAGAAGAACATGAATGCTGTATGTGTGACGGACGAGCAGGCAGCAGAGTACACCAGGCAACAACATCTGTCGTCTGTGTGGTATGATTACAGAAGCGGAAGAATTACAGCGTCAAAAATGCATGCTGTATATGCCACCTCTCTGGAGAGGCCATCCCACACAGTTTTGAAGCAGGTGTGTTACCCACACGCACAGCACACAATATCAACTGTCCAAACCAGATGGGGTATCAGTCATGAGGGGGATGCTAGAAAGGCCTACACTGAATCCACAGCTGCATCTCACAAAAACTTCAAAATCAAACCGTGTGGCTTCATAGTTAACAGCAGCTTCCCTGAACTCTGCCCTCGATTGCTCCTGTCTGCCTTCGCTGCTCAGATTGGTTTGCGTCTGTAACTCTGTATAGCTTTGTTTTGAATCTCTTACTTTTATTCATTGTTGCTTATTTTATTTTATTATTTTTTTTATTACCTTATATGTAATATTGCCTACCACACTAATCTGACGTCGCTAGCTTGTAATCTTTGAATCTAAATCGCTGTTACAACGCGTTTGCATTTGCAGCGCTAGCTTGTTAACTTGTTAAGTCTCTCGCGCGCTCCTTTTTCAACACGTTCTTCAAACAGCTGTGGTAAGTCGGATCAGTCTACAAACACGGTGAGTCATGTCATCCTCTCCCAGCATTGCTACCTGTTCCATTTGCCACATGTTCACCATAGCTCTCTCTGTCAGCGACGAGGGATTTACATGTCATAAATGTAGGGAAATAGTCAGGCTGACAGAGAGAATCTCAGAATTAGAGAAATGCATCCAAACTTTAATCGAGGATAGTAAGAATGCAAGGGCTTCAGATACTGTTTTGGATGCGACTAGCTTAGTGAACTCTGTACATTGTTCGGTTCCGGCTGTAGAGCCCGCGCAGCAGGGCACTTGGGTAACGGTGAGGCGGCCTAGCCACGGAAAACACCACTCTTCCGTTCCAATAAGAACATCAAACAGGTTCTCCCCACTCAGTGACGCACCCACTGAGAATCCTGTTGAAAGTGCCCTAGTTATTGGCGATTCTATTACACGGAACGTGAAAATAGAGACACCAGCCACCATAGTCACATGTTTGCCGGGAGCCAGAGCACCTGACATCAAAGCAAATTTAAAAGTGCTGGCTAATGCTAATCGTAAATACTCTAAGATTATTATTCACGGCGGCACTAATGATGTTCGACTTCGCCAGTCGGAGATCACTAAAATTAACATTAAAGAGGTGTGTGAACTCGCAAGTACAATGTCAGGAGAAATAATTTGCTCTGGCCCCCTTCCTGTTCGTCGGAGTGATGAGATAGTTAGCAGATTATCATCACTCAATGGCTGGCTGTCTAAGTGGTGTCCGCAAAATAATATAGGTTTCATAGACAATTGGAAAAGTTTTTGGGGCAGACCTGACCTGTTGAAAAGAGATGGTATTCATCCCTCCCGGGATGGTGCTGCTCTTCTCTCTACTAATATGGCACATAGTCTTAGAGCTGAAACATGACAAACTGGGGCCCAAGTCAGGAAGCAGACAGACTGGCTAAACCGACCGTCTGCTAGCTGCCTCACATTACAGAAGTCAGATAATTCAGATAACTCCCAACACATAGAAACTCTTACACCTAGATATTTTCAAATAGAGACTGTGTCTGTACCCCGAATTAGTAAAAACAAAAAACTTCCAAACCCATTTAATGGTAAAAATTTAATTGATGTTCAACAAATTAAAAAAAATAGAGATAATAATGCTAAACAAATGATAAAACTCGGGTTGTTAAATATTAGATCCCTTTCTTCAAAATCACTTATTGTTAATGATATTATCAAAGATAATAATCTAGATGTGCTGTGTTTGACAGAAACTTGGCTAAAACCGGATGATTACATTACTTTAAATGAGTCTAGTCCTCAAGGTTATGATTATCGACACAATGCCTGTCAGAAAGGCAAAGGGGGAGGTGTTGCTGTAATCTATTGTAATACTTACAGTATTAGAAGTCTTTCAAATATAATTCCTTCGAAGTGATGGTACTTTACGTAACATTATGTAAGTTGACATTTGTGCTGGCTACTGTATACAGGCCACCAGGACACCATACAGACTTTATCAAAGAATTTGCTGACTTTCTATCGGAGTTAGTACTAGCTGCAGATAAAGTCCTTGTTGTTGGTGATTTTAATATCCATGTAGATAATAAAAAAGACGCATTAGGATTGGCATTTGCAGATATTCTAAACTCTATTGGTGTTAGACAACACGTGTCAGGACCCACTCATTGTCGTAATCATACTTTAGATCTAATATTGTCACATGGAATCGATATTGATGCTGTTGAAATTCTGCAGCAGAGTGACAACATCTCAGATCATTATCTAGTCTCGTGTATACTACATTTAGTCAAGGCGGCTAAACTGCCTCCATGCCATAAATATGGTAGAACCATCACTTCTACCACTAAAGATCGCTTTATAAATAATCTTCCTGATCAGTTTCATCGCCTTAGCATACCAGAAAGCTTAGAAGACCTCGATGTTGCAACAGAAACTATTGCCTCTGTCTTTTCCAGCACATTAGACTCAGTTGCTCCTTTGCGCTTAAAAAAGATTAAGGAAATTAATCCAATGCCATGGTACAATGAGCACACTCGGGCCCTAAAGTTAGCAGCCAGAAAAATGGAGCGCAGCTGGAAGAAAACAAAACTAGAAGTATTTCGCATTTCGTGGAGAGAGAGAATGATTGAGTACAGAAAGGCCTTAAAATCTGCTAGATCTGCCTATTTTTCAAAACTTTTAGAAGAAAATAAACACAACCCTAGGTATTTATTTGATACAGTGGCTAAATTAACAAGAAATAAAGCTTCAACTTCTGATGTTTCCAAAGAGCACAGCAGTAATGACTTTATGAACTTCTTTACTTGCAAGATTGATAATATTAGAGAAAAAATTATAACCATGCAACCGTCTACTACAGTATCGCGTCAGATTGCATTGTAGTGTCCCTGAGGAAAAATTCAATTCATTTACTGCTTTAGGAGAGGAAGAATTGTCTAAACTTGTTAAATCATCAAAATCAACAACATGTATGTTAGACCCTATACCGACTAAGCTATTGAAAGAAATGCTTCAAGAAGTTATAGGTCCTCTTCTTAATATCGTCAATTCATCTTTATCACTAGGACACGTACCAAAAACTTTTAAGCTGGCTATTATTAAACCTCTTATTAAAAAACCACAACTTGATCCTAGAGAATTAGTCAATTACAGGCCAATCTCAAATCTCACTTTTCTGTCAAAAATACTAGAAAAGGCAGTATCATCACAACTATGTTCCTTTTTAGAAAGAAATAGTATCTGTGAGGATTTCCAGTCAGGATTTAGACCGTACCATAGTACTGAGACTGCTCTCATTAGAGTTACTAATGATTTGCTCTTATCATCAGATCGTGGTTGTATCTCTCTATTAGTGTTACTGGATCTTAGTGCTGCATTTGACACTATTGATCACAATATTCTTTTAAATAGACTCGAAAATTATGTTGGCATTAGTGGAATTGCATTGTCATGGTTCAAATCATACTTATCTGACCGTTATCAGTTTGTAGTAGTAAACGAAGAGATGTCATATCGATCACAAGTTCAATATGGAGTACCGCAAGGCTCAGTACTAGGACCGTTGCTGTTCACTCTGTACATGCTACCCTTGGGAGATATCATTAGGAAGCATGGCGTTAGTTTTCACTGTTACGCTGATGATACTCAGCTCTATATTTCTTCGCGCCCTGACGAAACTTACCAATTCACAAAATTAACGGAATGCATAGCTGATATAAAAAATTGGATGACCAGTAATTTCCTACTACTAAATTCAGAAAAAACAGAGATTCTAATTTTTGGACCAAAAACTTCTTCACGTAATAACCTAGAATACTGTCTAACACTTGCTGGCTGCTCTGTTAAGTCTTCGTCGTCAGTTAGGAACCTGGGTGTGCTCTTTGATACCAATCTTTCATTTGAAGGCCATGTTACTAGCATCTGTAAAACCGCATTCTTCCATCTTAAAAATATATCTAAACTACGACATATGCACTCAATGAAAAATGCAGAACAGTTAGTTCATGCGTTCATGACCTCAAGGCTAGATTACTGTAACGCTTTACTGGGTGATTGTTCTGCTCGCCTGATAAATAAACTACAGCTCGTACAAAATGCAGCAGCTAGAGTTCTTACTAGAACAAGGAAGTATGACCATATTAGCCCAGTTCTGTCAACACTGCATTGGCTTCCTGTTAAACATCGTATAGATTTTAAAATCTTGCTAATTACTTACAAAGCACTAAATGGTTTAGCTCCCCAGTACCTGAGCGAGCTCCTAATTCATTATAGTCCTTCACGTCTATTGCGATCTCAGAATTCAGGCCAGCTGATAATACCTAGAATATCAAAATCAACCGCAGGCGGTAGATCCTTCTCCTATTTGGCACCTAAACTCTGGAACAATCTTCCTAGCATTGTTCGGGAAGCAGACACACTCTGTCAGTTTAAATCTAGACTAAAAACGCATTTCTTTAACCTGGCATACACATAACACATTACCAATTTATATTTTCAAATCCGTTAAAGGATTATTAGGCTGCATAAATTAGGTCAGCCGGAACCGGGAACACTTCCTATAACACCTGATGTACTCGTTACATCAGAAGAAGAATGGCATCTACGCTAATATTAGTCTTTCTGGTTATCCCGAGGTTCACCGTAGTCAACCGGATCCGGGCCGTATCCAGGTGAGACCAAGGACCTGCGCCTTGACACGACCACAACGCAGCCCTGAAGTATCAGCAGAGATTGAGTCAACTAGATCATCCACTGTGAGGGCCTCATTGACACGACAGCCACGACACAGTTCCTCAACAACCGTCCATACCGGCGTGATGAATACGATCCTCAATTGGATGGAACTGGAATAAATACTTTGAATGTTGCGATCCTATTGGACTTACGATGGCAACCTGAATCGTAACAAAGCACTGTTGGCCAGAGGAGAACTGGCCCCCCGACTAAGCCTGGTTTCTCCCAAGGTTTTTTTCTCCATTTAAATACCTATTTGCCACTTGTCTGCCACCTGATGTCACCTGATGGAGTTTGGGTTCCTTGCCGCTGTCGCCTTTGGCTTGCTTAGTTGGGGACACTTGACATTTGACTTGACATTTGATATTCAACAGTGCTTTGATCTGCCTGCATTGACACTATTCTTTAAGAGCTGCTGTGCAGCCAAATAATGTACCAGTTATCAATGTAAAGCTGCTTTGACACAATCTACATTGTAAAAAGCGCTATATAAATAAAGGTGACTTGACTTGACTTGACTGAAATCGGAGCGTCACCGGATGGCCTGACTATGTGTGAATGCTGTGGAAAGGGCTGCCTGGAGGTGAAATGTCCTTACAAGTATCGGTCCTGCAGCATCCAACAGGCATTGGCCATGAAGGACAAAGACTTTTGTCTCCAGTTGTCCTCAAACAACCTTCAGTTGAGAAGAGACCACCGCTTCTAGACAGATCCAGACACAGATTTATATCACCCAATCAAATCACTGTGATCTTGTTGTTTGGACTGAAAATGATTTCAATGTGGTGCGTGTCTTTTCAGACCAGGATTTCTGGGAACCTCGTCCAAAAAAAAAGCACAAGAATTCTTCAAGAAAGTGTGCGTCCCAGAACTTGTGGCAAAATATTACTCAAAGTACATGCAGCCTCATGTTCCATTTAACACTCTTAAGTGTTTTAAAGTGTTATACTTGACTCAAAGAGTATTAGTTTGTTACTTGAAGGTTGTTACTTGAAGGTCAGTGTTTCAAAGTAGTTCAACACAAGAACCACAAGAAACTAAACATTGCACTTTGCAGGAGATTTTTCTTAATTAAAATATAAGTTTTTAATTATCAAATTGTCATCTGAAGTATTTAATGTACAAATAGCATACCATGTTCATTCTACACACCCCCACACCAAATACAAACATGTTCAATCTCAGGAGGGTACCACACATTCACACACACCAAATAGAAAACAAACATTTCTCCTGGAGTCTTTTTACCATTCAGCATGCACATTTTTCTGTTTCATCTGGCCTAACAACAACACTTGGACACGTTAACTAGAATACAGCAAACATTAACAATCTTATCAAGAAGGGTAAATTCTTCATCCTTACAGGGAAGCAACAAACTTATTGGTATTGTGTTATGTAATAGTGTGTACTTATTGCGCAAGCTACCTATTACCCTTTCTATGTGTATCCTAAGGTGTGCTATAGCACGTGTGTCTTCCACATCCTTAGCATCGAGTTGACATCTGCTTTTAGTGAATGCAGGAATTTTAACTTCCGCGCACATCATTCCCACACTGTCTTTAATATCAAAGCCTCGGTCCGCTAACACTAAATCGCCAGGCAACAGTTTGTTAAGAAGTCCACAATTCTCGGTTATGTGCTTGTCAGATGCTCGTCCCCCCCATCCCTTTGAAATAAATGAAATTAGGCCTTGGGGTGTAATTCCTATCAAGTATTTCATTGTGTGTGTACCTTTGTAGTGGGAAAAGGATTGTGCGCGCGCCATTAAATTTGACGGCCTCTCTGTACGTATTTCAAAACAATCGACAATAATCGCAACACGCTTTCCAAAAGCTTCCAAAAATTGATGTGGCATTGTGGCTTGTAAACAGTGTCTCTCAGGCCAGTACAACAAGGGAGAAAGGCGTGCATACAGCACATCGATGGTGTTGGCAAAGGTAGCAGAAAGAGTTCTACGTGACACATTAAAAATGTGTGAAAGATGCTGGATTGGAAGATCAAGCCTTAGACGAATGAGTGTAAGTAAAACCATTTGAAATTGTGACAGCTTCTTTGAAACTGGCAGGAAGGGCTTAACAGTAGCAAACATTGACAACAAAATTGCAAAACATGGAAGTCCTGTATAATATCGTACCTTCTCTGTATTATCTCTGAAAAACTCTTCATCCATCTTCAACTTGTTCAACTCAGACCTAAGCTCCCTATTTTCCTGCAAAACACGGGTTAGTTCTGCATTGCTTTGCTCACAGAACTGGCATTCTACTCTAAGTCTCTTAGCTGCTGGTTTGTCTGTTTCTGTCTGTTCACTATATTCCTCCTCTTCCACAGCTCCTGCCTCTGCTTGATCCCCATGCTCCTCTTCTTCTTCTGCAGCTCCTGCGTCTGCTTGATCCACATATCCCTCTTCTTCTGCAGCTTCTGCATGTTCTTGGACTCCATCTCTCTCATCTTCATTCATGTTGTTTTGTTCACTTTGGCCTCCTCCCTCAGATTCTCTCAAACGGTGTCTATGTTGTCTGCGGCCATGCCGATCTGACACTGTGGCTGTGACTTCAGAGTGACCCAGGTGCAGGGTTGGAGCCTAGTCTGGATGAGACTCGTCCATCTCATTTGCTGGTTTACCTTTGGGGAGACAAAAGTATCCATATTGAAACAAATTATTGCAATCAACAGTGGAAATACTATATGTAATGTTATACAATACTACATGTTATGTTATAATGTAATATTTATTTATTTTTATTTATTTATTTATTTAATATGAAGACTTCAGATGCAAAAGCTTCTAAGTGCTGTCTGAAATTTTCTTCTACAATGAGCATTTTTCAAGCTCATATCTTTAGGTTCAGTAATTTCACTTTAATGGCAATTAATAGGTCATTTTCATTGCCATTAAAGTTAAATAACTGAACATAAACATATGAGCTTGATAAAAATGCTCATTTTAGAAGAAAATTTCAGACAGCACTTAGAGGCTTTTGCATCTGAAGTCATTATATATATATATATATATATATAATTACATACTAGATACTATGCTTTCAGTTCCAACTGAACTCATGTGGCAACATATGAGTTCTTGTGGCAACAAGAGAATTTCTCGTGCTTCAGTCGCAGTGATCAAAAATAGCTCTCTAGTTCTGGCTGGGTTACACCTCGTAATATCTGAGTGGCTCCGCTGAGTGCTCTGATTTGATCACATGCATTCACCGCGCTTTATTTGAACTAGCCTAACTTAGCTTGCTCACTTTGCCGCAATGTCGACAGAATAGTGCTTAGTTACAAAATGCAGAGGAACCTATGACTACTCCTCTCGGTAACAGAACAAAATGAGAACACAATCATTTGCTAAGTGAGGTTTATACACTTACCTGAATGAAAATGCCTGGAACACACTTTCAACGATCTTGGGATGTCTGCGAAGTGTATGTCCGTGCGTCTTATGGCGGATATCCAGGCCATCCGTCTCCGCTTTGTTACATCGGACACATGACTCCCTTCATTTTGTTTCCAGGCCGGAAAACAATAAAAAGACAGTCCGTTGTCTATTTTTCTGCCCCGTCAATCGTGTGAACGGACATTACATTCAACAACACAACAGGTTCTTCCCATGATTAAAACTTCGTCAGCGCGTCAGAACAAGTGGCCTCACAATATGGCGATTTTTCCCATCAGCCATTTTCATAAAAAAAAAAAATACAACAACAACAAAACCTTGCATCACAATAAGTCTATTGTGATTGTCAAATATGGTAACTAAACAGAATTTCATTAAGTTTAGTGACAATATGTTACATTGTTTACATCAGGGGTGGGTAAACTCGGTCCTGGAGGGCCGCTGTCCCTGCAGAGTTTTGCTCCAACCCTAATCAAACACACCTGAACCAGCTAATCAAGGTCTTCAGGATTACACGCAGGTGAGTTTTATCAGGGTTGCAGCTAAACTCTGCAGGGACAGCGGCCCTCCAGGACCAAGTTTGCCCACCCCTGGTTTACATGGTACAATGACTGGTAGGCTAGCTACTGTTTTTATTAGTGTTTGACACAAATTACACAATTTCAATTCATAAGCTTGCTATTTGATTCCGTTTTTGATGCAACATCGATTCATTTGGATAAATATCAGGTACAGTAACATGTTCATTTTTCTCAAGGAAAAAATCTCTGAACTAATGCTGTAAACATACAGGGAGCCCTGTCAGCTGATATTATTATTATTATTAAAGGTTAAAATTAACAAATAAAATAATTAAATTATAATATTTTTAATAATATGAAATATAATATAAATATAATATAATAAATATGTCATATAGTGCATATATTTAGCAAAATACTCCTCTATAGTTATTTTTTCTAGCTAACTAACATGCTATGGTCATTATGGTTTTCCTTTAACGTTACGTGACATTGTTTACAAGCTATAGGCCTATTATTGACCTCTTTCCGCAGTTGAACACTGATTGAGCGATTACATGAGACACGATACATTTCGGTAAGTTGTGGTGTATCTTTCAACATACCTGATAATGTTTATTCGTGTTTATTTACTATTAAATGATGTTTTATTAACAAAATTCGGGAGGAGCAACGTTCAAATAATCTGTCTAATCACATCATCTCAACCAACTGTTAGCAATCAGTAATCAACATATCTACCCAATCAGCATGAGTGAAAGCATATATATAGACACAGTTGACTCACCCATATTCCTCGACAGTTTTACAGCATCCCTCCACCACCCCGTCTCCTCACACTTGCCTGGTTACTTTCCTAACCAGAATACGGGGGAGTACTCTGGGTTCGGGCCAGAATACCGAGCTCGGAGCCCTCTCCTCGGACAGCACGCCAAATACGCATACTACTAAGCATACTATTTACTATCTGATTATTTGTAAGTGTGAACTCGTGAACTAGTAGTAAAGAGAGATGATCGATTCACGGGCCGCTTGAACGGAGGCCCTACAGCGATCTGTCATGTCACATTTAAGAGCGCCAAAACTGTATTTATTGTTTGAATTTCGTAATAAAATTGACAGAATTTGAAAGCGGAGACTTGGTTTCATATCATAGTAACCTGCTCTGTCTTGTCTGTCGGTGTCAAGTGTCCTCTTTGGATCACGATTTTTCACTGCGTGAGAAAATGGATAAGTGAGTCTCACTGAATGCTTGACAGTTGGCAGCCCTGACACACACTCACGTTATGCTCTTGCGCCGATCAATGAGCGGTTTTTACGCAGGTTGAATTGACGTAGATCAGCGATGAGCACTGGTGAAGTGCAGGGTATACGCAGGTATACAGCGTATACCCTCTTCTTTATCAGTCGGCATTGCTTATAGCCACTTCTACAAATCCTCCTAATGCGCATCATTCAGTAGAGTAGTGTCCAGCATTAGCCAAAATCATGACAGACAGCACATGAGTAGCTAATCCAATCGCATGTGAATAAATACAAACATTCCCTAAAAACACATATTAAAGACAGTGAGAGCGGTCAGGAAGGAAACCCCTCCCCCTCCCCTAACGCCATTGGCCTAGGGTACCGTCAGTCTGACAATGTTTAGATGTTACATTTATAGCCCATAATTAAATCTTTCAAGGTTTTTTTTTTTTGTTTGTTTGTTTTTTTTGTAGACACCAAATGACTGGCCAGACCTGTGGACAGCCAAACAAATCCAACAACCCCTGGTTAGGATACAAAAAAAAAAAAAAAAAAAAAAAAAATTGGGTAAGTTTAGGCAGATTGTTCAAGTAGAACCTGTATTTGGTTAAAAGAGTATATCACTCTGGTTTCCATGAATATGATGTAAAATGTATATATTTTTATTCATTATATTTAACTGAATATTGTTATTTTTTTTAACATATTGTTTTGAATATATCGATGAATTCTTTGAATGATGATGATATTTTAATGTTTGTTAAAAATAAACTATTCTCTGCCTGAAACACCATGCTTGCCTCATCTTGAATATTTCTTATATTAATGCATTAGGCCTGTGTAGGAACTGGCCCCACCTCTGGATCTGCCAGTGCCAACACTAACATCAATGATAAAACTGTGTGTTTTATTTTGTGTGTGTGTGTGTGTGTGTGTGTTCTTGTATTGAAACTTCCTACTCCTCGTGGAGAGCCAGGTTCATGGTTGCATAGCAACGACAGACGCGATATGTGAACGGCCCCTAACATTACTTCAGTGTGGTACTACAGGGAGTTCATGCAGGTGTGGATTTTCACACTCACTCACATACACACACATATACTTGTATATGTGGTTTACGGGGACTCTCGATAGACGTAATGGCTTTTATACTGTACAAACTGTATATTCTATCCCCCTACACTACCCCTACCCCTAAACCTACCCATCATAGAAAACTGTCTGCATTTTTTGAATTTCAAAAAAAACACCGTTTAGTATGTTTTTTAAGCCCACTTCCTGTGTCCTCATAAAAACTTTCCTCCACTTATTAGTTTAAAAAAAAAAAATCAAATGGTATGTTGTAAACATGAGATTTTACAGGAAGAGATGTGATTGCATCATACTTGTATTTACTTCATTGCTAAGCACTGTATTATGCTTTGCACGTGTGTTTCTGGTAGAAGTAGCTACTATTTTAAGACTCTTCACAACCACAAACAAAACAAATTATTTATAGCAGACCTCTAACAGTTCAAAGCAGGCTAAGTGCCAAGAGAATGAATCAAACAGTGACACACCCAATTAATATGAAACACTAAAGACTGTCATAAAAACTAAATCGATTTAAATAAAGACATGCTAAAATACACTTGATGTTAATTTACAGTTTTTTTTTTTTTGTTTGTTTGTTTTAAATGCCTTATTTTTGTATCACAGGGGAGGAAATAATAGCCTATTTACTGGATTTATTAGACTGTAAATTTAAATTCAACAGCACTTTCTGAATTAAATGTTCTAAATAATTTGGACCAAAATAAAAGCTTACATAAAAGCTTACAACTTAGCAACAGTTGTAATATGTAAAGGTAAAACTGCTTTGTGAAGTTGGGTTTCTTTTCATGCTACTGTTTTGGAAAGAGCAGTTTCAAGAGATTGTGGTTGGAACACTGTCAGTAAACGTGATAATTCACACAAAAAAGTGACTGCATGTGACTTGCGTCAAAAATGTAACCATGTACTAAGTGCTTGCTGAGTCATGCACAATAGCAATATGATCTGTTTTTAGTTTTAATTTTTTTCCCAGTATGGGGTCACAAATTGACTGTAGCTAACAACCACGTACTGAAACAAAACAGAGCAAAACAAATATTTTAGCAAATGTTCAATGAAAAGAAAATGTTCCAAATGTATGAGTCAGGGAATTTACCCACACCCAATACATGATTCATGACAAGTACATCACCAAAGCAAAGGCTTCTGTTGTAGAGATGAAACACAGTACATCAACTCAAAGTTATTGTGGAGAGATAGATGTTTTCAAAACAGAGCTGTGATCTCAGAGAAACATGATGCAAGTGGAAGGGAAAATTATCTGAACTTCAAGTCAAGAAAAAGTGACCAATGTTCTCATTTATGTAGGATAAATACCCAAATGTGCCAGAAAAATTGTCAATGAACATATTCAATAAAAATTCACCATACAATTTAATTTTCAATACAATTCTAATGAAAAAGTAAAGTAAATAAATAATAAACATACTTTTAACGGCTATTATCTGGGAAAAAAAAAAAAAAAAAAAAACTTGAGAAACATTGCAGTCCATGATATTGGTGACTTCAAAAGCATGTCTGAATGCAGGCAAAAACATCAGACATATTTGATATTATGGCATGATGGGATGTTCGATGAATGAACATACTATTATAATTTATATCTGATGTACCTGGTTGTTGTTTTTTTTCAAGCATCCTTAAAACAACCATACATTTTTAATATTTAGATGCCTTAAATGCTTGTAATGTTTTATGCAGGTAAAATATTTTATGACAACACATAAAAAAAAAAAAAAAAAAAACTTCTAAAATGATTACAAAATTCTGCAGATTTACATACAGTTCAGTGCTTTGGAAAAAGCAAAAATAAATAAATAAATAAAATAAAAATCACATTACAACAATAAATAAAGATCAGTCTATCTAGAAAACCATTTCTAGCTAATTTCAAAATCAAAGCTCAGTAGTCATAACTTTAGAGATGCACTAAAAATAAATCAATAAAAACACACAACAAAACTTCAGTCATGCAGTCATGGTTTTTACCAAAAATACTGCTAGGTTTTCTTAACACTTTTCTGAGCCTTTTTAAATGACGCTCAAGTTCCACATGCGTGAGTATTTACAACTAGCTCATGTCATGCATTACCCTGATGAGTCCCTCTGCATCTTCTATCATGCGGGACTCAATGCACAGACAAAAGTTCAGGTATGTGTCCTCAAGGATCCCTCTGCAATCCCCACACCTGACATGGAACCTCCGCTGATGGAGAAGGAGCTGTCCCGGAGCTAGAGCCTGAAGCCAGTGTTGTTCCAGAGCTCGAGCTAGTGCTCTGGAAGTCTATCCTGGATGAGCCATTACTTCAATTCGATGTCCTGGCGTGACTTCCCACCCATGTCCCCACCTCTGGGAAATATATCAATCCCAGCCCATTCTTGTTGGAATAATGGACATGCCAGTTTCTACTTGTTCCTGCCTCCTATGTTATCTCCTTTGTCTCCGCCCAGTCTCCTGGCTCCTTCATCTCCACCCAGTTTTCTGGCTCCTTCGTCTCCATCCAGTCCTCTGATCCGTTAGTCTCCACCTAGTCTCCTGGTTCCTTTGTCTTCACTGGTTCCACCTGGCTCCACTCATGCAAGGGCTCCATGGGGCCTTCAGCCATACAGCGTCATCAGGAATTATAGTTTCGCTGATTCTGCCGTGGCCTCCCCCACCGGCTCCTCCGTGGACTCTTTGTTTGATTCAGTTCTTTGTCCAGCATTGTCTTTGTGCAGATGTCAAAGCTGTTGCATTTGTCTACTTCTGCAACTCCTGTGATTTGGATGATCTTTTTTGTTTATAAATAAAGTTATATGGCTGCTTCTTGATTCACCTCTCCATGTCCTCTTCCTTTCCATGACCAGGCCATACAGCCTCTACTTATCCCTGCTAAAACATTACAGTGGTAATTTAACATTGTGGTATTCTTAAATTAATAAAACTTACCCCTTGTTACAAGTATTATTATATAGGTATGTTAGATAATCCTCTTTTTTGTTAACTTTATCATTATATTTATTAATTTATATTAATAATAAAACTGAAATTATGAGTGTGCTGTGTGTTGAGGGGGTTGAATTACCTCGACACAGTTTTCATAAAATGACAATAAAAATACTGATTAAAAAAAAACATTTCTGACTCAACTAGTTCTGAGTTGTGTGATTCTGAAAGTCTTTTATAACCTACTATTTCAATGATAGTCTCTGTTAATATATTATCGTTTTAAATAAATAACAGTAACTGTAGTACCAAGGAATGTGGTTATGTGCAATAAATGGAGTGCATGGCACTAGCCACACCAAAGTCATGGGTTAATTTCCCATAAAATGTGAGAACTCAGTGTAAATTGCTTTGGATAAAAGTGTCTGGAACCTATCCCAGCATGTCTTGGCAGTTGAGCTGAAAGCACGGAAATACCTTAGATGGGTGGTCAGTCCATCACAAGACTAAGCTTAAAGTGAAGTGTGTCATTGTTTTCATGTTAAAATACTTACTGACTCAACCATGAGTTTTGTGATTACAGTGGCAGATGGGGGGAAATGTTTGGGAAATCAATTTGAATATGTGTTTGGTGATGCAAGTGGTGTAGATATGACATACATTACTTACCCATCCCAGTCTGTTTACATCAAGGTTTCCTGGGAAACTACAGTTTGTTTATTGGTTGTCTTTGGCCCTGGAAGGAAGCCAAAGACAACCAATACTAGCATTAAAAAAAACATCCAAGATTTGTTATTCCACAGTCCTGATACTGTTTCACTTCGGCATCCATCGATTGCACAGTCCATGATTCAGTGCATGTTATCGTCTTTGCTTTAAGTTAATTTTGTATTGGGACTTTACCCAACAGGATACTAAAAATCTACATATTGCTGGTTTTGACAATGGAGTCTATCAGATTGTAAGTTGATGAGTACTCATTACAAGAATGTTCTACCTCTAGTGCTCTCTGACCCATGTCTTTTTATTCGTCCTCTCACATTGCATTCAAGCAATATTACTCATTCTCTTTTCTTCCAGGTGGTGGATTATTACCTACCCTGACCTATACACAGAAATTACCATGGTAACCATTGTTCTCACCAAAATACCATTGTTAGCAACTACTGTCAATAATAAACAAAATCACTGAATTCTGAAAGTCTCTTTTAATGATATTCTATATTAATATATTAGTGTTTTAAAGTAGTAACCATGGAGTAACCAAGTAGTGTGGTTTTATGTAATGGATATTGATAGATCCGTTCCTGTAGCTCAAAAAGTAGTGCATATCATTAGCAAATCTAAGATCATGGGTTCAACACCCTGGGAATAAATGAAATGACAAACTGTATACCTTGATTTTGGATAAAAGTGTCTGCCTAAATGCATAAATGTCACAGAACAGCTCTTGAATGTGCTGATAGCATAAACAAATTCAATAAATTATCAATTAAAAAAAAAAAAAAGATGCAGACAAATAGCACATTTCATTTTCACAGTTCAACTCAAAATCATAAAATGAAAAAAACTGCGTAGTTTTATGTGAATTAACCTATTAAATTCAGAGTCTTGAGATCAAATGCTTTATGAGTATATTTTGTATTTGTAATAATTCTACTATATGATTTTTGCTTGTATTTTATTTTATTTTGATTTCACTGACTTGATTACTGTATACCTGCACTAACTATCCTGTTGGTCCTGTAAAGTATGAAATCGTGATAGATTTTCCCCCATGCACCTGACTTAAAGGGATAGTTCACCCAAAAATGAAAATTTGATGTTTATCTGCTTACCCCCAGGGCATCCAAGATGTAGGTGACTTTGTTTCTTCAATAGAACACAAATGATGATTTTTAACTCCAACCGTTGCGGTCTGTCAGTCGTATAATGCATTGAAACGGTAACACCATCTATAAGAATCAAAAAAACATGCACAGACAAATCCAAAATAAACCCTGCGGCTCGTGACGACACATTGATGTCCTAAGACACGAAACGATCGGTTTGTGCGAGAAACCGAATAGTATTTATATAATTTTTTACCTCTAAAACACCACTATGTCCAACTGCCCTCCACATCCGGTTAGTGAGGTCTGATCGCGCTCTGACAACGGAAGTGATGTCTCGCACTCATTGAAGCAAAGCGCGAGAGATCACTTCCAGCATCAGAACGCGTTTTTTGACCTCACTAACCGGATGCTGAACGCAGTTGGACATAGTGGTGTTTTAGAGGTAAAAAATGATATAAATACTGTTCGGTTTCTCGCACAAACCGATTGTTTTGTGTCTTAGGACATCAATGTGTCATCACGAGCCGCAGGGTTTAATTTGGATTTGTCGGTGCATGTTTTTTTTACTCTCATAGATTTTGTTACCACTGACATGCATTATACGACTGACAGAGCGCAACGGTTGGAGTTAAAAATCATCATTTGTGTTCTACTGAAGAAACAAAGTCACCTACATCTTGGATGCCCTGGGGTAAGCAGATAAACATCAAATTTTCATTTTTGGGTGAACTATCCCTTTAAGTTGACCCAGATGTCCCAGACACCTATAATTTTATACTCTACTAAGCGTACTTCAATACCTCTTTGAGTCGGTCGACGTCTCGACCTTTTTGAACATTATGTGCCCTATCATACACCCGGCACAATGCAAATTGCTAGTTTCAGCCCTACGCAGTTATCATTTTCATGTCCAGCGCTCACGCTGTTAAAATAGCTAATGCACTTGCGCCCATCTGTTCGCCCATGGGCGTGTTGGTCTGAAAACGAGGTGTGTTCAGGCGCATTGTTGTATGTATGTAAATGGCATGTAAATAGCAATCCGCCATGGTGCAAGCGCACCTGGCTTTTAAAGGGAATTGGAGATGACACTCTGATTGGTTTATTGCACATTACGCCCAAAACGCCCAAGACTAGGTACAACCATTTTGGTGACCATTTTTTCCACCATTAAACTAACAAAACTGGATTTGCGCTTCAGATCATGCACTTAGACCGTTAAAATAGGGCCCTATCACTTAATAAGGTCTCTAGTGCTCCACTAAACACTATCACTTGAGAACAGAAGATCTCTAGTGTCTCCAGAACATGCCATAAACCTGCATGGTTTTTTAAAAACATGGCGAGCTCAGGTCCGCCCTCTGAGTGCATGAGGCTCTTCAGATGTTGGGTGAATGGGAAAAAAAGTTATAAATGGGTCTGTCAAGTAACTAATGTTGAACGCAAGGCGAACTGCAGAGAAGCATTTATAGAACTTTGGATAACATTCCCTACAAGTTTGTTTAATGTTTTAAAGAAAACCTTTGAATGTAATGTTCAAAGAATGTTTAAAGGATGTTTTGTCATTTCAAATAATGTTTATATAAGGTTAAGTGCAAACTAAGATATAACATTTTAACAGTAACATTTTGAGGATGTTCTGAGGATCTTGTTGAGGTAAAAGTTGTAGAATGATCTTTTATAAAACATTGGCACAATGTTCCATAATAACAAAGTAAGAACATTCTTTTACTCACATTAGGAAAATGTTATGAGGACATCGAGGCCTGAGATGACAGAGCGTTTTTTAAACGTTCTTTGACATGTTAACAAAGCTAGAACATTTTAAATGTAACATTTTGAGGATGTTTTGAGGATGTTGTCAAGATAACAGATTATACAATGTTCTTGATAAAACATTGGCATAATGTTCCATAATAACAAAGGAAGAACATTCTTTCAGTCACATTAGGAAAATGAGGAAAAAAAAAACTATACAAGGGCGAATTAGAACACGGAACCTTTAATACTGTTAACAAAGATTCTACCACCAGACCACTAGGGAATTCAAGTATAAATTGCGAATCTATGTATTTATTCACTAAATTGAAGAATCTCAGAACTAACAATATATTGTATTATGAAACTATCACATTAAACATGAGTTCTCAATGTAGGGGAGACCGGGGATGGTTGTAAAACTTTTTGCTTCAGCACCTATAACTTGCTGAATTTTTTAGCTTGAGTTCTCAAACTTTTATACAAAGTACTCACTTTTGTTTACCAGTTCAACAATTCAAATGGAACCAATTCAACCCTCTACAAGAATATCACAGACCTTGTGAGTTAATGTTAAAGACATGGTGTTCCTTTGTTACAACCTACCCCACTACCAGGGTAGGTTGTAACAATTAGACAAAAGAAGCAAAAACACATGCATACCATATGATATTGTTCAAAAACAGGTTTATTGAAATAAAAGAACAATGTCTCTTACTCTCTCTATGACAGTGTGTGTGTATATAAATTTGTCTACTAGAACAAACTTCCTTAAGTACACTTAATAAAAACACTAGGCTACTACAATGTACCCGATTAAAGAACATCTTTGTACATCTTTAAGTTTAAAAAAAATAACATGTCAGTGTGTGTGTGTGTGTGTGTGTGTGCGTGTGTGTCTATGTGTGCATATTCTCAATCAGAGTTACAGTGCTGACAGATGAATGCTGGTAACCCTGGATTGCAGGCTTGGTGGGCCCAGAAACTGCATAGGGTGCATTTCACCCAAACCTCATCAGATTCTTTACTTAAAACACTGGCAGAGACACCACTGTCAGTCTTTCTTTTACATGTCCTAGTCATTCTGTAAAAACATTTAAATCAAGAAAATTCTTAGTTGTATGAAACACAATGGCTGACAGGGGCGGGGATGGTTGTAACGTGTTACAACCATCCCCACCCCTGTCAGCCATTGTTTAGCTAGCTGTATTACCATAGTGCTTTGAAATTAGCAGGGGGAAAATGCATCGCATATTGCCTAATAAACTACTATTTAATCTAATATAAGTCATACAATTTTATCTGCATTAGTATTAGGGATGTGCAAGACTAGCCGACTAGTCGATTAAACGATACTGCTGCTGCTGCTGCTAGTCGACTTGGAAAACACTAGTCCTTTAAACGTTACTTTTTTTTTTTTCTTTTCTTTCTTTTTTTTTTTTCACATTTAATGTTTTGCTTTATATTTTTACAAAGGCTATATTTAAATTACTGTCATGTTAATGTTATATATTGAAATCAATATATTATTTTGAAAAGTGTATATCTGCAGCGAAAAACAAAATCATTTAATTTTACCTCATATTTTGCATGCGTTGGTTTTCTCAGTGGCGCTCGCGGCGGGTTCAGAGAAATGTCCACTCGGAAGATGAGCAAGTTGAGGAAGTATTTTGAAAGCCTAAAACTTTTACGTTTCCTTCAATGTCATGTCAAACTAGTATAACAATTAAGCTTGCTAAGGCTTGTTATACTACCGGTTATGAATACGCTATGAAAGGTTTTATCGGATTAAAGGAGAAACATTATGAATAAAACTTACTTACTAACAAAGTAAATGTTGTTAAATAATGTAGTTGGCAGTACACATCGAGTTTCTCTTGCGATTTTTACCGACCATCATGTGTACAGATAATTTTCATACACGAGAAGCGCGTTCAAACCCGGACACTCAAGAGGTTGCCGTGGTAACCCACACGGTAAAAAAAAATATATTTTATCTGGCCAAAATATATTTTGAGCCGTAACGGTCGTCAGTCAGCCGGGAGTTCTCGGAGGAAAAGGTGAGTTATAACTTTATTTTTAGTCATCATTTTTCACATATGTAATGTTAATTGCTACTTTGGATGTATAATGTTTTGTATTGTCAAGGTTTTTTTAACTTTATTTGTCAATTTAATGACCTGTTTGTTTCATTTGCTCACATGAGGAGACGCATATCTGAGATTTTTAAATTTCCGGTTTAACGTTAGTTGTTTTTTAATTTGGACACTAGCGAAAACTAACGTTACACACAAAAAAATGTGTAATTTTTTTTTCAATTTCAGCTGTAGAGTGTTTGGGAGACCGTGCCACTTGCTGTTGTCGATCGATGATGCTCACGTGATCCTGTCACTGATAGTGGAGCCTGTAAGTTTTTTGCTAAATTTAAATGTTTTGCTAAAATTGTTAATTCGGCACACTTTATTCGCTCGTTATTAGAGTTCAGGCATACGCTGGTTTGGCATTAATGGCGTTTCATTCTCTCAAATTTTCTATTATTTTTTTTTTTAATATAGCCTAGGTTATATAATACTGTAGTTTTTGCTTACTTTCTGCTGAATAACAAGCTGTTTTCGATGAACCAGTTGAGCCAGTGATTCAATAAGTCGCTTGTAACAAAAGATGCTTATTTATCACCACCTACAGGTTTACATGTGTCATTCATTACTGTATGTACTTTTTATTTTCAGAAGCAGAAGCGGAGATAGTTTGTGCAACAGCAACAAGGTGAGAATGATCATGAGACACTTTAAGAAGTAGAATATATTTTTTAAATTATTTAATTATTTTATTTGTGTAATTTATGAATTGATATGTTCTCTGCACTTGTGTCTTTGTTAATATCTGTTTCTGTCTGTCTGCAACAGGTGCGGGTCCAAACCCATCTGTCAAGACGCTTGTCCACTTGATGTCCGCCCCACCAGCCCAACGATTGTGCTGGAGAGCCTCTGACCACAAGTCATAGGTACAGGATAATGTTCATAGTCAAATCATCTTCATTTCTGTAGCACTTTATACAAAACAGCTGCACAGTAATAAACATGAAAGTAAACATGAATTTAAATATAAAGGCCAAATTACAGTTTTTGTTTTGTTTTTTGGCTAAGAAAAATAAAGTTTTTGTTTCTGATAATACTAGAAAAAGGGATACTTCACCCAAAAATGAAAATACTCTCAGAATATGACTTTCTTTCAAATGATGATTTTTAGAAAATAATCCATCTCTGTGAGTGCAAAGTGTAAGGTTGACACTTCAAAAACCACACAGAGTAAAAAACAACAGTAGTCAATATGATCCTAGTTGAAGTGAAACAATAGGTGTCTGTTAGAAAAATACTATTATTTTAAAGTCTGTGCTTCCAAATAACTCCTCAAGCTTTAAAACACACATCACAAGTTACAACATGCAGACTTTGAGCACATATTTGACAGTTGGCAAATCTGTAGTGTAACAAATTTACCATAATAGTATTTTCCTCAAATACACCTATTGTTTTACTTCAGAAGACATTGATTCGTCAACTGAGGTCATGTGGATTACCATCATGTTCACTTTGTTTGGTTTTTGACCTTCTTGCGTGAACTCACAGAGATGGATTATTTTTCTTAAAATCTCTGTTTGTATTCCACAGAAAAAGAGGATGTCATAAACATCTGGAATAGCATGAGGGTAAATGATGAGATAATTTCTGTTTTTGGGTGGATTATCCCTTTGAGTTATCTTAAATGAATGTGCCCTTGTGATATTCCACTATCCCTTCATTTGTAAAAGTGAAAATGCAATGCAGAAGTGTAAAGAAAGGCTAATTCGACCTCTCCTCAATCATCAGTTTCTTTACTGTACTGTCCAAAAATATGCCCATTAAATATCTTTAAAATCCAGTATACCTGTAATTGTTTTAGTTCCAGAGTAAACAAAAATATCAGGAAATCCAAAACTAGTCAGAAGAGAAAGTGCATGCCCTCTGTACCTGTACAGATGTTCAGTTATTGTGTTGTAGGAGCGAAGAGCAAAACTGACAGTGGTGGAGAGAGAAGAAGTGCCCTTGACGAGGAAACCATGGCAGCCATATAGGTAAGTCAATACTTGGTGAAAGGAAAATTTACTAGAAACATTTAGTTAACTAAAAAAATAACTGATTTTTGTCTCGCAGTCAAGAAGAGATTTCCAAATGTGTCCAAAGAGGCTTTGAGGATTTGAACTGGGGAAACTGAGACTTCTTGAAAGCAAAAAGGTTATATTTGTTTGAATATATTATAATAATGTATATTTTTTGAACATTGTAAAGTATGTTCCTTGCTGATTTTTATCCACATGTTCACGTGTTATAGACAACAAATAAAAGTTTTTCAAATGTCACATGTGAATGTATTTTCTTGGGTTGAAATATATGTAGGGCAAAGTATATTTTTAAATGCTTTTGAAAAATAAATTTTTTTAAAAATATACAAAAAAATGGCGAAAAAATATATTTTTAGAAAACATATTTATGTAAATATATTTGAAAATATATTTTAGCGAATATATTTTTTGGCCATTTTTTGTATATTTTGAAATATATTTAAAAATATATTTGAAAATATATTTTTTATATATTTATTTTTAAGCCCCTTATGAGAAGGTTGAAAGCAAGGTCCGTTACGTCGCCCGGTATGGCGCAACTGGGGCCCCACCCTGGAGCCAGGCCCGGGGTTGGGGCTCACATGCGAGCGCCTGGTGGCCGGGTCTTACCCCACAGGACCCGGCCGGGCTCAGCCCGAAGAAGCGACGTGGGGCCAACCTCCTGTGGGCCCACCACCTGCAGGAGGGACCGTAGGGGGCCGGTGCATTGTGGATTGGGCGGCAGTCGAAGGCAGGGGCCTCGGCGACCCAATCCCCGGACGCGGAATCTGGTGCTAGGGACATGGAATGTCACCTCGCTGGGGGGGAAGGAGCCTGAGCTTGTGCGGGAGGTTGAGAGGTACCGACTAGAGATAGTCGGGCTCACCTCCATGCACAGTTTGGGCTCTGGAACCAAACTCCTCGAGAGAGAGGCTGAACTCTCCACTACTTTGGAGGTGCCCGCAGTCAGAGGCGGCGGGCTGGTGTTGGCTTGCTCATAGCCCCCCTGCTTAGCCACCATGTGTTGGAGTTTACCCCGGTGAATGAGAGGGTCGCTTCCCTGCGCCTTCGGGTCGGGGATAGGTCTCTCACTGTCGTTTGTGCCTACGGGCCGAATGGCAGTGCAGAGTACCCGGCCTTCTTGGAGTCTCTGGGAGGAGTGCTGGAGGGGCGTGATTGGGAGGAACGGCCCCCCTGATCTGATCTCGAGTGGTGTTCTGTTATTGGACTTCTGTGCTAGTCACAGTTTGTCCATAACGAACACCATGTTCAAGCATAAGGGTGTCCATCAGTGCACGTGGCACCAGGACACCCTAGGCTGGAGGTCGATGATCGACTTTGTGGTTGTTTCATCAGGCCTCCGGCCGTATGTCTTGGACACTTGGGTGAAGAGAGGGGCGGAGCTGTCAACTGATCACCACCTGGTGGTGAGTTGGATCCGATGGCGAGGGAGGAAGCTGGACAGACTCGGCAGACCCAAACGTACTGTGAGGGTCTGTTGGGAACGTTTGGCCGAGCCCCCTCTCAGAGAGATCTTCAACTCCCACCTCCGGCAGAGCTTCGACCAGATCCCGAGGGAGGTTGGAGACATGGAGTCCGAGTGGACCATGTTCTCCGCCTCCATGGTCTCCGGTGCCTGTCGTGGCGGCAATCCCCGAACCCGGTGGTGGACACCGGAAGTAAGGGATGCCGTCAAGCTGCAGAAGGAGTCCTATCAAGCCTGGCTGGCTTGTGGGACTCCTGAGGCAGCTGACGGGTACTGGCAGGCCAAGCGGACTGCAGCCCGGATAGTTGTGGAGGCAAAAACTCGGGTCTGGGAGGAGTTTGGTGAGGCCATGGAGAAGGACTATCGGTCGGCCTCGAGGAGATTCTGGCAAACCATCCGGCGCCTCAGGAGGGGGAAGCAGTGCCCTGCCAACACTGTTTACAGTGGAGGTGGGCAGCTGTTGACCTCAACCGGAGACATCGTCGGACGGTGGAAGGAATACTTCGAGGATCTCCTCAACCCCACCGGCACATCTTCCTCTGAGGAAGCAGAGGCCGAGGGCTCAGAGATGGACTCATCCATCACCCAAGCTGAAGTCACAGAGGTAGTTCAAAACCTTCTCGGTGGCAAGGCACCGGGGGTGGATGAGATCCGCCCTGAGTACCTTAAGTCTCTGGATGTTGCGGGGCTGTCTTGGTTGACACGCCTCTGCAGCATCGCGTGGCGGTTGGGGACAGTGCCCCTGGACTGGCAGACCGGGGTGGTGATCCCTCTTTTCAAGAAGGGGGACCGGAGGGTGTGTTCCAACTATAGGGGGATCACACTCCTCAGCCTCCCTGGAAAAGTCTATGCCAGGGTACTGGAGATGAGAATTCGGCCGATAGTTGAACATCGGATCCAGGAGGAACAATGCGGTTTTCGTCCCGGTCGTGGAACACTGGGTTCATGGGAGTTTGCCCAACCAGTCCACATGTGCTTTGTGGATTTGGAGAAGGCATTCGACCGTGTCCCTCGCGGCGCCCTGTGGGGGGTGCTCTGGGAGTATGGGGTCCGGGGCCCTCTGCTAAGGGCTGTCCGGTCCCTGTACGACCAGAGCAGGAGCTTGGTTCGCATTGCCGGCAGTAAGTCAGACCTGTTCCCGGTGCGTGTTGGACTCTGGCAGGGCTGCCCTTTGTCACCAGTCCTGTTCATTATCTTTATGGACAGGATTTCTAGGCGCAGCCAGGGGCCGGAGGGAGTCCGGTTTGGGGACCATAGGATCTCGTCGCTGCTTTTTGCAGATGATGTTGTCCTGTTGGCTCCATCAAACCAGGACCTTCAGCGTGCACTGGGACGGTTTGCAGCCGAGTGTGAAGCGGCTGGGATGAGAATCAGCACCTCCAAGACCGAGGCCATGGTTCTCAGCCGGAAAAGGGTGGCTTGTCCCCTTCAGGTTGGTGGAGTAGTCCTGCCCCAGGTGGAGGAGTTTAAGTATCTTGGGGTCTTGTTCACGAGTGAGGGAAGGATGGAGCGGGAGATTGACAGGCGGATCGGTGCAGCTTCTGCAGTAATGCGGTCGATGTACCGGTCCGTCGTGGTGAAGAAGGAGCTGAGCTGTGAGGTGAAGCTATCGATTTACCGGTCAATCTACGTTCCAACTCTCACCTATGGTCATGAGCTTTGGGTCATGACCGAAAGAATGAGATCCCGGATACAGGCGGTCGAAATGAGTTTCCTCCGTAGGGTGGCTGGGCGCTCCCTTAGAAATAGGGTGAGGAGCTCGGTCACTCGGGAGGAGCTCAGAGTAGAGCCGCTGCTCCTCCACATCGAGAGGAGCCAGCTGAGGTGGCTCGGGCATCTGTTCTGGATGCATCCTGGACGCCTCCCTGGGGAGGTGTTCCGGGCATGTCCCACTGGGAGGAGGCCCCGGGGAAGACCTAGAACACGCTGGAGGGACTATGTCTCTCGGCTGGCCTGGGAACACCTCGGAATCCCCCCGGAAGAGCTGGAGGAAGTGTCTGGGGAGAGGGAAGTCTGGGCGTCTCTGCTTAGACTGCTGCCCCCGCGACCCGGTCAACAGATAAGCGGAGGAAAATGAATGAATGAATGAATGAATGAATGATTTTTTTTACTGTATGGGAACGAACAACAATACCTTAATGCGCTTATTTGGACTAACTTCTTTTTGAGGAAATCTGTTTATAATAAACCATTAGGTTTAAACTTATTGGTCCTGCGCTACCTATTGACTCAGATGATTTGAATAGGCCTATGTCTATAATGGCTAACGTTGCTTAAGTGAACGCTAAAGTTTAATATACAATGATCATAATGCAAGGCAAGCACATCGCATAGGCTATATCTGTTTTTTAGTGGCATTCATTATGGGATTTGACTGTTCATAGATTAAGGCTGTTTCTCAATATGCGTTCTTCAGCGATCTTGCGTCCTTGTGTTATTGCTCTACGTCATCATCAACCGTCGAAGTTCAGTTCCAAAACTCAAGAACGCAAGAACAGAGGACGCATGAAAGTACCCGGATGTGTTCTTGATATCGAGGATGCATCGAATGCAGACGACGCTGAAGACGCTGCGGGCGGCCGACGTACGGAAGCCTGTAAGCTTTAAAGTTCTCATTCTCACTTATGAGATTCCCGCTACAAGCTCGCAAATATGTGACGGCTCGTGAAAGTAAACATTTGTCCGTTTGTTTTGCTTAATTTTAATAAAGTGATAACCTGAAGAAAGCCTGCAGTTTTTTATTGGCATATAAAAAATAATCTTAACATTGATAAAGCATATAACACAAAGGCTACTCATTTTCATAAATACACGCGATAAAATAAACTGATATAAAATTATATGAAAACAATGTCTATAATATTATGATAGAAGTCTTTTAATAGGTTATTACACTTGTTTGTGATGTTATATTGCATTTATTGTGCATTAGCCGCTACTTATAATATGCTGGGATGGTCAGTTGAGCAACAAGATCGCAGCACATCTCAATTCTCAAATGATGCGTTCTGTGTCCTCACGTCCTTCCGAGTTCGTTCTTTCAAGGTCGCCTGGCAAGACCGGACTCCACGAGAACGCAAGTCCATTCTCTGCGTTCTTGGAATTGAGAAACAGCCTAAGTGTTCTTTCAAATTGATTGCATATACAGACTGTCTCCGGGGGGCGGGGTTAGACTAGTCGACTAGTCGGTTGAAAAAATTTCCATTTAAACGGTTATGAAATGTTGGGGAAATTTGAAAAATTTATTATGATTATCCTTATATGCTTGTAGTTACATAGTTTCTTTTAGAAGTGTTTCTCTGAGTCACGTAGAAAAGCTGCATTTAGGGATTTATTTTTGACTCATGGCCAAGCCTGAACAAACGACCATGTTTGTAGGTAACAAATGTGTGGGTTTTGTAGAGTAAGGGGGGTTGTGAGTGTCACGTGACAGGTGGAAGGGTTCTTTTCATAGTCACGTGCCTAATATGGGAAGAGAACAGAGTTTTCAACCTTGAAGGCTGAGGTATAAGAGGGTGAGAGACTGTAATCTTGGTCTTACACTCTGCAGCTACTTGTGAGCTTGTATGACTGTTTGATCTTTCTTGCAAGAAATAAAACCTTTTAAAAAGACAATTAGATGAGTTTGTCTCTTATGCAGTAAGAGTCTTGTTGAATTTTGCCACAACAATTTGGTGTCAGGAAGTGGGATCCCTTGGATGTGCCCTGTTGGACCCGAGAAGCGGACGACGTTTGGCCACCTGAAGCATATGCTTTCAGCCCTCTGTGGTCGTGGTCAAGGGGTTTCGTCAGGGGAACCGAGATCGCGTATGTGGACGCAGCAAAATTAATTTCTAAAAGGGAAATTTGGGCTGTGTCATACAGCTAAAGCAAATTTTTGGGAATGTGCCCAGCTCAAGGTACTGCAGGAAATAAATTCATAAGTTCAGAGAAACTTAGGCTGTATGACACTGTTTGGACAAAATTTTGGGCAAAGACAGTGCGATCAACACGTTCCCGGAAACTGAATCACATTGGTACAGTAAAGACGTTTCCATGGAAGGAGGTTTCTGAGAAATCTAAGCTGGGTCACACACTAAAGCAAATTTTTGGGAATGAGCCCAGCTGCAGTCAGGGTACTGCAGGGAATAAATTTGTGAATGAGTGTAAGGGGGACACAGCTTAGACGTCTTAAGCTGGAGCAATAAAGCTCAGCCCGTCCGGTTTTGGGTTAAAAAGATCGGGAGCATTGAGGCTCAACCTGTCCGACTTTGGATTAAAGGTCGGATCTGTAGGAGACGTCCAACAGATTAGTTAGGTGCGCATCGACAAGGTAAATCCACGAGAGTCGGGAGATCCAATATGGGGAAATCCCAGATCAAGTTTGCAGAATATGATGCACCAGTGTTTTATCAAATGAGAAAATTGTATGGCCAAAGATGCATGCAAGATATAGGGAAGTTAATCAAATATCATGATTTTCCAGAAGAGGGAACATTAAGTGTGACACGATTAACTGCTGTAAAGGACTCAGTTGAGGAGGGAGAGAAAGCGCAGGCAGGTTGCTGCGGAAGAAAACGTGTGTGAAATGTGAACTGTTGGCTGCATGAGGCAGAAAAGAGGGAGAGAAAAGCAATGCAAAAAGAATTAGTGGGTAAAGAAAAAAGTATAGAGAAAAAAGAGGAAAATAAGGAAGAAAAGAAGGAAGAAAAAAATGAATTAGATAGAGAACAGATGTTTACACCACATCCTACTAATCCTTCTTTTCCGTCTTGTCACCGCCGTCGTACACGCACTATCCCGTGGCTGAGCTGCAAGCCGTGAAATGGGACCCTGACCTTGACTGCTCTCCATCGAAACGACCGACAGCACCCCCGCAAGCAGGAGCTGAAGGGAGACGACAGCTGACGCTACAGCCCTCCATATCCCAACCCCTCCTGGAGGAGGTCGACGACGACCCTATTATGATTCCTGTGTAAGAATTAACTCAATTAATTATAACTAAAGGGGTAATTAAATTACAGTGAATAAGAACCGAATCAACTGTAAATGATTCAGAATTAATATTTAACACTTCATCAATTATTCGTCCAGCGAAAAATTGAGGTTGAAGTATTTTACCAGTTCTGGATAAAATATTATCCCGTGGCCAACAGTAATAATATTTTATTATGATTACTATATGAGCAAAAGGTAGCCAAAATCTTTAAGTTTAAAGGCAGCAATTTAGCAAGCACAGCACAAGACACTTGTAAGCGTGAAAAATCAAACAAGACTTTATTGAACTACTTTTTTTTACAAGAAACTAAGGCTATCTAAACACACACACATACATACGTACACACATACACATTCACAGAGCTGATAGAGCGAGTTATGAGGAAAGTCCCAACTTCAGTACTAGAACAGTCTTAAGATCGCAACCTGAGAAAAATCACAAAAGCAGAGCTTTGGCTTGATTCTTTCTGCTTTAAGGATTTTCACCAGTTTCCAGTAAGAGAGAGAGAATTTGTTGCAGAAAGTGTTGCAGAGTTCTGGATGCGACGGCTGTTGGGTGGAAATATCAGCTATGGCTGTTTGATGGAAAAATCAGCAATGGCCGTTAGATGGAAAAAGCAGCAATGAGCTGTTTTGGCATCATGGTTAAAAGGGGAGACTTTGGTTACGTCCTCCGACGCGATTCTCCAATGAGACGCTGCTACGGAGCTTAGATACGCCCCGTACTGTTTCTTCTTTGTTCATTGATTGCATCATGTGACGTTCGTGGAACATTTTCCTGTTTTGATTAGTAACTTTATAAAGTTTCCTAATATCTCCCTGATACAGAATTTCAATGTTTCATGCACCCAGCGTTATAATGAATAATATGAGCTTTAATTCAAACTCAAACATGACACATCTCTTGCACACATATTACTAACCTGACCTAATAAAACAATGATTACAATAATGCATAGAGGAAAACAAACATATAATGCATCGATGTTAGTAATCACATTATAGCATGTATTATTCTGAATATAGTTAATCCTTTAAATGTCTCAATGATTTTGGGATCCTTTAGAATGTTCAGTTCATGGTTTGTAAGAAAGAGAAGATAGTTGAAAAGTTGACATCACAAGTGACCGGGTCAGATGCGATCACTATTCATGGATGTCTGTGTGGATCCATTATGCTTTAGGTCCGTTAATTAATGTTTCCTGTGGGTTTGCACTGTATGGCGGTTTCCTGTTTCCATTTCGTTGATAAAAAAGGTCTTGTGAGAGAATCGATGAAACCTAACGTGATCAGGACCACAAGACTCCACGTGATAGGTTTTGATTAATTTATTTCTGATGGGCGGGAAAGGCTCAGAACAGATGTTCTATGTTCTTGAGTCACGTTATCACTTCTCCGATAGAGGTCATTTGTGGAGAACTGTAAATACACGTCGGCGAGACACCCCAGGTGAATAGGGTAAAAAAATTAACTAATAGATATCACCATACTACCCCAGCTGATTGATTACATTAAAAATTGCAAACATTTTTTGTATTACAAGTTTTCTAAAATGTTATGTTTAAATATGCAAATGAGGCGTTATCTAATTAAATATGCGCTAATTTGCATACAGTTCTAGAACAAAAATCTGAATATTGGATGACGTCAGGTTCAAAATTCTCGTTTAATTTTTTGGACATGTTAAATTCAAAGGTTTTTACAGAGGAAATTTTGGATATCTCTTTTTATCACTCCATAAATCAGAAAATACTATCAACAGCCAGAAAAAAAAAAAATATTTTCACCATTTTTTTAGGAATAAAATGTTGTATAAAATCAGGCAAATTAAATATCAACAAATCCCTCTGTAAAAACCTTCAGAATATAGATAGGAATAAAACTGTAAAGTTTGGTGTATATAAGTTCTGCTGAAGTGGAGATTTCTGACTCAGAGCAGGAGAAAAAACTCATTTTGAGAAAACAGCCTTTAAAGATATTTACTGTAATTGAAATCTATAGACACAAATAGATAAAGTCCTATAAAATATACACTTAAAAGTGTATTTTGGATGTTTTCTTTCCACCAGTCTGAAAAAACACTTTATGAAAAGCCAAAAAGTGCAAAATCTCAAAATTGACAGGTGCCTGACAAAACAGTGTTTTTGCCTGTAGTGTCTCCCCTTAACGCTGATTGAGTTGGGAAACAAATGAACAACTGTTGCATCGTTCATTGTGTGTTCGTTGCCTGAGGGTTTAAGAATTAAGTCAGGGAGGACAATTCCTTGTTCATTGTTCACAATTAGTATTCGGTTAAAGTTGTTTGGTAACCCCTGTTCAACGAGGTCCTACACCTGAGACCCCCAACGAAGAAGAGGAAATCGTACTGAAAGCTCCAGCAACAAAGAAAAGAAAGACAAGACAGACAGTGAAAGAAGAAAATGTGAGTATTACAGCTCCGATGATTGAAGTTTCAGGGCCGGACGGGCCTCTGGTGGTCTTTAGACCATGGACTGTGACTGATATAAAGGAAGCAATGGCCCATCTGCCAAGCCCTGAAAAGGCGAGTGACCGATTCTCTGGGGAACTCGTCATGTTTTGCAGGGAGTTCAGCCCCACGTTACAAGAACTGAAAAGGCTGCTGGCAATGAAAATGGGGCCGATGAACTGGTACAAGGTGAAGGGGAGACTGCAAAGGGATGATTGCCGAAGAGAGCACTACGACTGGGACCACAGAGATAACGTAGACTACCGTGATGCTGTTGTGGAACTGGCTAACGCTATCAGAGATGCGTTTCCAGTGTGCATAGAAGCAACAAAAATGATTGAGTGCTTCCAAGTAAAGGGAGAAACTGTGTGTGCATTCTACCACCGGATATACGAGGTGTTCAACAAACACGGCGGCATGACAGAGCCAAATGTCAGAGGTGCTGAGCCTGACCTATGGGAGTGTCATCTGAACAGCTGGTTCATGAGGGGACTGAGAGAAGACATCACACGAGGGGTGAGATCCAGTTGCGTGGGACGGAAGGACACACGCTTAGCTGAACTCCTGAAGTACGCCTTACATGTGGAAGAACAAATGGAAGAGGCGAGGGAAGCGGAAGCAAAGCGAGCGACAGAAGAAGCAAAACAAGCAGCCGCGGAAGAAAAGCTTGCTACTGTGAGAAGAGAAAAAGCCAGAGCAAAGTCTGACAAAGAGTTGCAACTGGCTATTGTGAACACTATATCAAGGGTCGGAGAAGTTCCCAGGAACAGAGATGGATACAGCGCAAAGAATTCAAGCAAAGATGGGGTGAGGATGAAGAAATGGAGGTGCTGGATTTGCGAGACAAACGACCATTCAACCAGAGACTGTTCTAAATGTAGAGTGTGCAAGAAAGAGGGCCATTGGGGTTGAGGCTGACTGAAGCGAGAGAGATGGAGAGCAGGAAGGAGGGGCCCAGGACAAGCAGTCGACAGCTACAAATCAGGGAAGTGAAAATTTTCTAACAACACACATATACACATACACTGATTTATGTACTGCTCTCTGCAATGAAGAAAATGCTTGCATTCCTTTATGTGTGTCTACTATGAGTGATGTTTCTGATAAATGTTTAATGATGTACAAGAGTAGGGGATTTTTAGACATGCCAAGATATTCTATGTTAGTAGAGGGAACACCAGTTTCCTTTTTAGTAGACTCTGGGGCCGGGCGGTCCACATTACGACCATGTGACCTGCCATGTCAACCGTCAATGACAAACAAGTTGAATTAATCTATTTCTGCATCGGGGCACCAAATTCTTGAGAGATTTACAGAGCCTTTGACCTGTAAAACAGAAGGGGGCAGGATGTTGAAACATGCCTTTCTGTATTCATCTGCATGCCCCACACCCCTTATGGGTCGAGATTTAATGTGTAAACTAAATTTGGCACTGTTTGCAACCTCCTCAGGTGTCATTGTGACAGAGGGAGACGTATGTTGTTTGCAGACAGAGCCACAGTGGGCATATGAGTGGCGCATAACAGATGCTGTTTGGGCTCAAATAGTGTGTGAGATGGCAAAAAACAGAACCAAGCCATTTAACACAGAAATTATGCTGCCTGACAATTTACATTGCGCATCACATGTTGTAATAGAACGAGATCAACAGTATGAAATTGAATGGTTTCAGGGAGAGGCAGAGGAGACTGTGAAATGTAATAAGATGTTTTGGACAGAAAAGGTGTGTGTGCTTTCAGTGGAGTTTGGAGAAAAACAACTCCTATTTTATCTGATAGCAGGCCAGAATGTACCTCACATATCTCTAGTGAAGGCCAAAGAGCAGTTGTGGAAAGAAGTGGGCCTGTTTGTCAGAAATTGTGTTGAGACGACAGACTGGGTTGAAAAGAATGACAATGTGAGTTACAGTGAGAAGTTAGGGGCTTTCATGTCAGAATACAGGGGTGAAATTAAAGTGGAGAGGATTGTAACACCAATTGAAAAAGAGAGTAAAGAAAATCATTGCGTGGTAAATACTGGCGCCTCAGACATACACCCTGCACTAGCAGAGGTGCCTCCTAAATTGTGGGCTAAACATAAGTATGATGTGGGGTTGATCAAAGGGTGTGAACCAGTAGTAATCACTCCAAAATCTGACTATAGGCCATGCCAACAGCAGTACCCCCTGAAGAAAGAGGCCATACTGGGCATAACTCCAGTGTTTGAGTCACTATTAAAGGAGGGCGTAATAGTACCATGCAATGTACCATGCAATGACTGCAATGCAGTATGTACTCCAATTTTTCCTGTGAAAAAGATTAGGGACAAAGGTCAACCCACAGAGTGGCGTTTTGTCCAAGATTTGCAAGCAGTAAATGCAGCTGTCAGACAAAGAGCTCCGTTAGTGGCAAATTCCACAGGATGCACAATTTTATTCAGTGGTGGATTTGGCTAATGCTTATTTTAGCGTGCCAATGGACAAAGACAGTGAGTTTTGGTTTGCATTCAATTTTAATGGTAAAGGATACACATTTACACGTTTATGTCAAGGATATTGTGAATCACCCATGATTTACAACGAGGCACTCAGGAGGAGTCTGGAACCTTTGACCCTGACAGCTGGAACTGCTTTGCTTCAATATGTTGATGATTTGACAAAAACACAGAAAAACACAGAAAAATTTGTAAAGTCAGATGGGTGCCCAATACTAAATGCTCCTCTTGTAGCTGCTCTTTTGGAGGCCATTTTGCTGCCTGATAAGGTGGCCATCTGTAAATGCGCAGCGCACATCAATGATAACAGTTTTGTCTCGACAGGAAACAGATTAGCCGATGGAGCGGCGAAGGCTGCGGCATTGTCTGGCCAGACAAAGGAAGCACAGTGTACTTTGTTATCAGAAAATAACAATGATGATTCTCCTTCCTTACAGGGTATGCAGACCTTTGCCTCAGGGGCAGAGAGGAACCAGTGGAAACAGGCCGGCTGTAAGCTGGAGGATGGAGTTTGGATGAGCTGTAATGGCAAGCCTTGCTTACACCGACATTTTTTCCATCATTATGCTAAGTCAATACATGGAAAAGATCACGTGTCGAAAATGGGGATGGTGGCGCAAATGAACGAATTGTGGTTTACAAAAGGGTTTACAACATTTGTGGAAAATTTCTGCAAAAGATGTGTGATTTGTAACACTCACAATGTGGCAAGGGGAATAAAAATGCCTCAAATGTCTCAGCCCCCGGCAACAGGCCCATTTGAATATCTCATGTGCGATTTCATTGAATTGACCCCATGTAATGGGAAGAAATATTGTCTGACAATGGTGGACATGTGGTCTAAATGGGTGGAGGTGTTTCCTACATCAAAGCAGGACGCAGCAGCAGTGGCAAAGGCCCTGCTGGCTGAAATAGTCCCAATATGGGGAATCCCACGCAAAATAAGTTCAGACAATGGAACGCACTTTGTCAATGAGGCAATAAAACAGGTTGGTCAATTTTTGGGTATAAATATGAAAATACACTGCAGTTACTTCCCGGCAGCGGGTGGGAGTATCGAACGACAAAACGGTATTTTGAAAAATAAATTGGCAAAATGTTGTGAGGAAACCGGGCTCACATGGCTCAAAGCACTGCCGATTGTCCTCATGTACATGCGAATGAGAAAAAGAAGTAGAACAAACCTGAGCCCATTTGAAATTCTTTTTGGTAAACCACCACGCATAGGACTAGAAGGGGGTAAGCAACCGCTGCCATCAACAGAATTGTGTGAACATGATATGTTGAGTTACTGTAAAGAACTGTCCTCTCTGTTATCCAATATCTGTGTCCAGGTGAAAGCTACTCAGGGGAAAGTGGCAGAGACCACCCTGCACAACATCAGGCCAGGGGACTTTGTTGTGGTGCGGGACCTGAGGAGAAAGAGCTGGAGGGCAAAGAGGTGGTTGGGGCCATTCCAGGTGCTTCTGACGACTCACACGGCTGTAAAAGTGGCAGAGAGGGCCACCTGAATCCACGCCAGCCACTGCAGGAAGGTCCCATCTCCGCCCCAGGAGGAGGAACAGAGGGAGGTGTAGACTGAAGGCTGCCCCGTGCAAAGGGGGGCGTTCAGATTGGCTAATCTGAACCAACAAAACAGCGCCAAGAAAAAGGAGGCACATGTCAATCAACGCCAAGATCCTGTATAAACATCAAGTGCCATTATCAGCTCAGGAACAAGGACACAGCTGGAACGTAGTGTTAAAGCAGCCTGTGTGCAAGTTAGAGCCCATTGTGAGAGCACAAGCAGCAGTTGCTGTGAAAAGGTGGGAGTTGAGAAGAATTCAGTAAGTGCTGATAACAGACCCCAGTATCATAGCTGTTTGCTCAAGTGGAGCGCAAAAATTCATCACACTGTACGGGGGAGACTGGAGAGGATATACGACCATTGTTGCCCAATCTGTGCAAGGGTGGCGCCCCTTCATAGATAGAGAGAGCAGAGCGCTGAGTGCATCCACAACCAATTTACCTCAGATTTTCTGGGCATACACCTGTGCTGAGCACCTGGCTAACTGAAGAAATGGAGCAAGTGAGACCGTGGCACCCATTCAGAATTCCGGGACTGTGCGGTATGAGAGGTACGACATGCATATTGACTGTGTTGGCTGTGATCATTTGTGCAACTACACTGTACCTCACCACAGAACTGGTACAGACGACCAGAGTTGGCTCTGGCTCACATTCAATTTTAAGGTGGCTTTCGGCTTTGCATCAATCCTAATATCATGACTTTGACCCTTATGGGGTAGTCAGGTATTTTACCTTATAAAGAAGAAACGAAGGAGAGGAAGAGGTAAAACAAAACAAAGCAGTTGAGTGTTTTCTGGTACGGCTAACAATTCTGTGTGCAGCTAAGGTGTCATGTATCATAACTTAATGAGAGGCATTCTACTTGTTGTGCAGATAGTTGCATGTTTCTTGTTCTAGTTCTCATGTTTCTCATGGTGAATGTAGCTAAGTCGATGTTGAGCTAGTTTCTGAAACTAGTTTCTATCTGTAGGAAGAACATGTTGGTGAGTATGTTAATGTTGTAGTGTAGTGTAATGTAGTGTATGTATGGTCAGATCTGTTTCAGTCTGTTTTGGCTCCCCCCTTTTCTTGAGGGCTTAGATGAAGATTGGCTCTTTGTATCTTTGACTTGGGACGAGGGATCGTCCATAATCTGATGGGAGTCAGTCCAGTAAGACAGGAAGTTCTTTGGCAGAAAGTGGGAGGTAATTTGACATGGCTGCGTTGAGCTGTGGTGCGAAACTTTGTCTCCTACGTTGCGTTCCTCTTGTGATGCCTTCTGGTTGTGACAGACTGTCTGACCTTGTGTGGTTACTGTTGTTACTGTTGCACAAGCATGGTTCTTGAGTTGGGAGCTCATTGGATTTATTGGTGGGTGATGAGTAACCAGAACTGTGTTTTCTGGTACTACTGAGTTTTCATTGGTGTTTGGCTGTGAGAGACCGCTTTGTTCTGTGCTGTTGTAGAACAGGTGGCCGTCATCTCCATTTGGAAGGTGTATCAGATGATCACTGACCTTCCGTTTCATCTCTAGTCATGACGAGGATGACTCATCGTTGTGGTCATCCCTATTTATGTTGTTTGCGAAGAATGCTTTCATTTGTCTCATCAGTTGTTCCATGTCTTCTGAGGTAGAACTGTCTTGTTCTTGGGCGTACTCAGTGCTGTGTTTAACTGAGTGGTGCCGAGGTGGGTTCCGTCGTCGATTACCCACATTGGATGCATTTGAATGTGTTGGTTGATGGACTTTGGATGTCCAGTTAGGTTCCCAGATGTTTCTTTCTGGTGGGTTTCTTGAGAAGTGTGGCTGGTCCCATGACTTTTCCCAGCTGTCGGTGTGGTAGATGTCAGTGGCATGGGGGTCATGTTCTCTGTGCTCTTTATGATAAACTGTGGCGTTGTCATGCCACTGGGTGTTCTGCAGTGCACGGCTTGGATCTTGGCTGATGGAGTTTGAAATTGTGGCTGTTTTCAAACCTTTCTTTGAGGTCATCTTTTGTTTGATGTAGGCCTTGTGTGTCAAGTCACGTAGCTGTTGGATTGTTATGGTACTTGGGCAGGCCATGACGCCTAGATGATGACTTAGTCCAGGGTGCAGGTTTCTCAGGAAGAGGGTTTTGAAGTTCACATCCTCAGGTTCGTTATGTGCACCTAAGTAGGCTTGTCGGAAATGGTTGTAGTAAGCTTGGGGAGTCTCTTGTCGACCTTGTTTGGTTTCCAAGGCGACTAACAGTCCATGTTCAGATTCTGGGCCTGTAAATTCTTTAATCAGTGACTCACGTAATAGCTGGTAGTTGTGCTTAATGTGAACAGGTTGTCGGTCTAAGAAGCTTTGTACCTCTGGGCTGGATGTGGATCTGAGGAGATACAACCTGTCTCGGTCAGTCACGCTAGGTCTCACCTCTAGGTGGAAGTCAATATCTCGGAGGTAGGTCTGGATGTTGTGGCCCTCCGTGGAGTTCGGGTTGAACTGTGTGATGTTCTTAGCCAGCTTGTCGAGGTCTTTAAAGGTCATCTCATGTGCAGCTTTGGGGTCTGCTTGGATGAGCTCTCTTCTTTGGTTGGCAGGGAAGAATTCTGTAGTGAAGACCGGTGGCATTTTGGGAGGTGGACATTCATTTCTTCCGTTGTATGGCAGTTCTTGGATGTTCTCCTCAGCAGTGGTGATGCTGAGGGAGGTCCCTCCCTTCTTGGCTCTGGTTTCTGTTCGTGAACATTGTTGTGAACAACAGTTAAGATGGCATTCCAGGGACCAGTTTACGACAGGGCCCCTCTGTAACTGCTGGTGTGTAAGAAGATGTGCCACACTGTGATTGGATCTTTGGTGAATGAACATAAACAAATGTTCAGCAACATCAGATAAGATGTTAGGACAACTGCCAGACACCTCTTCCAGAGCAGGAAGGGGAACCTTCTGCACCCACCAAAACCAAGGAGAGGACTTCTCATTGGACGACACATTGACTCTAACCACCAAACTCATTCCTAAGGTTTAGGCAAGGACTGCCATAAAAATTCCTTCAGGACCCCCTGGATGGAGCAGCAGTGACTGAAATAAAGAGAGGCCACAGAGATCTATCTAAATCCATTCATACCTATGTTTGGAGGCCTTAATTTGATTTAAACTGCATCACATCCACTCCATCTTCATGCAAAGCACAGTTTATGTTAATGGTTACTGACTGTTAAAACAACAGGTCATGGGACAGCCCTGTTAACAGATAAACAAATGCATGGACGATGACTTAACCATTTCATATCATGTTTGGTGCCTATCTGTTCCCTACGATGCCTTTAATAATTTGAAAGAGGTTTGGTAAAGAAATAATACATGGGTAAAATGTTAAAGACACTATTTTAACACTGTACTTCATGCTATGCAAATGAGTTCCACACTAGGGTGGGCAACACCGGGGTTGCTTCAGATAACAGTGGCCAATCACACTCCAGGATCGGCAAGGCGCCACATTTCAATCTCCTCCTCATTAGAAAGGGATAAATATGTCCCCCGGGTAGACACACCCTTGTTCTGCGTTTCCAGCTCGACGGGGAAGGAGACATTAACAGACACCCCACGTCCTGAGTTTCTGACCTGACGAGGAAAGAGACTACAAGACGGTTAAGGTGAAGCTTTCGCGAGTAAAACCTTTCACATTGCTTTCAGCTGCACTCTAGCTGCAAAAAGGGCCCCAGCATTGAGGGACTTCATCTGACCCTTACGGCTCCTACAGCAGCGCAGCCCAGTCCGTAAAGGACCTCTGCATCGGCAGACATTGCCTGTACCACACGGCTCCTCAGCGACGCAGCCAGCCTGCAAAGGAACCTGTGAAGATTCATCTGACCCAGCTGCCCAGTCCATCCTAAAGGACCCTCTTGGCGCAACCGAAGTTCAGCATCCTCCAGCCCAGCGTGGCACGACTACTGGATCGCAACTCCGCGCCCTCCCACTGCACGCAGCCTGCATCCTCAGTGGAAGACGTCTCTGCTACCGGATTGATCACCCGACTGTGTGGAACGTAAATATAAACTTACCAAACCTCTTTCTAGAGACCTTGGCATTAGTTTATATATGCAGCATATGTTTTTCTAACCTGTTTAGATAACAGTTACTTGAGGTCAGCTTGTTACAAATAATAGGGATATTATTTGTTGAATGATAAATAAGCAATTATTTATCACCATTTTACCAGAGCCATTAGGTGGCTTCATAAGAAGCATTCCCATACAGTTCTCTTCCATTCTACATTCAGTTCAACAGCATTGCATTTATCCATTCTGTGTTCACTTCAATTATTTGTTTCTTTGATTTAATTCAGTATTTTCCTTTGATTATTATTTTACTATCTTTTAGAAGTGCATATTCATTATTTCATTATTAATCGTTGTGGTATTTACTCTTGCATGTCTATTGTTAATAAATTTCATTGATTTTATTATAACTGTGTCTTCCTTGTGTTGATGATCAAAAGACTCTACTAGTTGACCAGACTCTCACAAATCCTTCAGATAAATCAGTTGACCGACTCCCTCCAGTTTATATTAATTCTGAATTATTGAACAGCTCTTTTGGAGTGTTCTTGAATTGTTAAGATAGTATTCTTAACTGGTGCCCCGTATTACAAAAGGGGGAGGGGTCATCTGATACACTCATAACCACACCTTAAGTGACACGTGATCAAAAATCACTACGTCACCGGTGAATGGAGTAAAAATCACTACAACATGCTTGAGTTCATTTCTGACCATGTAGAGCTCTCCGTTGGCGTCGTCTAGTTGTTGGTTCAGATGGTCCATTTCAGTGCTGTACCTTTTCAAATGGTCTTCCAGAGCATTGATTTTAGAGTTCTTGTCTTTAATGTCAGAATTGGCATTTTCTAGTTGGTTTACCAGGTGCTTTTGGACAGTCTTTAAATCTTGTTTGTCATGTTCAGTGACTGCAAGGGCTTCTTGGCGCTTGTCAACTTGTTTCTTTGTTTCTTGCTCCGCTTCGTCGGGCACTTTGAGTTTGTCTTGAGCTTTCACTTTGAGCTGGTCTGTACAGCGTTGAATGTGCATCAGCTCTCTCAGGAACTCAGTGGTCTGACGCTTGAAGGTTGGCACGCTGGGGAGAAGAGACTGACACTGATCTGTGTGGGGTGTAAGCCTATATGTGGTGGAACACCTAAGTGTCGTTTCAGTGAATGTACACCAGTAGTGAAGTGTGATGACTACGTGTTGGTCTCAGTGTGTAGACAGGTAGGCTAGTGATGAGAAGGCTTTGTCACTTGACTGAGTAAGGGAAAGAGAAAGAGAAAAAGTTAAAACAAATTTCAATAAAGAAATATTTTCTATAAATATTTTTTTTATCAATGAAAAACAGTTTTCAACTCGTGATGTGAGGACTCCGTCACTCAACTGAGTAAGGGGAAAAAGAGAGAAAAAGTTAAAACAAATTTCAACTGTAAATTTTTTTTTTTTTTTTTTTTCAATTTAGAGAAATATTTATTTCCAATAAATATTTTCTATTAATGAAAAGCTGTTTCTAAAAAGTAAAGAAAAAAAAAATATATATTATTGTTTATGTTCGCAAGGACAATAATACAATAAGGCTGATACCTCTTTTCTTAGTTTGACAGGATTGACACCACACACCTTCAGATGAACTGCTTACCAGGTTGCTCAACACTTGTCTCTGTTAAATGTTCTTGGATGAAATGTCAAAATTTAAATTGCGTTTACAAATGCAGGGAGTATGGAGAACACAAAAGGGTTTGATTAAAACCAAATACCTAATGAATTGTTTCTTTGGAAAGATTATGTTTCTCTTTCTTTAGAATCGATTGATGGTTCGTCCAAGCTTGGTCCCTACAAATGTGAAGAATAAGATGGAAGAAAGCAGGATAGAACAGGAAAGACATGAGGAAAAGGAAGGAAAGGAAGGAGACCGGATCCACAAATGGCTCTAAAGCCTTTGTCTAACTACGAGTATAGAATTGATAGTTGATAGACAACTAAACACATGAGAATAAAAAATTTTAGTAAAGAAAGGATCGTCTCTGATTGATTTGAAACTCGTCTCCTATTGAGGCTCAGGTGTGTCGTTCCTAAGCTAGAATACAAAGAGGAAGGGAAAAGGTAAGAAAAGGAAGTAAATAAAAATAATGGATGAAATAAGAAAAAGGAAATTAAATAAAGAGGTAAATGAATAAATAGAATAGAGTGGCTAAGTGTATAACCAAGAAAGGGAAAAGGAAGATACAACGCAATAAAATAATGAGCAAGTGTGAGTCTAAAAAGATTCTGTAATTAGGAAAAACTTTGGTGGAATAAGTTTGCTTAAACTTTTAAAGTTCAAGGCTTATTCATACCTAAAGTAATTAGATCTAAAATAGAATTTTAGAGTTATGAAAGTTATGAAATTAGAAATAATGGAAATTTAGAAATGTAGAAATCGTTTAAAATTACTTTCTATAAAAATAGAATTTAAATTTAATATTTGTTTCATTAAATTCAAATTTGACAATTAATAATTGTAAACCAGTATTTTCTTTTTCAAGTCAAATGCAGATAAAGCAATTAATAATGGTAAACCAATATTTTCCTTTCCAAGTAAAATATAGGTAAAGTAATAAATGAGAAAGGTAAGTGGAAAATAAGAGGGAAAGACCAACAAGTGTGCATAAAGTTGAAGTGTTTAAATGGTTAAATTACTTTATAGTTGTTCAAACAGACACTGCATTCAACCAACGATGTTAAATAGCCTAGCTTTGGGCTAAAGGCTTTAGCATATGAACTTCAATGTAAACAAACTACTGAGGTTAGCTTAGCAACACCGTGTGGTTTGTTTACAATATGGCGTTCACCCGGAAGCGTTGGTTAAGACTTCCATGCCACGACTGTAACTATGGCGACCAAACAAATGATAGCGGCGAACATGTGAATTACATCAAATACAGGCAACACTGTACAAATGAAAGACACATGCACGTACAGTCTAGTATATTACGAGAAATGTCGGCGCATTTCAACACTATAAATAAGGGACACCACTCGTAGCTATTTTACGATGTGGGGCTTAAACTTTAAGTGATAGCTTTCTGCTGTAATAGATGGAATAATATCGATCTCGGCGGATCGCCAGTGCAAGTTTCTTTGGGCACGCAACAGTTACAAAAACTTCACTTGATCAAAATTTCAAATCACTTCCATTCAAATTACACTCGGACACACGCAGTGTTACACGAGCTCTTACAAACAAGCAAGCGTATAGCTACTGGGGAAGTATAGCACCCTGAATGCAGTGGAACACGCACTAACAATCAATTTAGCTATAAATAAATATAAAAACAGGCAAGTGTATAGCGTTACTGTTTAACAAAGGGGAAGTATAGCAGACTGAATACAGTGGAACACACACTGACAATCAATTTAGCTATAAATAAATAAATAAATGGCTTTTAGAAAAAGATCGAGGAACACGCTCAATCTTACCGCACTGTGAGGAGAATATTCGTCCTTACACAGAGGTATTTTAATTATTACAGTTTAATTTCATTCAGCTCTCTGACTGATACACACACACACATAACGTTATAGCTATTTGAATGACGCTGGAACACGCAGACATCAGGATAGCAATAAACTATTTTAATAATTTATTTTAATAATTTTTAATAATCTGAACAATGAAAAGATAAATGACTTGATATGTGCTCAAAATTTAGATTAAACTGCCCGCATTCTCCACCATTAAATATGTAGGAACAAATCAGCTCAAATGAAATAATTAATTTATAGGGAATTATAAAGAGTCATTTAGTTTACAACCGAGCAACTGAATCGTCCAGCGTTCATTTGCTCAGACCATAATAAGCTCTTGTAGCGGATATGAATATCCAACTATCGTGAAAACACTAATTAGTAGCACGGTAACTTTAAGATCGACAGTTTAAGACATTAAATTTACAAGCACATAACACAAAACACCTCTTTTTAAAATCTACAGGAGACTTTATTGATTATTCTAACACAAACTAATCTAACACAAACACGCACACACACATTCATACACGTTGCAGAAAGAAAGGAAGTGAAAAAGAAAGAGTTTTAAGAGAGAGTGAAATGATGAGCATTTCTAGCAAAATATACGTTTCATAAAACTTGACCTGAACGAACCATGAATCACAGTAATTTAATGCACCAGTTCAGCTTTAGGATCTGGAGGTACTTGCTTGTTTGCCTTTGAATGCGGATTCCCTTGTCGGCGTCCTTGGCTTGGAGTAAAGGGATTTCCGAGTCGGTTTGTTGCAGGTCCTTTGTGCTGGTCATCCAATGGAGTCTCTCACGGCTGAAGTTTGAAGTTGAGTCGGCAATAGAGTCATTGGCTGAACTTTGCGGCACTACTTAACTTAGAACACGAGACTCTCAACGGAAAAGAAAGTTAAAGTAAAAGAAAGGGAAAGTAAGAAATTGGATGGCTTGAATGAGTTGCTTGTCTGTCCTTTGTCTTAAGACATATTCTTCTTTTTCAAGGATTAGTTACTTCTTCTGTCTTCATCTTATTTCTAGTCCTAGTCTCATGTCTCTATTGTCTTAGTGATGTGACTATTTAACCTAGGTGTTTGGTCCAACCTCTTTGAGGAGTTCTGATCAATCAGGTCTAGTCTTGTTTCAAAGGTGGCTTTTCTCCGCCTTGATCATAAAATAAGTGTTATCGGCAGAGAGTACTGTTTAGACTTGATTTCTATTAAATGGAATATGATACATTTTACACAGATTTCATTCAAGCCATGATTTAAGTGGAAAATAGAGATTTAAATACAAGAACAAGAAATACTTTCATTCAACCATTCAATAGTTATACAGTTACATGAGTTGTGGGTGTTCTAAAACATAACTGGTCACATGTAGCATGTGTAAGACATGATATAAAATTTATGCAGTTGAAAGATGTTTGATAAGTCCGTTTCAAACTGTTTGGAACAATTTGATGCAGTTTTAGTTGTAGAAACAGTCTCTGTGGGTTTTTCTGTAAAGTTAGGTCACTCAGGGAAACAGGCCTGCATTGTCTCTCTGTCTCTTTTGATCTGGAGATCAAAGACTCTTTATCTTCTTGGGCTTAAATTGTGTTTTCTTTTCGCCCATTTGGTTTCTACAAATGGCTTAAAAGTTTGCCACCTTTCCTCAGTCAGGAAGCATGGGTGCCATAAAAGTACCTAGCAGGGGGTTGTTCTGTAGACAGACTGGAGCCGAAAATTAGATTCTCTGAGCTTGGGTTTCTGGAATTATGTTTTGAAAGAATCATCTGAAAGATTCATTTGTCTGGTTCGTCCACGGTTCCCACATTCAACATGTGATGTTGGGCATTTACTGTATGTAGAGCTACTAATAATTTATGTGGATGCCATTTATAGACCTGTTAGATTTTGATGTTTTATTTTTGAGATTAATAAAATTGTATGTTTTAACAATGTTATAGCTTTTTCTTTTTTCTTTTTTTTTTTTTTTTTTTTTTGAATATTTAGGAGAACATTCTGGGAACAAAAATAAAACTTCCTGCTAAAAAAACTTTATAAGAACATTAGGGGATAATGTTCTAACAATGTTATGACTAAACATTTATAGAAGGTCATCGCAAAACATTTTATTAGTGTTTTTAGAGAATGTTATCCTACCTTTTAGAAGAACATTCTAAGAACAAAAATAAAACTTCCCACTGAAAATATTATAAGGACATTAGGGAATAATGTTCTAACAATGTTATCACTAAACATTTTTAGAATGTTTTTTAGAGAATGTTATCCTAACTTTTAGGAGAACATTCTGGGAACTAAAATAAAACTACCCATTGAAAACATTACTAGAACAATACATGGTAATGTTCTCAGAACATTTTTAGAACAAAAAATTTCTAGCTGGGATACTTATGCAGTATGTGTACGTATGCTTTTGCTTCGCTTAAGGCTTTTATTAACCCCCTGCAGCCGTATGGATTACTTTTATTATGGATGGATGCATTATTTATTTATTTATTTATTTATTGCTTCAAAATGTCATTATAAAGCATGGAGGAGCAAGGTTATTTTTAAATATACAGGTGCTGGTCATATAATTAGAATATCATCAAAAAGTTGATTTATTTCACTAATTCCATTCAAAAAGTGAAACTTGTATATTATATTCATTCATTACACACAGACTGATATATTTCAAATGTTTATTTCTTTTAATTTTGATGATTATAACTGATAACTAAGGAAAATCCCAAATTCACTATCTCAGAAAATTAGAATATTACTTAAGACCAATACAAAGAAAGGATTTTTAGAAATCTTGACCAACTGAAAAGTATGAACATGAAAAGTATGAGCATGTACAGCACTCAATATTTAGTTGGGGCTCCTTTTGCCTGAATTACTGCAGCAATGCGGCGTGGCATGGAGTCGATCAGTCTGTGGCACTGCTCAGGTGTTATAAGAGCCCAGGTTGCTCTGATAGTGGCCTTCAGCTTTTCTGCATTGTTAGGTCTGGCATATCGCATCTTCCTCTTCACAATACCCCATAGATTTTCTATGGGGTTAAGGTCAGGCGAGTTTTCTGGCCAATTAAGAACAGGGATACCATGGTCCGTAAACCAGGTACTGGTAGCTTTGGCACTGTGTGCAGGTGCCAAGTCCTGTTGGAAAATGAAATCTGCATCTCCATAAAGTTGGTCAGCAGCAGGAAGCATGAAGTGCTCTAAAACTTCCTGGTATACGGCTGCGTTGACCTTGGACCTCAGAAAACACAGTGGACCAACACCAGCAGATGACATGGCACCCCAAACCATCACTGACTATGGAAACTTTACACTGGACCTCAAGCAACGTGGATTGTGTGCCTCTCCTCTCTTCCTCCAGACTCTGGGACCCTGATTTCCAAAGGAAATGCGAAATTTACTTTCATCAGAGAAAATAACTTTGGACCACTCAGCAGCAGTCCAGTCCTTTTTGTCTTTAGCCCAGGCGAGACGCTTCTGACGCTATCTGTTGTTCAAGAGTGGCTTGACACAAGGAATGCGACAGCTGAAACCCATGTTATGCATACGTCTGTGCGTAGTGGTTCTTGAAGCACTGACTCCAGCTGCAGTCCACTCTTTGTGAATCTCCCCTACATTTTTGAATGGGTTTTGTTTCACAATCCTCTCCAGGGTGCGGTTATCCCTATTGCTTGTACACTTTTTTTCTACCACATCTTTTCCTTCCCTTCGCCTCTCTATTAATGTGCTTGGACACAGAGCTCTGTGAACAGCCAGCCTCTTTTGCAATGACCTATTGTGTCTTGCCCTCCTTGTGCATGGTCGTCTTTTGGACAACTGTCAAGTCAGCAGTCTTCCCCATGATTGTGTAGCCTACAGAACTAGACTGAGAGACCATTTAAAGGCCTTTGCAGGTGTTTTGAGTTAATTAGCTGATTAGAGTGTGGCACCAGGTGTCTTCAATATTGAACCTTTTCACAATATTCTAATTTTCTGAGATACTGAATTTGGGATTTTCCTTAGTTGTCAGTTATAATCATCAAAATTAAAAGAAATAAACATTTGAAATATATCAGTCTGTATGTAATGAATGAATATAATATACAAGTTTCACTTTTTTAATGGAATTAGTGAAATAAATCAACTTTTTGATGATATTCTAATTATATGACCAGCACCTGTATCTCTGATTGTGTTCGTCTGAAAGAATATAGTCATATACAGTACACCTAGGATGGCTTGAGGGTGAGTAAATCATGGGATAAGAAGATACTGTTTATATTAAGTTATTTTATTAGAGTAGAGTATGGTTTATAATGTGTAACGACTGAGACAAATCAGACACAATTATTTGTTATAGTTAACCAATAATTGGTTAAAGCTCACTCTGGGGTCTGTTCCCCATCCCCCGAGAAGTTCTCAGTTACAAGTTTTATTGCTCTAAAGAATGTGGTTGCCACATGGAAGAGCAGAGAAGAGACACAGAAAACCTGCATCTTTCCTGCATTTTTACCACAGAACGAACTTTCCTGCATTAATTTATAGACAGACTGTTCTATAAATGAACATGCACACCCCCAGGAAATGGTATCCATTATTACCGTTGTTGTATGGTACTCACAGTGTATTCACATTGTTTTATGATAAATTTAACGTAACTTCAATTATGCCATGTTTAGTGTCTATGGGTTCGTAACGAGAAGATTTAAATGCTTGTGTATGCGGTATGTCCATACCTGTGCAACACATCAGTATTACAAGAATCTTTAATAGTTCTTCTTCAAAAACTCAGCCAGTTAATCTTGCTCGGTCGTAAAAGCCCTGACAGGGGGTGTGTTGTCGCCCGGAAATACAACATCTTCTTTGGCCACATCAACCCTAAGAGGTTGGACTTTGACCAGAGGTTAAAAGCTAAAGCACAACGCCCCTCCCTCTTTTTCCTTGCTTCTTGGACGACTGAAGAGACCCCCTTCTTGCTGCAGGCCTGTAGGCCTAGGCCTGCAGGCCTCGGCCTACAACCCAGCCATGTGCTCATCTATAAGTTGTTTCATAGTACTTGATCTAACGCAGAAGATACTGGCAACAACTTCGGACCGAGCCTGCAGATCCGATGCTCCTCAGCCTAAAGGCATCTTGCAAGTATCGTACATTTGAACACTAAACAGCAATTTAGTATTGATTTGTAAAACTTACCTTTGTCAGCAAAGGTGTTTTATTACTGAGGAAACTGATGCTTCTTTTCCAGATTGTCTTTGACTTTTTCCTATAACTCTATCATTGCTCATTCTTACCTACGTATGTGTGTGACCTGCGTGTATGTTATGTGTTTGTTAGTTTAGTTATGTGTTTGTGAGTTAGTTAACCCTTTGAGCGGTACAGTCCCACATATGGGATTTTTATTTCTGTGCCCCTGGGCGTACGGTCCCACATATGGGATTTAGAACGTTCAGCGACGTCACATAACTGCCAGATTCAAACTGTGCTTTCGCGCTTTGGCTGTGAGACGGACGCGCGCAGCTCTTGTCATATATCACAGCTATGCAGTGTTTTCAGCCACATAATGTTTCTTTTAAGGTTTCTTTTAAGAAACGCACAATTGCGAAGATGAATGAACAGCTTTTAATAACAAACACACTGGAGATTAAGGAAAAGGGCAACCAAACACTAGCATCAATGTGGACAGACAGAGACTGGGTGAAAACTGAGGCCTTAAATGAACAGAGACAAACAAGATAATTAATGAACACAGGTGGAATCTAATGAACTAATCAGGAAAACTAGGCCACAGGGGCAACACAAAGGAACTACAAAATCTCCATACATGTGACAGATCTCCCTCTCCTGGGAATGCGCGTCCTCGTGCCGTAAAACACAGAGTACAACTGAGGAGGGAGGGCGTGGAGCAAAACAAATGAACCAGTTCAAAACAATATTAGTCCATGGTGGAGTAGTTGGTGGGAGGAGCCAAGGAGAAGCCAGGAACAGGAGGAGCCAGATGTTGAACCAGAGACCAGCCAGGAGGAGGCCCCAGGGCGGAGTCGAAGGTGGGAGGAGCCATGGCGTAGCCAACTTGATGTATGCACCCTGGGGATGACTGACAGAGATGCAGCCACCACTGAAGGAGACCCAGTTATAGCCAATGCACCCACGCGCCACTGATGGTTCTGGAGACCGTCTTCTCCTGTTCAAGGCAGAGCAGCTGTACTGCTGGTAAGTCCATTATTACTCACTGTGGAGGGTCTGTCCTTCTGTAACAGTTCGGTTGTAATGAAGAAGCACACAATGATGAAGATGATGAATGAATAGCTTTTAATAACAAACACACTGGAGATTAAGGAGAAGGGCAACCAAACACTAGCATCAATGAGGACAGACAGAGACTGGGTGAAAACTGAGGCTTAAATGAACAGAGATAAATGAGATAATTAGTGAACACAGGTGGAAACTAATGAACTAATCAGGACACCGGCGTGATGAATACAATCCTCAATTGGATGGAACTGGAATAAATACTTTGAATGCTGCGATCCTATTGGACTTACAATGGCAACCTGAATCGTAACAAAGCACTGTTGGCCAGAGGAGAACTGACCCCCCGACTAAGCCTGGTTTCTCCCAAGGTTTTTTTCTCCATTTAAACACCTATTTGCCACTTGTCTGCCACCTGATGTCACCTGATGGAGTTTGGGTTCCTTGCCGCTGTCGCCTTTGGCTTGCTTAGTTGGGGACACTTGACATTTGACTTGACATTTGATATTCAACAGTGCTTTGATCTGCCTGCATTGACACTATTCTTTAAGAGCTGCTGTGCAGCCAAATAATGTACCAGTTATCAATGTAAAGCTGCTTTGACACAATCTACATTGTAAAAAGCGCTATATAAATAAAGATGACTTGACTTGACTTGACACAGGAAAACTAGGGCTGCGTCCAAAAACTTAAAAATGCTACCTTCGGAGGACACGTTTCAAGGTAGGAAGGCATCAAGGCACGTCCAAATCCAGTGTTAGCTTCACTTCCTATCTCCTGAGATACCTTCATCTGATCAATTTCTGAAGGCAGCATAGATGTATCCTTCGCTGCCTTTGATATCCCACAATCCTATGCGTTCCATTCGGTGACAGTTGAGCTAGAAAAAGAAAGATGGCGTCTGAAAGTTGCGGCTTCTGGTCAGTTTGTGTGTAGGCTAAATGTACGTTTTTGACCAACATTTTCTACGTCTGATGTCATTTCTTGCGAAAAATTACTACTGTAGTAATTAAATATTTATTTAGTTCTCACCAAAACTCTCTCTATTTTGCTGTAGATCATTAAACTGTTTATGAATCAGAAGTCTGTCTGAAATCAGTTTCATTAGGTACCTTCGTGTGAAAATGCTGCCTGCAGAGTGGCAACAAGTCAGCTGCCTAAGTTTTCAGATGCAGCCTATAGGTCACAAGGGCAACACAAAGGAACTAAAAATGTCCATACATGTGACACCACATTGATTGCACTTATTCATATTCAAAAATTAACTTCAAAAACGTTAAAATAGTTAATTTTTTTTTTCTTTTTTTCAAAATGATGTGTTTTAATTGAGTTACTTATCTGTTTTGTTGTTGTTTGTTTGTTTGTTTATTTGTTTTTAAAACATAATAGCAAATGTTTTAAAGGTACAACTTTGAGTTCTTATTATCAGTCATATTGAATTATAGGTAAAGGTCAAAGATCATCACAGCCTGAATGGTTAAAATGGTTTTTAGTGATCTGTCTACTGTAGGACATCACAAATAAGAGTTTTAAAGATGTTTTAACATCCAGACAGTAGAATATTTGTAATACTGTACCAATAACTGTTGTAGATATATCTGTTACTAGTATTGTAACATGTTCCCTGTTTGTGTTCCTTGTTTTTGCTTTATGGACTTTTAGTTTGCATTTTGCTATGTTCTGTTCCTGTTTCCTGTGCCATGTTTCCATGGCTGCATTCCAGTTCGTTTTTTAACGACCTTCCCTCGCTAACTTCACTCAGTCTCATTGACTCGGCTGTACGTCATTGCTTACATTGCATGAATGCCCACTACTGGCGGAACTTTTGCAATGGGCTGAACTGGAACGTCCTAAGCTCTTGATCACTTGGAATCCGCTATGGAATTTTTTTTTTTTTCGTTACAAAATTGTTTAATGCAGCATTCTATATATATATTTGCAGTTTTTTTTTATTATTTCTTATTACTTTAATTAAACCACCTGCACTTGAATCCAACTCTCCCTTGTCTCTGCCTTGTGACAATTATTATGTGACTGTGAATGAATTACCTGCAATAAAATTATACATTTTCTGTACAGCAGTCTCATTTATATTTTTTAAAGGGAAAACGGGAATTATACATTATAACCATATAAGACAGAAAACACAAACTTTTGAAAACGGTTTTCAAAGTGTAAGTTTATTTTTAAAACAATACCGTTATTGTCTCTGCGTAAACTACAAAAATGCAATTTTGTGAAAACGATGATGTCATACGCATGCATATTACGTGTTCAGCCTATAGGTGTATAGTTTTTTTTTTACAAAGAAAAGCCTGGCATGCACAATGCAGCATTTTTAATTGTTTTCACAGATACGTATAAACGGGGATAATTTTGACAATGTTATCATCTGTAAACATACCCTTAGTGTTAAACATTTGTTTCAGGCTTTGAAGTTTAAGAAATTAATGGCACATATTAAATGAATGGTATTTCCCATAACGCATTGCTGAATACAGGCAAGTACCATCAATACAATACTTATGCTGTAACTTTTGTGAAACTGTGAAACTCTTATGAAACTCCTTTGGCACTAACAACAGTTTAGTTAAAACCAATTTTAAAAAAAAACTGTCAACAGATTTTGAGATTTAAGCTAGATATTGCTAGATATTGCCTATATAGATAACTTTCAATGAAATTCAATGGAGTCCAAAATATATATTTTTAAATATCTTCTACAGCAGGATGGTGAATAAATGGTGGCAAAATTTTCAATTTTTGGTGAACTATCTTTAAGGAAATGAAGACAGGGAAAAAAAAAAACAGTTTCAGGTCATGTTAAGGAAGGAATTGTAGTTTCTGTCATCATCAAAGGGAAGATTATCCATTAGAAATTGTGCATGTTTAGGAATCTCATTAAATAAGAAAATGTAGAGAATGTGGGGCTTGTAGAGAATGTGGGAACCGTGTTCTCACACCTACACAAGAATTTCAAGCCTTCTAGATAGTAATTTACACTACTGCAGACTTTATCCTACTAATTTCAAACTTCCTTTTCTCAGAAGTGTCACTGATACTGTACTCTTATACAATACAATTGTTTGAGAAATCAAGTTTCACTGAGAATTATTCATCAAGGAGTATGCATCAATTGTGTTTACATATAGACAAAAAAAGTTTAGACATGAAAGCATACTTGATCTATCTTGCAGTATCATCTACAGCTTTCATTTTTTTATGGTTAAAGTCACATGACATTCACTGTAAATTCAAATATCTTACAAAATGACATTATATTTATAGTAATGATATATATTATATATATCTTGCATGTACTGAAAAATTTCACATATAGGTTTACATTAAAAAAAAAAAGTCATGTTTGAGAATAGGGGTAGGGTTGTAAACCCACAAAGATTGTTTTAGAATAATAACATGTAAAATGTTTTACTTTTTTTGGATTAAAATGTTTAAAATGAAATACAGTGGAGTTGGGACAAGGAGTTGATGAGGGTTATCAATATGGGTTTAATGAAACTTGTGACCATAGTTGGCTAATGATAATTTGGGAAATGCACCCTTGAGAGGTGCAAGTAGGACCAGCCACATTGATGTGGTGACCCAGATGGGAGTGAGGTTTAGGGGGGTGAGTGTAACACAGGCCAACTAGTGAAGTGTTGTGCAAGTAAATCTCACTCCCCTGGCCTCAAGAGGCATGTTAAGCCTGGAACCAAGCCGACGCCGACGAACTAGTGGCGATGAAAGCAGACTGCGAGGTTGGCTCACGTCGGCAGCGTCTGGGTCCAAAGTTGCCTTGACACACCAAACCGACGCTCGACACCCGACGGCCAAGTAGCACGTCCGTTCTGCGCCTACGTAAGAAGAAATGCCTTTCCGTGCCAGCAGGTGGCAGTAGCTTAACAGCCAATCAGAATGATCAGATGGCCCGCCTGACCAACGAGCTCCGACGCCGATTCAACATGTCGAATCGGCCAAAAAAAAGCAGACGAGGACCAACTTCAGAGTACGGTGCGGAACACACTGAGAAAACTTAGTCGGCCAACGAACAAAAACTGCCCGACGGCCGACCGTCGGTTTGGTGTGTTCCGGGCTTTAGAGGGTGCAGTCTTTAGCGTCCTTGTTAGCACGCACGTCTCCCATGCTGGTGATGATGGTTCAATCCCGCTCTGAGCAATGTGAGTAGGACCAGTCTCATTACAACCATCCCTTTTACAGTATATTTGCCTTATTTAAAAAAAAAAAAAAAAAAAAAAAAAAAAAATTCATGTGGCTGGCATCAACAAGTGGCATTTATTTAAAAGAAATAGCACTTTTTTTGTTTGAAATGAAAAAAAACTTTAATATTAAGACAAAATATATTGATACACTTCGAACGTTGGTAAAGTGTTAGAGTAACATGTTCATAGTTAATGTGATGACTTCATTTGTACAGCTACTAAAAATCGAAGACTAGCTGGTTAAAAGTCATTGTAAATGTACTGGCTCAGAAAAGAAAAGAAGCCACATTTGAGAATCTCATTTGTTTAATGGTTATAGATGTCACTTTCTATATTATTTTGTAATCTAATTCAACGATAGGCATCCTAAAGTGTCCAAATACAGTATGTACTTCAGAATTCCCTTTCATATTTGAAAACAAATCACATTTGAATTGTGCAAAATAAAACAATGGTGCACTAAAATTACATATAATTGAAGAATATTGGGTTACATTTCATTTTAAGGTGTCAGTATTATATTTTAATTATACATTTAAGTACTGAATAATATTTAACTACATGTACTTACTATAGATTTAGGGTTGGGATGAGGGTTTGGCTTAGGGTTAATTGCATGTAATTATGCATAACTTATAGTTGTTACTACTACAATAACTACATGTAACGTGTACAACACTATGCATTATTATTCTCACTAGGATATCAAACATTCCTAGTATGAAATGGGGAATCCCCACAGTCTGTATTAGCTACATAATGTACAGGACTAGAAAGTATTACGTAACCTTACCTACTCTTACACCTACACA